>JASDDO010000014.1:36536079-37136079 GCA_030015575.1 Agapanthus africanus | reverse complement strand
ATAATTTATACCTTAGTAAATAGAAAATTTGAATCGATTGGAGCACAAAAATACGTAGGTAAACGTAAATAAGAAAACAGAAGATAGTTAGCATTCATATGAACAAGGAAAAGGGGATACTATATAGAGAATCAATATGGAACCCATTTTAAAAAAAACTCAAACTGCTAATAATATAAATTTTGAAATTCAATCAATAACGAAATGATTATGAATGACACCAGTATGACAAACAATAAAATATTAAAATAAATATTGAGTAGAAAATAGCTCAAAATGACATTAGGTACTTAAAACAGATAAAAGATCAAGATAAAAAGGCACGAAAAATAAAACTTCATAATAAGAGGACGATAGTATGAAAAGCATTAGTGGGAAAACAAACTAGAAAATAAATATGCAGTGTAAGGTAGAACTATGAAAGATTTGAAAATAGTGGAGTACTTAGAAAAGATGAGGAAAATAAACGTGTATATATATATATATATATATATATATATATATATATATATATAAATCAAGGAGTTCAACAGATACAGGAGTTAAACGAAAAGGAACAACTGAAAAGGGATATCTTTCTTGGAAGCAGGGAAGGTGATAACTTCGTGTCGATGTCTAAATCTCTGCGATCTCGTCAAGCGAGTATGAATCCTGTGCAGGGTCTGTACCATCCTCAAACTCGAACTACGAAATAACCAAGTTACTCAAGCCGACGTGGAGAGCGTTGACGAATCTTCTCCGTGTAACTCCTTCCTTCGAGGGGCAACCATTGATAAGATGCTCGTCGGATCCACAAATCAGGCACCGCTCTTTAGTCTTACGACAGTCTCTCTGAAGGTGTCATGTTCTCTTGCAATAACCACAATGTTGAGTTCTCCGATGCTTCTGTTGCTGAGGAACAAATGGGCGCTTCATCTTCACATCTCTTCTTTGTTTAACAGGGATTCCCTTACGATTGGGGACTTGAGCCATTCACCTTCTTATTCCTTCAGCTAAGAGATCGTTCGTTCGCTCCTGGGCTTCCATCAAACCTTGCAGTACATCCAAAATCTCGATGGTCTGACTCCGAGGAGTGGAGGTGGAAGAAGGGTCGTTGAAAGCCAGGTTTTAGCTTCTGCTGTGCGATGCTTATAGAAACTTAAAGGTATGCAACGCGATACGATAACCTTGAAGAAAAAAAGACATAAGAAGTGTCACACCCCGCTTCCCAGAGTACGCGAGATTGAGCACGTGACATAGCCAACCATGCTACCTGTGGGTAGGAAGTATCCATCCACAGTCACATTACGGCTGTAGAGATATCAAGAACAAGATAAAAGAACTATCTAACACATGTCCAAATCCAGAATAACAAGAGTCAATGATAAATAAGTGCGGAAGCAAATGATCCAATACAATAATAGAAAAGTACGTCCCATAATACGGACTCACATCTGGAAATAAAATGCTGGAAATAAACTAATCACTACAGAACTCACAAATCAGCTTGCTGGCTGAAGTACTCCTGCTCGGTCAGCGACAGTGGTAAAGAATCTGGGCCATGCAAAACCCAGACGTCAGCGCGTCATGTCAACCAATAATATAATGTGAACATGGTAATAAGCAATGCAGAAATAAACATGAATAAAGCAATAGTATGAAACAAGCAGTGCAGGGTAGTGTGCAGTGGGTAACTAAACTGTTCCATCGGGTTTCCTATTCTAAAGTCTTTGAAATCAATTCGAGTAATCCTCCATGTAACTCAAAGGATATGTCCCGTTACCCCCCGGGACCACGGATCAGGAAGATGGGAACCAATAATGGTTCTGTCCCGTTGCCCCCCGGGACCACGGATCAGGAATGTAAGAGTCACGAATGGCTCTGTCCCGTTACCCCCCAGGACCACGGATCAAGTAATACCCTTTTAAGTTACACTTTAGATTACCCGTTTGATTTCCCCATACCCCCAGGTTATGAGTGTCAGGTCGGGTATTCAGTAGTCAAGGACTAATGCCAACACAGGATCAGGTAACAGGTCAGGTTTGTCTGGATAGACAACAGGAATGGTCCATGAGGACCCCGAGTCAGGTTTGTTGGCATTAGGCATGAGATCAGGTAACAGGTCAGGTCATGGTACATCAGGTTAAGTCGATAGTAAAGGGTACCATGTCCGGTGCATCGGTATATATATATATGTCATGTGTAGCAAGGTCATGTCAATATGTAACACAGTCGAGGGTGTGCTCACAACAGGTATAAAATCGAACAAGGAATAACAGCAGGAAATAAGCAATGAATTAACAAAAATAAGCAATTTATTTAATCACATTAATGCATTGGTATAGTACAGACGTTTCATCATATTAGCAAGTTTCGAGCACCCCTTGCGGTGCACTACCGTTATAACAATATCGGAATGTAATAGAACTACCAGTGTATAGGCTATCATCCTTCAAACAGTAAAATATGGTTAACGGATAGCTTCGTTATTAGGGTTAAAGTGGCAAGCTGAAATTTTAGGTTAAATTATAAAATGCTATATGTCATATTGCAGCCAAAATGAGAAATTAGCTATATCGAGTTACGTTTGCAGGTTTAACGAGTCAACATATATATAACTGTTTAGTATAGCATGTAGCAAGTGATACTTGCCTCGATGGTTCGCGAATCGGGAAAAACGGACGTAACGTCGGCGGAAAAACACGCGACGGACGCACGGGTCACGGATCGAATCCAAACAAGAACAGCGGGACCACGCGGACCGGAGTACCTTGCTGGAATGCCAGGTCAAGTCGTCGGCACGGCCGAATTCCGGCGAACCGCCAAAACAGCGACAAAGTTAGCAAAATATTACGCATGGACAAATAACAACCAGCGAGGGGAAAAAGGAAGGGAGAAGGTAGAGAGAAGCTTACAGGGATTGCAAAGGTTGCGACGGCGATGGGGCGCCGGCGAGGATGCTGCAGGCGATGGGCTAGGGTTGCGGTATGGAAACAGAGAAGAAAGTGGGGATGAAGAGGAGGTGGTCGGGGGCTGGTGCGCAGGGGATGAGGAGATGCCGAAGGTGGCGCAGGTGACGACGACGACGGTCGCCGGCGACTTCTCCGGCCGAACAGGGAAGACACGGGACATGCCGGGGTTGCTGCGGCAGCAACGTGTGCACGGGGAGAAGGAGGGAAAGTCGAGGCCGGGAAGAGGAGGCAGAGGCGAGGGCAACGGTGGCGCCGGTGTTGGAGTTGCGGCAGCGACGGTGACGAACCGGCTTGGGTTAGGGTTATCGATGGGTTGTTTTCTCGTGCTGCCAAAATATGAAGGAAGGGCGGTATAAATATATAGAAGAGAGAGAGAGGTACAGAATTTAGAGAGAGAGAGATGGAGAGAGAAAGGGATAGAGAGAGAGAAACGTTGGAGGGGCCCACGGGGGTAAACGAGCCTCGATGATTGGCTGAGGGGATTTTAAGTGGTTAACAGAATTTTTTTTAAGAGATTTAGGAATATTATGTTAACAGTAAAATATATGAAATTTTATAAGGTTTGAATATTTTATTAATTTTAGGATTTTGGCGCTAAATGAAACATTTTCAAATCGTGTCCGGGTTGGGTCAAAAATTCGAAATTCGAATAATAGGATTTTAAGCGGGTTCCAAATTTCAAAATGAAATGTTTTAAGATTAAGAAGCATGCCCCCAAGTCGAACACCTGCACGCGCGCGTAGCCGTCCAAACTCGCCCGTTTCACCGAACGGGATGAAAACTCGACGCGCGGACGCTACCACGCGGCTAGGGGTGACGAGTAGGCCAATATGGATATTTTTAATTTTACTTTAGGTGTTAAAATTTGTTATATGCAAAACTGACTTAGCCAGTTAAAATTTTGCAATAAGAACCAAATAAGCAAGATAAATGAAATGAGCAATGTCAAACACTCAACCAGTAACAGAAATAGTATTATTGGGCTCGGGTGTTACATCATACCCAACTACAAAAAGAATTTCGTCCTCGAAATTCCAAGAATACAAGTTAGAAAACTACAGGAAAAGGTGAGGAAACTTCTGCCGGATCTCGTCTTCTCGCTCCCAAGTGGATTCTCCATGCGATCGATTACCCCAAGAAACTAGCACAAGGGGGATAACCTTGTTCTTAAGAACCTTTTCCCTTCGATCCTTGATTTCAACCGGCCGCTCCTCAAAAGTCAGGTCCTCCCGTACAGTTAACTCCAAATGATCCAAGACGTGGGTTTCATCTCGAACATACCTTCGTAGTTGAGATACATGAAACACATCATGCACACCTGCCAAGGACTGTGGTAACGCCAAACGGTACGCTACCTCTCCAACACGCTCTAATATCTCGAAGGGTCCAACGAATCGAGGACTAAGCTTTCCCCGACACCCAAAACGAATCACTCCTCTAGTCGGTGATATCTTCAAGAATACAAAATCGCCCACGGCGAACTCTAGAGGTCTCCTTGACGTGTCAGTCCAACTTTTCTGTCTGTCTTGAGCTGCCTTCATATGCTTTCTGATGGCGTTAACCTTCTCAACGGTCTGTACTACCAAATCTGGTCCCAATAATCTTCGTTCACCGACGTCATCCCAACAAACAGGTGAACGGCACTTACGACCATACAACGCTTCAAACGGAGCCATCTGAATAGTCGCTTGGAAACTATTGTTGTAAGAAAACTCCACCAAGTGTAGGTGATCCTCCCAAGAACCCTTGAAGTCCAACATGCATGCCCTCAACATATCTTCAAGAGTTTGGATCGTTCTCTCCGACTGTCCATCAGTTTGAGGATGATATGCTGTGTTAAACTTCAATCGAGTCCCCAAACTTTCTTGTAAACTCCTCCAGAAGTGTGACAAGAACCGAGTGTCCCGATCGGACACGATGCTCACCGGTACTCCATGCAATCTTACAATCTCCTGCATGTACCGCTCTGCCAAAGTCTTCGTCGATTGACCAACCCGAAAAGGAATAAAGTGAGCTGCCTTGGTCAACCGATCGACAATCACCCATACTGCATTGTTGCCCTTTGGACTCCGCGGTAAAGCTGTCACGAAATCCATGGTTATATGTTCCCACTTCCACTGAGGAATCGGAAGTGGTTGCAACAAACCAGCAACCCTTTGGTGTTCAGCCTTGACTTGCTGACATACCAAGCACTTAGCCACGAAGCGAGCAATCTCCCGTTTCATACCTTCCCACCAGAAATGCTGTCGAATATCTCGGTACATCTTTGTACCTCCTGGATGTACAGAGTAAGCTGAACTGTGTGCCTCCTTCATAAGCTCTTCACGCACATCCCCCTTTGGTACACACACGCGGTTACCGTACCTCAACGAACCATCTTCGTGGACCAGTAAGTCTGTTCGTAGTCCAGCTTCAACCTGCTCTCGAAACCTTTGCAGTCTAGGATCCTGTGATTGTGCCGCTTTAATCTTCTCAACCAAGGACGACTGTACTTGCAACTGCATTAACTGTCCCGTAGAATGTGGTAGCATAACCTCCAAGTCAAATCTTCGAAAATCCGCAATGATCTCCCTCTGCGTAGTCAATACTTGAATCGCTGGTAACCGACTAAGCGCATCCGGCACGACGTTAACTTTTCCCGGATGGTACTTAAGATCAAGGTCGTAGTCGGCCATCAGCTCCAACCATCTGCGTTGCCTCATGTTCAACTCCTTCTGAGTGAACACATACTTTAAGCTCTTGTGATCTATAAAAACTTCGACTCTCTCGCCCAAAAGGTAGTGTCTCCAAATCTTCAAGGCGAAGATCACGGCCGCAAGCTCCAAGTCATGAGTCGGGTAATTCTTCTCATGGGTCTTCAGTTGTCTTGATGCGTAAGCTACGACCTTCCCATTCTGCATCAAAACACATCCCAATCCTTTTCCAGATGCGTCGCTGTGAATCACTAATCCTCCGGAATTGTCTGGTACGGTCAGGATAGGGGCGGTTATCAATTTCTGCTTCAACGTCTCGAAAGCCAATGCACACTTATCCGTCCAAACAAAAGGTACTTCCTTGCGCGTAAGCTTGGTCAACGGTTCTGCTAAACGAGCGAAGTTCTCCACAAATCTCCTGTAGTATCCGGCCAAACCAAGGAAACTTCTTATCTCAGCCACATTTCTTGGAATAGGCCAATCTCGAACTGCTGCAATCTTTTCGGGATCGACGGCGATTCCATCGCCCGACACAACATGCCCCAGAAACTTCACTTCTTCCAGCCAAAATTCGCACTTACTCATTTTCGCATACAATTTCTCCTGTCTCAGTGTCTGCAATGCGATCTTCAAATGCTCAGCATGCTCTTCCTAACTCTTCGAGTAAACCAGAATGTCGTCAATGAATACCACAATAAACTGGTCCAAGAATGGTGAAAAGATTCTGTTCATCAAATCCATGAATATTGCTGGCGCATTCGTTACTCCGAAGGGCATCACTAGATACTCGAAATGTCCATACCGAGTTCGAAACGCCGTCTTGCAAATATCTTCTGCTTTTACTCGGACCTGATGATATCCGGATCGCAAATCCAGTTTCGAGAACACCCTCACGCCACAAAGCTGCTAAAAAAGTTCTCCAATGCGAGGGATCGGGTACTTGTTCTTAATAGTCACCCGGTTTAATTCTCGATAATCAATGCACATCCTTCTCGTGCCATCCTTCTTCTTTACTAAAAGAACTGGAGCTCCCCAAGGCGAGTTGCTGCTTCGAATCCAACCCTTCTCAAGCAATTCACCAACTTGTTTCTTAACTTCTTCCAATTCCACGGGTGAAATTGGATAATAAGCTTTAGATACTGGCGCTGCACCAGGAATAAGGTCAATCGCGGACTCCACGTCTCGCTTCGACGGTAAGCCCGATATATCTTCGAATACGTCCATAAAGTCGCGAACAACTGTCGGCTCTTCAGCACGATCAACTTCCATAGCTGCAAGAACACTGTGTGTCGGCCTAGCCCTAAACTCGACTGGCCCGACAGAACTGCTTCCCCCAGTGAAGGTAAACTCAGGATGTCCGGGAATCTGGAAAATTACCTTCCTTGCCCTACAGTCAATGTGGGCGTAGAAAGTGCCAAGAAAATCCATTCCCAAGACAACTTCATAGCTGCCCGTATCAATTACCAAGAAATCTGCAAAGAGTTTCCGTCCGCACACAACAACTGTACAATCTCTACATTCCCTACTAGCTATGATTTTCCCATTCCCAGTGCGTATTTTCCAAAAACTAGACAGGGTCGTGCAGGTAATCGAGTGCGTAGTTATAAATTTGGATGACATAAAACAGTGGGATGCTCCGGAATCAAATAATGCCAATGCGGGAAAATCATGAACGAGTAAAGTACCTGAAACCACTTCTCCTGATGCCTTAGCTTCCTCAGCTGTCAAGGTGAAAGCTCGAGCCTGATTATGTCCCTGAGTCAACTATTTCTGCCCTTAGAACGGTCTCTGCGGAGGCTTCTGTATATCATCCCTCGTGCGAAGCTTTGACGGACAGGCACCAACTGCGTGATCGGCCGCTCCATAAACCAAACAAAGTCCCAGCTTCCTTCGACAATCCTTCTGCATATGCCCGGGCAAACGGCAGTAGTCACAAATCACGCTCTTCCTTCGATCAACGACCACCGGCTTCTTCATTGGTGCAACACCACCACTGGAATACCTTTGCGCCCATGATCTCTGTTATGTACAAATGCGGGCTTCCGGGCCGCAACGGCCGTCTGTTGCAGGCTCCCTTTCATTCCTGATAAACTCTGTTGCTCCCGGGCTGCCGTAAGAACCTGTGAGAAAGTGGTCAAACCCAGGGAGACAATCTGCCTCTGGATGTCCACATCCAAACTGCGCATGAACCTCCGTGCCCTGTCTGCATCGTTGGCAACTAAAGGTCCAGCGAATCTGCTGAGTCTCGTCCATTCCGATGCATGCACATCCACGGGTGCTCCATTTTGCCTCAACCCAATAAATTTCTCTTCCATTTCCTCCCGTGCAGTCCACGGGAAGAATTTCTCCAGGAAACTCTTAGAAAAATCCGCCCATTTGATCGGTTTGGGCAAGCGGGTCTCCTCCACAAGCCACCACTCTCGGGCGTAATCCACTAGCTGAATACGCACCACATCAACTCTTTTGTCCTCTGGGATCTGTGCCGCAATCAGCAAATTTTCCGTGTCCACTAGCCACTGCTCGGCTGGCAACGGCTCCTCCAGACCAGTGAAAGTAGTAGGACCCAAACGTCTGAAATCCGCCACGGTCCCTACCCGGTCAACTGGTTTCGCTCCAGCGTTGTTTACAGACTGCCGAATGGTCTGCAAACCCTCCTGAAATGAATCTGCTTGCTGCTGGATCAGCTCAGTATGCCTCTTCTGATTTTCCAACATTCCACGTATCACTCCCAATATGGCGGCTTCATCCACGCGCCTCTGATACGTCTTGAAATTCTTATCTGCCATATTCCTGAAATCAAAACACCCAACATTAGCATGATGATAGATTCAATATATAAATCAAGGTTAGAACTCCAAGATACTTAAATAGAGTACCGCATTGTAACTATGCCGCGGTATCATAGCCACAATTACTTAACTCCACCCAAGTCGCCTAAGTCCTAGAGATAACAGAAATCAGGTTTTCGAGTTAACATGCAAAGTAAGTTTGCACGTCGACATAATCCGGAAGAATGTGATTCAAGAATGGTAAAACGGTCACGGTGGTAGGACATGTTTTTCTAAGCACGGGTATTCTGATTCGTGTATCGGGTACAATACCCAACTACAAAGAATCAACCCAACTAACCTATGGCTCTGATACCAAAAGAACCATGTCACGCCACGCTTCCCAGAGTACGCGAGATTGGGCACGTGACATAGCCAACCATGCTACCTGTGGGTAGGAAGTATCCATCCACAGTCACATTACGGCTGTAGAGATATCAAGAACAAGATAAAAGAACTATCTAACACATGTCCAAATCCAGAATAACAAGAGTCAATGATAAATAAGTGCGGAAGCAAATGATCCAATACAATAATAGAAAAGTACGTCCCATAATGCGGGCTCATATCTGGAAATAAAATGCAGGAAATAAACTAATCACTACAGAACTCACAAATCTGCCTGCTGGCTGAAGTACTCCTGCTCGGTCAGCGACAGTGGTCAAGAATCTGGGCCATGCAAAACCCAGACGTCAGCGCGTCATGTCAACCAATAATATAATGTGAACATGGTAATAAGCAATGCAGAAATAAACATAAATAAAGCAATAGTATGAAACAAGCAGTGCAGGGTAGTGTGCAGTGGGTAACTAAACTGTTTCATCGGGTTTCCTATTCTAAAGTCTTTGAAATCAATTCGAGTAATCCTCCATGTAACTCAAAAGATATGTCCCGTTACCCCCCGGGACCACGGATCAGGAAGATGGGAACCAATAATGGTTCTTTCCCGTTGCCCCCCGGGACCACGGATCAGGAATGTAAGAGTCACGAATGGCTCTGTCCCGTTACCCCCCGGGACCACGGATCAAGTAATACCCTTTTAAGTTACACTTTAGATTACCCGTTTGATTTCCCCATACCCCCAGGTTATGAGTGTCAGGTCGGGTATTCAGTAGTCAAGGACTAATGCCAACACAGGATCAGGTAACAGGTCAGGTTTGTCTGGATAGACAATAGGAATGTCCATGAGGACCCCGAGTCAGGTTTGTTGGCATTAGGCATGAGATCAGGTAACATGTCAGGTCATGGTACATCAGGTTAAGTCGATAGTAAAGGGTACCATGTCCGGTTCATCGGTATATATATATATGTCATGTGTAGCAAGGTCATGTCAATATGTAACACAGTCGAGGGTGTGCTCACAACAGGTATAAAATCGAACAAGGAATAACAGCAGGAAATAAGCAATGAATTAACAACAATAAGCAATTTATTTAATCACATTAATGCATTGGTATAGTACAGACGTTTCATCATATTAGCAAGTTTCGAGCACCCCTTGCGGTGCACTACCGTTATAACAATATCGGAATGTAATAGAACTACCAGTGTATAGGCTATCATCCTTCAAACAGTAAAATATGGTTAACGGGTAGCTTCGTTATTAGGGTTAAAGTGGCAAGCTGAAATTTTAGGTTAAATTGTAAAATGCTATATGTCATATTGCAGCCAAAATGAGAAATTAGCTATATCGAGTTACGTTTGCAGGTTTAACGAGTCAACATATATATAACTGTTTAGTATAGCATGTAGCAAGTGATACTTGCCTCGATGGTTCGCGAATCGGGAAAAACGGACGTAACGTCGGCGGAAAAACACGCGACGGACGCACGGGTCACGGATCGAATCCAGACAACGAACAGCGGGACCACGCGGACCGGAGTACCTTGCTGGAATGCCAGGTCAAGTCGTCGGCACGGCCGAATTCCGGCGAACCGCCAAAACAGCGACAAAGTTAGCAAAATATTACGCATGGACAAATAACAACCAGCGAGGGGAAAAAGGAAGGGAGAAGGTAGAGAGAAGCTTACAGGGATTGCAAAGGTTGCGACGGCGATGGGGCGCCGGCGAGGATGCTGCAGGCGATGGGCTAGGGTTGCGGTATGGAAACAGAGAAGAAAGTGGGGATGAAGAGGAGGTGGTCGGGGGCTGGTGCGCAGGGGATGAGGAGATGCCGAAGGTGGCGCAGGTGACGACGACGACGGTCGCAGGCGACTTCTCCGGCCGAACAGGGAAGACACGGGACAGGCCGGGGTTGCTGTGGCAGCAACGTGTGCACGGGGAGAAGGAGGGAAAGTCGAGGCCGGGAAGAGGAGGCGGAGGCGAGGGCAACGGTGGCGCCGGCGTTGGAGTTGCGGCGGCGACGGTGACGAACCGGCTTGGGTTAGGGTTATCGATGGGTTGTTTTCTCGTGCTGCCAAAATATGAAGGAAGGGCGGTATAAATATATAGAAGAGAGAGAGAGAGGTACAGAATTTAGAGAGAGAGAGATGGAGAGAGAAAGGGATAGAAAGAGAGAAACGTTGGAGGGGCCCACGGGGGTAAACGAGCCTCGATGATTGGCTGAGGGGATTTTAAGTGGTTAACAGAAATTTTTTAAAGAGATTTAGGAATATTATGTTAACAGTAAAATATATGAAATTTTATAAGGTTTGAATATTTTATTAATTTTGGGATTTTGGCGCTAAATGAAACATTTTCAAATCGCGCCCGGGTTGGGTCAAAAATTTGAAATTCGAATAATAGGATTTTAAGCGGGTTCCAAATTTCAAAATGAAATGTTTTAAGATTAAGAAGCATGCCCCCAAGTCGAACACCTGCACGCGCGCGTAGCCGTCCAAACTCGCCCGTTTCACCGAACGGGATGAAAACTCGACGCGCGGACTCTACCACGCGGCTAGGGGTGACGAGTAGGCCAATATGGATATTTTTAATTTTACTTTAGGTGTTAAAATTTGTTATATGCAAAACTGACTTAGCCGGTTAAAATTTTGCAATAAGAACCAAACAAGCAAGATAAATGAAATGAGCAATGTCAAACACTCAACCAGTAACAGAAATAGTATTATTGGGCTCGGGTGTTACAAGAAGGCAATGAGTCCAATAAGATACGTAAGCAGGTGTAGGATCAATAGGAAGGTACAAGGACGAAAACATAAAATAGATTTGAAAACTCTGGAATGATATAAGATATAAATGGAGTGTTGTTGGAAGTCATGGTCCTAAAAGAACAAATTTTAGGACGACATAAGGTACAAGGAATAAGAATCAGAATAAAGTATAGAATGGACAACGAAACAAGAATATATGGTGAGATGAAATTCACATGAGTGGAAATCAAATGTAGAACTCTAAGTCACTCAAGCAGAGTGTTGTCTTATAACTATGCTGCAGTTCATAGTTACAATCACATAAATCTACTAAGTCACCCAAAACTCTAGCGGATGGAGTCAAAATATAACTTGACGAACAATAGGGATTTTAGTCAAGGATAACAAGTTCACAATCTGGACCGAAAGAGCGACTTAAATTGTCAAGCCCTACTCGGAAACTGTAATCTCAATCCAAATCTGGCTCTGATACCAACAAAATCATGTCACGCCCCGCTTCCCAAAATACGGAATACGAGGGGTTGACAAAACCAGCCATGCTCCTACGGTCAAGGAAACATCCTTCCGTAGTCACACTTCGGCTTCTAGTTTTACGTGGTAATCAGTAATCAATGCACAGGTAATGAGAAATGCAGTCACTAAATCAAAACAGATATATAACTAACCAGATAGAGTCAAAGGAAAGATAACACTGGCGTGGCTGATCTAGATGTTCGCAGTATCCTCGAGGTACGTCAGGTGCTGATCCGAGCTAAGTCCACTTCTCGCTCTAAGTATGTATACTCAGGTCGTCAGAGCGACACAATAGCAATATATATAAAGGCAAAAGTAAACACGTGCAATGATGATGAACATGAAGCAGTAAATATAGAATGATGACGCACATGAAACAATCGGTACAGGTAAACAGTAAAGTAGGTATATCAAACCAGTAAGCAATGCATGTCAATGTCACTAACCCTATCAGTCTCTAAGTCTCACTGTCCAGGTCGCTAAGCCTATCGTCGGTCCAAGTGTGAGAGTCAACTACGCAGGAGTATCCCCAACCCAAGGATAGGGCCCCAGGGGCAAGGGAACACGGGCCCGAAACACGCACGAGAATAATCAGTAACTTCATCCATACAACTCCCAAAATCACGATATAAGCCGGCAATGGGACTCCCGAGATTCTGTTGAACTCACACTTAAACTACCCCACACCCCGTGGTCTACATCAAACCCCGACCATAAACTCAAATACTAGTCGGTCCATGACAAGTCTACGCGAGAACTGGAGACAAGATCTCCATCAAGCATGTCTCGACTGGTACCCAAGATAAATGGACAGTGTTTGACGCCTTACCTATGACACTAATATAAGTGCTTTCATAACCGTCACATACCAGTTATAGTTACACTTATATATGTCCCATAGACGTCGATAATGCAATAAATTAACTGGGTTCGCTGATTGTGTACAAGTACGTGTCACTTCACTTATTCATTCACGCTTTAACACTCACGTACTTGCCACAATCAAAACACTAATACCTGTTACTAGGTAATGTACACGATCACTAAGTTACCAATGTAATGACATCTACATGATATGATGAGAATACAATAATTACGATATGAATAAAATATCATCAGTCAGTGTCCTACCACTTGCATAATTTACTATAAATCATACATGCAGATTAAGCAAAACAATATAAAAGGGGTAAGAAGTATGTTTGATTATCTGTCCATCAAAAATTGGTTTCGCGTCAATCGGATTTCAGGTTTGCTAGTTATGGTCATTTCATTTTAAGTGTTCACCGCTGGAAATCCAATTTCTGAATTGGTAGCGCTTTTCGTAACATGTTTTAATCTTAGTTGGGATCGTAATTAGGCGACGCTACAGTGGGATAATATTTAGGTTTAACAGTTAGGTTTTCAACTTATCAAACGGATCGATGATGTTCTCTATATACGGGAAGATATGTTTAGTTTAATATCAATGTATACAAACTGTCACTGCAGAAAACTGCAGGACACAACGGTATTCTAAAATACGAATTAAATATCAAACGAAGGTGAAACGACACGGGACCAGATTCAGGTGTTAGCTAACTAAATTATCTACGCGACCATAAGGGGATATGCGCATTTCAGTTTTAAGAAGGTATGTACAGGTGCTTAGAATTCACTTTTCCCCGTAGAATGCTACCCCGGACTGCAGTCCAGAATTGCGTTCCTCCTCACTTTTCAGGATCATGAAATTGCATTATTCTAAAACTAATTACATGGGGTTATAGGTTATCTAGTTAGGTTCGATACGAGCTCTGGAACACCATGATTAGATTTATATTTAATTAACTACTAATTTTACAATGTGATGGTTACGGTGATTTTCAGATTTGACGTAACCGATAGGCGGGGGTATCATTCATAGTGGTGGAAACACTTATTTTCCCTCAAATTCTCATGAGTTATCTGCTATCCTAAACGGGTTTCGAAGCTCGTGAATTTCGCTATTTTAAGTAGGGTCTTTCATCTAGGATGTCGTGTCATTATGTATAGGCATCAAATGAAATATTCGCTCTCGTTAACTGATCTAACTAAAGTTATTCGATTTGAATGTTATAATGGTATGATACGGGATGCCATCTCTTAATATGATTGAACGACATGGTCGGCTACAAAACTAAATTGACGGTTAGACATCGATGTCGTTATACACATAAACATTTACACCGGAGTATGTAACCTTATTAATTTAATCAACTACTACGGTTTTTAGCATGAACAAGCAAGGGAAAAGGGTTCCACTTGCCTTCGGCCGCTTGATATAGAAGCGACGCCGCTTGCGGGCTTCGTCTTGACACACGAGACGATGCGATGTTGGACACGGCGCGTGGCGCGGGCGCGATGCGTGGAGATCCGGTACTGGATGCGTCGGCGACGCGGGCGCGATGCGATAGTGGACGTGGCGATGACGCGGGCGCGACACGGCACTGGGCATGGTCTTGACTCGGTGCGTGGTTCGGGAGCGGCACGATGCATGCACTGGATCGGGCACGGTGTGGCACAGGGCTGACATGCGTGGCACGGGGACTGGGCATGGGGCGCGACACGTGAGTGGGTCCGACGGTGGTGTGGTGCCGGGTATGGAGTGGGTGCTGTCATGGCACACAGGTGGGCATGACGCGACGCGGGTGTGGGAACGGTGGTTGTGCGTACGTGGTGTGATAGCGACACGGTGCTAGACACGGAACGGGCACGAGTCGGGGCACGTAGTGGCACAGGAGCAGGCACGATGTGGTTTGGGACCGGGCACGCAGTGGGCATGGGGAGGCCGCCGGTGAGGTGGTGGTGTAGTGGAGTCGTCGGTGGATGTCGTGGGGGCTTGGTGCGGGGCTCGGGGTGCAGTGGGGGTCGGAGGCAGGTGACGAACTCAGGGAGCAGCCACAGTGACAAGCGGTGGCAGCGACATAGGCACCAGCATGGCACCAGCAAGGCGATAAGCTCGGTTGGCTCGGAGTTTACATCGGAGGTGAGGTTGAGGAGGAGGTGGTTGTGGTGTCGGCGACGGGGGTGGGCGTGGCTTGAAGGCAGGAGAGAGAGGAGGTGGGGGTAAGGTGCTCGTGGAGCTGGTGGTTGCAGAGGTGGTCGGTGGGGCTCTGGGAGGCGGTCGGCGGCGAAGGCGAAGCTTGGTCGATGGCAGAGGCTATGGTGGTGCGAGGTGGCGTTGATGACGACGAGGTTGGGGCTGCGGGTTCTGGGTCGTTGGGTGTGGTGAGAGGAGGCGATGGGGGTGCTCGGGCTAGGAGGCGCAGCAGTGAGCTGTTGGCAGTCAGGGAGAAGTCAACGGTGGTGCGAGAGAGGCGGTCGGCGGGTGCAGCGACGAGGCGATGGGTTCAGGTTCGTAGGTGCAAAGGTGGTTAGAGGAAGTGACGTGGAGATCGACGGCGATGAGGAAAGAGGCGGTGGGCTCGTGGGTGATGCCGGGGGTCCACCGGAAGACTTGCAGTGAGGCTCGACAAGGTTTGATGGGTCGGAGGAGGAGCTGGGGGTCACAGAGGAGGTCTTGGGGTTGCTTGTCGACGGTGCTCGGGGCTCGTCGGCGGAGGGTTGCAGCCGGTGACTTGGAGGAAGCGATAACTGCGGGTTAAAGGTTGGTGGAGGTGAGGCGTGGGTGCAGTGGAGCTCGGGGTTCTCGTAGGTGAGAGGAGGGAGAAGTGGGAAGAAGAGAGAGAGGGAACGTGGGTAGGGAAGAGAGAGAACGAGTCATGGGGGGGTAGCGCGAGAGATAGGGTCAGTTGGCATGGGTCGTGGGCGCGAGAAGCGCGGTGAGGAGGAAACGAGAGGGAAAAAGAGTTGCAGGGGAGAAGAAGGAAGAGAGGAGTGAGGGTTCAGGTCGGGTTTGGGAAAGGGTTTGGGTTTGGGGTTCATGGGCCGGGCCTTGTGCTGGGCTGAGGTAAAAGAATTTAAAAAAGGGGGAAAGGAATAGGCTGGGTTGGGTTTTAAAAAAATATAGAAATTTTATTTATAAATTATAGGAAATATTAATTGTAAAAGTTTTAAATGGAAAATTTTTGGGGAAACATTTATTTAAAATACGGAAGATATTTATAGAAGAACTGAGTATTACACAATCAATGATGCAGGATCCATATCCGACTGGTGTTGGTCCGGATACCCAGGCTTTATTTTCAAATGTAGGCTCATATATTGGCGGTATATTCGGTTCATATAATATGCTTCCACATTTATCGCCATCGCGAGAGCAACAACATGAGCCGGCACCAGAGCAGAAGCATGAGCCGGCACCAGAGCCGCAGCATGAGCCGGAACCAGAGCGGCAGCATCAGGAAGATCCAGAGCAGCAGGATCAGTGGTTTGGAACACCATACCGTCAGCAGCAACCCTGGCATACTGAATAAGCGCAGCAACCGGAGGAACAACATTTTTGGGGGACCGGTCTTGCGCAACAAAAGCAGTCTTGGGGGTCAGGTTTTGCGCAGCAACAGCAGTCTTGGGGGTCAGGATTTGCGCAGCCATGGGGGCCAGTTTTTGTGCAACAGCAGCAACATGAAACCGGGACAGGTTCTTCGCAACAACAGCCCAGTTGGAAGACGGATTTTTAGTCTTACATACAGTTGTTGGGAGGCAGCACATATCCGACACCTGTTTCACATTCAGGATTTGCGGAACAACCGCCTGTCCAAGACGATACTGAAGACGAAGC
The DNA here is from genome assembly GCA_030015575.1 of Agapanthus africanus. Taxonomy (NCBI): domain Eukaryota; kingdom Viridiplantae; phylum Streptophyta; class Magnoliopsida; order Asparagales; family Amaryllidaceae; genus Agapanthus; species Agapanthus africanus. The sequence continues at coordinate 37,119,285 of JASDDO010000014.1, read as the reverse complement.
AGAAGCCGAAGCAGAAGAGCAGCCGCCTCTGCCGCCGCCATATACCCAAGAAACGGGAGGGTCCTCCAGTCATCCCAAGAGGCATAGGCTTATGTCAAGCCTTCTCGGATTGGGAAAAGGAAAGGGAAAGGGAAAGCGATAGTTCTATACTTTTATAATTTACATTTTACAAACGGATATGATTTTTTTGTATTTTAAATTGGACTTATTCATTTTGTTATTGGAGTGCATACAAGATTCATATTTATAGTAATTCTACATGAACTGTAATAACAATTGTCTGGAACCAATACAACACTAATATTATTGTTTTATCTTTTTATTCGATATTTATTTGATTTTCTGTTTTTAATTTAAATTTTTTTTAAAAAAAAATAGAGACGGGTTCTGACGCCCTCTTCCCAACCCATAAGAGGGCGGGTTCTAGGAAGAACCCGCGCTCTTATCCCTCTTATTTCGAGGGTGGGGCCTTCTCTCAAGCCACCCTATTTTCATCAATTAATAAAATCATTTTATTTTAATAATTTTAATTTTATAATACCTTATTTCAAAAAAAAAACCTAATATAGTTGGTGTGAAAATTAATAATGAACTTCCATCCAGGTTTAAGATAAATTCAGCCTAGATTACAGAGATGATTAGATTGGATGCCACTAGAAGATAATTCAGTCTTATCATTATCATTAGACAAATGAGAATCTTGAACAAGCCAAGTCATTTTTATTGTGAGCAATGTTGAGTACAACACTTTGATGAGCAAGAAACATGTGAATGACTAGAAATTTCCTTGATACATCTAATGCAACAGTAGGCATATATACAATGTATAGGTGTCCCTTGGCCAACATAATCAGGCCAAAGATTCAAACATTTTTCATTTATTGAAGATAAGAGCAGTTGATAGATCATGTCCCCCACTTAGAAAAAAGGACAGTTGATCATCTTAAGATTAAGATAAGCTTCACTATAAACAAACAAGCAATAATGGATCAAACATTGATGAACTGCTCTAATAGTCATGGTACTATTCTTTCAATAAACAAACCAAAAAAAACACATATATGTTATATTATATATATTCTAATGAACAACATGAAGATATAGGCCTGCTGTTTTGTTCTAGTTACATATATGTATATCACTCATTTATTTTTAAACCCTAATGGAATCGAAAAGAAGCTCAGATGACGAAGAAGCAGCTCTCGTTACAAAAAGGATACCCAAAAAAAAAACCGATTAGCGATGATTGATGTCTACTCATAGACTCAACGGAGGCGAAGCCGTAGTTGTTTCAGACGAAGTTGAGGACGCAGGTGAATGTGAGTTTGTTCGCTCACCATTATCGATATTAGCGTTTTCATCACAACTTGTCTCAGAGTTCTTCGGTTGAGATGGAAGACATGCGACGGGAGCATAGAGTTTGTTTGAGCGTGCGGCTGCGGGATACTCAGGTGGTGCGACCCAGTTGCCCCCGACCAACACGATCTGCAGCTGCTGAGGGCTGGTGCTGGTGCTGCTGTTTTGGCCTGTAGGGTTTGTTGTCTTTCTGTTGTGTAGACGGTATTTCTGTAATCGAGAGAACATGATCGGTAAATACATTGAAGCAGATGTACACCAAAATGATTTTTTTTAAAGAAAAGAAAAGAAAAGGTAACAACAAGAACATTGCAATCCATGATATAATATGAATCCTTGACCTAATTAAATTATGAAATGCCAAACTGTTTTCTCTTTGCTCAAATTGAGAAATTCGGTCCCAGTTCGATGGATTGATGATATATATTGTATGCGGACCTCGGTTGAGATCTAGCCGAAGGATTAGGCTTATTTCAAGATATGAACAATGCAACCTAAATTTAAGGAGGGAAAACTTTTAGCATCGAATTTGCATTATGATAGCCGTTTTAGTCGTTAACATGTCCATTTCTTTAAGAATATAATTTTTTTAAAAAGGAATAGAGTATTATTTTTCGAGGTCCTTCATCAAAACACATGTTTTGAAACCATTAAAATTTTGCAATAATCATAAAGCCATTCCTTTATTGATTTAGTTCTTTTGAATATTTAAAATTTATAGAATGTGGAAGGACTACTCATGATACAAAGACCAGTTATCCAAAAACGTTTACGACATTGGATTCTGAGTAGATTCAACTGCAAATTAATAAACGAGAAATAATAGAAGATTATGTACCAGACGAAAAGGAAGATGATCAGAAAGTTAATCAAACTACAAGAATCCAATGTTTTCAACAATTTCCAACATTCATATATATTTGACAAGTATCACTTGTAGGTGCAGTGTATCAGGTTGGAATCAGTTTCCTTCTTTCTTCTAATTAGGGTCTAGGAAATAATGGTTTCAATATCAAATATTCTCTTCAATTAAAACCTTAGAAACTTCTAAAGGAAAATGAGCAGAAGGAAGAATCAAAGGCAACATCGAAGCAATTCGTGTACATGTAGGTACATACAATAAGTGGAACTATAAATAAGGTGAACTGCTCTCGTCTCTATGAGGGCATATTGAGAGGGTGAGTCTATTTATATAGATATGAAATAAGGATCAAATATGGAAAACACATCTAATTTAAAGTGAGAAACACATAAATTAATATAATTATATTTACATGTCGACCTCCCGAGCTAAATGCACGTAAAGCTTGTCATGAAGATTTGAGAGTGACTGCTGAAAGATATTTAGTGAGATGATCCACGCTGATTTCACGAGATGATGAGCTTTGATATCATATATGAGTTTTATTTATATTTAAATGGAGGAGTTCACATTCATTTCTCAAAATTCGAGATGCAATTTTTATCTTGTTGCAGTGGCCGAAGTTTAAAGGACCAGGTTTATGCTCGATAACTCAGAACTACTCCTCGTCTTTAACAGGCATTGGAGTTTGATGTACACATGAATATATAAAAGAGTAACAGCAGAAGAGGACATACAAGATGAAAGCCACACAAAGTAAAGTTAAACAAGAACCAGGGATCCAATGTGCTGACAATTTCCAACAATCGTTCTCGATAAAAATCAATTGTAGGCTAAGGGGATCTATTCTTTTCTTCGGTATAATTAAATTATGAAGGAATATTCACTTCTAGAGAATCTTCCTTAGCAATGAAAATCTATTCTTGAAGAACCCAAGAAAACAAAAATCATTTGTAGGGTAATGTATCTAAGGGGATCTATTCTTTTCTTCGTATAAGTAAATTATGAAGGAATAGTCACTTCTAGAGAATCTTCCCAAAGAAAATCTTTTCTAGAAGAACCTAAGAAAACGAATATGCAATTTGTGAACATATAAATATGAGAACCATGAGTACTAATGGTAAAGGTGAGGGTTTTTTCCTCTTATATTAGTCAAAAAATCAACTCTACACAACTTATTTTTAATTATCGACTGTTGAAATGTGAGAGACTAAAATAGTCCCAAATTGAAAAAACTATGAGAGATGCATGAGTATAATATATAAGATGAGACAAACTTCAATACGGCTTGAATTTTATTGTTGGAACCCATTTATATATTTTAAAACCCGTATACAAACCTATATATAGCATAGGTACACCAATTTCCATGTGATTTTGATGCTCTTTGATCATTGATTTGATTATGGAAAATATTCTGCTATCGATAAATCGTTAAATTTGTAATTCTCCGATGCAAGTGTATCAAATTCATATAATTTTTTGTGGTGTCCATGCCTTAGAATATGGTGATAGAACGTCGACTTTTTGGTTGACTAGAAGAGTTTTCTCTCCTAAGTAAATATATATAGGAAAAAGGTTTCAATTCCACCTAATAATCACAATAGACAGATATATGCAATTCTAAATGAAGCATAGGCTTGATGTTCATGGTTCTAAACTTAGAATCAAAGAAATTGAGGGGAAATAAAGAAAAATAATAAATTAAAATTCACCTGTAAATGGCTCTTGACTTCATCATTGGTGAGCCCATCCACCTTCATCAGCTCCCTAATTTGTTTCGGCGTCGCAACTGCAAAGATTTTCAAAAACCAACACAAACCCTATATATCAACAACGTGAATTATCACAACAACAAACACATCGAATTAAAATGAACTCATTCAATGCACACCATGAGCTCCTCCAAGCTGCTGGAGCGAATGCAAGAATCTCCGGTGGAGCTCCGGCGACCAACACCTCCTCGCCTTCCTCGACAAACTCCCTTCCTTCTCCTTCTCCTTCTCCTTGCCACATCCACCACCTCCATTATTATTATCATTGTTTTTATTCTCATTTGCCGAGCTCGCCGGAGCTTCATTAACAACAGCCTTCTCTCTCTCAAAAGGATGAAATGCTCCCCCAATTTTCTTCGCATTCATCCCAATTGGCTTCCTCACAACTTCCTAATCATTCAATCACCACCAACAACAAAAATCTCAAAACAGGTTCCCACAAAAATCACTAAATTGTAAAATCAAACCACAAAAAATAATAAAAATCTCACCTTTTCGGGCTCAGGCTGCTGATTCCATAGCTGAACAGATTTCAACCAATTTGGCTTATCATCAACATTATCAATCTTAGCATCATGATTCTCTTCATCTGATGAAGAACAACTCGGCCTCAATGGAAGAAACTCCTCTAAAACTGGGACTGTTTCCTCTATGATCTGCTGCTTCTTATATGTCTCAATCGCTGGCCAAAAAAGAAAAGAAAAAAAATACCCATCACCGAAAAAAAAAATCAATCAAAATCTCGAGACCCAGATCGAAATCAGACCCAATAAACAAAACCCATATGAGATTTTTTAAAAAGATGATACCTTGTGTGACAACATGAAGGCTGAGGGGCAGCTCCTTCTCAAACATCAGCATCTTCTTCCTTTCCTCCTCCAAGGCTTTGATGTAATCCATGGCGGCTCTTCCTCAAGATTGTTAGTGAGAGAGAGAGAGAGAGAGAGGGGAACAATCGAGGTGAGCTCTCTTTGGATGCAAGTTAGAAATAGGAGAGAAGATTGAAGAATAAATCTAGAGAGGGAGAGAGAGAGAGAGGAGAGAGAAAAAAACAAGGAAAGTAAATGATAGAGAGAGAAAAGAAACGGCGTCGAGACGCCGCGTACAAAACGGAATCTTTGAAGGATTCTCATAGCTGGCGCTGATGTCATCGCAGAACAAAGGGATAAGAACGATGACTAAAAAACGGAGGAATAATATTAGGGTTTGTCAGGGTAAATTATCTAAACCACCCAAGTATGTTTTTCCGCTGACAAAAATCCCCGTCTCAAAAATTTTCATGCAATAATTGTATAATTGCCTGCTATATCTAAATAGGTCATACATATCGCAAGCAATCACATAGATATCGCATAATAACTAGATATAGCAGGCAACTATACAGATACCGCAGGCAGGGATTTTTTAACAACTGAAAACCTTTTCAGGGGTTTTTGACAAACGCTTCGGGGCCGAGGTTTTTTGTCAGCGGGAAAACCTGGTCGGTGACAATTTACCCTTTTTTTATATGCCACCCAAAACTTAATATTAAATATCACCACGATATTCTATATATCATTCCCAAAACATATAAGTTATCCAAAAATCACCCTCAAAACATTATCAATAGCCAAAAATCATCTCCATTATCTTCCAGTGTTAATTTTTTAACTCGGGCTGAGTTAACTTAATAAGGTTACGTGTTTATGAAATATAAAATCATAATCAGCTTATTTCTGTTCTCTGCTCCTCTCTTAAGATTTCATTTTCTTTTTTTTCCAGATTCACTTTATTCAATCCATTAGATTTCATAAAACACTTAATTTCTTAACAAAACCAAAGTTAGACTTCACTTTCACACCATCATTGGAAGAAGTGCTATTTTCATATTCTTTTTCGGTATTTCATTGGAAAATTAGCTCAAGAGAGATGATCTTAGATGATTTACAGGTTTTAGGGGTAATACACATAATATCAAAGTTTTGGGGTGATATCAAAAATAGGTAAGTTTTATTATTCCCAGGGATTTATTTCCTAACGAATCTTAACCGTTGATTTTTTTAAACCCAGGGTCAAGATTGAGCAAGCAGGGAGTGAATCTTGCTAGGAACAGGGGAAGATTCCTAAAGCTTACTCTTTTGAGAATGGGTGGAGATTCCAGAGAAATCTGGGATTATTTGGAAAATAATAGTAATTTATTGATTGAATTAAAAATTGTTTTTCTTTTGTTTAAAAAAAAATATTTAATTAGGCGTGAGGATAGGATTTGACTAGTGCTGAATTAACCCTTGGGGGATGCGAGGAGCCGTGTTTGTTTTTGTTTGTCTTGGGAAATGAGTTAGGTTTTTTTCCCCCTCAAAAATCCAAAATTGGAAGAGAATATTATTAGGGAATAAACTTGTGGGTGAAGGATAATCCAATGGATTGGATGCCACAAATATTCATTAAATGTTGTTGGTTGAATCTTCAAATTCCAATAAAAGAATAAAGCTTGGCCCAATCACAATTATGTTGAAAATATATTATATTTTAGTATCCGAGAAAAACGGAATTGGTATTCTGTGTGGGTATTTAATGTGGTGTCCATATTTTGATAATGTAAAACGTGTGTATACAGATATGAGTAAAGATGGATACAAAATTGTTTTTAAAATCCAAAATAATGTATTAAAATATAGAAGTTCTAGGAAGGATGAATTGGATACGAAATCTTTCACTAATTAGCTTGTATCATATCAAACCTCATTATAACAAAAAGGGCTAGATTAATTTAGTTATTTTTTATTATCTTTATGTAATATGTTGCTAGTATTTATTTTGTGGTTGCAATGCACATATGTATATACTATCATCAAGAATATTAAGCAATTGTTGTTAATTAAAATTTAAATGTTGATTATGCTTTTTTTTTTCAATTCATTTTCTTGAAATCATAAAACTTTTATGAGAAATATGATTGCATTAAACTTTTTTTAAACTATAAAATCGTTTCTTTCCACGTGTCATCCAGAGAATCAAATCAACAATTTTGATTTAAAACCTAATACTAAAGATTTGTTAGTCTTTTCAAAGCAAGCCTCTGTCGACATCCCATTCATCAGACTTGCATTTTCGAGAAGAAATTCCCCTAAATAAATGTCAAGGAATCAAGCATGATTTCCACCCGCAATGGCAGCTTCCGATACATCTTTTGCGACACCTTTTTGAGATGATCCTTTTTTGTTTTCTTTATGTAATTCACTTATAATCTGCTATATATATGTTGATAGGGTTATTTGTACTCATGGGAAGCCTAAGGGGATACATATATACCTCCACTAAATTTTTAATGATAGATGAAATATTAATTGGTTAGGAGTGCTGAAAACCTTTGAATATATCGTATATATATTTATATTGTAAAATTAAAAATAATGTTCTCTATCTCAAGTTGAGGGTTCAAGCCCCAACATAAATACATTTAATTTGGAAAATTTAATTAAGTAGATATGGATGACGTTGAGATTATCTTAACATGAAAAAGTTTAGACCCATACTAGTATCTTTTATTATCTTAAAACACTACTGCAATAATGGGTTGCCCCTACGGATTTAGCCATAGAGACAAACCACTACCCTTACGGATATATCCCGTAGGGACATAAAATTCTCCTGTAGGTGTAAAGGCCGCAGGTGCAAGTCTCCGTCCTGAACATGCCTCTATGAATTAGTAATTGCCTCTACGCCTTACCCCGTAGGGACATTTATCCCTACGGATTACTCCGCAGAGATTATATCTTTATTTAATTTATTGATTTATAAAATAAAATACTTGCTGCTACAGATTTATCCGTTGAGCCTGATAGATTCCCCTGCGGATGTATCCGTAGGGGTTACACGGTTCGCCGTAGAGACAAAATATCAGGTTTTTTTTAAAAGAATGGGCTTCCTGTTTTTTTTCCTGGCATGTGCAAAAGAATATATACATTATATAACCAAATACAGAAATATTCATGATCAACATATCACGCATAATATATAAAAGATATAAACAAACAGAATATGTAATAACTCTAAACTTTATGTACAATCTTTTCAAAATTACAGAAAGGAGTACTTTTGCCTGAGCACAAGTTATAAATTTGTTTTGCTTTTTAATAGCAAAAAGGAACTTATAGCTCATTGGTAAGACTTTGCACTATTGATCCAAAGCACCAGAGTTCAAATCCTATTAGCTACATTATTTTTTACTTAATTTTCTTTTAAATTTTTAGAAGCCCAAAAGCCTACACGTGCATAACTCGTAAAAACCAAAAGTCACGTATAAAACAAACTGGCCCAGGAGACTAACCAAGAGATGATGGACACGTGGCAGGAAGGTCTTCTTGACTCCTATGCCTCTTGGTATCCCCTTAACCCCTGTCATGTTTAATTTTCCTGCATTATTCCAGAGAAATTAAAAACCCAATTAAAACCCTTTTTAATACAAAATTTAATACAATTTTCTCACACCCCTTCATCTACCCTAACTCTAATCTTTTCCTATAAATACCACTCCATTTCACACCCCTCACTCACAATCTATGTCCAAACTCTCAAGAAAAATCCCTAGAACTTTTGTGTACAAATAGAGTTAGCGAAGGGCGAAACTCCGGCGAATTTCCGACTATGACCCTAAGAGCTCCCGACTACGAAACCACGCACCGGCACCTCCTACCACTCCCTCTTCTCTTCTCTTGGCTCTAATCCAGTAGGTCCTGTTGGATATAGTGCCCTCAAAGTCAATTATTGGATCGCAGGTACGTGATTACAATGATTGATGCAGGACCTATACCGATATGACAGTCTTGCTCGAGATGATAGTATGCTATCTGGTTTGTCTTTATCATCGTATACATGCTTTAGTTCACTATTGCATGATGATAGAGCCCATAGGATTCTTGCTTGACTACCAGCAGTGTGATGGCGATCATATACGTGGGAGCTGGGGTCTGTAAGCACATCCTTAAAGTGTTCCTGGTCGTGGGAGTTTCGAGACAGGGCATCGATACTCCAGAGTAGACTAGTGTATACAGTCGAGACCCCGATGAGGGGCGGTGGCCGGTCTCACAAGCCATTGGTGTCAGTTGGTTCACCTAAGATGTATACATGTGCTCATTGGGTTATGAGTACACCGGACAGGACTCGCCGGAAACATGCTAGTTGGTATTATACATATCGTCAGATAGCAGTTCCCAGGTGACATGTGTACATGTTAGTTTGTCGACCTGAGATCGTCATTGTCTCGTGTGAGTTCCTACTATGCTTTGATTTCTACCCTACCACGCTCAAAGGAGACGTGCAAACAGGTATTTTTTTGGTACAGTCCCGAGCCACATGGAGGCAGTGAGCGGATCGTCGGGGATTCGTCTCTCCCGGTATTGGGGGTTGATGTCGCACAGTGCACGGGTGACCATCACTAGAAATCCTCGGCCGAGGTAATGGAGAATTACTGATTTGGATCAGTAGTTTCTCAAGTGGTGATGGGCTTCATACCGACACGAATTATCGCGTTATTAGGGGTCTGACTTTATCCACCCCCTAAACTCGATATGCGATACTCTTTAGACGAACGGACCAGACTGTATGTATATTGTCACTGTTAGGCTCTGTAGGGTTTATGGATGAGTTCGCTTGTCAGTTTCTCTTCCAATCAATATGCGATACTCTTTAGACGAACGGACCAGACTGTATGTATATTGTCACTGTTAGGCTCTGTAGGGTTTATGGATGAGTTCGCTTGTCAGTTTCTCTTCCAATCAATACATAGGCAACCGTTACGTACAGCTTGTACCTCTGACGTGCTAGAGGTTATACCCAGTGCCAGTATGTTGATGAGTCATTAGAGTCCACCACAAACAGTTTCCCAAGTTCGGGCGAAACGTTGTAGATGCCGTATGGTTTTATGGCAGGGTTCGGAAAATGCACGCGCGTTTACGCACGTGTCATATTTCGGACAGATAATACTGGTGGGTTTTGGTTTAAGCCGAATCCGGGTATTATACTGTGTAGATATAATATCTTTGTCTCAGTTGCATTTGTATTCGGTCGTAATACAAATGCGGGTATGTTTATACTGTTACGGGGTTATCATGAAATTCGTTTCAGGATCACTTTTGGAAGTTGTCAGTTTCCTGTTTTCTATCACCCGTATTTAACATTCGGTTAAATACGGATTTATCTTTTCGTCACTTGGGTGAGTCATGAGAGTGAGTCGTGCTTCTAGAAGTTTCTAGATGATGACAAGGATTGATGATTCATTGTTAGCATTAAATGAATGGTGACTAGGGTTAATGATTCTGTCACGACCCAAGGTTTGGCCCGTGACCGGCACTTAACCACGTAACGTCTATAGGCGTAACGCGGCTAAGTAAGCCGAAACCCAGAAATCAAAACCAATAAAAGTATAGAGTGTTTTAAGCTTTAAATGGAAGTATTAACTAAAATGTTAAGAACTTTTAAGTGAACAATCACCAAGATAACAATATACGACGCCGTAGCGAAGAAAATGAGCAACAAGTGGGAAACATCACAGATAGTATAAACTGCATAAGTAAAGTTTACTCACAACGAGCTCGACACCAGAATACAAAATAATATATATCGTCCTCACAACTGGTCTCTAAGTCAATACATAAGTGGTAGATGGAGAGTACTAGATACAACAATGTACATAACTGAAAGATAAACAGATACCGCAGAAAACCCACCTATCAGCAAAAGAACTAGTACACAAACTGTAGGGGTATCTGTGTCAAAAGATGCAAGAACGCAGCCTGCCGCGACTACTCCGACGGGCAACCTGCAAACACTGTGGCACAACGGGGGTGAGTTGCCAACTTGTGAATAAAAGATAACATATAAAGGTAATCGCGAGTATGCACGTGCTGCGCTACTCTAACCTATGCCAACAGATAACATCTATATGATGAATTGGATGCTCAAATCATGCAGCAAGTGCGATCTAATAACATCTCCATGCGATGAGCAAGATATGTGATAATCAGGTATGGCAATACAATCTAACCACCCTATATAAAATGAGCAGGGTATGCAATGATCGTGCAAGCATGTGTACTATATCAGGTACAATATATACAGGATGAGATATCAATACTAAATACTGAGCATGGGAAGTATAACATCCACACGGAATGTCATCATGGAAAGTATAACCGGTACCCATCAATGCACCCAAATCCCAATACTACTCAGGCGTCGTCATCCTCCTCGGTCCTCAAATCCTGTAAATCTCATATAATCGTGAGTGCCCAACATCGGCACCCAAAATATCAAGAAATACTCGTGCCAAGCATCGACACGCAAATCCTCCTGTATAGGGCATCTGTCAGTCCGGATCAGCCCACGGGCTCTGTCTGCGGTATCGGCCCTCGGCCCCGGCAGTATGAGTCGTCCCGTATCCATCAATCGACTCTGGTCAGTATCCTCCGGATAACCGCCAGGTCCAACCAAACACCGGTAGGTAGTAGTCCCTCTGCCAGGCTCACCGTATACTACACAGCGAAACCGTTCTCGCCTCGGGGTACCATACCGGGTCCACCATGTACCCGTAATCGGTCTCATCCAACTCCTCGATTCGGGTTCACATATATCACTCTAGCACCGAGAAAACATATGGTGGACGCACCGATATATCATATCAAGGGAAACCGGGTTTTTAAATAATTAACTATTCTCTTTTGAAATATCCACAGTTCCCCAAATCCAGAATTAACATGGAAACAACATATCTCAATGCGTAATCTAAGCAAGTATGAAGATATCAATGTATGTGTGCACTGGTATGAGTATACAGTGTGCATGTGCGCAGGTATGAAGATATCAATATATGTGTGCACTGGTATGAGTATATAGTGTGCATGTGCGCAGGTATGAAGATATCAATATATGTGTGCACTGGTATGAGTATATAGTGTGCATGTGCGCAGGTATGAAGATATCAATATATGTCCAAATGTGAATATATGACGTAGGTGGCACAAGTATGGGTATGTGATGTATATGTGCCCAAGTATGAATATAACATATGCTGATATGCGGCAATCATGACAACATTAATAAAACGGAATCAGTATGATATATAATTTATAGCAATCCTATAATGTGAGTGTCATGGCAATCACTAACGTGTGAGTGTAGCATATCAATCGTGCTCGTGCAACTTGAACCGTTAGTGACAGTGCAGTGTCCTATGCTGTCATTTCTACATGCAACAATAAGGTATGCTACTACAGTCCATATGAACATCTACAATTTAATATCCCAACACGTCCTGACGCTTAACGACATACGGGCGATTTCCCCGTAGATGTCAAATCTACTCGTCTGGTCGTGCGCTACTCGTAGCCGACCACCTGCTTCCCTTTCTTAGCTTCGTCCGACGTACCCACCTGCAAACCTGGAATTTACATAAGAATCCGCATATAAGCAACTAACTCGTAAGACGCGATATCTAAGCCAAACGATACGCTCGCGTCGCGAACTAAACGCGCGTGTGTACGATACGTTAAAACGTGTGTACGTGTCTAAAGCTAACCCGACACGTCGCGACGCGCTGGATCACAGAACCCACTCGCGTATCGCGCGTATCGCACGAACCAAACGTACTAGAAATACGATATAACGTCCCAGATTCTACCCAGGCTAACAACTTACAAAATTATACATACCACTGGCCTAGAAATAACAGCAAACTCCTACCCATGCAAACTTCACCAAAAACAACCCTCATCTGGCCGCAAATTGCGGCCAGAATGAATAAACCGGCGGCCAAACAAAGGAATGGGGGCTTCGTGTTCAGGTGGTGTGGTCAGGGTATATCTAGTGTGTTCCAGTCTCCTCAATTTTAACCTGAACTACTCGGGCCTATAGCAGATCACTGAAAGGTGAAATTTCACTTAAAAACACTAAATTTTGCACAATTAGAAACCCTATGGTATTTTGGTGTAATCTAGGGTTATGCTAGGTTTAAGTGGTCCTAATAACGCTTAATTAGGCTAGGTTAACCTATACTAACAGCACTTAACAAAAGTTCACACTAATTCATCAAGTCAAGCACTAATTCTCACTTTAACACTAATAGAACTTAAAATCACTAGTTTAGCAAGCAAGGAAGTAGGCTCAGATCATATACCTCACTTAAAGATCTTAGAGTGCAGGAAGGAGAGGAAGGAGAAGGTCTAGAGCTGCTGTTGGGGCTGCTGGAGCTGCTACTGCTGCTGTTACTGCTGCTGCCCCATGCTGTTGCTGATGCTGCTGCTTGCTGCTGCCTCTTCTGCTGCTGTTGCTGCTGCTAGTGCTTCTTCTGCTGCTGCTGCTTGTTGTGAGGGGTGTGTGTGTGTGTTGAGAGTGAGAGGAGTGAGAGTTGAGAGTGAGAGTGAGAGAGCACAAGTCAAACATCCCCCTCCCTCTCTCCCTCTCTCTTCATTTAATGAGCATGGCTCATACCATGCCCATACCCCCCTCTCTTACACCAAGGTCAACAAAAGAAAAGGAAATTTAAACAACAAAACAACACACAAATAAATAAAACCTAATTAAAGCCCAAAACACTTAATAAGAATTAATTACTTAAAGAGAATGGGTAAATCCTTCATGCTTGCTAATCATGGTTTAACCCCATCTCTAAACCCTAGTTACATGCACAAGTGTGTGTGTGCCTAGAAAAATTCTAACAAAATACTCATTAATTAGAATAAAATATTTGAAACTTAATTTGGTAAACTTTTTATTAAAACTATATATTAAAATATGATTAACCCCTAACACAACCTAAGGTGTTACAATCTTCCCCCCTTAAAGAAAATTCGTCCCCGAATTTTAAAATACAAGCTACACATACCTTCAGAGAGATGCGGGAACTTCTTCCGCATCTCGCCCTCGGCCTCCCAAGTGTTCTCTTCACCGCTTGGGGTGCGCCAAAATACCTTCACTGACGGCAAGACCTTCGATCGAAGTTTTCTTCACCTGCTGGTCCAATATTACGACTGGCTGCTTGGTGAAAGAAAGATTGCGCTCAAACTAAAAGGTCTGGCGCTGAATCAAGTGAGAAATGTCATGAAGGGTAATTGCAAAGTATCGACACAAAAATACGGGGTGAATACTCAATAATCTGGGTAGAAGTGCCAAATTTAAGGCAACGAACCAACTCGCCTTAAGGATCCTAAAAAGACTTACTATCTTGGAATAAGCTTCCCAAAACTCAACATGTCATTTATCGGAAATTTCAGTAGGAATACATGATCTGCCATTGCGAACTCGAATCTGCGACCATCTTGGTCAGCATCCGATCTCTGTCCGAAATGGACAATTCTCATCCTGACCTAAAATAACTGGATCGTCTCCGAAGTCTCTAGACTAGCTGAGGTCCAAAAATCCTACAACACGGAGTTAGGAAAACAGACTGGTGATCGACACGACCTAACCTCTAAACCTAAATGTTGCCAATTGGAGTGTCTCCTGATAACTGTTATCGAAGGAGAACCCTATCGATGGCGAGTGACGATCCCCAACTGCCGACAACAATTAATACATACGCACAACTTAACAAAAACAACTGAGTATCATCGGATGACAAACATTCGAATGGAGTCACATCCTGGCAAATCCTGGGTAGACACCATAAAGAATTTTAGGGAGACCTGCTCTCGTTCCCCCTTCGGAACGATTAAAGGTTGCAACTCTCCAGCCGATCTCAGTTGCTCAACTCAAGCACACAACAAGACAGACACCTTGAAACGAATTCCGAGACTTCTCTTTCTGGCCCTGCCCACCCGTAACTACCTCACAAGTCACGTTAACAGTTGGTGGGGCTTGAAGGAGTATAGAGAATTGACCGATGTGCCTGCCCTAGGATTCTACGTCTCTACCCCATAATATCGGGTACACAAGCGTCCCCCTAACCTAGCACACCCTTGTCACAAGTCCAGGATTTCAAATCATTACCCAGCCGAGTAAGCTCCAATACCTCTGACGAACGAGCGTCGGCGGGCAGTGTCTCGCGAAAGCGATTTAAGAAGAGTGGTCGGGCGCGGCCATGAGTAAGCTGTCTCCTTAGTAGAGACGAACTTAAGCTGTACTTAACGATCACACAAGAACTGTAAATCTGCGGAGGACTATCACAACAATCAAAACCCGCTGCAGGAAGATGTACATTTAACTCTGGTGGTCCGTGAAAATCTGACACGACTCTCAAACAAGTGGTGCCTCTAATCTCCAACGCAAAACCATCGCGGCCATCTCCAGATCATGAGTGGGATATCCTTCTCGTACTTCCTCCAAATGTAGGGAAGCAAAAGCAATAACTCCATTGTGTCACCTCAGTACACATTCGAGCCCTACTTACGAAACATCACAGTTAAACCATAAAGTCGCCTGAACCAAAAAGCAAGGAAAGAGCTGATGCAGTTGTTAACCGAGTCTTCAACTGCTGTAACTCCATCCACAAGCCTCATTCCCAAGAAAAGAAACCTCCATTCCGGTCAATTTAGTCAACGGTGCAGCATTACACTAGCAATCCTGCAAGAAACGGCGGTAAAAACCTATTAAGCCCAAAAAATCTGCGGACCTCCGTCCTGCTCACAAGCCTGGCTTAAACTGTACTGCCACGATCTTCCTCGGAACCATACAAAACCGTCTTTGTAACTACAAGACACAAACAAGCCTGAAGGGACACTCCGAGAATCTAGCAAACCGCTGGGGCTCTCCCAGTATCCGTAAAACAGATCCTCAAGTGCTACTCCTATCCCTCAAGACACACTAAATAGACCAGGATGTCGTAAATAACACAATAATAACTGGTCGAGGAACGGCCCGAAGAAAACCAGTTCATCACACCTACGAAGGCTGCTAGAGCATTGGTGAGTCCAGTGACACACTCAAAACACACAAAGCCCGTAGCACGCACAAGGCAGTCTTCGGAATGTCATCACTCCGAACCCGCAACAATGATGACCTGATCCCAAACAAACTTAGACAAAGTCTCGCACTCTGATGCTGATCGAAGAAATCGTCAATGCGAGGTACAGGATACATGTCCACACCGCAAGCCGATTCAAGTGACGATTCATCAATACCCAACCTCAATCTGTCGTCTTTCTCCTTGACGAACAGAAATAGGAGCTCCCTAATGCGAAACACTCAGACGCACAACTCCTTCAACAACAACTCTGCAGCCGATCCTTAAGCTCCATAAGCCTCGCCGACTTATCTGGAACAACGTCGGAAAGCTCTCATACTAAAGAAAACCGGCCCAACACACCAACTATGGCTACAGCATCAAGAATAACGCCAAGAATCCACGACATCTCCTTAAAAGCCGACTAGCGAAAAAGGCTGAATTCAAGCTGTAAGAGGCGGCACCACTATCTACTAGCACCACAAGACTGACTTGCCCGGGAAACAAAACCTAATTGTTTCCTTACGGTAGTCCACAATGCCTAGCACGTAGCTAACCAGTCCGTGCCCAGGAGATTGCCAAGTCCAACATCTCTAGGAGAATCCAAATGACAGGCAAATCTCTATCTCCCATCCAGTGGGCACACGACCGAATTACGTGTCGCGCAGCAAAAGGATTGCTGACAGAAGTTAACACAACAAACAGCTGATCTATCTAGCACGACTCTCGTCCTAAACTCGGCACGAAGTATGGAAACATACGAGCACAAGGATCCGGATCAGACAATACGTGTGCAACAAAAGGACATTGTCACGACCCAAAAATTTGGCCCGTGACGGCCCTAATACTACGCAACGCCTAAAGACGCAACGTAGTAAAAGAAAGCCAAAACCCAGAAATCTAAACCATGAAAAGAATGCTGAAAAGATAATATAAGTTTTGAAACCATTGAAATTGCAACCCAAATTCTTTAAAAGTCTTATTTCCCTTCTTTAAAATTTTAGCAACACCCCATTTGTAAAAACCAGCCAAATGAATACAACAGAAATATAAGGACAGTAGAGAAAAAGCTGTATATATAAAGACATCAAATCCACCATAATACACACTACGTCCTCACCAAGTCTCTATGTCCATAATACAACAGTAGATGGAGAGTACAATACAACGAAGGTACCATGTATAATACAGATAACCGTCTAACCCACCTATGCAAAATGGTACTGTGAGCTGATGCGGTATCTGTAGCAAAAGATGGTAGCTGGATAGCTGGATAGGGGAATAGCCTGCCTCGACTACTCTGGGAAAAAACCTGAAACACCTGTGGCACAACGGGGGTGAGTTGCCAACTCGTGAATAGTATAAAATATATGCAGGTAATCGCAGGAATGTACGTACAGCATGAATCTAAGATATGCGATTACGATAATAATATATCATGCAAATGCTGAAATAAGGAGAGTACACTAGCAGGTACAATCAATATGTGAAGCAATGATGGCATGATAGTAGTATGCAATGTCTATGCAATAGAGATATGAGAACGTAAATATGCAACTATCATAAGGGTACACTACAAGTACTACCAATATATGAATCTGTGCATAAGATAGGTAATGGTGAGGTGTAGGGTGGAATATGTCATTTTCCACGGAAACCTGACGTCGTGGCAGGATCACAATCCACCAAGATACTCCAATCCCAAATCCTCAAACCAGGCCCCACATTGGGCACTCACATCAAATAAGTCTCACATCTCCTCAATGTACAATGTCGAGTAATCTCCTATATCCCGAATGTACAAGTCACCAATCACATAGGTATATCCAATGTCCAAGTCCCAATGAATCACCTAGTATCCCAAGTCCAATCTCAAGTAAGTTTCTAGCATCCTAAAGGTAAATATATGTACAGAAATAAATATGATGGGGGCAATACACATATATTAGCGTCCCATTCCACTAGTATTGGTGTAAGGGTATATATAACAACGGCTAAGTCCCCTGTTATATATACAAAAAGGGGTTTAAAGAAATATCATGAAACCGTGTGCCAAGTATCGACACAGAAATCCTCATATATGGGGCTCCGTCAGTCCGGATCAACCCACGGGGTCCGTCTGCAGTGTCGGCCCTCGGCCTCGACAGTACAGGTCATCCCGTATCCATCTCTCTACTCTGGCCAGTAGCCTCCAGACAACTGCCAGGTCCAAACAATCACCGGTAGGTACTCGCCCGCCTCCAGGCTCAATCGGCAAACCCATCGATCTTCTTGCCGAGAGGAACCATACCGGGCCCCGCCATGTACTCTCATACGGCAACCACACCTCGTATGGAGTAGGTAATCAGCACCGATAAAACTCATGGGGGACGCTCGAAATATCATATCAAGGAAACCGGGTTGTTCATGTATGCATAATTTCATGAACTCCCGCGGTTCCCAAATCCCGAAAACATCATATGAAAACCAGATAAACAATGCATAAATACAGGAATAGATGTATGCGATATATCTGAATGCGAGCAGGTAAACGCAAGTATATAGCTGAACCAGATGTATGCGAAATCATGATAAGGTACAACTAAGTAACATCAGTAAATGTGAATATGCGACAACAACTGAATATGTATCAACATACAGGTGTAGCAAAGTATAGGTATCTACCTATAGGAACTGATGTCGTATACCCCCCTGGGTATAATAACATATGTAGGAAATCCCTCCCGGTATAGGTAAAATATGTAGGAGGTATACCTGTAGCTGTATCGCAAGTGAAAATATACCTATCACTAAAGGTATGATACACTATAGGTATACCGATAAGCTAGATATCAAGTGTGGTAAGCAATGGTAGCTATAAGGGGTAGTGTGTGACATGGCAATTATTGACGGTGTGTGTGTAGCATGCAATCCGTGCTCGTACAACATGAACCGTCAATAATGTGTGCAGTGTCCTACGGCTGCTAGTCACAGTATAGCTATATCTAGGAAATGCAGTAAGGCGCAATTCTACAATGACGTAGAAAGTGCGACAGGTAATTGAATCCTAGCCCAGACGCATAACGCCATGCGGGCGATTCCCCTGTAGATGTTATATCTACTCACCTAAACTCCACGCTGGGTGAATCCTATCATCTGCTCCCCCTGTAGCCGTGTCCGTAGCTCCTGCGTGCAAACCTGTAAATATGACATGGAAATCACATATAAGCCAAAATATCTCGCGAAACGCGATATCGAATCGAAACGAGAAACTCGCGTCGCGAACTAAGCGCGCGTGTGCACGATACGCTGAATCGTGTGTGTACGCGTCTAGAAACCATCGCGACACGCCGCGATACGCTGGATCACAGAACCCACTCACGTATCGCGCGTATCGCGCAAACACAAATAACACCAAAACGACATATAGTCCCAGATTTTCCTACAGGTAAGATATTAGAAAACTAGACATACCAACACACTACACAACACTGCAGACTACCCCAGACAAAACCCCAACACCCAAACCCCTAACCTGGCCGCAAATTGCGGCCAGAATCCCAAAATTGGCGGCCGAGAGAGAGAGTGGGGGTCTCGTCTTCTGGTGGTGTATTCTAGACCTAGGTATCATGTCCCAGTCCTCTCAATTTTATTCTGTAGGCATCGGGTCACCAGCAGATCACAAATGTCACAAATATCGCTTAAAAACGACAATTTTGCACAATAAGGAAAGTCTATGGTATTTTAGTGAAATCTGGGGATTCTCAGTTGAAGTGGCCTTATTAGCACTTAAATAAGCTAAAGTAACTAACACAATCAACAATTTTCCACAATTCCACTTAAACACCATAATCTAGCACTAGTTAGCTAATTTAGCACTAATCGAAGCAATCGATGCACAACTACGCAAACCATGACATGGGGTTAGGGAAATATACCTACTAAACCCTAGAAGGCAGGTGAAGGTGTGGAGAAGAGCTCCTGCGAGAGCTGGGGTCCCTGTTGCTGTTGCTGCTGCCTGCTACTGCTGCTTCTGTTGATGCTGCTATTGTTGCTGCTGCTGTTGTTGTTTGTTGTGATGATGATGATGATGATAATGATGATGATGTTGCTGCTGCCCCCAGCTGCTGCTGCTGCCTCTCTCTCTCTCTCTGTTGCTGCTGCTGCTCTCTCTCTCACTCTGTTGCTGCTGTTACTATTGCTTTTGTTGTTGCTGCTGCTTCAGCTTCTGCTGCTGCTGCTTCAGCTTCTGCTGCTGCTGCATCAGTGAGTGTGTGTGTGTGTGTTGTGAGAGAAATGAGAGAAAGGGAAAATGAGAGGAGGAATGAGAGAACAAGTCCAAGACCCCTCTCTCTCTCTCTTCCCTCATGAAGAGGCATGGCTCACACCATACTTCCCATGCCCCCACCCTCACACAAAGTCAACCTTCACCCAATATTAAAACATTTTCCAAATTCATTTTCAATTAAAAACCACCATGCTTAAAACCCATACTATTAACAACCATAACACTTAAACAATACATAAAACTAACTTAAGACAAATGGTTAAACACCAAAAACAAGCCTAGTTATCATGCACAAGTGTGTGGGTGCCTAACAAAATTCTAGTAAAATACTCAATAATTAGGATAAAATATTTAAAACTAAATTTGGTAAACTTTTTATTAAAAACCACATTTTAAAATATAATTAGCTACAAAACACATTCTAAGGTGTTACAATCTCCCCCCCTTAAAAGAAATTCGTCCCCGAATTTAAAAATATTCCGATACGCATACCTTCAAAGAGAGGATTAAAATCCTCAAATCTCGCTCGCAGCCTCCCAAGTGACTACCTCACTATACGGCTACGTCCAAGAAAACCCTTCACAGATGGCAAGACCTTTGACCGACGTTTCTCCACCTGTCGAGCCATTAACACACATGGCTGCTGGTGAACGAAAGATCGCGTCCAGCTAAAAGGTCTGGTGCAAACATGTGAGAAAGGTCAAGAAGGTAATTGTAAGGTATCATCACAAGGAATACGGGGTGAAAATCCAATAATCTGGACGGAAGTGCCAATTTAAAGGCAACGAAACTAACTCGCTAATAGAATCTCAGAAGGACCTAAACCCTGGGATAAGCTTCCCAGATTCCAACACGTCATTCATCGGAAAGTCCATAGGAATCTATGACTTGCCACTGCGCACTCAAGCCTGCGACCAACACAGTCGCATAAGACATCCGTTTGCAATGGACAGTTCTCATCCTGACCCGAACACAACTGGACTAACTCCGAATTCTCTAGACATAGCTGGGGTCCAAAATCCTACCTTCACAGAGTCAGAAGACAACAGGCTGGCGATCGACATGACCTAACCCCTAAGCCTAAGGGTGGCCAATTGGAGTGTCTCCTGATAACAGCTATCGAAGGAGAACCCGAACGATGGCGGGTGACGATCCCAAGCTGCTGACGACCAAACAAAACAACAAACACACAACTTAAACAAAACAACTGAGCAAACTGAGTAAAACCGGATGACAAGAATCCGAATGGAGTCACACCCTAACCAAAATTAGGTGGAAACCATAACGAAATTCGTGGAGATCTGCTCACATTCCTGCTTCGGAACGGTAAAAAGATTGCAATTCTCCAGCCGGCCTCAGATGCTCGACCCAAAGCACACAACAAGACAGACACTTGAAACGAAACCTGAAACTTCTCCTTACATTCCTGTCCACTTGTAACTATCTCACAAGTCACGCCAAAGCTGGTGGAACTTGAATGCATAAAGAGGGTTGACAGATGTGCATGCTCTAGGATTATACGTCTTTACCCGATGAAACCAGGTACACAAACGCGTCCCTAACTTAGCACATCATTGTCACAACCAAGGTCTTCGAATCATTACCCAGCCGAATATGCTCAAGTACCTCTGACGTACGAGCTTCGACGGCAGTGTCTCGCGAAAACGATTTAAGAAAAGTGGTCGGGCGCGGACATGAGCAAGCTGTCCCCTCCGTAGAGACGAACTAAGCTATACTCGACGATCACACAAGAACTGTAAATCTGCAGAAGACCATCACAATAATCCAAATCTGCTGCAGGAAGATGTGCATTAAGCTCTGGGGGTCCGTGGAAAATCTGACACGACTCTCAAACAAGAAGTGTCTCCAAACTTCCAACGCAAAACCACAGCGGCCATCTCCAGATCATGAGTGGAATGTCCTCCTCGTACTTCCTCCAAATGTAGGGAAAGCAAAAGCGACGACTCTGTAGTGTCACATCAGTACACCCTCGAGCCCACTCAAGAAACATTACAGTTAAACAATAAGGTCGCCCGAACCAAAAGCAAAGAAAGAATGATGCAGTTGCTAACTGAATCTTCAACTGCTGAAAACTCCGTACACATGCCTCAGTCCCAAGAGAAGAAACCTCCTTTTGGTCAATTCAGTCAACGGTGCAGCACTACTCTAGCAATCCTGCATGAAACGGCGGCAAAAACCTGCTAAGCCCAACAATCTGCGGATCTCCGTCCTGCACACAAGTCTGGGCCTAAGCCGTACGGCCACGATCTCCCTCGGAACCATACGGAACCGTCTCCCGTGACTATAAGACCTAGGAGTCAACACAAACAAGCCTGAAGAAACACTCTGAGAATTTAGCAAACTGCTGGTGCTCTCCCAGCATCTGCATAACAAATCCTTAAGTGCTACTCCTGTCCCTCAAGACACATTAAATAGACCAGAGTGTCGTAAATAACACAACGGAAACTGGTCGAGGAACGGCCTGAAGAAATCTGGTGCATCACATCTACGAATGCTGCTAGGGCGACAGTGAATCCAACGACTCACAAAAACACACAAGGCCCGTAGCACGCACAAGGCATTCTTCGGAATGCCGTCACTCCGAATCCGCAATAATGATGACCTGATCCCAAACAAACTTAGAGAAATGTCTCGCACTCTGGAGCTGATCGAAGAAATCGTCACGGCGAGATGAAGGATACCTATCCGCACCGTAAGCCGGTTCAATTGACGATCCGTCGATACACAACCCTAAACTGCCGTCTTCCTTCTCTACGAACAGAAATCGGAGCTTCCAAAAGCGAAACACTCAAACGCACAAAACTCCCCAAACCAAGACCCTGCAGCTGATCCTTTTGCTCCCTCAGCTTCGCCGGCTCATCTGGAACAACGTCGGAAAAACTCTCGCACGAAAATAACCCGGTCCAACAATCCCACGGTGGCTCCGGTATCACGAATGAACGCCAAGAATCCACGCCATCTCCTCAGTAGCCGACTAGCGAAAAGACTGAATTCAAGCTGTGAGAGGCGGCACAACTATCCACCTGCACAACAAGAACTGACTTGCCGGGGAAAACAAAACCTAACTTGTTTCCACACGGTAGTCCACAGACGCCTAGCACGTAGTTAACCAGTCCGTGCCCAGGAGAACGTCAAATCCAACATCTCTAGAAGGATCAAAACGACGGACGAATCTCTATCTCCTATCCGATTGGCACAAAACTGAAATACGTGTCGCGCAACAAAGGATCGCTGACAGAAGTTAACACAACTACTACGACTAATCTACCCAACCACAGTACAAGCAAGAAACAAACAAATACACCAAGAGAACATAAAGCCCAAGGGTACCTGAAAACTCCACATTGGACGTCTGCGCGTCCCGATGAGTAGAAGCAAACTCCTGTGTCTGCCCTCTACTCGCAGCTGGATGAACTCCTCTGGTAGCCTGAGCCCCCTGAGCAAATCTTCCACGTCCACGGCCTCTCTGAAAACGATCATGACGAGGTGCTAAGGAACAATCCCTGACGAAGTGCTGAAGGCTTCCGCATCGAAAACATCCACGTGCTGACTGCTGACCATCCTGGGGATGAGAGCTGAACGACTGTCCTCGTCCCAAGCCTCTGCTACTCCCGTAGTGGCCACGAAATCTGTCTCGACGACTGAACCTCTGTCTCTGGGCTGGTACGCTGGTACGAGTCCTCCACTGTCCTGGAACTCTCTGAGCCTCTGGAATGTGTGCCTCGTCAACTGGAGCTGCAACCACTGGTGCTATGTAGGTGACGGACTGCTGCATACTGATCGTAAGGGATAGCTGAGTAACGGGGGTGATAACCTCCTGTCGTAGCTCCCGAACGACGTCAACTAACGAACTCATCGTCTGGCGGAACTCCTGCATCTCTACCAAAAGTCTATCCATAGTATAGGTCGTAGGCTGCTCCGTCTGCACCTGTGCAACTAGAGTGCCATCCTGGTCAGTACTCGTCTCACCCGAGCTAACTCTGACCTCGGCCCTCGCTGCATCGCTCTGAGTCCCCATAGTCATCGGCGGCAAGGCTATAAATAGATATAAGATGAGATTCGATAAGAATGAGGAAATCGAATCTCAAAGATATGAATCATCAAGGAAGGAATGTCAAGCAAATTGTACTTAGGTCACTTAATGCAAGGTACCGCGCTGTGGGTATGCTGCAGACATACACACACTACGTTACTCTGCTTAAGCTACCTACTCCATCATACTAAGGTCATCCTACACTCCGAAAGGTAAAACCTAATGCTCTGATACCAACTTTGTCACGACCCAAAAATTTGGCCCGTGACGGCCCTAATACTACGCAACGCCTAAAGACGCAACGTAGTAAAAGAAAGCCAAAACCCAGAAATCTAAACCATGAAAAGAATGCTGAAAAGATAATATAAGTTTTGAAACCATTGAAATCGCAACCCAAATTCTTTAAAAGTCTTATTTCCCTTCTTTAAAATTTTAGCAACACCCCATTTGTAAAAACCAGCCAAATGAATACAACAGAAATATAAGGACAGTAGAGAAAAAGCTGTATATATAAAGACATCAAATCCACCATAATACACACTACGTCCTCACCAAGTCTCTATGTCCATAATACAACAGTAGATGGAGAGTACAATACAACGAAGGTACCATGTATAATACAGATAACCGTCTAACCCACCTATGCAAAATGGTACTGTGAGCTGATGCGGTATCTGTACCAAAAGATGGTAGCTGGATAGCTGGATAGGGGAATAGCCTGCCTCGACTACTCTGGGGAAAAACCTGAAACACCTGTGGCACAACGGGGGTGAGTTGCCAACTCGTGAATAGTATAAAACATATGCAGGTAATCGCAGGAATGTACGTACAGCATGAATCTAAGATATGCGATTACGATAATAATATATCATGCAAATGCTGAAATAAGGAGAGTACACTAGCAGGTACAATCAATATGTGAAGCAATGATGGCATGATAGTAGTATGCAATGTCTATGCAATAGAGATATGAGAACGTAAATATGCAACTATCATAAGGGTACACTACAAGTACTACCAATATATGAATCTGTGCATAAGATAGGTAATGGTGAGGTGTAGGGTGGAATATGTCATTTTCCACGGAAACCTGACGTCGTGGCAGGATCACAATCCACCAAGATACTCCAATCCCAAATCCTCAAACCAGGCCCCACATTGGGCACTCACATCAAATAAGTCTCACATCTCCTCAATATACAATGTCGAGTAATCTCCTATATCCCGAATGTACAAGTCACCAATCACATAGGTATATCCAATGTCCAAGTCCCAATGAATCACCTAGTATCCCAAGTCCAATCTCAAGTAAGTTTCTAGCATCCTAAAGGTAAATATATGTACAGAAATAAATATGATGGGGGCAATACATATATATTAGCGTCCCATTCGACTAATATTGGTGTAAGGGTATATATAACAACGGCTAAGTCCCCTGTTATATATACAAAAAGGGGTTTAAAGAAATATCATGAAACCGTGTGCCAAGCATCGACACAGAAATCCTCATATATGGGGCTCCGTCAGTCCGGATCAGCCCACGGGGTCCGTCTGCAGTGTCAGCCCTCGGCCTCGACAGTACAGGTCATCCCGTATCCATCTCTCTACTCTGGCCAGTAGCCTCCAGACAACTGCCAGGTCCAAACAATCACCGGTAGGTACTCACCCGCCTCCAGGCTCAATCGGCAAACCCATCGATCTTCTTGCCGAGGGGAACCATACCGGGCCCCGCCATGTACTCTCATACGGCAACCACACCTCGTATGGAGTAGGTAATCAGCACCGATAAAACTCATGGGGGACGCTCGAAATATCATATCAAGGAAACCGGGTTGTTCATGTATGCATAATTTCATGAACTCCCGCGGTTCCCAAATCCCGAAAACATCATATGAAAACCAGATAAACAATGCATAAATACAGGAATAGATGTATGCGATATATCTGAATGCGAGCAGGTAAACGCAAGTATATAGCTGAACCAGATGTATGCGAAATCATGATAAGGTACAGCTAAGTAACATCAGTAAATGTGAATATGCGACAACAACTGAATATGTATCTAACATACAGGTGTAGCAAAGTATAGGTATCTACCTATAGGAACTGATGTCGTATACCCCCCTGGGTATAATAACATATGTAGGAAATCCCTCCCGGTATAGGTAAAATATGTAGGAGGTATACCTGTAGCTGTATCGCAAGTGAAAATATACCTATCACTAAAGGTATGATACACTATAGGTATACCGATAAGCTAGATATCAAGTGTGGTAAGCAATGGTAGCTATAAGGGGTAGTGTGTGACATGGCAATTATTGACGGTGTGTGTGTAGCATGCAATCCGTGCTCGTGCAACATGAACCGTCAATAATGTGTGCAGTGTCCTACGGCTGCTAGTCACAGTATAGCTATATCTAGGAAATGCAGTAAGGCGCAATTCTACAATGACGTAGAAAGTGCGACAGGTAATTGAATCCTAGCCCAGACGCATAACGCCATGCGGACGATTCCCCTGTAGATGTTATATCTACTCACCTAAACTCCACGCTGGGTGAATCCTATCATCTGCTCCCCCTGTAGCCGTGTCCGTAGCTCCTGCCTGCAAACCAGTAAATATGACATGGAAATCACATATAAGCCAAAATATCTCGCGAAACGCGATATCGAATCGAAACGAGAAACTCGCGTCGCGAACTAAGCGCGCGTGTGCACGATACGCTGAATCGTGTGTGTACGCGTCTAGAAACCATCGCGACACGCCGCGATACGCTGGATCACAGAACCCACTCATGTATCGCGCGTATCGCGCAAACACAAATAACACCAAAACGACATATAGTCCCAGATTTTCCTACAGGTAAGATATTAGAAAACTAGACATACCAACACACTACACAACACTGCAGACTACCCCAGACAAAACCCCAACACCCAAATCCCTAACCTGGCCACAAATTGCGGCCAGAATCCCAAAATTGGCGGCCGAGAGAGAGAGTGGGGGTCTCGTCTTCTGGTGGTGTATTCTAGACCTAGGTATCCTGTCCCAGTCCTCTCAATTTTATTCTGTAGGCATCGGGTCACCAGCAGATCACAAATGTCACAAATATCGCTTAAAAACGACAATTTTGCACAATAAGGAAAGTCTATGGTATTTTAGTGAAATCTGGGGATTCTCAGTTGAAGTGGCCTTATTAGCACTTAAATAAGCTAAAGTAACTAACACAATCAACAATTTTCCACAATTCCACTTAAACACCATAATCTAGCACTAGTTAGCTAATTTAGCACTAATCGAAGCAATCGATGCACAACTACGCAAACCATGACATGGGGTTAGGGAAATATACCTACTAAACCCTAGAAGGCAGGTGAAGGTGTGGAGAAGAGCTCCTGCGAGAGCTGGGGTCCCTGTTGCTGTTGCTGCTGCCTGCTACTGCTGCTTCTGTTGATGCTGCTATTGTTGCTGCTGTTGTTGTTGTTTCTTGTGATGATGATGATGATGATAATGATGATGATGTTGCTGCTGCCCCCAGCTGCTGCTGCTGCCTCTCTCTCTCTCTCTGTTGCTGCTGCTGCTCTCTCTCTCACTCTGTTGCTGCTGTTGCTATTGCTTTTGTTGTTGCTGCTGCTTCAGCTTCTGCTGCTGCTGCATCAGTGAGTGTGTGTGTGTGTTGTGAGAGAAATGAGAGAAAGGGAAAATGAGAGGAGGAATGAGAGAACAAGTCCAAGACCCCTCTCTCTCTCTCTTCCCTCATGAAGAGGCATGGCTCACACCATACTTCCCATGCCCCCACCCTCACACAAAGTCAACCTTCACCCAATATTAAAACATTTTCCAAATTCATTTTCAATTAAAAACCACCATGCTTAAAACCCATACTATTAACAACCATAACACTTAAACAATAGATAAAACTAACTTAAGACAAATGGTTAAACACCAAAAACAAGCCTAGTTATCATGCACAAGTGTGTGGGTGCCTAACAAAATTCTAGTAAAATACTCAATAATTAGGATAAAATATTTAAAACTAAATTTGGTAAACTTTTTATTAAAAACCACATTTTAAAATATAATTAGCTACAAAACACATTCTAAGGTGTTACAGACATACTGAAAGAGTACCTGAAAGCTCTGCGTTGGACGCCCTCGCGTCCCGATGAGTCGAAGCGAAAACTTGTGCATGTCCTTCATCTACGACTGACCGAACTCCTCCTCTACTAGCCTGACCCCTCTGCGCGAACCCTCCACGTCTACGACGTCTCAGAATACGACCCTGACGTGGTGTGAAGGAACACTGCTTGATGAGGTGTTGAAGGCTTCCGCATCGCAAACATCTACGTGCTGACTGCTGTCCTCCCTGGGGATGAGAGCCAAACGATTATCCTCGTCCTAAGCCTCTGCTCTGGGCTGGTACACCAGTACGATTCCTCAACTGTTCCGAAACTCTCACGGTCTTTGGAAGACGTGTCTCGTAAACTGGGGCTGCCTCCACCGGTGCTATGTAGGGGACGGAATACTGCATGATGATCGCAAGGAACAACTGGGTAACAGGGGTGACAACCACCTGTCGCTGTGCTCGAACGACCTCCACTAATGAACTCATCGTCTGGCGCAAGCCCTGCATCTCTGCCACTAGTCTAGCTATCTGATCTGTCGTAGGGAGAACAATCTGTCCTGGTACAACAGAGGTACTACTTGGATCAGTCCTCATCTCAGATGAATCAACTCGACCTCGGCTCTCACGGTCGCTCTTTGCACCCTCGTAGTCCTTGGCGGCATAATGGCTGAAAAGAAGGTAGGGTTCGATGAGGATACGAAAATCGAATCACAAGGATGTATACAATCATGAAGGAATTTCAATCAATAATTCCTAAGGTCGCCTAGACGGAGTACCGTGTCGTGAGTATGCCGCGGAACATACGCATGCTATGCCACTCTGCTGCGACTACCTACTCCATCATACCGGGGTCATCCTACACTTCGAAGGTAAAACCTACGCGCTGATACCAACTTTGTCACGACCCAAGGTTTGGCCCGTGACCGGCACTTAACCACGTAACGTCTACAGGCGTAACGCGGCTAAGTAAGCCGAAACCTAGAAATCAAAACCAATAAAAGTATAGAGTGTTTTGAGCTTTAAATGGAAGTATCAACTAAAATGTTGAGAACTTTTAAGTGAACAATCACCAAGATAACAATATACGACGCCGTAGCGAAGAAAATGAGCAACAAGTGGGAAACATCACAGATAATATAAACTGCATAAGTAAAGTCGACTCACAACGAGCTCGACACCAGAATACAAAATAATATACATCGTCCTCACAACTGGTCTCTAAGTCAATACATAAGTGGTAGATGGAGAGTACTAGATACAACAATATACATAACTGAAAGATAAACAGATACCGCACAAAACCCACCTATCAGCAAAAGAACTAGTACACCAACTGTAGGGGTATCTGTGTCAAAAGATGCAAGAAAGCAGCCTTCCGCGACTACTCCGACGGGCAACCTGCAAACACTGTGGAACAACGGGGGTGAGTTGCCAACTCGTGAATAGGAGATAACATATAAAAGTAATCGCGAGTATGCACGTGCTGCGCTACTCTAACCTATGCCAACAGATAACATCTATATGATGAACTGGATGCTCAAATCATACAGCAAGTGCGATCTAATAACATCTCCATGTGATGAGCAAGATATGTGATAATCAGGTATGGCAATGCAATCTAACCACCCTATATAAAATGAGCAGGGTATGCAATGATCGTGCAAGCATGTGTACTATATCAGGTACAATATATACAGGATGAGATATCAATACTAAATACTGAGCATGGGAAGTATAACATCTACACGGAATGTCATCGTGGAAAGTATAACCGGTACCCATCAATGCACCCAAATTCCAATACTACTCAGGCGTCGTCATCCTCCTCGGTCCTCAAATCCTGTAAATCTCATATAATCGTGAGTGCCCAAAATCGGCACCAAAAATATCAAGAAATACTCGTGCCAAGCATCGACACGCAAATCCTCCTGTATAGGGCATCCGTCAGTCCGGATCAGCCCACGGGCTCTGTCTGCGGTATCGGCCCTCGGCCCCGGCAGTATGAGTCGTCCCGTATCCATCAATCGACTCTGGTCAGTATCCTCCGGATAACCGCCAGGTCCAACCAATCACCGGTAGGTAGTAGTCCCTCTGCCAGGCTCACCGTCTACTACACAGCGAAACCGTTCTCGCCCCGGGGTACCATACCGGGTCCACTATGTACCCGTAATCAGCCTCATCCAACTCCTCGATTCGGGTTCACATATATCACTCTAGCACCGAGAAAACACATGGTGGACGCACCGAAATATCATATCAAAGGAAACCGGGTTTTTAAATAATTAACTATTCTCTTTTGAAATATCCATGGTTCCCTAAATCCAGAATTAATATGGAAACAGCATATCTCAATGCGTAATCTAAGAAAGTATGAAGATATCAATGTATGTGTGCACTGGTATGAGTATACAGTGTGCATGTGCGCAGGTATGAAGATATCAATATATGTGTGCACTGGTATGAGTATATAGTGTGTATGCGCGCAGGTATGAAGATATCAATATATGTGTGCACTGGTATGAGTATATAGTGTGCATGCGCGCAGGTATGAAGATATCAATATATGTGTGCACTGGTATGAGTATATAGTGTGCATGTGCGCAGGTATGAAGATATCAATATATGTCCAAATGTGAGTATATGACGTAGGTGTCACAAGTATGGGTATGTGATGTATATGTGCCTAAGTATGAATATAACATATGCTGATATGCGGCAATCATGATAACATTAATAAAACGGAATCAGTATGATATATAATTTATAGCAATCCTATAATGTGAGTGTCATGGCAATCACTAACGGTGTGAGTGTAGCATATCAATCATGCTCGTGCAACTTGAACCGTTAGTGACAGTGCAGTGTCCTATGCTGTCATTTCTACATGCAACAATAAGGTATGCTACTACAGTCCATATGAATATCTACAATTTAATATCCCAACACGCCCTGACGCTTAACACCATACGGGCGATTTCCCCGTAGATGTCAAATCTACTCACCTAGTCGTGCGCTACTCGTAGTCGACCACATGCTTCCCTTTCTTAGCTTCGTCCGACGTACCCGCCTGCGAACCTGGAATTTACACAAGAATCCGTATATAAGCAACTAACTCGTAAGACGCGATATCTAAGCCAAACGATACGCTCGCGTCGTGAACTAAACGCGCGTGTCTAAGATACGCTAAAACGTGTGTACGCGTCTAAAGCTAACCCGACACGTCGCGACGCGCTGGATCACAGAACCCACTCGCGTATCGCGCGAACCAAACGTACTAGAAATGCGATATAACGTCCCAGATTCTACCCAGGCTAACAACTTACAAAATTATACATACTACTGACCTAGAAATAACAGCAGACTCCTACCCATGCAAACTTCACCAAAAACCACCCTCATCTGGCCGCAAATTGCGGCCAGAATGAATAAACCGGCGGCCAAACAAAGGAATGGGGGCTCCGTGTTCAGGTGGTGTGGTCAGGGTATATCTAGTGTGCTCCAGTCTCCTCAATTTTAAGCTGAACTACTCGGGCCTATAGCAGAGCACTGAAAGGTGAAATTTCACTTAAAAACACTAAATTTTGTACAATTAGAAACCCTATGGTATTTTGGTGTAATCTAGGGTTATGCTAGGTTTAAGTGGTCCTAATAACGCTTAATTAGGCTAGGTTAACCTATACTAACAGTACTTAACAAAAGTTCACACTAATTCATCAAGTCAAGCACTAATTCTCACTTTAACACTAATTGAACTTAAAATCACTAGTTTAGCAAGCAAGGAAGTAGGCTCAGATCATATACCTCACTTAAAGATCTTAGAGTGCAGGAAGGAGAGGAAGGAGAAGGTCTAGAGTTGCTGTTGGGGCTGCTGGAGCTGCTACTACTGTTGTTACTGCTGCTGCCCATGCTGTTGCTGATGCTGCTGCTTGCTGCTGCCTCTTCTGCTGCTGCTGCTGCTGCTAGTGCTTCTTCTTCTGCTGCTGCTTGTTGTGAGGTGTGTGTGTGTGTGTGTGTTGAGAGTGAGAGGAGTGAGAGTGAGAGAGCACAAGTCAAACATCCCCCTCCCTCTCTCCCTCTCTCTTCATTTAATGAGCATGGCTCATGCCATGCCCATACCTCCTCTCTCACACCAAGGTCAACAAAAGAAAAGGAAATTTAAACAACAAAACAACACACAAATAAATAAAACCCAATTAAAGCCCAAAACACTTAATAAGAATTAATTACTTAAAGAGAATGGGTAAATCCTTCATGCTTGTTAATCATGGTTTAACCCCATCTCTAAACCCTAGTTACATGCACAAGTGTGTGTGTGCCTAGAAAAATTCTAACATAATACTCATTAATTAGAATAAAATATTTGAAACTTAGTTTGGTAAATTTTTTATTAAAACTATATATTAAAATATAATTAACCCCTAACACAACCTAAGGTGTTACAGATTCATGTATGCATTAATGATAAATGCAAGGTGTATTATTGACTCATCATTCTCATTTAATGTTTGTGTTCATCCCCCCTCCACCTCATGTTGTGGACGGCCCATATATGTGCCCTCTTGATTGATTCTCTCTCTCACTCTCATTCTTGTAAAAATGATATGAAATATTTGCTAAGTTTCCAAGCTCTTTTTTCATCACCCGATCCAAAAGGCAACTTCATTAACCGTTCGTCCATAACTTTGGACGAAACGAGACAAAGTGTTCTACTCATTCTCTACATCAATCTTGGTCATCTCTTTTAGCAAACTTGATGATCGAGTTGCCTCGGTTCAGAGGCGGGAGCCCGTTTAAAGATCCGTTGACGTGGTGCCACCTGGACGAGAAGACTGGAGATCGAGGAGATCGGAGCAGCCGCAACAAAGCGTGGGATGATGGTTGAAGACCGAAGGACTCGGATCGTTCGGTATAACATTTCTACCCACTTTGTAGTTTGTTAGTTTAGCTTTAATGGCAGATCCGGGTTATAGTACGCGATAGCGCCAGTTGTAAAAAGTTTTTGTTCCGCATTTGGCGTCTGTTAGACGGCCGAGGCGTTACCGTGGACTAACAGTGGTATCAGAGCCTCACCATTAAGCTTTACTAACTTGTGCTAACGCGTTTAAAATATCGATCGAACGGATTTTCGCAAAACTACATTTTTATGTTCACAGTTTCTGTCGATTTTAAATCAGGTCCAAAAATAATTTTGCATATCACAGAAAGTTGTGCAGGGTTTTTTGAGCAAACTGTAAAAATTTGGTCACGTGATCCTACAGTACCGCCGCGGATCAGCGGTCAAACCGAGGGTTTGACCGCGCATCCGCGGCCGGTATGTGGGACGAGTGGTCCAAATTTGTACAGTGGCTTTTTCACAGGAAATTGTAGTTTTTGGTATATTTCTTTTGGGCCCAAATTTTATTACTGTACAGCAGATGTTTATGGGGCCCACTTCGGGAAGTTTTGTCGATCGAAATTTTAAACTTGTTGGTATGCAGTATTTACATTATATCTCCGACCGGGAATGTCATTTGAGCGGTAAACCGCGTCTAATTGCTATAGTTCGTTTAGACGGGTTTGCGAACGTGACATTCGCGTTGATGTTCTGTGTTGTGCTGTGATGTTACGGATATGTCGTGGTGGGTAGCAGGGTGCAATGATAGTGCTGTTTGGATTTATTTGTACATTTGATATTGCGGGGCGAGCGTCCAACATGTGGACTGCCGTCACTGCCTGTTTGTATAATATTCTTTTTGGGACACGACCGGGCTGAGGTCGATGTACCCGTTGTATATATTTTCTTTTCTGTACTAGGATTACCCTGCGGAGGGGTGCACGGATAGCCGGGTTCTGGAGGGCAACGGGTCCGTATCTCATGGCTTTGAGAGGCAGAGGGGCCTCACTCTAGAATTGACAGACTGTTCGCCGCACTCGTAGGGGGTACAGGTTGACCCAAGGAGGGGTGCTCGAGTTAACGGATTCCGTGAAGTGTCGGATGGTCCATTCACTTTGCTGTAGGGGGCTGCCTCGCTTCAGGTTTTGGCGGGTAACTTGCCGCACCCGTAGGGGTTTAGGTTTCATTTCACAGGCTATCCACACGACCAGGGAAACGTCGGGTTTCAGAAGCGGCTCTGTCAAACCCGGGGATCCCAGATTATCTGTATTGTTCTGTGATGCTTATTACTTTTCTGTAGTGTTGCATATTATTACGCCTGGAGCGATTATTGTATATTGATATATATACTATTAGATGTTGTATATGTTTTACACCCGCGCTAGACCAGTCCCCGCTCTGTCGTTAGTTAAGTAACCTAACGGGCGATGACGGGACCCAGTGGCGAATGCGGATGACATATACGTACATTTTATTTTCGTTCTTTTCTGGTGTGATTAAGTGATGGGGATGCGTTGATTCTTATCAATGCAAAAAAAACAAACCTATATTTGATGTTGTTGGAACCAATTTTAAAAAGTGTTATTACAAAGACGTTTCTTTTTGTTTTGCATAGTGATATTCAGTTTAGAATATTCTGCACCTCATTCGACGAGGCAAGGGCTGATATCCCTTCACCGGGAGAGACCCCTTGGGCAGAAGTTTGCGTCAGGGTAATAACTTCATTATAGTCGATTACAAGTTGCTTTGCATCGCGGTATTCAGTGGGAATATCCTGCACCTCATTCCACGAGGAAAGAGCCGAGATCCCTTCACCGGGAGTGACCTCTTTAGCAAAAGGGTTTCATCACTATATTTTTATAAAAAGCTATCAGGTTCCTTCAACGAGATCAAGTTCATTACGTTAAAGGTTTTTTCGCCAAAAACCAGCCGTAGCCCTCCGTCTTTTCTTTTGGGTATTCAGTAGTATTCAAGCTATGTATTTTGACCTTTGCCAAGGCATAGTGTTTGGTAGCTGCTGGGTATTCATTTGTTGCATAGATAGATGAGTTGGTTTGGGACAGTCGTTCTGCCATTTTGGCCATCATCAAGGGCATGTGCGGGTGGGTTCAAATTGACCTGGATAGTGACGGGTAGAACTTGGCATGTGACTTATGACATTTTGACCATCGCCAAGGTCATAAGAGCATGGGGCAAAAATTATATCGGGAGTTTTTAAAGAAAATGAAACTTGCCAAGTATGCGCATACCTTCTGGAGTGTGATAACGTGAGTGGATTCCGTCACGTTATCATGCGATGAGAGTTGGATCCCGATTTCCACTGATGAGTTGGTTTACTCTTCGGGTGATCCCGATTGATTCTTCTTTCAGATTTGGAGGAGAATTTGACGGTACAGTGGGAGGTTTCTTGATTAGATAAAGTGATAACCATTCTGATCTAGGTTAGAGTGCACGCAGAGTATTTCTTTTCTCTCTCTCTCTTTGGCAACGACCATTGACCGACCCTAGACTATGACTCAGTGACCAAGTTGACCGAACCTTCTTAAAATACTGGCTTTTGGATTATCTAAAGTTGCATAAGTCATTGCCGCTCCTTCTTTTACCCTTTGTATTTCTCAGAACACCCCGTATTATTACGGACATCCACTTCTATTGGATAGATCCATCGTATGGTTATATACGAACTCGAAGGGACTTCTTCGAGGATGGATCCAGGTTCAGGAGAAATAGAATTGGTTTATTCCGTTGTCTTTTATTATCACCTTCTCTCAGGTTGCGAGGGCTCCTTAGTTTAGGAGAGTACACCTATTACGCTTATTGGATAGTCTTATTCCAAACCATAGGCAGGTGCCGAAAGGTAGGGAATGAAGAAAACCAATTAGCCTAAGTAGAGTGTGCAGAAGGTAATATGTAAAGACAAAATAAAGAGATTAGAAAGAGGGCAAAGTAAATTGCGACTGTTATCATTCACGACCAAACCGCGTACTTCATCACCACTCCTATTTCACCTTTAAAAGAATAAGGTATTATTCAGTTGTCTTTTATCATCACCTTCTCTCAAGTTACGAGTACTCCTTGGTTTAGGAGGGTACACCTATTATGCTTACCGGATAGTCTTCTTCCAAACCATAGACTGGTGCCGAACGGTAGGGAAAGAAGAAAACCATTTAGCCTAACGATGGTGTACAGAAGGTAACGACTAAAGACAAATAAAATGATTTGGAGAGATGGCAAAGAAATATACGGTTATAGTCATGAATTGGATTATGGAAGAGGCATTACTAAGAATACCAGGATACCCCTACGAAACATTTTCATGTTTCAGTGCATTATTAATGGAAAACTGATTTCCCAATTAGATACTTACTCCAGGGTATGTATTTACCAGGTTTTATTCTCATATCTGTATGGTTTTACAGATGATGAGTGGGAGTAAGTTATTGGGAATTAGGTGATCATCCTCATTATATCGGAATTCGTTGTAATTGGTGATATTTGAGGAAATCGCCTGGGTACAGTTTTCAACCTACGATGCACAGGTTATGAGTTATTCAACTCAGCGGACTTGTACAGAGTATTGTATGTTGTCCAGTATCCGTAAGGACAAAGGGGTAGGTCCTCATACTATGTTCTGTTTACTTATGACTTTTCTAGTTTTTAGACAAGTGTTTCGTAGAAATACAATGTCTACGTTTTGAGAAGTTGTGGGTATAGGAATAAAGTAGAGAACCAGGTGTCGCAAGTATCAGAATTCTTCAAAAAAATTGAAGATGTAGATTCTTGTGATTGGTATTCAGTTGATAGTAACGGTTTTGAGAAACTTGTTTCTCTTTCAGGTTGCTCATAATTGGATGGATCCCTAAGTTGAGTAATGCTGATTAGCCTCTCTTCATTAAGTTGATATGCACTGGAGACAGTTGCATGTTTTGAATCTGGTTTCAGTTAAATTAGTGCCTCTATTTCTATATTGAATATAGAATGGTTCATATCTTAAACGATGTTAAGGTACGGTGAGTTGTCCAGCTTATGCCTAAAACCAGACACTAGATAACTCAAGGCACGTTTCTGTAATGGAAGTTTGTGGGTTGACCCTGGCTTTGATGAGGGTTGACTATCTACCATCTGGAAGATCAGTAGTGATATTGTTCTTGACTCGCCACGTTTTTAGTAAAATGGATTTTTTCAGAAAACAGTAGTGGGAGTATGGTAGACTGGAAGTGATTCCAGAACCGCAAACGATTACGGAAAATTTAATAGGACCTATATATTCAATCAGGTTTGACATTCCATTAGCCACTCCGCAGACATGGTGGGTAACCTCAGACACCCGAGAGGTACTCCGGTAGCCTCAAGGACGGTGACAGGGAGGTTCTAGTTTACCCAGACTTGACACTACTGTTGTTCCAGACTATGAGACCCGGCAGGAGGATAAGTATAGTGTCGTTCTAAACGAGCTTTAGAAGTGTACGTATATATTATTCTGCCAGAGGGTTGTCGTAGTCAGTGGGAGCAGCGGAAGTATAGTGGGCAAGTAGCTTATGTCTATTTATAGGCTTGAGCAGATATAGCGGAAATAAGATCATCTATTTTTGATGTGATAGTCATGGGTTTGACTTCATCAGAATAGGGGATGGATCTGTTAAGAAGGTAGTAGGGTGTGATGTCCTGGTATTTGGATGACATATACAGAGTAGGAAGTAAAATTCCTATACTACAATCGGTTGTACTTTGGTCGTCACACAGTTGTTTTTCCATAAAGGATATGGATATAATATCAGACATTTTGGTTACTAGATCTATGCTTTTAGATCTAGATTTGGGTAGTTTCCCAATATGGGTACTTTGATAATATTCTAATAGTATTTTAGAATAAATGACTCCTGACATGGTGGTGTACCTGCAGGTGATGGAGTCACCCTCTCTAAAGGTGTCTTACAGACTAAAGGAGAGAGGGATGTGCATGATTGGCAGATCACTTGCTTAGGCAATTGAGTCAATCGTGAGATGTCAAGTACCACACCAGATGTTGTTTTTGCATTAGATGCGATAAGTTTATATTAATCCAATCCCGAAGAAACATAAGGAAGCTATTTTAGAACATGAGTGTATGTTCTACGGATTTGATGACGGCAGCCTCCTTCGGGAGACGGTTATCATTCCAGGCATCCAAGATGACATGGATGGCAGAGTGATTGTCAGAGTTATAGTTTTCCCTCTGACGAGGGACAGTATTATGGACAGGTGGTCCAAAAGGATACTGTGGGTGGCATGGTGCGCGATACTGATTAGGTTCAGTTATCAATACAGTCTAAGAAGTTTGGATTTAGAGTTCATTTATGAACTAGGTCCCATCAGATATCCAGACATATTCTAAGACACCTATTACTCGATTCGGGAGATGGCTTTCTCCGCGAACTTGAGATTAAGAGAGATATAGAAAGAAACATCAGGGCGGATCCATTCACTGAGGCTATTTCTCGAACACAAGAGTTTTACAAACTAGCTATGTGAAACTGATTAGTAGAGGAGTTGGATGTTCGGTATCACACGGGCTGTGAGTATGCGACATCGCAATAATCGGCCTTAAGTGCAAGTGGGAGATTGTTGGATATAGTGCCATCAAAGTCAATTATTGGATCGCAGGTACGCGATTACAATGATTGATGCAGGACCTATACCGATATGACAATCTTGCTCGAGATGATAGTATGCTATCTGGTTTGTCTTTATCATCGTATACATGCTTTAGTTCACTATTGCAAGATGATAGAGCTCATAGGATTCTTGCTTGAGTACCAGCAGTATGATGGCGATCATATACGTGGGAGCTGGGGTCTGTAAGCACATCCTTAAAGCGTCCCTAGTCGTGGGAGTTTCAAGACAGGGCATCGATACTCCAGAGTAGACTAGTGTATACAGTCGAGACCCCGACGAGGGGCGGTGGCCGGTCTCACAAGCCATTGGTGTCAGTTGGTTCACCTAAGATGTATACATGTGCTCATTGGGTTATGAGTACACCGGACAGGACTCGCCGGGAACATGCTAGTTGGTATTATACATATCGTCAGATAGCAGTTCCCAGGTGACATGTGTACATGTTAGTTTGTCGACCTGAGATCGTCATTTGTCTCGTGTGAGTTCCCACCGTGCTTTGATTTCTACCCTACCACGCTCAAAGGAGACGTGCAAACATGTATTTTTTGGGTACAGTCCCGAGCCACATGGAGGCAGTGAGCGGATCGTCGGGGATTCGTCTCTCCTGGTATTGGGGGTTGATGTCGTACAGTGCACGGGTGGCCATCACTAGAAATCCTCGGCCGAGGTAGTGGAGAATTACTGATTTGGATCAGTAGTTTCTCAGGTGGTGATGGGCTTCATACCGACACGAATTATCGCGTTATTAGGGGTCTGACTTTATCCACCCCCCTAGACTCGATATGCGATACTCTTTAGACGAACGGATCAGACTGTATATATATTGTCACTGTTAGGCTCTGTAGGGTTTATGGATGAGTTCGCTCGTCAGCTTCCCTTCCAATCAATACATAGGCAACCGTTACGTACAGCTTGTACCTCTGACGTGCTAGAGGTTATACCTAGTGCCAGTGTGTTGATGAGTCATTAGAGTCCCCCACAGACAGTTTCCCAAGTTCGGGCGAAACGTTGTAAAGGCCGTATGGTTTTATGGCAGGGTTCGGAAAATACACGCGTGTTTACGCACGTGTCATATTTCGGACAGATAATACTTGTAGGTTTTGGTTTAAGCCGGATCCGAGTATTATACCGTGTAGATATAATATCTTTGTCTCAATTGCATTTGTATTCGGTCGTAATACAAATGCGGGTATGTTTATACTGCTACGGGGTTATCCTGAAATTCGTTTCAGGATCACTTTTGGAAGTTGCCAGTTTCCTGTTTTCTATCACCCGTATTTAACATTCGGTTAAATACGGATTTATTTTTTCGTCACTTGGGTGAGTCATGAGGGTGAGTCGTGCTTCTAGAAGTTTCTAGATGATGACAAGGATTGATGATTCATTGTTAGCATTAAATGAATGGTGACTAAGGTTAATGATTCATGTATGCATTAATGATAAATGCAAGGTGTATTATTGACTCATCATTCTCATTTAATATTTGTGTTCATCCCCCCTCCACCTCATGTTGTGGCCGGCCCATATATGTGCCCTCTTGATTGATTCTCTCTCTCTCACTGTCATTCTTGTAAAAATGATATGAAATATTTGCTAAGTTTCCAAGCTCTTTTTTCATCACCCGATCCAAAAGGCAACTTCATGAACCGTTCGTCCATAGTTTTGGACGAAGCGAGACAAAGTGTTCTACTCATTCTCTACATCAATCTTGGTCATCTCTTTTAGCAAACTTGATGATCGAGTTGCCTCGGTTCAGAGGCGGGAGCCCGTTTAAAGATCCATCGACGTGGTGCCACCTGGACGAGAAGACTGGAGATCGAGGAGATCGGAGCAGCCGCAACAAAGCGTGGGATGATGGTTGAAGACCGAAGGACTCGGATCGTTCGGTATAACATTTCTACCCACTTTGTAGTTTATTAGTTTAGCTTTAATGGCAGATCCGGGTTATAGTACGCGATAACGCCAGTTGTAAAAAGTTTTTGTTCCGCATTTGGCGTCTGTTAGACGGACGGGGCGCTACCGTGGACTAATAGGTCCCTCCTCTCTCTTCTATTCTTTATTCTTAAAACTCGTATTTCTAAAACCCGACAGAAGCGGAGTTAATCCGACTTCCGATTCGGTTTCCTTTAAAAAGTCCAATTTTCTTAAATACAAACATACCAAACCCTCACATCTTGACTATTATTAACAAAATATCATGAACAAGTTTCATAGCAAAATATTTCATATTGTAATCTTTATCGTATTTTTCAGTAAAATACCGTGTAGTTTAGTTTTGACATTAAACATCATATTTCCTTACTATACATGTAGATAGATCACTAGGTAATGACCTACCTCTTCACAGAACTTATATGCAACATAACATGATGCCTTTCGGGAACATAGAATACGGGAATATGAATTTACAATTAAATACCTTTAACTTATAAAAACCATTTTCTACAAGATTACGTATTTTTAAACAAATCTTTGCAAAGCGTCGCTACAACCCATTTGAAGAACCCGTTCGGGATGGTGCGGATTATCGCACATTCTCGGGCTCAGTAGTGCGAGATGCAGACCTCCATAAGGAGCATTCGGTCTCGAAAGATTTAAAATACAAATATCTTAAGAAAATATGATTTTTAGATAAATAATAAATTTAATTATTTTATAAATATTTATATATGTATCATCAAAATATCTATTATTGATATAGTATAAATATTCCAACTTTTCTAAATAAAAAAGAATCACTTTACATGAAAATACCATGCATTTCCATACAAGTTCAATACATTACAAATAAATACCATATATTATGAAAAATAGGTTTCATTCACTAGACATGTCACATATATAAAATCTATATCTATGAAAACTCTAAAGACGATAATTAAATACTTGAGGTGTATTTTGAAAATTATAAAAAATTATTTTTACATAAAACCCCTTCAAGTTTTATAAATTACAATAAGGACCCTAGTAAATATAGGTTTAAGCGGGACCAGTCTCTTGAGCCTCAGGGAGCCGGAGATATGGGTGCTTGCCTATTTAAGGTAGACAACTTAACAAACGGTATTATCAACACGGTAATCGTCTTTGAAAAAGACACAAATCCTGCCGCTCATGTGCAGTGGTTACCGATAACACCAAAACCTAATTCAGGAAATTTCTTTTCTAATTGTCTGACTCAGGCTGAGTCTCATTATAATCAATCTGACTTGAATATGATTCAAGTACAATCTACAAAACTACAATTCAATATGAATCCACATATTCAATCTGTTCAATCTATCAATCTATACAACTTGACCGAACCGAACCATGGATATACATCCATCTACATGATTATCCAGTACATCCATTTCCATTTATACGATATCATGGTTTCGGCAAGTCTTCCATTTACAACACAAGTCATCCATCTATATACAATATACAATTCAAACAATACAACAATACAAACAAGATATCGCGGGGTTTATAAAGGGGTAGACTGGTACAAAATATGTTAAAGGTGGCACGAAGTGGTCACTTAAGACGTAATTACATCCATGTCGTTGTTCCGTGGTATTATCGACGGAGCCTTGTATTCCATTTGCCTCTAGTTTCTGGTATATAGAGACTCCTCTCGTAACACTGGCCTCTTCTGTACCAAGCTACAAACAACAGCGTTAACACTAAATACAACATTATAACAATATAATACAACTTTAAAAGTTACACACTCTCTCTCTGTCTATTCTACTTCTCCCTTAACTTTGGGACTTACCGAGCGATTGTTCGCTGACGACATTCCTTCTCTTTCTTCTTTGGAATGTTGTCAGGTGGATCAGACGCACTAGAGCACGAGACCATTCAGGAGCATTCGGAGCAGGACCTTGAGCAGTACACCGAAGACTCAGAGCTGTAGCCATTTGTACCTATTTCAATTGCATTTCTGTTATGCCACTGTTTAGGTATTGCTTTCATTCTGTCACGACCCGAAAGAGCACGTGACTGGCCCTTGGACCATATGAAGTCTATAGGACCCCATCTGATCCAAGTAAGCCAAAAGCCCAGCAATCTAAAACCATTTAAAGAGTAAATAAGGAAAACTGTTTTTGAAAAGTAAGGAAATCATGTTTGGAAATCAAAGTTTTTAAATAACTAAGCCGAATATGCATTTTTTTAAAATGTGTAACCTTTCCTGAAAATTTCGGCAGAGTTTCCTTTGTAAAAACTGGCCCCGAACGGGGTACAACAAGAATAATATATATGAAATGATAAAAGGCATCCCCAAGCGGGAGCTAGCTCTTCGTCCATCGACGGTCACAACCACGCAAGCAATAATAATATACAACGCCAAAGGGCGAGGATCAAAACCCAAAAAAAAAGAAACTCAAAACAGCCAGAAAACCGTAATACTACTAGCGCGACTCTAAGGTCGAAATAAAACAACACTGTTTTCTAAGTCTGAAACAAAAAACAAGTTTTTGGTTGATGGACAATTCTAGATACAATGAATAATACCAATACAATAGCGGTTCTGATACAAAAGAACCCACCTAACCAAGCAAGTCACCCGATGGAAGCAGTGTGCCCGAAATGCCGCTAAGGAATCTGTACGGCAAAAACCTGCAAGAACTGGGGCACAACGGGGGTGAGTTGCCAACTCGTGAATAGAGATATATCTACAAGCAGAGATCGAATGCATGACCCATCCTAGGTCAATACGATCAGATATAAATAAACCTCAATATGAATAAAGCTGAAACATGCTAAACTGGCAATGTAATCTCTATACATGAGTGTAATGCCAAAAGCTCGTGCTAGTGCCTCAGGTAATAGCATGTCAAGAATATGAGGTATGATCAATGTAATCAAATCTGCACACACGTGGATCCCGTCCACTCGTCACCCACTGACAATAACCATCATGCAAGTAAATATCATAACCTGTGCATGGAAATATGAGGATATAATCCACCCGTGTCCCTCGCGACACATCAAAATCATGGAACCAGGGTGCCCAGCATCGACACCCGAAAACATCATGAAAATCGTGCCCAGCATCGGCACGTAAATCCTCATATATCGGGCTCCGTCAGTCCGGATCGGCCCGCGGGCTCTGTCTGCGGTATCGGCCCTCGGCCCCGGCAGTATGCCCAAACATCTATCGACTCTGGTCGGTATCCTCCGGATAACCGCCAGGTCCAACCAATCACCGGTAGGTGCTCGCCCGTCTCCAGGCTCAATCGGCAAAGCTCATCGATCATCTTGCCGAGGGGAACCATACCGGGTCCACCATGTACCCGCAATCGGCTCATCCACTCCTCGATTCGGGTTACACATGTCGCTCTCAGCACCGAGAAAACACATGGTGGACGCACTGAAATATCATATCAAGGGTAACCGGGTTTTTAAAGTAATGATATATTCTCTTTTTAAAACACCCTCGGTTCCCAAATCCAGAAATATCATAGAAACAACATATCTCAATGCGTAAAATCAAGCATGAAGCATGCTACATGTGAAGGAATGTATGTAC
This sequence comes from Agapanthus africanus, assembly GCA_030015575.1. Taxonomy (NCBI): domain Eukaryota; kingdom Viridiplantae; phylum Streptophyta; class Magnoliopsida; order Asparagales; family Amaryllidaceae; genus Agapanthus; species Agapanthus africanus. Next base: position 37,074,890 of record JASDDO010000014.1, on the reverse strand, counting down.
ATCATCATGTCATGCAAGGATCATATACTGAATGCAATAGTACTACAGTGTAGTGACATGGCAATTATCGATGATAAGTGTGTGAGCCGGCAACAAGTGTACGTGGAGCATATGCATCATCGATAATGGTGCTGGTGTCCTAGCAGCATGACTGAATATCACAACAATACAAGCGATGCAATGCAGATAGCAGGAATAATGCGGAAACGGATAATCAACGCAAAACACAGAACCTGCCTCACAAGATATGTCATGTAACCTTGCCTTTTGAAATAAGACGAATCAGGGCTTTTGGTAAAGTAAGGGCTACGGTGTTTTAAGAAAAGATACATCATTTGAAAATATCCGTATAACCCTTCTGCTTATCTTTAAAATATCCCCGATTCGTTACTTTTGAAATAGGTATGACTCGGTCTAGTCCAATGCCCACTAAGAAATCTGGACCGGAGGGGTATGAAACCACCTAATCTGAGTCAATATATAAGTATAGATATGATAGTCGGTGATCTCGCCTCAATAACATATCGTAAGATATCCTCGAATCATGAGGGCGGATCTATCATCAATATCGGCTCGTACGGTAAATCGTCGTATAGCATCCCAATAGCTGGGTAGGGGTCAATGTCACACTATCTCATCACATATCAGGTATCACCATCATCAGATCACACATCTGGGGTACTACTGTAAGTCTTGTACAAATCGATACCATCTATAAAAATATGAATGCGGGTAAAGCACATGTCCAAAGGCCCGCTAAACTATCATATCGCACCTCAAAAGGCGACTGTGTCACACCGCCGATCTCACGGCCTCACATCAAGTAACACCTCAAACCCACGTATCATCACCAAACCCGTATATGAACACATAGTCCCATACCCATGTGTAGATATACGCACCAACATATGAGAGAATGAATGCAAGAATGTGTGTAAATATAAGGGTAAGTATAGGTATGAGTGCAATCGCTACCCTAGGGTTCGCACTATACTACACCCAAAGATCTCAGCATCAAGAATACCATTATTACTATCAATGATCCTAACCACACATAATAATATACGTGTGTATACGTATTCGTATACAACACCACGGACTGCGGGGGTGCTATACGCCATCCACCCGACTTCTCCCCGTAGATATAAATCTACTCACCTTGCTTCTCATGTGTCGGTGCCGATGTCGCCATCTTCATCTTCTTTGCCTCAACATCTCGTAGGGTACCTACAAGTATATCACAACGCTAAAGCACATGAAAATCACATCGGAAACCAAAATAGCACACGCTACCCGCATAGGTAAAAACCTATCGACTCGCATGTAAACACAATCAATATCCACTTGTCGTTGACGTCCAAACGCCATCCGACAGGAATGAATCACCAAATACCAAAATCCATGCTAAATCAAGTCGTAAAACATACACCAACATAGGAAAATCAACCCAGATTTCACCCTAGATGGAATCAGTCAAAACTAGAAGTACCCAGGGTCAATACTAGAGGAAATGGGAGCATGCACAGAAAACGAGGCAATTCCTTAAAATACCTTATTTTAGAATTTTCCATAATTTTTCCCCATTTATCTGTATTTAATTATACCAGAATATTAAAATATTTATTAAAATAATATTAAATTATAAAATTTCCCAAAAATCATATTTTATTATTTTGAAGACGTTACACATTCAGATGTATTTACTTTCCATATACTGTAAAAGAATGTTAATAAATAAAGTTAATGTTCAATATATACCTATTGTCTTTGTTTCTTGTGCATTTTTTATTTATATTACTTAGATAAACTTAGCGTATTTACTTCAGAGTAAATATGTAGCGGCCAGTCGTGTCCTCTGCTCGTATACTGGGAAGCGGGGCGTGACAGGATACGATATCAATCTAAATCATCGTGAACAAGCAAACAACCACCAATATCGTCCAAATATATACAAATTGTATCAGATAAGTACATACATCTCCAAAAATATAAAAAAAATCTACCTTAGCTCGGTCCAGCTCCTCCACCTCTGATAAACGCCATAATCTAGTGCATCTGCTTCTCGGTGCAGCCCTGAGTCGTCAAAAACTCGACTAATGAAGGAACGGACTGTGCGGGAGTCTGAGCAGGCTGCGGAGCTGCAGGAGTGGTCTGCGCTACCGCAGCCGAGATAGTAGGTTGCGGAGCCGCAGCCGAAAAAGATGCATGTGAAGCCGCAGCCGAAGTAGCCTGTCACATCTGTTAAATTTTGTGTATAATAAACAAATAAGAATGGTGTATTAAATTTTAGTCGAATTCGTATCATTATCAGGTTATTGCGAAACCCCAATCTAAGAATACGTTAATCAAAACTAAGTCTACAACTAAATAAGCTTAGGCTGCTAATATTGTATATGTTACTATCTATAATGTGATATAATATTTTACTATTAAGTAGTATACGTACTAACATCTCCTTCAACTCCTCGACGGTGATCTTCAAGGCGGAAACATCATGTTCCAGACGTTGCTCACGGGGATAGGGGAAGTAACCGCCGGAGTGGAGACCAACCTCATATGAGCCTTGCTAGGACCCATCCTCCGGCCTCTCTCCCAACCACCATGGTGCCCTTCGTGTGCGGCGTCTAGGAATGGGGTCAGTAGCATCGGATCGTTCTGTCTACTAAAATCGATCCTCACCACCCGCTCTTACACCCACATTAACCATTAAAATATAAGTATATCATTTAAATTTGAACTTATCAGAACAAAAATTTCATTCGAATTAGAATAAATATTAACACTTGCGCAATACTCCTTGGTAGCGGTGTCGGGGAATCGAAGCTCTCCCGTGGCGAGATCTGTTGAGGTGCCGTGGACGGCAAGATACGCGGTCAGCATGCTCGGTATACCACCATGCATCAGGGTCTGAGCTCTCTGCAATTCACAAAAAATTTACATATATTATAAAATAACTCTTAATATTACATTATATCAAAATAGATCTATTATAATTTACCGATACCTCCATGGCACGAGTAATGTTTCTCGAGCCATCTGTATAAGTGGGGCGACCCCTCTTCGCCGACTTCTTATTCTTCTTATTTTGATCGGTCTGTTTCTGCACAACACATTCAGATTTAATTTTCTAATTAAACAACACAAAAAAATAAATTATATACTAAATAATGAATTGCATTTAAATTACAAACCTATTTGCGCTGGGAGTCATAATATTGGCATAAGAGAGGCCATGTATCTACGTTGACTCTCGCAAAGGCTGGAGTATGTAGAAGAGCCGCTCTCTCTGTCTCGGGGGTCGCCATCCATAAGAAATAGCAATCGATCTTCATCTCGTTCCTATTGTATCAGACCTTTGATTGCATATTCTTCATCAGGCCCTGGTACAGAGCGTGATGATTGAGCACTCTCTCAGGGTGATCAGGGTCGGTACAGGCTAAAAGTCGTAATCCAACTACAAATACAAAAGAATAATGTATTTAAATTGCAAGTGTTAAATAATAATAAATATATTGGATAAGTCAAATGAAAATAGATATTAATACCCGAACCTGATCCCAGAAAAGGGCAAATGAGCGCCGGTGCTGATCGCCCCACTCAACGTGAAGTGGATACTTGTTTTGGATGCGGCTCTCATCCTCCAGATACCGGCCGAACCTCTCGACATAATCGCCAGTATAGCGATAATCGGGGTAAAGAAAGAGGGAATGGTGCCTGCCCCTAACTCTATTGGGCCTCACCCTGTGGGACTGATTCGGCCCTCAAGTCCCCTTCTCAGGATGGGACTGTCCTGCATCTACAAGAAATATCAAAACAAGCAATATCAAGACAAAGTGGTATTAAGAAATTAAGAATTAACGAAAATTGAAATGCGATATATACCTCCGGCAACAATCGGGGTAATTTATTTATGCCCCTACGGTGGGCACCGTAGGGACAAACCGATGGTCCTACGGATTAATCCGTAGGGACAATAAAAAATTGTTCCTACGAATTCCCGTATCGGTAGGGGCAACTCCTCATTGTAGTAGTGAAATAAGTTGTTGAAATGTTTTAATCAATTCGTAGACTAGTATTGGTTCACCAAAATCTTGGATTTTACGACTAGCCATAAAACATTATTAGTCATTTATCTATGGGAGATGTGTGTATCCAAACATATCGTGACAGAGATGAGTCGGGGGTCTCACTCCCTAATCGAGGTTACCGTGGACTAGTACTTGGTACTTTGCATGTGCAATGCATGTGATGCGAATCAAAAAGAAATTATGTATTTAGAACCTTATGTAAATATAAATCGAAACAAATTACAACCAAAATGTTTCTTTAATTTGTATCAAGAAGCAGTTAATGAAAATTTTATTTTACTTCACGCTTGGATACATCCAATTTTCCATCGATCGAAAACTTACCAGTGTGATGAACAGTATGCATTTTAACATCATAGAGCATATCGACAATGACACGGCCGTAAATAATAAAGTTTGATAACCTATTAACAGCTCGGAATTAAGGCTCCTAAGCATCCTCAATCTTTAGACTAATTCAGAATTCTAACATCCCAAAAGGCATATGATAGCATAAAGCGCAGTATCCTTGCATAAGAAAAAGCATAGAATTCTTCAATTAGCTTTAAAGCTTTAATTTGAGAAACTCATTTACTCAAACTAATTGCCAGAAGGGATAGAGAATCTCACGATAAAAAGAGGGAGCATATATAGGAGAATAGATACCAACTAATTAAAAAGATGAAGTGGGAAATTATAAGAGGTAGTTAGATTGGTAATATTGGATGGATTAGTTTCCATTAAAAATTTAAATAAATAAACAAACTAACTAATGTTCAGGTTGTGTAGCAATTTTTGTCTTTTTATTTCTTTCTATTTTTCCAAGTAAAAGAAAGAGTCACATGATTTCCCTTCTAATGTATTGACAACAGGTTATCTTTCACTTAATGTTGTAGTTAAAATAACAGAGATAATATTGTGATGGTCTATATTTAAATATGTACCAGAATTTATGCTAATTAGAAGAAGAAGAAATTTGAGAAGAGAGAAAAGTGGAGGGTTCTAATTATTTTTGCTCCATCTTTGATGTTGTGAAGGTCTTGAGAGGAGAGAATTTTTCTCCTTTTTTCTTTATTTGGCAAAAAAAGAGAAGGATGTGTCTCTAACCAAGTCTATTCACATTATAAAAGAGTCAACACATGCATGATAATTTTTACATATCATATACGTGGCTAGACTTCTCGATAAACTTTTCCTATAAGCGGTCACCCGCTAAAATTTCCGGTTCCATCTATATGTATTCTTTGGATGTAGACTTACTTTAGACTAGTAAATTTGAGAAACTTGCATTCTTAACGATCAAAAACCTTAACGTAGCAAATTTAATTAGTGATTGTATCACAATGAAGGCTTCAGAACAATCATTATATAACCTTAACATATATAGCAAGCCCCTATGTTCTACTTCCACATAATTCTTCATTTTTTCGCCATTTATACCCTTAATCCTATACAAATGGAGATCTAGCTTCATGCTCTTCAACATGAAGTTTCAACATGATACTAGCATAACATAATCACAAACATTACACTTGTGTTGAAATTTATCATTGTAGTTGATGTCACAAAAACTTGATATTCTTCTACCAATCTTAAATAACTGGGTAAGTCGCATACATAGCAATGCCACACATCCCTTCAGCATCACCAGCATCCCTCTCAATCTTTCCAAATCCTTCCTCTCCCCAACTCTTCCCCCATGAATTCTTCACCAACCAATACTTGGTCCCATCATCCTCGACGCCGTAACCGACGACAGTCACAGCATGGTGAATATCAGTTCCACATGAACCTGTAAACACACCAGACCCTGCATAGAACTGAAAGTCGTAGCCGCTCCCCTCGATCCCGACCGAAACCGGTTGGTTGGAAACCGCTTGCAAGAGCGCCGACTCGCTGTTCGGCGGTACCATCTCGTATCCGGTGATAGAGGCCGAAGGGGTCGCTGAGTTACATGTGTAAGCATCTGTTTGTTTGTACGGATAGCTTCTTTCGGATGCAAGGCCTCCGTTGTTGATGATGAATTTGAAGGCATCCCCCATGATACCACCACGGCAACCTTGGTTGTTGCCGTTTATGTCGCAGTCGACTAGTTGTTGCTCCGATAGGGAGGTTAGCATGCCGGTTTTGATCTGATTGATCCCTTCCATTGCTGCCACGGCCGAAAATGCCCAACAACATCCTGTTGATTTGGATTCCGAAAGAATAGCATTTTAGTAAAATGTTTAATTGTATCGATCTTATAATCATTTTTTCTCTTCTTCCTATGAAATTAACCAGATATGTCATATCTTTCGTTCGTTGTCATTATAGCATTATAGGTTAATGGTTATACGTCATAGTAGAAATTATCCCGTTAAAAGTCAACTCTTTGCCACCTGCATGACTAGCTCTAGTTTGTTTGTATTGATTTTAATCTAATATTTGAGCTTCTAAAAACTGATCATGTGATTTTCCATGCTCATTCTTGTACTGCCTGTTTTTCCTAGGAGACGAACATTATCACCTAAGAAGCTCATAAAAGAGTGGAAAATGACGTGATATTTGACATTTGATATATCTATATTTTACGCCATAAAATACACGATGAAGGAGCATAGTGCATACACACACACTAAAAACTCTCAACATGTTTGAACCATTTTAATAAAACCATCATTACCTTTAACACTATCAAGGAACTATTATGACTTGACGGTCAACGTTGCTGTTCATGTCAAATGACCATTTTACCATTTTCCTAATATAATTACTTAATTATAAATTACATTTTAAATAATTTAATAATGATTAAATAATTAAAATCTTCTTTTAGGGGTAAGCCGGAGGAGGAGCCGTGGGGGTCGGTAGGGACACCGGCACCGGCTGGGGAGAGAGTGGCTCCGACAGGTGCGGGGACGGGGACGGCGCCGACGAGGAGATCAGATGTGGAGGAGAAGAAGATTATAATGAAAATGATGATGATGATGATGATGTCATTTCTGTGGGGGATGGGGGCAGAGGGTGGAGGGGCAGCGCCGACCGTGGGAGCGGAAGAGGGCGTTAGCAACGAGATCGGAGAAGAGGAAGAAGAAGAAAAGGATGGTGATGATGCACGTGATGGGAAGGGGGGTACAGGGTGGAGGGATGGTGTTGACGAGGAGATTGACGGGATGGATGAGCAACTCCGGCGACGAGATCGGCGAGAGGAAGAGGAAAAGGCTGATGAAGAAGAAGAAAATGAAAAAGAAGAAGAAGCTGATGACGCTGAGGCGGAGGGCGGGGTGTGGTGGGGGCACCGGCGGGTTGCCGTGGTGGTCGAAGAGAATAAGAAGGGTTTATTTTTTATTTTATTTAGAAATTATGCTAGGGTTAGATAAGGGGTGATTTGGGGTTTTTCTTAAAAATAATTGCTAACATGACAACTTAGTTGATGTGGCGTTGACATGGTGCTGACTGTGCTGACGTGTTATAATTAAAATTGGTAGTTACTTAATACTTTCAAAGGAAATGATAGTTTTGTTAAAATGACCAAAACTGTTGGGATTAGTGTGTGTGTATGGATTTTTACTTGTAAGCCCTCCAAAACACAATAAATTTCTTTCTGATCCTCTAAAACTTGGTATTTACTTTTTCCCCCCCAAAACTTATAAGATACATCATTTTAATCCCTCTACGATTTCCATCAGAAAAAAACAGCGTTAACTTTAATTTTAATTTTTCTCCATAAATTTTAGGTTTACTATTTATCCGAATACAGCAACTAAGACCGCAGAAATATTCAACTTCTTCATAGTCACAGAAGAATGTTGAAGATGCCCGTAATTTCATGGCTGATTTTGAGAAAGATTCAGCAGAAGCCTAAACCTTAATTTCAATTTGGGAAAAAAATTACATGTTTCCAAATAAGAAGAGGGGTTGAAATATTTGAAAGAAAAACCTCAATTAAAAGTTGATGGAAATCATAAAGGGAACCGATCCTACGAGGTTGGTCTCATTTCTTATTTTGAGGTCCATTTTTCAAACACACAATCCATCGTGTTTTTCACCAATCCACACCGATCATCATGATCTACACATGTTAGATAGGTTATGTATCAAGTTTTACAAGATTTGGAGATCTCTAACTAACCCATATATACTAAAAAATCAACGGTTTTATGATACATGAAAAACAAGATCGCTTGATGGATGTGTTAAAGATTTCCAAATCTCGTAAAATTTGATACATAACCTATCTAACACATAGATTACGATTGTCGGTGCGGATCAGTGAAAAACACAAGATTTGTGTGTTTGAAAAATGGACCTCAAAATAAGAAATGATGCCAGACCTTATAGGATTATCTCTCTCTATATATATATATAGAGAGAGAGAGAGAAGGGAGGAGAGGTTTAATGGAGGAAAGGTACCATATGAGGGAATTTCCTTCTACGGTGTCGGAAAATTGCACCCTCCATGACTTTTTTTGACAATCGGCATCACGTCCATTTTTATTATCTAAGATGTAGATACATCAAATTTCATATGATTATACCATTTTTTCACCGTCGATTTAGTTGGTGCAAAATTAATGGTTTATCGACAATAAAACTTTTTACATTGCTAATTCAACGGTGAAAAGTGGTGGAATCACATGAAATCTGGTGTATACACATCTTAGATGATAACGATGATGATAATGGATGCCGATCGTTGGAAAAAATGGTGGAGCTTGTATATTTTCTGCCACAGGAGATCTATATATATAGACACACACAATCCCCTCCTATGGCCTCTTTCCTCCATTTATATATATGTGTGTGTGTGTGTGAATAATGAAGGAAAGAGGCCATAGAAGGGAATATACTTCTATAGCGTCAAAAAAATACACTCTCCATCAATTTTTTCCAACGATTGGAACCCATGATTTTCATCTTTATTATCTAAGATGTGGATACACCATATTTCATATGATCTACAACTTTTCACCGTTGAATTAACAATGTAAAAAGTTATATTGTCGGCAAACCATTAATTTTGCACTCACTAAATCAACAGTGAAAAGGTGGTAGAACCACATGAAATTTTGTGTGTCCATGATAAAGATGAAGTTCATGAGTTTCGATCGTCGAAAACAATGGAGTGTGTATTTTTTTAATGCCATAGGAGGAAATTCCCTTCTACGTCATCTTTTCCCTCCCTCCCTCTCTCTCTCTCTCTCTATACAGAGAGATCCAATGCAAATTGGTCCATGTTTTTAAAAGAAAGGAACTCTCGATCCACGATATATTTGAACGATCCGAACCGTTCATATCGATCACTCTATCCTATAGGTTTGAAGATCTCTAACATATGCATCAGATGAAATTTATATTGTATTATCGGAAGACATTCATCTTTCCGCCCATCGATGCATTGGTTAGAGCTCTTCAAATTCTTTGATTTTTCATGTACATACATTTAGGGGTAGGATGACTTGAACGGTTCGGATCGTTAAAATATGTCGTAGATCGAAAGTCCCTTTTATAAAAAAAAAACGCAGATCGGTTAGCAATGGATCCCCCCCTCCCCCGCCCCCCCCCGATCGGTTAGCAATGGATCCCCCCTCTCCGCCCCCCCCCCCCCCTCCCCCTCTCTATATAAGAATAATGTAGAAAAGATGTCATACTTGGCTTTTTTGGGTGGCGTCAAAAATTTATATCCTCTACGAATGTTTCGACGATCGGCATCCATCATCATCATCTTTATCATGTAAAATACGGATATACCAAATTTCATGTGATTCCACAACTTTTTCATCGTTGAATTAGCAATGTAAAACGTTCTATTGTCGGTAAACCGTTAATTTTGCACCCACTAAATCAACGGTGAATGTAACGTCTGCGTTTTGTCCATACCTTAAATAATTTTTTTCCCGTATCTACGCTATTATATATATAATTAGTTGAGTATCTGATGATTTGTTGTACTATTTGAATGTCATAATTATTTATTGTATTATTGTGTGATTGTGTATTTTATTTCAATATTGTTTCTTATTTTAAAATGTACATCTAGACATAGGATTTTATACTTTAGTGTTAAATATTACTAGTTTGTGTTTAGTGTTTTTGTATGTTGTATATGTATCTATGTTGTGACAAATACTTCACCAAAATGTTTGTTTTACTTTTCCCTTGACCTAATACTTTCCTCATGTGTATCCCTAAATTCCTTGTTCTAAAGCCCAAATTCCATATTCTAATTTTTCCCCAATTATCCATATCCCTTCTCTCAAATTTTCTTCCTTTTATATTGTTTAACTTTCAAGCCCATGAGCCCAAAGACCATAAAACCTTTCTTCTCTTTTTTTCCCCTTTCTTTCTTTTCCGGTTAAAAAACCCTTTTATTTCAAAAAAAATTCAAACCAAAAAAATTCCACATCAATAGTAAGAAGTTACTGTGCATTCCCTCACGTTTTTAATTTTCAACCAACTGTACCAAGCACACTTATAAATAAACTGAAAACAAACTCTTATATATTATATTTCAATTAAATAACTAGTTATTAGTAAATTATTGAATGTTTATGATTTTTATAAAATGACTCATTCGTGTATTATACCTTAATGTTTGCAAATTATCAGCTAAACAGTTATTATTACTGGCATTACTAAATGTGTGTTATAACGTTATCTACACTTGAAAACTAACGTGAAGTATTTGAATAATATGCTGTATCCTAACAAGTGTCTGGTTCTGCAACTTATTTACTAACATCATATATGTTTACTTTCTGTGGACATACTAATACTGTATACTTAATTGTAATCTTGATATTGACAATGTATATTGTATGACGAGATTAAACAACCAATACAAAATGATTTTAAATAAATATTAGTGTCTATCACTTGATTGCCTAAGTCTGCGGATTTGACACAAATTATTTATTTCATTTCATTTCATCAGCATGATTTAAATTAATATAATGTATCATGATCAATTTGACATACTTTAGTACATGCATATCCTCTTGATATCCGTTTGACTTTATCCATCATCTTGACACCTGATTTATCTTGAGCCCTGACACGTGATTTACCCTATGACCTGACACTTGATTCACCGTGAGCTTTGATCCTCTGTCATCTGCTTTCCTTTGAGACTTTGACACCATACCCGATTATATAGCGATACTGATTGATTCGTGATAAGGCATGCTTACGGGACATCTTTTATTATTCATTATTTATAACGGATTATCATTGACATGGATTGGTTAGATTATCATGACTTTATATTGACATGAATTATGAATGGATTAGTCAGCATTTTGGATTGTGATCATTATGTTATCAGTTTAGACTTGTTGTTTATTGGGAAATTGAAAGGTGGAAATACATGTATACTTGGGTGATATCCACGCTCGACAAACCTCCATTGTAGTCATGGGACACTTTTCGGGAATGTTTACGCTATTGCATTGATTCATATTATTATTGTCGTACCAGGCATGAGCGCCCTGCTCATACTAGTTGCAGTTAGCAATGGGATACCCTAAGAATACGAGTACATCCATCAGTCAATTCTATCAATACACATCATGTTTGACCTAATTTGATCCTTAAATTGATAATCAATTTGACTTGACCTTCAGCTTGACACTTTTCGGACTTGTTTATTGACATCCCGCTTGACACCTTGTTATCTGCATTGGTACTTCATGCATATTTACCCTTCTGCATCCTTATTCATATATGACACATGTTTTCACGCTACTTTAGATACATAATTTTCTATGCTTTCGGTTTACCTGTTTTCACATGTACCATAATTTACTGTTATTACTTGCATCGTATTATCCTGTCTATTTTTATACTTATGGGTATTCGAACACGCTAGGAATTGTGTTCCCAGTTAGTAGCCAGTTTTGTAGGACCAGACTCAGTCATCAGACCGCGCAACGGAACCGTGATGGACCCAAGACTCGTAGAGTTTCTATTTCCGTATCTTTTAGGTTGTATCCATATTGTATTCTTTTGTACCCTTTGGATCCTATTGTATATTGTTACTCTTCGGTTATCGTTTGTAATGAATGTTGGTTAATGAATAAAGATACTTTTCTTTACTTGCTTTTGTGTACTCCTGTATTACTAAACGCTTAGCGTAACTGTATCGGGGAGAATCTACTTCTCGATATAGTTACGTTACGGGTCTCGTCGCGTCTCCGCTCCTGTATTTTGGAAAGCTAGGCATGGCGGTAAAAAAGTGATGGAATTACATGAAATTTGGTATATCCACATTTTAGACGATAATGGGTGTCGATCGTCAAAAAAAATCACGGAGGCATATTTTTCGATGTCATAGAAGAAAATTCCCTCCAATGCCACCTTCCTCCGATATCCTATATGTGTAACTAAAAAAATCACTAGTTTGACATCTAATACTTGTTACTTACTCTTGTTGTGCAGTTGTCAAACTTACCACATGTGCCTTGATCCTTGACGGCAGTGACTGCTCCTTCGGTTCTCCAGTCCAAGCTATTAGGCACGGCGGACAAATTCACATACCTAAAGTTTTCAATTGTCGTCTTGGCTACACGAGAACGGTCAAGCACAAAACCGTTGTAGGAGGCTTTGAACTCTTCGTTGGTTAAATCCGTGAATTTGTTGATACCGAGTTTGTACTTTCGATCCCCTCGTTTGTTGAATGATTCTATGTACTCGACATTCTGTTTGAATATCTTATATCGAAGCTCTTTCTCGATAGAGTCTTTGTATGCACGCTCGTGCTCTTCCATCCATTGCTCGTGTCTCACCGATATCTCTTCCTCGATCGCAAAGGCCGAAACAACCATGACCAACAAGGCAAGAACAAGAAACAGATGGTTTGGTAAAGCCATGGATTGTGTGATTCAAGAGTAGCTAGGAATGGTTGTGTATGTATAGATGCTATGGTATTAGGAAGAGCTAGACTTTAGGAAAAGAATGCATATTATCCATTGATAGAAACATATGTGATGCGAATTAATCCCTTGCATGCTCAAGCAACCCGCTTCATTAGTATTTAGGCTTTGGAATTTTCTGAAGTGAAGGAAAATGAGCTCATACAAATTAGATCCAAGACAAAAGATTCTAGCTCCATTCATTTTTTAGTTGTACTACTATAACGACCTTTATCACAGGTTTTTAAGGGTTGGCTACAGGAATCATTTACTTCCATTCATTATGTTCTGTTAAGGACCGTCTCGTCGATTAGATTAACAATTAACATATCATTCTTAATTGTCTTTATCCATGTTTGTTTAGGTCTGCCATTATCTTTAGTTGCGCCATTAACTACAGTTTTGTCACTTCTTCTAGCCAGGTCATTGATTGGTCTCTGTTGTACATAACCAAACTATCTAAATCGGTTTTCTCTTATCTTTATGTGAATGACCTTTAAGTTGTTGCGAAGACACTTATTTCTTATACTGTCTTTGATTGTATTATCGCCCATCCATCTTAACATTCTCATTTCAGCCACACTCTTTTTTTGGCCGCGTTACATAAAATTCTCTGATCTTAATAATGATAGTTGCATGGAGATGAGGTAAGGTGCAAATCAATGATAGCAATGTCGACGGCTAATTTTCAGTGAGAAGAGGAAGAGAAAGAAAGGAAAAGATTCAGTATCCACACAAGGGGAAGAGAAGTATTGAGGATGGGATTCCCTCTATAGATACCATCATATGACAAGCTATTGCCAAAAGATTCTCATTGGAGAAAAAATAAGCATTCCCATTACATTTTTGGCCTTCATGGCGGATTGTTTGAATCGGCTAATTGACTACAAAACTTCCTCTTTCATATGTCAATCAACAACGATTTCATGATGTTATTGGTTGGATTTTTTGCTTCCTCAAAATTCTCAGTGTGAAATATGGAATAAATGGATCTGCGGTATATCATCGTGTCCCGTTCTTATATTTAAACAAAGATAGAGCAAAGGGATGGACCCCATCGAACTTGAATGATGTATGTCCAGCCCTCCAGTTTTGACCTCTGCTGAATCTGCCTACCGTAGCTAAATAAATATGGTATATCAGAAGCCCACTGACATCTTTTAAAAAAAATTGGGATGCATGCCAACCTCTCAATTTGGAGATGGAAAGTTATACTAATTGGGCAAGGCCCTGTTGGTAACATGTTAAATTATTCGAGTTTGAGGCAAAAGTTCGAGGGAGATGTTTAATACTTGTTCATATACCCAATTTAACTATATGTATGGTTCCCAGTCATGTTTCAAGCAACAAATTGTAGTTTTATCACTCTACTCTATACCAGCTTCACTTCAGGGGTTGCAACCTATCTAATTGGCTATTCTTTTCAAGCGCGGTTCTAAGTCAATCTTAGTTTTAAAAGATTGATCTCATCACATCAATAACCTTTTTCTGTTATTAAAAAATTGGGAAAACAGTTTCCAGGCCCATTTTGAAGAGATGAGTTATTTTTAAGCCCGTGTATTTTCAAAATCGTGTAAAAACCCAATACTTACAAAATGCGGATGTTTTTATAGGATATAGTGCCCTCAAGGCAATTATTGTAATTGCAAGTAAGCGATTATGATAAATGAACGAGAACCTATACAGATAGAACAGTCTTACTTGAGATAATAGTATGCTATCTGATTTGTCTTTATCATTATGTATATACGTTTTGATAAAGTCCATAAGATTATTGCTTGACTACCAGTATTATAATGGTGATCATATACGTGGGAGTTGAGTGGTCCATAAGCACATCCTTAAACGTCCTTAGTCGAGAAAGTATCGAGACTGGGTATCGATACTCCGGAGTAGACTAGCGTATACTTTTCAAGACCCCGACAAGGGACGGTGGCCGGTCTCACAAGCCATTGGTGTTGAGTCATCTAAGATAGTATACAGGTGCTCACTGGAGATGAGTACACCAGACGGACTTGGCGAGAACTTCTAGATGGTATTATACCTATCGTCAGATAGAAGTTCTTTTTTGACATGAGTACAGATTAGTCTTTTGACCTGAGATTTTCATTTATCTCGTGTGAGTTCGTACTTAGATTACTACCCTACCATGGCTCAAAGAAGTCGTGCAAACAGGTTTTAGTTGCGTACGGTCCCGATCCAGGCAGTGAACAATCGTCAGGAACTCGCATATCCCGGTATTGGGAGTCGATGTCGCGCTGTGTTGGGTCAGCCATCAATAGAAATCCTTGGCTAAGATGTATGAGATTTACTGATGTGATATCAATAGTTTTTCAATGGGTGATGAGCTTCAGACCGGCGCGACTTATCGAGTTAGTATGGGTCTGACGTTATCCACCCTCTAGACCCGGTATGCAATTATCTCAGACGAAGAGACTGGACTGTATGGAGATTGTCACAGACAGGCTCAGTAGGGGTATGGATGTGTTTGCTCATCGATCTTCCTTACGCTTAATACCTGGGTAGCCATTACGTACAGCTAGTGCCGCTGACGTGCTTATGGTTAAACCCACTGCCAGTGTATTGACGAGTCTTTAGAATCCCACACAGAGGGTTTTCTCAGTTCAGGCAAAATGATGTAGTGGTCGTATATTGATACATGCAGGATTCCGATTAGGTATGTATGCTAGCTACGCAGACTTCAATCGGGCGGATGATAATACTAGCCGGCTTAGGATTAAACCGAATTATTAAATCAAGTTTTAATTTAATAATTTACACACACACACACACATATATATATTTCGATATTTATATTCTAGTATTATGTTCATTGTATTTTTCTATTTCTTGGGTATTCGTATTTTGATACGAATACAGTTACTACTACAAATAAGGGTTGTCCCTACGGATAAATCCGTAGGGACAACGCACTGCCCCTGCGGATAAATCCGTAAGGACGAAAAAATGCCCCGTAGGTGCAAAGACCGCAGGTGCAAGTTGAAACCCTTAACTTGCCCCTACGGGCAAATTCTTGTCCCTACGGATTTCTGTGTAGGTCCTGTTGCCCCTACGGACTAGGCCGTAGGGTAAAAAAATATATATTATTTACGGTTTTTTTTAATATATTAAATGTACCTACGGACATGACCGTAGGGCCAAGTACTTCCCCCTACGGATATATACGTAGGTACCTATCCGTAGGGGCAGAATATCAGGAATCCTGATAATTTGCCCCTACGGATAACGCCGTAGGGGCGAGGCCGTGGCCCATACGGATATGTCCGTAGGGGCACTCCCAACCCCCTGGCACTGAGATCAGGGGGGAAATATCAGTTACTGCTGATATTTTGCCCCTACGGATATAGCCGTAGGGGCAACATGTGTACCTACGGATTAATCCGTAGATACATATTATCTGTATTTTTTTTTTAAAATGGGCTGCTTGATTTTTTCCCGCCCTGTGCATAATAATATATACATCAATAAAATATAAAATTAATCATCACACAACATATATCGCAGTATTCATAATCACATCTCATGCATATATATAATATACAAAAGAAACCAAAAACTGAATATGATATAAATATAAACCAATATCAATATCGTTTCAAAATGTAGTACAATGTGTTTGATATAAATAAATACATGTTTCAAAAAATAAGAACCAAAAAGCTACCCTAGTTCGGTCCAGCTCCACCTCTGAATAACGATAGAATAACGCGCGCCTGCTCCTCGGTCAATAAATTCTGCAATTCGGCGCGAGCGGGAGTCTGAGCGGCCTGTGGAGCTGGCGATGTGGTCTGCGCAGCCGCCGTCGAGGTAGTCGCTTGCGGAGCCGCGGCTGCGGGAGTCTGAGCGGGCGGTGGAGCTATTGGAGCTGTCTGCGGAACCGCAGCCGATGTAGTGGCTTGCGGAGCCGCAGCCGAAGGAGATGCATGTGGAGGCTCGGCCGATGTACCCTGTCGCGTCTGGACCTAACGTGTGTAATAAGCGTGTAAAAACTGTGTATTATTCGAATTCGTATCATTAACAACTTATTTCGAAACCCCGTTTGGATATCTAGTTTGTTGTTTATTTTAATTACATCTGTATGTATGATTAATCAAACTTAAGTCTAAAACCAAATAAGCTCAAGCTACGTACTAATTATGGATATGTTGATATCTATATAATATGACATGATATTTTACTATAAAGTAGTATACATACCAGCATCTCCTTCAACTCCTGAACGGTGGCCCTCAAGCTCTCCAGTTCCTGATGGACACGTCGGTCACCGGAGACGGAGGAAGTAACCGCCGGGGTGGAGTCCAACCTCATATGGGCCCTGCTAGGGCCCAGTCCCCGGCCTCTCTCCCAACCTCCGTGGTGCCCTCCGTGTGCGGCGTCCAGAACTGGGATCAGCAGCCTCGGATCGCTCTGTCCGGTAAAATCGATCCCTGTCACGCCCCGCTTCCCAGTGTACGGCGAAGTGGACGCGACGAGGCCCGCTACGTATATACTCAGAAGTACATACGCTAAGCGTAACTAAGCAATATAAAATAAATCACAAGAGACAAATGATGTAGAAATAACAGCAACTTTTATTAATAACACTCTTTGTACAATGCATGAAAAGAAAATACAACTGAAATGAAAAGCAATGCCTAAACAGTGGCATAACAGGAAATAAAAAAAATACTGGGAAGAACAAGGTACAATATGTAGAGCTCGGGGTCTTCGTTAAACTGCTCCAAGTCTTCACCGGTGGGCTCAATCTCAGCTTGATCCAACGCACCTGACGACATTCAAAGAAGAAAGAAATAGAATGTCGTCAGCGAACAGGTCGCTCGGTAAGTCCTAAAGATAAGGGAGAAATAGACAGAGAGTAAAAGAGAGAGAGAGAGTAGTTTTTAATGTTGTATTGTATTGTCATATTATAGTAGTATTGTGTTTACGCTGTTGTTGTAGCTTGGTACAGAAGGATGCCAGTGTATACGAGAGGGGTCTCAGTATGCTAGAGACCAGGGCAAATGGAAGTACAAGGCTCCGTTATACAACCCGGAACAACGGCAATTGGATTCAGGTTAGGTGTCTTAATCTTACCATCTCGTGCCACCTTTAACACCTTCCGTACCAATCTACCCCTTAAACCCCGCGATGTCTTGTTTGTATTGTTATCTTGTAAAATGGTATTGATTGTAAGATTGATTAACTGACTGACCGAAACCATGATATCAGGAAACGGTTATAACCGTAGAGTCATGTAAATGGAATACTGGGAAACATGTAAAAGGAATATCCATGGTTCGGTTCAGTCGAGTAGATTATTAACTGGATTCTGGAATTCATGTATTCATCTTGAGTTGAAATATAAAGAATATAGATTGACTTGAATCATATTCAAGTCAGAAATAATCAGACTCTAACCCGAGTCAGACTAAAAGAAATGTAATTGGAAGTTCAATAATTGTTAGGGGCCTTTTTGTAATTTATAAAACTTAAGGGGGTTTTATGTAAAAAGTACTATTGTATAGTTTTCAAAATACACCTCAAGTATTTAATATTCGTCTTTATAGTTATAATGGGTGTGAATTTTATTTGTGTTATTCTAGTGAATATATCCTAATAAAAGTATTAATTGATTTATTTGAAATTCATGGTATTTTAATGTAAATTTTAATCTTGTAATTTTTAGGAAAATGTGGAAACTTTATATTATAATAAAATAGGTGTCTAAATGGTATTTAAATATATTTTAGTACAAAAAATAATTTTTAAATAAATATTATATTTTCCAAAATTCACATTTTTCTTAAATGTCGTATTTTAAACCTTTCGAGACCGAATGCTCCTTGCGGAGGTCTGAATCTCGCACTACTAGCCCGCGGGTGCACGATGAACCGTACTATCCCTAACGGGTTCCCCAAAGGTGGGTTGTAGCGGCGCTTTGCATGGGTTTAACAAATACCATTCATTTAGAAAAAAAAACGGTTTTATAAATATAAGGTATTTATTTGTAAAAGGGTATAGATTTCCGTATTTTAGTTTATAGGGTTTCCTAAGCCAACTAGCCTATTTCTAAGGTCTAAACGACAAGTCATTAGAAGGCTCAAATCGCCTCTTCACCGTCAATTGCGGCCAGGTAAGTGCCAGGTAAGTGGGAAGGAACCACGGTCGTGGGCCTAATTAAAAACCACTAGCCTAGACACACTTGCCTAGACACCACAAGACAGTTTAGATAAACGATCGATGTCCATGACATATCGTGCTTTTATTTTAAAAGATTTTATTTAGAATTGTGTGCAACTTAAAACTTTTAGAAAATGTTTATAAAGAATATGGTATTTTAGTAAAAAGTCCTGTATTTTCGTATTCTATATTTTGATGTGTATCAATTAAGGTTATATTTGTGTGTGTGTAGAGGTAGGTCATTACCTCGTGACTTATTTTAAGTTTTAATGAAGTTTCAGAGGTTAAACATGATATATTAAACTTGAAGGTATTAAAGCGCAAGAATACGGTATTTGAAAACGTTATCATTTCATGTGTGAAAACTCATTCAAATTGATTTCTACAAGTTTAGTGATCAAGATAAACATATTTAAGAGTGAGGGAATTAATTAGAACAAGAAAAATAAACTTTATGGTATTTTTATGAAAAGAATACGGTTTTACAAGAAAGCTATCATTTCATGTGAGAAACTTTATTTAAATTGGTTTCTGGGTGATTAATAGTCATCATAGATAGGTTTAGGTATTATGTATTAGGTGACAAGTGGAAATTTGTAGAAAAACCGAATCGGAAATCGGTTTGTTCCGATTTCCGTCGGGTTCCAAAAAGTCGTATTTTCTATTAACAGAAAAGAGAGATAGAAGGGATGGGACTTACAAGTTTGGACAAGTTAGGGAGGCTAAGAAAGTGGTGGTTGTCGGTGCGTCGAAAACGTCGCGAAGGTTCTAGTACGATTGCCGGAATTCGTCGTCGGTTTCGGCAGCGCTTCGCTTCTCGCTCTTTTTCTAACGTACCGAGTTCTCTTGAGAATTTAGGAGAGTGGACTTAGAGTTGTAGGGTAAAATGGTAGAGGGTAGGGGTGTTTATATAGGGCTAGGCTAGGGTTAGGGTTTTAATTAAAAAATATATATAAAAATCATTAAAAATCATTAAACCTAGGAGTAAAAGGGATTTATTGGCTAAATTAAAACCGATCCAGGTATAATAAGTGTGCAAGAGGGTTGACCAAGTCAAGAGCCAACTTTTCTCAGTTGGTGACTCGGCCGTCCGGCCAAGTCCGGCCGGCGGCGCCGGACCGAGTCGGCCTATTCGCCGGCCGGCGACGCCGAGTCGGGCCGAGTCAGGCCTCCAGTGGCCCTAGGATTTTATGGGGGTACAATTTGGTATATTTACTTTTTGTTGTCCAGTACATATTTTGGGAGTTATGGCCTTTTTACCGTTGACTTCCAAAAAAAATTAAAACAAAATAAATACAAAAATAATGTGGGGCATGTGATTTGAACTCCGGTGGCTTGGTTCAGCAGTGCAAGGTATTACCAATGAGCTACAAGCTCCTTCTTGTAATTATTGTGGTTTTTAATTACTTAAACTGATAGCAACTCCTAGTATACATTAAATTTAAAGTAATTTCTTGTACACTAAAAATGGAGTTATTTCATTCTTGTAGCTTGTAATTAAAAACAAAAATAATTACCTAAATCTTATGCTCAGGCTTAAATACCTCTTTGTGGATTTTTTAAAAAAATATTTTGAAAAAATTGTATAGGAAAAAGTGTATAAAAAATTAGGGTTGTTACAATTCCCGAGGCCTGGGCCTGCTCAACCACCCGCTCCTACACCCACATTAAGCAGTAAAGTATAAGTATAAAATTTAAACTTGAACCTTCCAAAACTAAAATTTCAAATTTGGGTAGAAAAAATATTAACACTTACGCAGTACTCCTGGGTAGCGACGTCGGGATATCGAAGCTCGCCCGTGGCGGGATCTGTCGAGGTGCCGTAGACGGCAATATATGCGGACATCACGCTCGGTGTACCACCTGACGCCACGGTCCGAGATGTATGCAATATTAGAAAATAACTCTTAATATTAGAAATATTAGAAAATAACTCTTAATATTGCAGAATA
This sequence comes from Agapanthus africanus, assembly GCA_030015575.1. Taxonomy (NCBI): domain Eukaryota; kingdom Viridiplantae; phylum Streptophyta; class Magnoliopsida; order Asparagales; family Amaryllidaceae; genus Agapanthus; species Agapanthus africanus. Next base: position 37,053,803 of record JASDDO010000014.1, on the reverse strand, counting down.
TCACAAAGGTCGGTCTATTGTAATTTACTGATAACTCCATGGCTCGAGTAATGTTCCTCGAGCCACCTGTGTAAGTGGGGCGACCCCTCTTCGCCGACTTCCTGTTCTCTGTATTCTGAGCGGCCTATTTCTGCACAACGCATTAACATTTAGTTTTCTAATTAAGAAACACAAAGAAATATATTATATCATAAATAATGAATTACATTTAAAATACATACCTGTTTGCGTTGGGAGTCGAAATAAGCGCACAATAGAGGCCATGTCTCTACGTCGACTCTCGCAAACGCCGGAGTAGATAGGAGGGCCGCTCTCTCTGCCTCGGGGGTCGCCATCCATAGGGAGTAGCAGTCGGCCTTCAGCTCATTCCTGTTGTGTCGGACCTTGGCCTGCATGTTCTTCATCAGGCCATTGTACAGAGCATGAAGGTCGAGCACCCTCCCTGGGTGATCAGGGTCGGCTATAGGCTGAAAATCGTAATCCAACTGAAAATACAAAAAAAATATTGTTTTTAGATTGCAAGTGTTAATAATAAATATATTGGATAGATCAAATGAAAATATATATTAATACATACCCGAGCCTGATCAAAGAAGAGGGCGAATGAGCGCCGGTGCTGCTCGCCCCACATAACGTGAAGTGGATAGTTCTTTACGAGCCGGCTCTCGTCCCCCAAATACCGGCCGAACCTCTCGATATGAGGACCGGTATAGCGATAGTCAAGGGTAAAAAAAAGGGGGGAATGCTGCTTCCCCCCTAGCTCTGTCAGGCCTCAGCCTATGGGACTGATTCGGGCCTCGAGTCTCCCTCTGGGGATGGGGAGGCCCTGCGTCTGCACGAAATATCAAGACAATCAATAATAAGACAAAGTTGTATTAAGAAATCAAGGTTAAACGAAAATTCAAGTGTGATATATACCTCCGGTGACTATCGCACGAGCCTGAGCCCGGGCAGCAGCACGAGCGGGACGATAGTTCCTTCGGTGAGGAACAACTGGGGTCCCGGATGCTGACGCATCCCCTCCAACTAGAAAATAAACATCGACGCTAAATTTCCATGAAGTTCATATTTATTCTATAGAGCATATGTAAAATGAATAAATATTTTAAATTTATTCATACTAACCTGCAGACGATGCGGAGGGTATGGAAGCGGCAGGAATGGCCCCTGCGGAAGATGTGGACGCACCATCTATAATTAGACAATTAAAAATAGATTATATAAGTAATTGCAAAAAGAATGTGTAGATCAATAATATAACGTTCTAAATCAATATGCATGCACTATAGGATATATAAACATAACCGCAGGTGCGGTGGTGTCACCACCTACAGCTAGACAATAATAAAAATTGCTAAGTAAGAGCAAAATGAATTGTGTATTTATGAAATAGCATTCTAAATCAATATACATACACTATATGATATATAAACATACCTGGAGGAGCGGGGGTGGCCTCTGTCCCAGATGTGGACGCATCACCAACAACTAGACAATCAAACATTGACAATATAAGTAATTTTGACATAAACATGCATGAATATCTGTAATATTACATTCAAAATGGATATGCGTGCAGTATACCTGGAGGTGTGGAAAAATCCACACGGAAGGAGGCATCCGAAGGGGTCTCCGATCTGGGTGCAAGACCGGCCCTCTGAAGCTCCCTACGGAGCTTTCCGGGCGGTAGAACCGCTCTGCCTCTGCCTCTGCCGCGGCTGGAGCTCCTGCCGCCCCTCGCTGCTCCCGACATCGTCATCAAATCTAGATAAACGGTTCGTGGACGCATTAGACAATCATTAAAAGTATTGACTATATATGTATAGAGCGTAAAATGTGAAGTAATAATATAACATTACTGATAACCTTTTTCGTTTCGTGGGCGCATCATACATATCTACTTGGATTTCATCGTCGATGTCATTTCTAACCCACGTAACTTCATGATCGGTCGAAGACAACCCATCCTTCGAAACAGACGGTCGGAGCACTTTAAGCCTTCTCTCTTCTTCGTCCTCATCGCTGTCCTCGTATTCTGGGACATCGTAGACATCTCTGGATTTCCATCGGCATACAACACTCCACCCCGGATGCTTCAAACACTGTGAGTAGTATACTTGGAACGCTTGGTTCGGAAAGATAAACGGATCGTCCTGACCGTAAAATCGAAGTGTGTTCACACTGGTTAATTCATATTCATCTTTCCAAGTCCCAAGACTGCTTCTCCACCTGTCCGTATCGGTTCGCGGATCGTACCAAGTACACTGGAATATATAAAAGGGTTCTGATCGTCCGGGATAGTGGATGCCGAGTATACAATTTAAGTACCCATAGTAAATCACACCGTCCGATCCTACCGTCGCAATCCCACTATTCTGAGTGGTTCTAGATGTTTCTATGTCTTTAACTTCGAATTTGTATCCAAGGACACCAAATCCTTTGTAATATGCAACCTCCATACTAGGAAATTGAGCTAAACATCTTGAATCACTCTCAAATGATGCAGACAAGTTCGGATCGTGGATCTAACAAAACAAATTTTACGACAAATACATAACGATACAAGTTTAGATTAAAACTGATAGCAATAAAATGTTATTCGAATAACTTACATGATCGTATAAATTGGTTTCATAGCACCATTCATGAAATTTTCATATTTATCCGCACGCGGTCCTTGACCTGAAGGAATGTCATCTTCGGTATGAATAGATTCATCTAGGGCAGCCTCTACCATATCCTCCATTTCTTCTGATGGAAATAAATTTCCGTCTCCTGCCGCATTACCGAATTCTTCTTCTTCTCCTGCCGCATTATCGTGTTCTCCTTCTTCTTCTGCCGCAGTACCGCATTCTTCTCCTTCCCCGTGATATTTTCAAGTTGTATAAAGTCTAGTAAACCTATGTTTTACAATATGAAGCTCTGCCAATTCTACCTTCTGCCAGTACTTATTGCCACATCTATCGCACGGACAGAGAATCTTCTCTATTATGATCTTATTATGTGCGCGTGCAAATTCAAGGAAAGCAGCAACTCCTGCGACAAACTTAGGTTGCATACGTTGTTTCCAATCCACATACATCCAGTCCTTAACTCTGACATACTCATGGGCCATGATAGACTGTATAGCATATAAATTGTAGGTTATGCTGACTATATTGAGAAATATAAGAACGGGATAGTTACTGACAAAGGAGAAAATCCGTGTATATGCTTTGTGTGTGCGTTTGTCGTTGAAAAGAATAAATTATCGCACGTATGTTAACCGATAGACGGGGACTAAGTGGCGCTTTTAGTTTCATATATGAGTATCGATGGGAATATGAAGGTTTAATATTATCATATATTGGTTTTAACCTGAACATCTCGAATCGCTCTCTAATTATGCATTTGTTGTGTACTTGTTGTATGTGTGTGTTCCGGCTGTCGGGGGCAGGCTTCTATCCCATTAAGAATGTATAGAGCGAACGCCCATCACTTGTGCTTTCAACCGTTTCGAGTAAATTTCGGCAGCATCTCCCCGCTGTTCTCCGAATACACTGTAATAGAATAGATAATCATTTCAAAGCTGTGAAACAACGTTGAAATGAACATCTAATCTATCTTTGTACACGGAGAACCAGCGGAAAGGTACCGACGAAATATCTCGAAACGGATGAAAACACAAGTGAATGAAGGAGTTTACTTTATACATTCTTAACTTGTCCACACGGGACAAATCTATGGGTTACCATACGATTGAATTTTCTCGTCGCGTAGACTATACGACGGTTGTTAGTATCGAGCTATACTGTCCGATATTTAACAACCTTCGTATAGTTCTAGGTCAAGACGAGCATCGCATATATGTTAACCGATAGACGGGGACTAAGTGGCGCTTTTAGTTTCATATATGAGTATCGATGAGAATATGAAGGTTTCATATTATCATATATTGGTTTTAACCCGAACATCTCGAATCGCTCTCTAATTATGCGTTTGTTGTGTATTCTTGTTGTATATGTGTGTTCCGGCTGTCGGGGGTAGGCTTCTATCCCATTAAGAATGTATAGAGCGAACGCCCATCACTTGTGCTTTCAACCGTTTCGAGTAAATTTCGGCAGCACCTCCCCGCTGTTCTCCGAGTACACTGTAATAGAATAGATAATCATTTCAAAGCTGTGAAACAACGTTGAAATGAACATCTAATCTATCTTTGTACATGGAGAACCAGCGGAAAGGTACCGACGAAATATATCGAAACGGATGAAAACACAAGTGAATGAAGACGTTTGCTTTATACATTCTTAACTTGTCCACACGGGACAAATCTATGGGTTACCATACGATTGAATTTTCTCGTCGCGTAGACCATACGACGGTTGTTAGTATCGAGCTATACTGTCCGATATTTAACAACCTTCGTATAGTTCTAGGTCACGACGAGCATCGCACGTATGTTAACCGATAGACGGGGACTAAGTGGCGCTTTTAGTTTCATATATGAGTATCGATGAGAATATGAAGGTTTCATATTATCATATATTGGTTTTAACCCGAACATCTCGAATCGCTCTTTAATTATGCGTTTGTTGTGTATTCTTGTTGTATGTGTGTGTTCCGGCTATCGGGGGTAGCTTCTATCCCATTAAGAATGTATAGAGCGAACGCCCATCACTTGTGCTTTCAACCGTTTCAAGTAAATTTCGGCAGTACCTCCCCGCTGTTCTCCGAGTACACTGTAATAGAATAGATAATCATTTCAAAGCTGTGAAACAACGTTGAAATGAACATCTAATCTATCTTTGTACACGGAGAACCAGCAGAAAGGTACCGACGAAATATCTCGAAACGAATGAAAACACAAGTGAATGAAGGCGTTTGCTTTATACATTCTTAACTTGTCCACACGGGACAAATCTATGGGTTACCATACGATTGAATTTTCTCATCGCGTAGACCATACGATGGTTGTTAGTATCGAGCTATACTGTCCGATATTTAACAACCTTCGTATAGTTCTAGGTCACGACGAGCATCGCACGTATGTTAACCGATAGACGGGGACTAAGTGGCGCTTTTAGTTTCATATATGAGTATCGATGGGAATATGAAGGTTTCATATTATCATCAAGTATCATATATTGGTTTTAACCTGAATGTCTCGAATCGCTCTCTAATTATGCGTTTGTTGTGCATTCGTGTTGTATGTGTAACATGATTTTAAACCATTGAGATCAAGATTGATAAAACTGATCATCCTACATTGTAATAGCATTCATCAACCAAAAACTATTATTGCAATGGCATTCATCTATAACAATCAACAATTAAAACTACAAATGTAGGATACTGATATCATAAAGCGTTATACGCAACATTGATAGAACTGATAAATAAAAAAACGAAACACAAACCATATTAAGATTTAACAACTTTGATTATGTCATATACACGGGCCGATATTTTCATATTAGCCAATAGGCAAAAATAGATTGCGGTCTGAATATGGCATATTGGCAGATGTTACCTATATGCATACATGCATGTTGTCTCCCCATTTTTTCATAAATTAAACCAACTTTTCTATACATGCTAGTAATTACTGGATACATTCAGGTTAAATGCATAGAGCTAGCCGTAATTTCCTCTACGGTAAACTTTCATCAATGCAACACTTTGGTTCGCCTAACTAGATCGCCATTCACGAACACAATCTATTTATATGGCATGATTTTATACACTTAATTTTACCACATTTAATGAAAATGAATCATTCATGATATGATACATGTATATACATCGATACCCAACCTCAACCTAACCCCAGCCCCAGCCCAGCCCCAGCCCAGCCCCGCCCCAGCCCCAGCCTAACCCTAGCCCCAGCCCCAGCCCTAGCCCCGGCCTAACCCTAGCCCCAGCCCCAACCCCAACCTAACCCTAGCCCCGGCCCCAGCCCAGCCCCGCCCCAACTTAACCCTAACCCCAGCGCGCCCCAGCTAAACCCCAACCCCAACCCTAAGCCGAACCCTAACCCCAGCCCCAGCCCCAGCAGCAGCCGAACCCCAACCCTAACCCTAACCCCAGCCCCAGCCCGCAACCCCTTCCGAACCCCAACTCCAACCGCAACCCCAGACCCAGCCATGAACCCTAGCCCTAAATAATCAAAAATTTCTTTAATTTAGTTGAAGATTTACTAACCTGAACGGCGGTGGCGACGACCTGAACGGCGGTGGCGACGATGAGAACGGCGGTGGCGATGACGAGAACGGCGGTGGCGATTTGGGGATTTTCTTTCCCGCGCGATCGAGAGAGGAAGAAAGAGAGCGTAGGCGATCGATATGTGCCTTTATTAAATCGATATTTAGTTGCCCCTACGGATTTGTCCGTAGGTCCTTGGTTTGCGGCTCCGTAGGGGCAAACACCAAATTAAGAATCAATATTTTTATTCTCGAACGTCTGGGCCCGTAAGGGCAACCTTTTAGCCCTACGGATTAATCCGTAGGGCCTACTTAAATCTTCCCCTACGGATTTCAATATCCGTAGGGGCAACCCCCTATTTTACTAGTGGGTCATGTATTTGCGGAGACATATTCTTGTATTTATATAAGAATACTTCTAGAAGAAGAAGAACTCATTTCAAGGTTTTTCTTTTTAAGAAATTAAGAAATGAGATGGAAAAGAAAAATAGTGGAGCGTATGGACAAATGAATTTATAATTCATTTGCAAATACCATTTAAGCATGATTGTAGTTCTAAAATGGAAAAAATTCTTTTTTACAAAAGTGTTGAATCATGCTTGAATTTGTGAAGGATTTTTCATTCCACCATTTTTGTTTCTCTCTCTTCCATGGCTCTTCCTTCTTCTTCTTCCTCTACCTTCTCATGAGTTGAGATTCAAGAGCATTAAGAGAAAGAAAAATCATTAGAACACTCAAACACATCACTAAGTATCCTAAATTAGCATTCTAAGATCTTTAGTTACTTCATGGATGAAGTTGAAGTTTGAACTTGGTTCTCTCGAGTGGATCATCTTCGGCGAATGGAGACCGGCTTGCAAGTGTGATCCGGAGCTCTTGAGAACATGTTAGAGTCCAACCTAATCGGAGCAAATGAAAACGCTACAAAGGTTGTGAATTCTATCTTGTTAGTATTCTAATTTAGGTGTTTGGTTTAGATTCTAGGGTATAAGTTTTTAGTGCCTTGAAAATTTTTGTTTTCTGATTCCGCATTGGCCGCGAGTTAGCGGCGAGTGCACTAGAAACTTTCAGTTTTAAGCCCAAAATACATTGTGTATTATAATTAGGATATTTGTGCAAAAGTTTCATGTTTACCCTCATTTTTTTTAATCAAATACATATAATTATTCTCTCAACAAAATATTAGCATGATTTTCTCTCATGACTATTATGATGAGTACTATTGTTTGCTTCTTCTTCCTCGGTACTTCTTTTCTAATTTCCATTTTACTTTCCCAATCTCTTGTTCTAAAGTCTGCATTTCCATTTTCAAATCATTCATCTTCAATCTATTTTTTCCGATTACCCATTGCATCTCTCCTTTCAAATCTCTAATCACCATTCCAATTCTCCCGATTTTTTTCTCTGCTCTAAATACCCCAATCGTCTCTTCTATTTCCAAGATCTCCACTCCCATGATAGTTAAAACTAGGATAATAAATAATAAAAAGGGAATGATAAAGAATTCGAAAATTAGGGTAACCAGTAATAAAGTGAGCAAACAACTATAAAGAATATGATATTAGAAAGAATATGGGTTTAGAAAAGAAATTAGTGCAAGCAATGATAAAGAGAGAATAATAAAGAATCTGTGAAAAACCAAAAATATAAAATAAACCATAAATATACTGGGAAATCCAAAAAATCCCATGTTCTAATATTGTTAAAATATTAAAAGGGTATTATAGGCAATGCATACATAAATACGCATATAAATCAGGATTTGGGTTTAAAATAATGTCAAAATATATTTTTGGGTGTTTTCATAATTTTGAAACTTTGTGGGTTTAAAAATAAGTTATCTCTTCAAACTGGACCTGGAAACAATTTTCCTAAACCATAAATATAAAATATAAAATCTTATGTTCTGATATATTGGGAAATCCAAAAAATCCCATGTTCCAATATTGTAAAAATATTAAAGGAGTATTATAGGCAATGCATACATAAATACATATACAAATCAGAATTTGGGTTTAAAATAATGTTAAAATATATTTTTGGGTTTTTCATAATTTTGGAATTTTATGGGTTTAAAAATAAGTCATCTTTTCAAACTGGGCCCGGAAACAATTTCCCTAAAATATCGCAATTTTCGTGTGAACAAGCTAAATGTTTTTTAAAAAATGAAACGAAACAAATAATTTTGAATTGAAAATTTCACGATTTTCGTATAATAAGCAAATTTATTGAAAAACCGAAGTAAACAAGACAACTGCAACTTTTTTTTATTTTTTTGTGTTATATAGTACAAAATATTGTAAGGTTTAAAGAAAACAGAAAATTTTGAGATTTTAGAAAATTTCAAAATTTTCATGTGTTGTTATTACATAAAAAACATTGAAAAACTGGAGGAAAAAAACAGAACGTTTTTGTGATTTTTCAAATTTCTACGATTTTTGTGTTCTATGGCATGCTAAATATTAAAAATTTAAAAAGATTTTGGGAACTTTAAAAGTTTAGGAAACAAAATATTGCAGAACTGGAACTTTCGCATTTTCGTGTGCTATAATAAGTAAAATATTGAAAAATTAAATAAAACAGAAAATTTTAAGATTTTGCAAAATTTTGCAATTTTCGTGTGCGGTAAGTAAAATTGTAACATTTCGTAAAAATTTAAAGTATTTATTTTGGATTTATTTAATAATAAAATGAATTTTTATATATGAGACAACATTTATCTTTTTTTTAAAATCTATTTTTAAATGTGTCATGAAAAAATATGTTGTTCTCATTTGAGTTTTGATTTAATTCTTTTTTTGAAAATAAGAAGGGAAATGGGTTAAATTAAGTTGTACACCATACTCACCGCAACTCAACATAATATCCTAAATATCCAGCATGTCATGGCTTATCCTCACACTTCTAACGTTTATCTTCACAAACAAAAGGAAATATCTAAGCTTTCTTCAACCCTTGCTCTAACCTAGCTTCCCTCCATAAAAAATCACTATGGTTTTTGATAAGTTCTTCATGTAAAGTGATCAAGACACCAAGTTTAGTATATATCTCTTTAAAGATTTTCATTAGGACACCACTAAAGCTTGGATCCCTCTTCCCTTAACCACAAGAGGTAAAAATCCAATTTTTATTCAAGTTGTGTTCTTATCTTGGCTATTTTAGATGGTTTTAGATATCTACTACTGGTTTGGAAAAAATAGAGGTATTTTAGTACTTGTAGACTAAGTTTTTAAACTATGATATGGGTGTTTTGGTACTCTTATGAAATCTGCTGTTATCTGAGAGCTTTGAAAATTTATCAGAGTGTTTTTCTAAAATGGTGAGACCAACTTGAGAGTACACCCAAAGCCCGAGACACCCTGGACAAAACTTGGCCGAAGATTTAATCTTGTTGGCCACAAATTGCGACTAGGACAATGAGTTAGGGTGTGGGATTTTTCCTGTAACTCCTGAACATCCTAATTAGATCCCTTTTATACTTTGTTTTGTCCTAGGTTACCTGTAGAAAAATCTGGAGCACATATCTTATAGAAGTTTGATATTTTACGTTTTAAAAACTTAAGTTTTGGTTTTCGTTATTGCCGGGAGGTAGTTCGATATAGATAGCACATGTTAGAATACGTTGATCGTACGTCCTAGTCTATGTGCGTTAGAATTTTAGTAACGTTGCGTTTCGATTCTTATGAGTGTGCTCGATTTAATGTATATGATCGGTCGTGGAGACGCCCGACGCGGCGAAGAAGGGCAAAGTATTTGCGAGCTTCGTCTAGCACGTGTCGATTTTAGGTAAGTAGGGGGACCTCTACAAGTGGGAACTCGGGCGGATGGCGTATAACATCCCCGACTACCAGAAATTTTATAAAACTCTGTATCGGTTTTTAAACTCTATTAGCGATACTTAACCACATTTTTATGTCATATGCTTACATTGAGTATCATGACATTTCTAGTGTACGATTATACCTGCTAGAATAGATACATTGGATAGAACACAAACACAATACTAATGATTCCATGTTGCACAGTTCACAGACTCGCATGCTACACTACATATCATTAGTACTGGCATGACACGTAGAATTGCTATGTTTAACCGTATTACAATGTTTCATGATAATATTGTTGCTATTTACCATGTTCCATTATTCGAATGCTATAGTCCGTATAATTACATGTTATAGTTGTCAAATGTTGCATGAATGAATCATTCACTATTGATATCATAGATTTGATGTTTCTATGGATTTGAGAAACCACGAGTATTTTTTTTACAAACTGATTATCTTTTCAAAAGTGTGGTTTTCTCATGATTGATGTTTTGACGTTCAACATGAGTTTTCTGGTTTATATGATGAGATATCTGAATCGAGATAGGGGTTAACCGATTACAAATACATGGTAGGCCCGGTACAACTCCGATAGGCAGGAAGACCGTAGGGAGGTACGGAGAGCCTAGCGAGAATGGTCGATACCGGAGGTGACATTGGAGCACGGTGGATATCCGGAAGTTTCCGATCGTGGCTGAGGTGATATCAGGAGAGGTCCGATCGGTTAAACGGTGCCTACGATATCTAGATTTTTAGTGTCGATAATAGACACGGGTTTGATAAGAATTTGATGATGATTGATATTATTCTTATGCGGCTTCATATATATCACACTTGCATTCATTACTACGCATATCATATTATATCTTGTGATATATACTTCTATTCACTGAATTGGCAACTCACCCCCGTTGTGCCTTAGCTTCTTGCAGTACGGACCGCACGAACACGTAGCTGTGTCACAGACACATCTATTGGGGTTCATCGCATATTTTGCTAGGTAGATTGCAGACATAGTGTAAGTCCATATTGCGACCCCCGGTACTTACGGGGAGGCGGAAACGGTATAAAAAAAAACAAATTTTTATCGCAAGAGGCAACATGGACTAAACTAGGTCGGGATCGGGTCTAAACTAAACTAGCAAATACGCTAAAAGGAGTTAGCTACTATGGAAGATGGTTATACCTAGACTTGAACTCCTTCTTCTTTAAACCTTGTAGAGGTTGATGGTTCTCTTCTTGTCGCCTTCCTCCGTCGAAGATGGATCCACCTCGAAGGTTCGACCTTTGGGCTCTTCCTCGATCTTTGAGTGAACTAGGGTTTCCGGTTTGCTAAACCTTGAACCTAGAATGAGTAGAGAGTGATTAGGGTTTGCTTTTCTTTTCAAGGTGATGGATTCTCAACTCATGAGAAGGGGTCACCTTGAGCTTGAGGAAGAAGAAGATGAAGAGAGGAGAGAGAGAGGTTATGATAGAATGAGCTATATTTTTCTCTCTTGCAACCATAATGCAAAAGAAAAGAATTATCTAAATGATAATAATTGAAAATAAGAATAGTTGATGGTAATTTTTGGAATGACCACTATCATGCTTCTTTAAATGAAGTGTAAGCATGAATCAAGGAGGATCTTTCAAAGCATGATGGTGGTCAATGGTCAACAAGTCAACCAAGGTCAATAAGTCAACAAAAATCAACCATAACATAATTCTCATTTAATTACTATTATTAATAGATAATTCATAAATCCATTAGGGTTTGGAAAATGATAACTGTCAACTGTGCATACGCACCCGTTCCGAAACCCTAATGAAAAACCTCATTCTCCGCCTCAAGCATCTGTGCATACACACCTGCATTCTTGTTCCGAGAAACAAGAATACCGAGATATAAAAGCAACCCTAAAACATATACCAGTATCTGGCTCAAACCAGAGCCTGCCAGTATAATCCGTCCGGACTCCAAACGTGCACAAGTGCGCGGATGAGAACGAACCTTGTCGCAAAACCATGCGACCTCTACTCTGTTTTGCCCAGAGGCGAATACCCTCTGTGTGGGACTCTAAAGACTCGGCACTACGCTGGCAGTGGGTTTAACCACAGACCGCAAGCGGCACTAGCTGTGCGTAACGGTCCCCAGGTAGATGCCGACAAGAAGGCTGACGAGGTGAAACCCCATCTGTACTCCTACTGAGTCTGAATGTGACATTCTCCGTACAGTCCGGTCTGTTCCTCTGATACATCGCATGTCGGGCCTAGGGGGCGGTAAAACGTCAGTCCCCCAATAGCGGTACAAGTCGTGTCGGAGTGAAGCCCAAAACACCCTGAGATAACACTGGAACCTACCAGTATATCTCGCTTGCCCTGGCCAGGGACTACTCGTGTAATGGCTCTCCTAGACACAGCGCGATGTCAACCCCCAATACCGGGAGAGACGAATCCTGTCTAACCGGCACTGCCTCCAAGTGCTTCGGGACTGCACCCAACCACCACCTGTTTGCACGACTCCTTTGAGCCGTGGTAGGGTAGTGATCAAAGTGCAGTGGGAACACACTTGAGGCGAAGTGCTAGTATCAAGTCAGCGGACTAAGCTGTACTCATGTCACCTGGGAACTGATGACTGACGATAGGTATAATACCAACCTGTCAGTTCCCGACGAGTCCTGTCCAGTGTACTCGTAACCTAACGAGCACCCGTATACTATCTCTAGTACGACGTACTGATGGCTGTGGGACAGACCATCTCCCACACTGGGATGAGAAGCGCATACGCTAGTCTACTCCGGAGTATCGATGCCCTGTCTCGATAGTCCTGCGACTAGGGACCTGTATAAGGATGTGCTTATAGATTACCCAGCCCCCACTAGTGTGACTGCCATCACAACGCTGGTAATCAAGCAAAGATCCTAAGGGCTCCACTAATGCGTATAAGTGATATAGTAAAATAAACACAAGTACACATTGAAGTAGAAACAAACCAAGTAGCATACTACTATATTGAGCAAGATTGTTTATACAAGGTGAATATCCCAAGCTTCCATTAAGTAATATACAAACTAGTATGATACAGTAATGGCCTCTAGGGCATATACACTAACAATCTCCCACTTGCACTAAGGCCATGTACTGGCGTATCGAAGACCTATCATCTCGATCAGCCGCTCGAACTGAGTCTGGGGTAGGGCCTTGGTGAATGGATCTGCAGTGTTCTCTTCTGAAGCAACCCTCCGAACCTCGATCTCCTTGCGATCCACGATCTCCCTGATCAGGTGATACCGCCTCAAGATGTGCCTGGATCTCTGATGGGACCTGGGTTCCTTTGCTAAAGCTATAGCCCCGTTGTTGTCGCAATACAGAGGTACTGGGTCAACAATGGACGGAACCACCTGAAGTTCTTTTAAGAACTTCCTTATCCAGACAGCTTCTTTTGCGGCATCAGATGCAGCAATGTATTCCGCTTCCATAGTCGAGTCTGCAACGGTTTCCTGTTTGGAGCTCTTCCAACATACCGCCCCTCCATTGAGGGTGAAGACAAAACCCGACATGGACTTGGAATCATCCTTGTCACTCTGGAAGCTGGAGTCAGCAAAGGCCTCGATCTGGAGGTCTTTTCCGCCATACACCAAGAACATCTCCTTAGTCCTTCTCAGGTACTTGAGAATGTTCTTTACCGCTATCCAGTGTTTCTCCCCAGGGTTTGACTGATACCGGCTTACCACGCTCAGTGCATAAGCTACATCCGGTCTGGTACACAACATCGCATACATTATAGAGCCTACCGCAGAAGCGTAGGGTATAATAGACATGCGATCCCTCTCCAAATCAGTCTTGGGAGACATCTCTTTAGAGAGGGTGATCCCGTGACAAGCCGGTAGGTTACCGCGCTTGGAATCTTCCATACTGAATCTTTTCACTATGGTGTCGATGTACCTGGACTGAGAAAGTCCTAATATCCTCTTGGATCTATCACGATGGATCCGGATCCCCAGGATGTATGAGGCATCACCCAGGTCTTTCATGGAGAACCTGTGTGACAAGAACCCCTTGACAGATTGTAGCATAGGAATGTCATTTACTATTAAGAGAATGTCATCCACGTATAAAACGAGGAATACTACAGTTCTTGCTACAAATCTACTATAGATGCATGGTTCATCTGGATTTTTGATAAAGTCAAATTCCTTGACCGTCTCATCAAAATAGATGTTCCAACTCCGCGATGCCTGCTTTAGTCCATAGATGGACTTAAGCAACTTGCACACCTTTCCGCTGCTCCCACTCTGAATGAAACCCTCTGGCTGATCCATATAGACACACTCCTCTAAATTTCCATTTAGAAAAGCGGTCTTTACGTCCATCTGCCAAATCTCATAATCGTGGAAGGCAGCAATGGCAAGAAGGATCCGAATGGATTTCAGCATAGCCACTGGAGAAAAGGTTTCGTCATAGTCCAAGCCAGGTCTTTGACGGAAACCCTTTGCTACAAGTCTAGCTTTATAGGTCTCAACCTGTCCATCTACACCAATCTTCCTTTTGAAGACCCACTTGCATCCTACGGGTTTTACCCCGTCTGGAGCAATGTCCAACGTCCATACTTTGTTGGTGTACATGGACTCCATTTCGGTCCGCATTGCATCCAGCCATTTTACCGAGTCAACGCTCTGAACGGCTTGCTGGAAGCTAGTAGGCTCATCATATTCTATGATGCAATCCTCTCTATCCCCGTCTATGAGAAAACCGTAGTATCTCTCGGGCGGATGAGACTGCCTACTACTCCTGCGGAGCGGCATAGGAATGTCCTGTTCATTTGAACCCTCTGGTTCCATTAAGCTTTCAGTAATAGTCTGTGGTTCTGGAATTTCTTCCAGTTCTACTGCGCTCCCACTTGTTTCTTTTTCTATGAACTGGTGTTCTAGAAAGTGGGCATTACGAGAAACAAGGACTTTTTGTCCTTCTGCGTAGTAGAAAAGATACCCCCTGGTGCTCTTGGGGTATCCCACAAACTTGCACAGTACTGAGCGTGCCTCGAGTTTGTCCGCATGCTGCTTTTTGACAAAAGCCGGACATCCCCAAATCTTCAGATATTGAAGATAGGGTTTCTTCCCACTCCATAACTCATATGGTGTGGTAGGCACAGTCTTAGTGGGAACTCGGTTCAAAAGGTACGCAGCTGATTCTAGTGCATACCCCCAGAATGATCGCGGTAACTCAGCGTTACTCATCATGGACCGTACCATATCCAATAGGGTGCGGTTCCGTCTCTCCGATACACCGTTATGTTGCGGAGTGTATGGAGGAGTAAGCTGAGAGAGAATTCCATTCTCTTTTAAGTAGTTCAGGAACTCGGCACTTAAGTATTCTCCACCTCGATCCGATCTTAGAATCTTGATACTTTTGCCGGTTTGCTTTTCTACCTCATTCTTATATTTCTGGAATTTTCCAAAGGCTTCAGATTTATGTTTCATCAAGAAGACATGTCCGAACCTTGAAAAATCATCCGTAAAAGTAATGAAGTAAGAAAAACCGCTTCGCGCAAGTGTAGACATTGGACCGCATACGTCGCTGTGTACGAGCCCCAAGAGCTCGCTCGCTCTTACTCCGTGTCCAGTGAACGGAGTCTTTGTCATCTTTCCTTTGAGACAGGATTGACAAGTGGCATACGATTGGTATTCGAACGGATTCAAATACCCTTCTTTATGTAACTTAGTCAACCTTCTCTCATTGATGTGACCCAGTCTACAATGCCATAAGAAAGCCTGATTGATATCTGGAGACTTTCTTTTGTGTGTATTCTGGACATTAAAAATCTGTGGTTGGTTTAACACGTATATACCATTGCTCAGTGTACCTGACCCAATCAGAACTTGATTAAGGTGAATGTTTACAACATTACTTACAAACGCAAATTCATAACCTTCTTTAGAAACTAAAGATACAGAAATGATATTACAAGTTGCGTTGGGTACAAAAAAGCAATTACGCAAAACCAAAACATGCCCATCTGACATTCCCAGGTGATAGTCCCCCACGGCTTTAGCATCCATGCTAGCTCCGTTTGCAACTCTGAGGGTCATGTCACCTTCCTTCAAAAACCTACGATTTCTCAACGCCTGCAATGAATTACAGATATGAGATCCTGATCCGGTATCCAATACCCAGGAAGTAGAGTTTATAGAAAGACAGTTTACAATAACATACACACCTGAAGCTGAAGCCGCAACCTGCTTCAGTTCCTGTGTCTTGGCCTTCCAAGCCCTGCAATCTTTCTTCCAGTGTCCACTCTTGTGACAATAGAAGCATTCCTCTTTACCCACAAGCTTCCCCGCAATCTTTGTTGCCATTTCTTTTCCCTTCGAACCCACTTTACTAACACCGCCTCTTGGTTTGGCGGGGGCTTTCTTCCTCTTTCCCTTGGCTTTCGCCTTGGACCTAGAGGAAGAAGATCCTCCTACAAACAAAGCGGGTGTTTCCCTACCCTTCTGTAGGGTGCCCTCTGCGCTCCTCAGCATGTTGAGGAGTTCTGAAAGTTCAACTTCCTTTTCTTGCAAGTTGAAATTCAGTATGAACTGGGCGTAAGTGGATGGAAGGAACTGGAGAATTATATCCGTATAGAGTTCACTGTCCAACGTGGTCCCAAGTTCCGCGAGCTCCTCAGTGTAGCCAATCATCTTAAGCACGTGGTCCGCTACCGATGATCCGACGGCCAACTTTGTCGAAAACAACTTCTTCGACACTTCGTATCTTGTGATACGAGACTGCTCTCCATACAGTTCTTTTGTATGAAGAAATATGGATTCCAAATCCATATTCTCGTGCCTCCTCTGATGTTCGTTGTCCATCGAGGCAAGTACGAGGCACCTGGCCTTCGCGCTGTCAATCTCCCAAGTCTTACGGATTTCCTTATCCGCGACGCTGGAGGTGGGACTTGGGACGGGGGGAGCTTTGGTGGTAAGAAGATACCCCAGCTTGTCGTAAGTGATTGCCAACTTGACATTCCTGAGCCAATCTTTGTAGTTTGGCCCTGTCAATATGTTTTTATCTAGAATCAACTTAAGTCCAGTCATTTCGATTTGGTCGCTGCAGGGGGGAGAGAAGGAACACTTTAGCATGATGCTCTTGCAAGTTTAGAATGGTTTTTAATTTGTCTAAACAGGATGGCTCCCACTGTCTCTCGAATCCCTCCTCAAACCACAAAGGAAGAATTAGCCGGGATCAATCCCACCGTGCAATACTTGCTTAACCGTTCAGCCAGGCCAGTGTCGGTACTTCGAGGGAGGTTTTCCAACGCTTTCGCGAAGTTCCTTAATTAAATAACCTCTTTTCTCTGGGGGCGTAGCCCCGCTGACACCTTTCTAGGCACCTACTAGGTTTATAGCATTGATCGTCTAGTGAGAAATTTCCCGAGGAGTAGCATATACTCACAGTAGGATCGGGATCCAAATATCATCGCGTGACGAAACTGAAGGAATCCTACCAGAATCACCACACTCCAAATGGTATGCAAATCTAGCAAGTTTCAGTGCTTATGAAACTCCCGATGTGGATTTTTTCCCCATGCTCTTATGACCTTGGCGTGAGGTCAAATTGTCATAAGTCACATGTCAAGTTCTTCCCATCATTATCCTGGTTAATTTGAGTCCACCCGTACCTACCCTTGACGTAGGCCAAAATGGCAGTACGACTGTCTCAAACCAACGCATTCTATCTATGCAACAGATAAATATCCGGCAGCTACCAATCCTATTCCTTGGCGTGAGGTCAAAATACATAGCTTGAATACTACCGTATATTTAACTGAAATGATGGAGGGCTACGAATGGTTTTGGCGAAACCGTGAACGTAGTGAACTTGATATAATCGATGGAACGAGATAGCTTTTAGAAGGAGTGGCTCAAGCTCCGCATTTAAAAGTTAGTTTTGAAAAGAACCGAGTGGTTTTTCGAAAGTGTTCCAACGATTTTTACTTGGTTTATTATCTTGCATTAGTTCTTTTAATGCGTGATATTCTTGCATTAGTACTTTTAATGCGTCCCATCATTTAAATCCTACCATTGCAGAAAACAACCAAAATATGACGTACGCTTATGCCATTCGCATTCGCCACGGGGTCCCGTCATCACTCGTTAGGTTACTTAACTAACGACAGAGCGGGGGCTGGGCTAGCGCGGCTGTAAAACATAAGCAACGCCTAAATAGAAAGCAATGATAGACATTACAGATCACAGATGAATACATTGGATATACTAGCAATCCGCAATCCTTTCGAGCCTGAAACGAAAAGCGGATAACACGGTCGCGGTGAATAGCCAATACCCCACCCAAGACCCCTACGGGTGCGGCAAACTACCCGCCAAGTACCCGGCAGTTTGTGCACCCCTCCATGGGTCTATCCTAGGAGCAAAAACAGTAAAAAGAATTATACAATGACGGCTACAACCCCGACCCGGTTGTGCGGCCAAACAAATAATAATTATTACATCAATTTACATTTACAATGAATGAAAGAAAAACAAAAGCTCATCTCACATCCAACCCCGGCTATTCACCCGCGACAGTCCAACACATTCATATACACATTCCAGTATATTACAGATCATGTATAACCCCGACTAATCGACCTATAGCGATTAGCCGACGTTCAATACATGCAAACATCACAGATATAACCATCATAGTCAAAGTGCAGTGAAGTTCGGAAAAATACGGAATTATAGGACCCCAAAAGGAAATTTCTTTTCTGGAAAATCTGGGCACATATAATATATTTTAAAAATCCCAAAACCAACACCTACACACACTGCACGAAAAACGATGCAGAGAAGAAGACAGAGCGCGGCGGTTGCGCGGCACGAGCCCACCTCGCGCGGCGGAAGGGCGGCGCTTTGTGCTCAACAGTGGATCGTTTTTCATGGGTGTTCTTAGAAAACCCTGAGACGATTTTACAAGTATAAAGTTTTTGATTTTGAGCCAAAAAAATTTCAACAGAAACTCAGGTTTTGAAAAATATGGTTTTTGGGTTTTTTACGGTTCCGAACTTCGTTACACTTCACTACCAAGCTAGTTTAAGTTTAGTTAGGCTCTGATACCACTGTAAGTCCATATTGCGACCCCCGGTACTTACGGGGAGGCGGAAACGGTATAAAAAAAAACAAATTTTTATCGCAAGAGGCAACATGGACTAAACTAGGTCGGGATCGGGTCTAAACTAAACTAGCAAATACGCTAAAAGGAGTTAGCTACTATGGAAGATGGTTATACCTAGACTTGAACTCCTTCTTCTTTAAACCTTGTAGAGGTTGATGGTTCTCTTCTTGTCGCCTTCCTCCGTCGAAGATGGATCCACCTCGAAGGTTCGACCTTTGGGCTCTTCCTCGATCTTTGAGTGAACTAGGGTTTCCGGTTTGCTAAACCTTGAACCTAGAATGAGTAGAGAGTGATTAGGGTTTGCTTTTCTTTTCAAGGTGATGGATTCTCAACTCATGAGAAGGGGTCACCTTGAGCTTGAGGAAGAAGAAGATGAAGAGAGGAGAGAGAGAGGTTATGATAGAATGAGCTATATTTTTCTCTCTTGCAACCATAATGCAAAAGAAAAGAATTATCTAAATGATAATAATTGAAAATAAGAATAGTTGATGGTAATTTTTGGAATGACCACTATCATGCTTCTTTAAATGAAGTGTAAGCATGAATCAAGGAGGATCTTTCAAAGCATGATGGTGGTCAATGGTCAATGGTCAACAAGTCAACCAAGGTCAATAAGTCAACAAAAATCAACCATAACATAATTCTCATTTAATTACTATTATTAATAGATAATTCATAAATCCATTAGGGTTTGGAAAATGATAACTGTCAACTGTGCATACGCACCCGTTCCGAAACCCTAATGAAAAACCTCATTCTCCGCCTCAAGCATCTGTGCATACACACCTGCATTCTTGTTCCGAGAAACAAGAATACCGAGATATAAAAGCAACCCTAAAACATATACCAGTATCTGGCTCAAACCAGAGCCTGCCAGTATAATCCGTCCGGACTCCAAACGTGCACAAGTGCGCGGATGAGAACGAACCTTGTCGCAAAACCATGCGACCTCTACTCTGTTTTGCCCAGAGGCGAATACCCTCTGTGTGGGACTCTAAAGACTCGGCACTACGCTGGCAGTGGGTTTAACCACAGACCGCAAGCGGCACTAGCTGTGCGTAACGGTCCCCAGGTAGATGCAGACAAGAAGGCTGACGAGGTGAAACCCCATCTGTACTCCTACTGAGTCTGAATGTGACATTCTCCGTACAGTCCGGTCTGTTCCTCTGATACATCGCATGTCGGGCCTAGGGGGCGGTAAAACGTCAGTCCCCCAATAGCGGTACAAGTCGTGTCGGAGTGAAGCCAAAAACACCCTGAGATAACACTGGAACCTACCAGTATATCTCGCTTGCCCTGGCCAGGGACTACTCGTGTAATGGCTCTCCTAAACACAGCGCGATGTCAACCCCCAATACCGGGAGAGACGAATCCTGTCTAACCGGCACTGCCTCCAAGTGCTTCGGGACTGCACCCAACCACCACCTGTTTGCACGACTCCTTTGAGCCGTGGTAGGGTAGTGATCAAAGTGCAGTGGGAACACACTTGAGGCGAAGTGCTAGTATCAAGTCAGCGGACTAAGCTGTACTCATGTCACCTGGGAACTGATGACTGACGATAGGTATAATACCAACCTGTCAGTTCCCGACGAGTCCTGTCCAGTGTACTCGTAACCTAACGAGCACCCGTATACTATCTCTAGTACGACGTACTGATGGCTGTGGGACAGACCATCTCCCACACTGGGATGAGAAGCGCATACGCTAGTCTACTCCGGAGTATTGATGCCCTGTCTCGATAGTCCTGCGACTAGGGACCTGTATAAGGATGTGCTTATAGATTACCCAGCCCCCACTAGTGTGACTGCCATCACAACGCTGGTAATCAAGCAAAGATCCTAAGGGCTCCACTAATGCGTATAAGTGATATAGTAAAATAAACACAAGTACACATTGAAGTAGAAACAAACCAAGTAGCATACTACTATATTGAGCAAGATTGTTTATACAAGGTGAATATCCCAAGCTTCCATTAAGTAATATACAAACTAGTATGATACAGTAATGGCCTCTAGGGCATATACACTAACACATAGTAACCGCCTATTTTGTATATGTTTTACCTTATATCTAGTGTCACTCTATAAGACCACCTGTATTATTTGACTTAGATCGAGTTGTGACTTTATGTATATTATTTTGGGTCGAACTCGGATTGAGTCGACTAGTTAACATTACTTACACAATTTATTTATATATTTGCTTGTGATATTTCGCTTTCAAGCGTCATATATAACTGCGTGGTTGTGATTCCGCCGATTAGCGTTGATATAGCTCTCAAGTGGAGATGCCGTTATATTTATATGTTTATGTACTAGTTTATCAAAAATTATAAAGGAGGTGCTATCGAAATTTTAAATAACGAAAACATTTTCAACCCTATTTCAAAACACTTGACATATGCTTTAAAACAAACAATCCTTATAAATAAAATTGCGTTTCATATTGAATACCCTTTATTGAAAACTTTACCTTCTTTATTCTTTAAAAAGTTTTAGATCTTGGTTTTTAGCTTACTTGGATCGCGTCGACATTTTTAGACGTCACGTGATCTAAGTGACTGTCATGTGCCAATTTGGGTTGTGATAAAGTTGGTATCAGAGCGCTAGGTTTAATCTTTTTCGAGTTTTAGATTTGACTATGTGGAGTGTAGGGTATATATTTTCGGAACCTAGGCTTAATCTTACGGAACTTAGACTTGACTTTGAGGGTATTAGACCTGAACTTTCGTTATGTAGATTGACCTTGGTATGATGGAGTAGGTACCTCAGGTAGAGTAACGTAGCGTACGTATGTTCCGCGGTATATTTACGATACGATACTATACTTAAGTGACCTTAGCATTTATGTCTTATTAACTATTTCCTTGACTCTCTGCATCCTTTTGTTCCCATTGTTAAACCTTACCAACTCTTGTTTTCTTGTTCCAGTTGCCATGGCTACGTGAGCCGAGAGAGCCGCAGCTAGGGATGCAGTCAGGGCAGATCCGCCAGTGGGGGACTGGCCAGCAGGGCATCCCGACGGCACAGGGACATGTCGATCCTCCTGTTCCCGACCGGATGACTAGACTGGAGGATGGCTGTAACACCCGAGCCCAATGCTACTAATTTCAGTTACCGTTTGAACGTAGTGCGGCACTTATTTCTTTTATCTTGCTTGATTGTTACTTACTGTAAATTTTACCCGGCAAATTCATTTCTGCATATAACAATTTTTGGTATCTAAAACAAAATTAAAAATATTCATCTTGGCCTACTTGACACCCCTAACCCTTTTGTAGCGTCCGCGCATCGTGTTCTCGTCCCGTTCAGTGAAACAGGCGAGTTTGGACGGCTACGTGCACGTACGTGTGTCCGTTTTGGGGTATGCTTTTTAATCATAAAACACTTCATTTTAATGTTTGGATCCCGCTTAAAATTCTATTATTTCAATTTCAAATTTTGGACCCGACCCGGGCGCGATTTGGAAATGTTTTATTTTGCGCCAAAATCCCAAATTTTAATATTTTAAAACCGTCGCATATTTTATTAACCTAACAATATTTTTTATACTTAAATCTTTAATATAAATCTTTTCTAACAAACGTTTTCCCCTCAGCCAATCATATCCTCCTAATTTTTCCAGTGGGCCCCACTCCATTACTCTCTCTCTATCTCTCTCTCTCTCCCTCACCGTCTCTCTCTCTCTCCTCTATCTCTCTCTCTCTCCCTCCCCGTATCTTCTCTTTCCCTCATATTTTTTTAAAAACCCATTCTCCCTCCTCCATTCTTTCCCTCACGTAAACCCTCAGTGAACCCTAGCCTCGTCCCCGTCGCCGCCGCAGCCCCGACGCCGACGCCACTACCACCGACCTCCTCGCCTCCTCAGCCTCATCTCACCCACATCCTTCTTCTTCGACCCCGTGCACACTGCACCTTCGCCGCAGCCACCGCAAACCCCTGCACCCCGTCGCACCGCCATGAGTCGCCGCCGGCGACCCCGTCCCCGTGCCCCCGGCCTCGCTAGCACACCCCTCGGTGAGATAACTTCCCTCCTCTCTTTCTTTCTTCTTTCATTCTCTGCTAATGTGTTCTCGATCGGCAGATCTCTTCCGCCGTCGTCGTAGGCTGGTCGCCGGAGTTTCTTCGACGCCGTCGATCCTTACGACCCCTCTGCAGACCACCGTAAGCCTCCTTCTCCTCCTTCTTCTTTCCTTCTTTTCTATTTTCTTTCCCTTCTTGTTTGCTATCATGATCGTTCACTGTTCACAATTTGGCCGGAATCTGACGATGCCGACGACGTGACCCGACGTTCCAGCGAGGTGCCCCGACCCGTGTGGTTCCATTGTTCGTCGTTTGGGTTCATTCCGTGAACCGTGCGCCCGTCGCGAGTTTCCCCGCCGACGTTTATCGTTCCGTATTCCCGGTTCGCGGTCCGTCGAGGCAAGTACCCCTTGCTACATGCTATACAATATTTACATATATATTATGTCACCCTAAACCTGTAAATTTAACTTTGGTACGATCATTTCTCATTTTCATGTACAATTTTGTTATATATCATTTTATCTTTAAACTTGGAACCTACAGTTTGCAATTGAACCTAATAACCACATTTACTGTTTAATCACATTTTAATATTGACATAGCTTATGGCATTTATCTCTATAGTTTTGTTCCATTTGGACACTCGTGTGCATTTTAACCTGTAATAGCTGTATTGAACCTGTATATAAATCACTGCACCTCTAAAGTTCTTAAACTCGTTAACATGATTTAAAGGCCATAATTGTCATTCTGCATTCGCATAACATTGAAATCATCTCTATGACACAACTGATAGCTGTACTGCAAATTGAGTAAATCTGCTTATTGCTTAATTCATTGTTTATATCATCTTGATGATAACCATGCTTGATTGTATAACTGATTGTGAGCACACCCATGATATTGTTTGCATCTTGACCTGACTTGCTACTTATATATTGAACTACCCGACATGGTACCGTATACTGCTTGACTTGACCTGATGTACCATGATCTGATCCGTTACCTGATCTTGTGTCTAATGCCAACAAACCTGACATGTAGTCCTCATGGACCATTCCTGTTGTCTATCCAGACAAACCTGTTTACCTGATCCTGTATTGGCATTAGTTTCTTGATTTCGGGATACCTGACTTGACTTACACATATAACTTGGGGGTATAGGGAAATCAAAGGTGAAACCTGACTTGTAACTCAACAGTTCACTACCTGTACTGATCAGTTTTAGAGGCCAGGCCCGCCTCGTGACGATGCTGCTGACATCGTTGGTCTTTATCCTTTCCCTGTTAGTGCCTAGCGGCACGTCTCGGTTTCAGCCCGAGAGTCTTAGACCGTGGTCCCGGGCATGCACGGGACACTATTGAGTTACATCGATAATTCATCAATTTGATTTCAAAGACTTTATAACAGAAAACCTGATAGAACAGTTTGGTCTACCCACTTTACACTACCCTGTACCGCTCTGACTTATATTATTGTTACTATTATTTTATTCATGTTTATATTGCATTGCCTGCTACACTGTTCATATTATATTATTGGATGACATGACGCGCTGACGTCTGGGTTTTGCATGGCCCAGATTCCGTACCACTGTTGCAGTCCGAGCAGGAGTACTTCAGCCAGCACGCTGAGCTGTGAGGTGTCAGTATCAGTTAGTTTTTCTTTCCTGCATTTTATTCCTAATGTGAGCCCGCATTATGGGACATACATTCCAGTTATTTTGTATTGGATCTTTCGCTTCCGTACTTATTTATTATTGACTCATGTTTGTTCCCCTCCGAACGGCGGCCGGGACGTCGGGACGTCCGAATGCCTGGGGTTCGGGGCAGATGCTAATTGGTGCTATCCGTCCACCCCTCCGAAGATGCCAAGTTGATTTATGGCACCATGTATCGGAGGTTTAAACGGATGCGTCCGATGTAGCAGACTTCGTCAGATTCCCCCTCATTTGAGGGGTTTTTGATTGTGGGGACGCTCTTCCCTGCAGGCGCAAGCCCCTGCAGTTAATTACGCTACCGCATTGCGGTAACAACTTTCTCCTTCTCCAAATGGTCACTTCGTGTCGTGGGTGTTTGTTTTATTGCCCGTGGATTGTTTACGGAGACTGGGTTATGTCGTCACCCGTAGGGCGTGGACTAGTCCAAATCCGCATTATCTTAAATTTGGGTTTGGGGGTTTGGTTTGAGGATACGTCAGCCATACTTGAGGCTAAGATCAACTCAAACGTTTGTTAAGGATACGTTAGTCTGACTTTGTGACTAAGATCAACTTAACGGGATCGTTTAGATCCGACAAAAGAGCATTTGGACTCTGATGTTCCAGTTTAGGGACGTAGTGGTCCATCGTATGTATGGCCGTCGGGACCCATCACCTCTCTGACGACGTTGAAAGATTACAACGACGGATGTAAGAGGAGTTCAGAGATGTACCCTCAAGCCGGAGTTAATTTAGGGGATTCGTAGTCCAATCTGTTTAAAGGTTTAAGGACACGTTAGCCATTTTTGGAGGCTAAGATTAACTTAAACGGGACCGTTTAGATCCGACAAAAGAGCATATGGAGGGCTCTATTGTTCTAGTTTAGGGACGTTGCGGTCCGTGGGTAGTTTAAGGACGTTGCGGTCCGTGGGTAGTTTAAGGACATTGCGGTCCGTGGGTAGTTTAAGGACATTGCGGTCCGTGGGTAGTTTAAGGACATTGCGGTCCATGGGTAGTTTTAAGACATCTCGGTCAAGGTTAAGGACGTCATAGTCCATGGGTTTAAGGACTCCACAGTCCGGTATGTGCTCTGGATGCTTCACACGGGTTCACTGCCGTGCTAGGCGAGGACCAGGCTCCGCTCTGGATGCTTCACACGGGTTCACTGCCGTGCTCTGCGAGGACCAGGATCCGCTCTGGACGTTTTCCACGGGGTCAAAGAGTGACGTTATCCGCGTTCCACGTAACCAGGAATTTAGCATTAGGCATGGGTTTAAGGACCCCACAGTCCATATCATGAGTGGTCATCGGGACCCGTCACCTCTTTGAAGACATTGAGGGATTACAATGCCAAGTATCAAAGGAGTGAAGAGATGTACCCTAGAACCGGGGTGGATTAAATAGTCCCTGGCCCAATTTGGGTCAAGACTGATCAATTATGTTATGAGCTCATTAGCCCAGTTAATCACAAATTGAGGACTTATGGCCAGCTTGGGCTAAGTCCAGTCAGGTCTGGAACATTGACTTCTTGCTGGTCCATTGAAGGAGAGGCTTTGCCTCTATCCATTTAGCCAATTGGGCCAAAGCCTAGTGTTAAACACTACAGAGCAATCAGTGTTGAACACTGGGAATGCGGTTAACAAGTTAGTGTTTAACACTAAGAAATAATTGGTGTTAAACACCAGCAATAAGGCTTCTCAAATTAGTGTTAAACACTAAAACAGATCAGTGTTGAACACTGCAAATAAAGATCTCAGATTAGTGTTTAATACTAAGGTAATCAGTGTTGAACACTGCAGATAAAGCTTTTTAATTAGTGTTGAACACTAAGGCCCAACAGCATTTTAACACTGAGTTCGAGGGTTTCAATTTAGTGTTAAACACTGGGACAAGAGGGGTCACGTGGCAGCACGTGAGAGCGCCCTTCCTTCATTTGTTCTGCTGAAGTTACTGCGTCTTTGATAGCATCACGTGTCAGCACGTGACGGGCATTCAAATGCCTATGTGTTAAGGCTTCTGCTGAAAGTCACGTGGGTCACGTGGGGTGCTGCCTCAAAAAGGGGTTTTCTGTAGGGCTTTTTTAGGGGGGGGGGGTCACGTGGTGACACGTGACCCTACCTTAATGTGGTTTTTTCAGAGGATTTGTTACTCTTTTCTCAGGGATTAAATTCCAGAGACTTTTAATTTCAGAGGAATTAAATCCTTCTTTCTTTTGAAGACTTGTATTCTGGAATAGAGTTTAACTCTGAATCTTCTGTGGGAGTTCAATTCCTCGTTTATGTGAAGGGCTGAATAGGGTTAAACCCTAATAAAAGTTTTTGAGGAAATGATGATTAAGGGAATTAAATTCCCGTTGTTTCAACAGAACCAAGTTCTTTAATTAGGGTTAAACCCTGTTTCTTTTTCTGTTCTGAAGGAATTAAATTCCCATGATATAGGGTCTAGCCCTACTTTTATTTTGGAGGAATTAAATTCCTATAGTTCTGTGAGAATTAAATTCTCATGCCTGCACTCCTTCTCTATGTTTTGGATCTGCATGGCAGGATCTCAACCCATTGAGAATTAAATTCTCAACCTTAAGGGGAGATGTGCACTTTGCAGATCCTCTATCAAAGAGAGAAGAAATAAGTTCTTCTGCTTTTATATTATCAGAGTTAAACTCTGTTGAGAGCTAAATTCTGCTTCTTTCAAAAGGGCTTCCCTTTCTTACCTAGGGTTTTTTGCAGAAGATCTGAGTCTTTTCGAAGTATCAAAGCTCTTCTCCTTTTCTCCTTTTCTTCTCTGCGCATGTCTCTCTTTTTTTTGTCTCTTGGCTCCTATTTATAGGAGAGGCAGCCGCATCAATCAGTTTTTGACGAATCTTCATTGGGAGATTTGATTTGCATCCATCATTCATTTTGGGCCTTTGGATTATTAGGTGAATTTTATTCACCATTGGATCTTAAATCCAGAGATTCTCCTTTGATATTTTGGTTAGATTTAAGGGGGAAATCTTTCCCAAAGCCGCGATTTTCCATAGATAGATGATCTTTAATCGTCTCTGAATCTTTAATTTGATTGGTCCCAGATAATCACTTTCCTTTGGAAAGATTTAAATTTCCTTCAGAATTTAATTCTGTCGTCAACATGGGCTTTGAAAGCCGGTCACGTGTAACCACGTGATCCATGGTCACGTGTGAGCACGTGACCCCCTTTGGAACGAGCCTTCTGCGCTGTGTCTTCTGATTGCGGCTTAAACATCACGTGCTACCACGTGACCCCTGGTCACGTGTGAGCACGTGACCCTTTGTTTGAACTCTCTTTCCTTGGTTGTTCTGGAAACGCGCTCGCTGCCTTGAACGTCACGTGCCGACACGTGACCCTGGTCACGTGGGAGCACGTGACTCTTTCTGAACCCCTTTTTCTTGACTCGATCAGAGAACTTGCGTGTTGGACGCTTGCATTTAAATGTCACGTGTCACCACGTGACCCTGGTCACGTGGGAGCACGTGACTCTTTCTGAAGCCCACTTTCTTCAGCGTAGTCAATAGGCTGAACTCGACTTGATGATGCTTTTAAGGTGTCACGTGCCAACACGTGACCGCTAGTCACGTGTAATCACGTGACTCTCCTCTGAAGCTTTTCCCAGAAGCTTTCCTGATTTTAAATCAGGAAACAAATGCCCCCACAGCGTTGTTCTCACGTGTCAGCACGTGAGTGCAACGCTGTCACCTCTCGCGACCGTTGGATTCCCTTAGGGATCTGGGGAGATGAAACGTTTCCACTATCTTCTATAAATAGCTCTGTCTCTTCATAGGAGCCTTCACCTTGCCCATCTTCTTCTTCTGAGAACTTCTTCTGAGAATTTAATTCTCCTCTTCCAGAGCTTAGTTCTCTGTCTTGGACATTTCCCAGAGTTGAACTCTGTTCGAAACGAACCCTTCTTCTCAGGTAATGGTAATCGAAACATCTCTGTTTTGACAAAACTCTTTGGATTTAAAATCCAGATCGAGGGTTTCACAAAGAACTCATTTTTCTTCAAGTGATTTCACCAAAATATGAGACCACTTGACTTCCCGCAGTAGATCACTTAGGGTTCAGATGATCCCTTAGGGAGACGGTGATGGCGGTTCAAACCCATGGAATTTAATTCCATTCAAAATGTTTCTGGGAATTTAATTCCCTTTCCTTAATAAGGAATTAAATTCCAATGAAGAACTCGATTTCTTCACACAGAGCATCTCTGGGGTCTCTCGGCTCGAGGCGGTTCTTCTGCCATTAATGCAATGGGGATTTTGTAATGATGCCCTCTGTGGGAATTTAATTCCCTTGATTTTGTTGGGTTCTCTGTAGAGCCCTAGACAGCTCTCGTTGAGGGGAATTTGCATGGTTACCACCTTTTTATTAAATGAGGACATTCCCTTTGTTTTATTGTAACGTTTTGGCCTTATTATAAATGCGCCGTCATCTGGATTCTGTGGAGCCCATGTGTTTTGTAGCCAATGGTCCCAGGAAGCTTTGTTTTTGCTTTCTTTACTTAGTCTTCATGTTCATGCATGAATGTACGTTGCCGACTTTTCTTCTAACGGTCTTCCTTTATTGGTTTTCAGGTGCGATGACTTCTGCTCCACGTTTTCCTTTCTCTCGCTCGGAGGCGGCCTTTCCTCAGTCACCGTCTGATGAAGAGGCGATGGCGATGATTAGAGCCCATGACCCGAACTGCGCCAACCTTCTTCAATGGGGACCTTGGTACAGTCAGATTATTCAGGGTCGCAGGAGTTTTCTTTGCGCGGTGCCAACGGAGCCTACTTTCCCATTTTTACCGATGGACCCTCCAAGGACAGCTTTCGCCGTGGAAATGCCCAATTGGACTCCAACGGGGAGACTGGAGCCTTCGACGACTGGCATTCCGAACCATCCGATCCCGGCTATAGACATCTTGGGACGGCGCATTTGCCAGGGTGAGGCCCACCCGTGGGGGCAGATTTATAAGATAGGGCTCACTCCCAGGCATCCTACGGGCTACCTTCTTTGGGCTCGCTACATCCTTTCTGCCCATCGAGCGCGATTGCAGAAAGTTGGGCTTTATCAGGCCGTATACGCGTCGCTATTCCATTACAAGTCCCCACATGCCTGGTGGGTCAAGGCGTTTTTGAACCAGTGGAATCTTCCTACCAATACTTTCATTCTGGGAGATCGAGAGGTTTCGATTTCTTTGGCCGAATTCTATGATATCTCGGGGTTGCCGATAAGGGGTAATCTGTACGAGGAGTTGTTGCCTCCTGACGAGTACGTTTTTGAGCCCGAGTCTGCCCCAGTTGACGGTCTGTCTGCTGAGAATGCCATTCGCCATAAGCGCCCCAGTTTGATCCATGCCCTAGGTATCTTCGACCGATTGTTCACCGAGTCCGAAGAGCAGGGCGTTACTTTCAAGAGCTTCATCGCTCGTTTCCTTCGTGAGGACGCCGTATCGAAGACTGCTCCGAAGTTTGCTAACATCGGAGACCCCTTTGGATTTGGTCCGAAGAGGCTACCGACTGCTGAATCGGACTTGCCACAATATTATATCCCCATCGTGTCGCCGATGCCTTTTGAGTCCATTGCAGCACCCGGTATGGATGAGGAGACGTTTTTTGTGGGGTTTATCAGTGTTTGGCTTAGCTGGTTTGTTATCCCGATGCATCGCCGCTTCATGAGAGCCTCGGTCATCTACCCGGCTCATCGTATTGCTGAGGGGACGCGGTTGGCCATCGGCATCCCCGCCTTGGCGCACCTCTATAATGGATTGGGCACCGCAGCTAATACCTCTACGCCTGGTGTGGACGTAGTGAACTTTTCTCTTCATTACTTCACGTCATGGATTGAGATGCACGTGCTGGGGTCTTTCGCTACGCATCAGAGGCCCGCTTTTTACGATGCCTATACCTTCCCGCGACTCATGCGACTGGTGGGCGCTTCTGCTGCCGATCCAACTCAGTTAGGGGCTATTCGGGTGCTGATTTCCCCTCACGCCACCGCTGGCGGGTTAGTTTTTAATGATCGAGTTCTTTCTTCTCCTTCGGGGCCCGTTCAGCAACTTTGGGACCAGTCAAAGGACGACGCACCTTCTCTGAAGCCTCGGGAGGCCATACACTTGTATTCAATTAGACCGGGCTACTTGGTGTTTCGCCAGGATAGTGCAGCTCTTTTTATGCGGTACAATCCGCACCGATTTGCCCGGCAGCTTGGATACGACCAAGGCGTTCCTTTTGAGGCTTTTATAATCGCCCCGATCCCTTCGCTCGATGCCGTTCGCGATGCCGCTCATCATTTTATGCGGCTGAACACCGGCTCCCATTTCATGGTCCCCGAAGCCGAGTACATGCCCCGATGCGTGGGTGCATTTACGGGCTGGTATCTTCATCGAGTCAACCCAGTCATTATTGAGGAAAGGAGGGTGTTTCTTGGTGGAGATGTCCCTCTTCTAGCTCCCGGGACTGGGTTACGACCGAGGGTTCCAGTCCGCTTTCCTTTGAGAGAGGTCGGCACTGCGCTCATTCCAGGGGAGTCCGGGGTGGACCTTACTCCGACAGCTGGTATGCCCTTGGGTTCCCGGTCGCGGGGTAGAAGGGCTCCAGTAGCGGCACCTCTGCCGGTGGCGGCGCCGCCCCCAGTGGTGTCGACGATGGCGACACCGTCCTTGGTCGCGGCAGCGAGTGAAAGTAACAGGGACGAGGGCGTTGAAGGTGATGTGGGCAAGCGCCGCTCTAAGGCCTCGCGAGGGAGGAAACGATCATCTTCAGCGACCGGCTCCGGGTCTAAACGGCGGAAGAAAACGGCTACTACCCTGCTTGATTCTGTGGTGGAGTCTGAGCCTATCGTTGAAGACGAGCCATTGGCCCTGCAAGGGTCAGACGCAGGGCTTCTCTTCCCGAGCTCAGCTGGCGAGGAGGCTGCACAGTTGGCCGAGGCCATACGACGTTCAACAGACGCATCCTATGACGCCAGGGTTCCGAAGAAGCCTTATCCCGCTGTAATTTTTTACGAAGACCCTTCGTGGATTCGGCGACGGTTTATCGACCCTCTGGAGGAATGGGGGGAAAGGGCTCTGAAGCAGGTCGCTTCAGAAGATGCAGCTGATGCACTTTCTTTATGGACCGGCGGTCATGAGTCTACCCTTGAACCTCGGCGAGCTTATCTCCTTGAGAAGGAAAAGCAGCTTGAAGAAGCCATGTTAAGGGCCTCTTTGCGCATAGGTACGCTGTGCTTTTCTGTAGTCTTTTCGATTATTTATGCTCGTGGGTATGTATCATTATTTTTATTTGAACCGTGCAGAATCTTCAACGCTGGGGGAGCTTCCTACTGGCCCCTTAAAGCTAAAGCCCGCCGAAGTTCTCAACGAGGCCTTGCTAGGTGTGGAGGGGGCTGATGAGGCTGCTCCTCTCGTGATAGAACCTCCAGCGGCGGCTCTTGATCAGGGAATGCTTGCCCCTTCGGGGGATGCTCTTATGGAGGCCGCCATCCCAATGACTCTTGCTGAGGGTGGCCCAAAGGCTGGAAGTGAGGTAGTCGGGACTACTCTCCCTTTGTTGGAGCTTGAGGTTACGGCGGAGACCGTCGAGGCTGCTATCCCTCCGGCTCAGAATGGGAGGAGTGTCGAAGGTATCTTTCTGCGTTTTAATTTAGTAACCCCTTCATGGTCTGAAATCTTTTATCTTTCCCAGAATTACGCGGTTTGGCAGCCACGATCGCGGATCTATCGCCTCGCCAATCATTTCAGCGTCTATTGGAGATGGCAGCCCCGCAGGCGATTCCCCCTCAGCGTATCATCCTTTCCTCCGGGCAGGGTTAGTGTCATTCGCCATTTTTTTTTATCATAGCATTGTCACTATTTTGTGAAATGACGTTAATGTCTCTTATAGTTCTGGAAGCCGATGATGAGGTCGAGGTCGTTGAAGGGCTAGGGGAACCTTCAGCTCCTACGTGCATGACTGTCGGTGAGTGACATTTTATCATAGTCTCGTTCATCCTGTGTTTAAAAGTTTTACTAACATCTGCCAAATCTGAACAGCCCTGCCAGTCTCCATGGCTTTGGAATCGCGCATTGTGATGCCGTCCGGCCCCTACGCTTTGCGGGCTTCAGAGCGCTTGGCCCAACTGAGCCTGGTCTCCTTATCTTCTTTCATCGAAGAGCTCCGTGCTGGTAGTGCAACCACGGCCGAAGCGTTCGCCGCTGAGGCTAACGGCTCCCTCCCTTTTCTCGCCACTTATCATAGCGAGGAGGTGGTGCGGGTCTGGGTGGAGTTCTGTAGGAAGGTGGAGGCTTGTCTGCACGCTCTCGAGTGTTCTCGCCTTTCCTCGGAGGCCGTGGCTGCAAAGGCGGAGTTACGAGATCTGATAGCACGACATGCGGCCAACATGACGTCGTGCGAGAAGAGACTTGGCCGCAAGTTCTCGGAGAGGGAGCTAGCCTCCAAGGCGTTGGGCGAGCTTCAGGCCAGTCTTACAGCCAAAGCCAATAAAGCATATGAGCTATGGCGGGTGCTTCAGGAGTCCATCAAAGAGGTGGTGGCTCTTGATAAAGCCGCCACGTTTACTCGCGAGAGAGTTGAGGCTCACAAGGCCACTGAAAAGGAGCTTGAAGCCCGGCTCGCTTCATATCAGGCCCAGCAGGCTCAGGCGGAGGCGCGTCTTATGGAGATCTTGCGTCACGAAGCCGTAGCTCAACAACAAAATGATGAGCTGGTGAAATTATTGCACCGCCCGCCGGCTTGAGGACTTGTATCTTTTTTTTCTTTTTTTTTGTACATACTCATGAATAAGAGTATCTCTTTTTTTTATTTTGAATTGTATTTTGTATCCATTTTGGGTTATGAATAAAAGATACAATTTTCCTCTCAGTGACGTGTCCCCTTTTCATTGAATGCATTCTGCGGATAATCTACCTTAATCTTCTTGCCAGACGGCCGTGGCTTAGGATTCAGGGTTAGGATCTGTTTCCTAAGGCTTTTGCACCTTATGAGCCACGAGGGTCTCATAAGGAGTCTTTCTCCCTATAGGTCGAGAGGATCCCATAGGTGTGAGTTTTTCTTAAGGATCGTGAGGATCCTTAAGCGGGTTTTCCCCTGAGAGTCGTAAGGATCTCACAAGAGAGTTTTTCTTCCTTACAGGTCGTGAGGGCCTGCAAGTGCCGGGTGTGATCACCTTTTTCCGTATTTCACGGGGTTAGGGATCTCTCCAGGTATCGTAGTTTAAAGACGTCACGGTCAAGGTTAAGGACCTCATAGTCCGTGGGTTTAAGGACTCCACAGTCCGATGTTAGTTTTAAGACATCACGGTCAAGGTTAAGGACCTCATAGTCCGTGGATTTAGGGACTCCACAGTCCGATGTTAGTTTTAAGACATCACGGTCAAGGTTAAGGACCTCATAGTCCGTGGATTTAGGGACTCCACAGTCCGATGTGCGGTTGCAGGGACCCGTCACCTCTCTGAAGACGTTGAAGAATTACAACGCCAGGTATCAAAGGAGTGAAGAGATGTACCCTTAAACCAAGGCAAAATCCGTAGGGAATCGGGGTGGTTGATCGTTAGTTTTAAGACATCACGGTCGAGGTTAAGGACGTCATAGTCCGTGGATTTTAAGGACTCCACAGTCCGGTATTTGCTCTGGGTGCTTCACACGGGTTCACTGCCGTGCTTGGCGAGGACCAGGCTCCGCTCTGGACGTTTTCCACGGGGTCAAAGAGTGACGTTATCCGCGTTCCACGTAACCAGGAAGTTTGCACTAGATGCTTCACACGGGTTCACTGCCGCGTTAGGCGAGGACTAGGCTCCGCTCTGGATGCTTCGCATGGGTTCACTGCCATGCTCTGCGAGGACCAGGATCCGCTCTGGACGTTTCCCATGGGGTCAAAGAGTGACGTTATCCGCTTTCCACGTAACCAGGAAGTTTGCACTAGATGCTTCACACGGGTTCACTGCCGCGTTAGGCGAGGACTAGGCTCCGCTCTGGATGCTTCACATGGGTTCACTGCCATGCTCTGCGAGGACCAGGATCCGCTCTGGACGTTTCCCACGGGGTCAAAGAGTGACGTTATCCGCTTTCCACGTAACCAGGAAGTTTGCACTAGATGCTTCACACGGGTTCATTGCCGCGTTAGGCGAGGACTAGGCTCCGCTCTGGATGCTTCGCATGGGTTCACTGCCATGCTCTGCGAGGACCAGGATCCGCTCTGGACGTTTTCCACGGGGTCAAAGAGTGACGTTATCCGCTTTCCACGTAACCAGGAAGTTTGCACTAGATGCTTCACACGGGTTCATTGCCGCGTTAGGCGAGGACTAGGCTCCGCTCTGGATGCTTCGCATGGGTTCACTGCCATGCTCTGCGAGGACCAGGATCCGCTCTGGACGTTTTCCACGGGGTCAAAGGGTGACGTTATCCGCTTTCCACGTAACCAGGAAGTTTGTTGATTGTATCCGCATTTCACGGAATGGAGGTTTGACTCTTGGTGATGTGTATATCACCGAGTCATGGAACTGGGGGTTGCCGCTGTTCCGTTTCGTTTGAAGTCATGTCCGTTGTTACGAGACGAGTGTTTGGATGATCTCTAGGTCGCTTGTGGCCCGTCGAGACTTGGCTTCTTCTTCTGATGAAACCTGGGGGAGAAGTATGATCCCTTTTTTGTTTACGCCCTTGGATTGTGTACGGGGTGTGATGGAATATCACCTGTAGGGCATAAATTTTATTTTTATTTTATTTCTTTTTCCGTGATGCTCTATCATTTCAGCTTTTATATCGCGAAAATCGCGATTGCCCAATCATTTCGGCTATTTTTCGCAGTGCCCAATCATTTCGGCTATTTATTTATTTTCTGCTCGCTGCTTTTTGTTGCGAGTTGCCCCATCATTTCGGCTATTTTTTATGCCTTCATTTTTACTTGCTGCTTTTTATTGCAAGTTGCCCCATCATTTCGGCTATTTTGCAGGCATGTTTGGCTTGCTGACCTTCTCGCCGCAAGCTTGGATTTTAGGCACCGATCTCGGCATCAGCATCGCTACAACTGGAATGTTGCCAGGAGCGAATCATCATTTGCCTTTGTCGATAATGAACAAAGGTTGCTCAGCAAACAGGGTTAAGGGTCCTGTTAACCAAGGCTTTTGACTTCATGAACCGTAAGGGTCTCACAAAGGTATTTCTCCCTACGAGTCGTGAGGATCTTGCAGGTGTATTTTCTCCTTAGGGATCGTGAAGATTCCTAAGTGTGTGCTCCTCTGTAAGTCGTAAGGACCCTACAAGAGGACTTTCCCATTATGGGTCGAGAGGACCTATAAGGGTTGGACTTTGTTGGGGAAATGTTAATTCGCGCCCGTGGATTGTATACAAGGGTCAGTATGGAGCCGCTTGTAGGGCAATATCGGAGGTTGTGGAGGATTTGCTTAAGAACAGGTTCAGGTTTCTGTAACTTAAGACTTTCAAATCTCATGAGCCGTGAGGGTCCCATAAGAGAATTCTCCTTACGAGTCGTGAGGATCTCGTAAGTGTGTTTTCTCCTTAGGAATCGTGAGGATCCCTAAGTGTGCAGCTCCTTTGTGAGTCGTAAGGATCTCACGCAGGTGGTTTCTCCTTACAAAGTCGAGAGGACCCTATAAGTGTCTTTTAACGAGGTTGCGCCCTTTCGGGTTTTCACAAACACTCGCCGGCAGTCCTGCTGTTTTTACTCACGGAGCCCTTTCAGGTTTTCATCCGTGCCCATTTTGCTTATGGACATACCGTTTTTATTATTTTATATACTTATACTATTTTCTTTTTTTTTCTTTTTTCTTTTTTTCTCTTTTTTTTTTTTTTTTTTTTTGTCTCGTCAGCCCAAGGATGCTGCGGTAGTCGTTTAGGGACGTTTCGGTCCGTTGTTAGTTTATGGACGTTTCGGTCCGTCGTTAGTTTTAAGGACGTTTCGGTCCGTCGTTAGTTTAAGGACGTTTCGGTCCGGCATTAGTTTAGGGACGTTTCGGTCCGTTGTTAGTTTAAGGACGTTTCGGTCTGGCATTAGTTTAGGGACGTTTCGGTCCGTAGATAGTTTAAGGACGTTTCGGTCCTAGATAGTTTAAGGACGTTTCGGAGCCACAGCAAAATCCCTAGTTCCCACCGCAACATTCGTCTCGATACAGCAGACGCAATGCCAGCAAACGAAGCAAAGGCCAAATTCCTAGCTTCAGGGTCTTAACGGCAACTCATATAAAGCCCGAAAGACTATCGGAGATCATCCCCACACCAGCGCGGAGTGGTTATGACTCATCGGGGCTCTCCAAAATGAGCCTAACCTCAAGTAAAAAGCGGCATGGCAAATTCCTAGCGCTTGCTCTTCTGACGGTCAAACTGCCAAGGAGGATTGCTTGAAGACGTCTTGTCCAGCCCCCGAAGGGATCAGAGACACGGCAGTCGCAGGGCTACTCGAACAGCACGATTGCCTATCGAGGACTATATCAGCTTATGCGACGGTACGATGGCCAAAATCCTAAGTACCACCAACCTTAATGGGCTTCTGTCGTAAAGAGCAGAGGTTAAATGCGACGTTAAGATGTTCTTGCGAGATCTGCTCGATCCGTTTCGACTCGTGAGGAAATTGATGTCTTTGCGAGATTTTCTCGATGCGTCTCGACTCGTGAGATAAAGCCTTAGGCAGTAGGGATTAAAAAACCTGTTTCCTAAGCACTGGGACCCTGCAAGTCGGCCCAAAATGGTCTCTTGCATACTATCCACGGGTCACACTCTCCAAAGTCGAATCTCGATAAGGAGGGAAACAACCGCTTACGGGTCCTCTCGACTCGTAAGAGGGAAAACTCTCTTATAGGATCCTTACGACTTATAAGAGAAAACACACTTAGGAATCCTCACGATTCCCAAGGAGAAAATTCACCTACGAGATCCTCACGACTCGTAGGGAGAAAAGTCTTTATGAGACCCTCACGGCTCGTAAAGTTGAAAAGCCTTAGGTGGCAGATCCTACCCCTGTCTCCTAAGCCATCACTGCCCTGCAAAGAAGTCAAGATGGGCCGACCATCTATGGGCCACACTTGCCAAAGCTACATGCCACTGAAATGGAGAACTTACTCATAAGCGTGTGAACTACTCCACGCCAGAGTGAGACAAAAAAAGAAATAGAAGGATGCGGCTCATGGAGTTAAGGGTTGGAACTATATCCTTTAAGAGTTGAGATTTGAGTCAATGATAAATGACGACGCTTGTGTCCGCTCGTTATCTTCTCAGATCAAGATTCTGAAAGTGATACATCAACCCAAAACTGGTCATACGCCATGCATAGCTCTGCATAACTCTGCACTACTTCACCCACGTACATACTTACGTGGGCAAAATAGTGGGGGGCATTTGTTCCCGCCAAAAATTTCTGCGCAAAAGAGTCCAAGGTATCAAATGGCAGCGATACGCTTAAGGAAATACGAACCAGTATCTTCCGGGCTGTTTTTTGACAAACTCCCGAAGGAGAAACGGATAAATTCTGATTGTATTGAAAGCGTCTCGAAAAACCCTTCGATTTGATATATTATGGGCTTCATAATTCATCCGGGATCAAAAGTTATGAGCAAATGTCTATGCACATGTGATTTAAGGAAGAAGATGCGAACCAGTATTTTCCGAGCTGTATTTTGACAAACTCCGGAACGAAAAACAGCTAAATTCTGATGATATTGAAAGCATCTCGAAAAGACCTTCGATTTGATATATTATGGGCCTCATAATTCATCCGAGATCAAAAGTTATGAGCAAATGTATTATACACGTGTAATCTAAAGTAATGCTCTACTACATGGGGAATGCATTTTTTAGTCCCAAATCGGAAAAAGGAGAGATGACTTCTCTACCACTCCCATATAAATAAGAGGGCATACCTCTTAGAAAGGTAGAGTAAAAATCCTCAAAGGATTCAATACTCAAAGGAGCTTAGTTCTCCAAGATAGGAGCATGCTCCTCCATAATGCGCATATGCGCAAGCGCCATGTGCGCTACGTGCAACGCACGTGTGCCTGCCATGCGGCACTACGTGCAACGCACGTGCGCACCACATGAGAATATTTAATAATATTAAAAGGAGCTTGTTCTCCATATATAGAAGCTTTGCTTCTCCTCATAATGCGCATGTGCGCCACGTGCAACGCACGTATGCCCGCCATGCGGCACCACGTGCAACGCACGTGCGCACAACAGATAGTGCCTTGCACTTGCTATGAACCTCTGGTTCTCAGATAAATAAATAAATAAAAATAGTGCCTTGCACTTGCTATGAACCTCTGGTTCTCAGATAAATAAATAAATAAAAATAGTGCCTTGCACTTGCTATGAACCTCTGGTTCTCTGAGACAGAAAGAAAGAAAAGATTTTCTTTTCTCTTCTTTGATCTAAATTTAGATCATTAAAAAGTGCTCTGCACTCATTTTCTTGAATCCAAAAGATTCTTGGTGCTTTGCACTATTTGAAGGGCCAGGCCCAAATCAAAATGACCTGACAGGCCAAAATAAATTGCAAGGCAATAAATGGGCAGAGCCCAAATAAATTGATGCTTTGCATCCTTTATATAAGGGCAGAGCCCAAATAAAATTGATACCTTGCATCATTCCTAAAAGGGTAGAGCCCAAAACAAATTGATACTCTGCATCTTTTCTGGGCAAGGCCCAAATAAAAATAAAAAAAAAGAAATGCAATACAAAAGCAAATAAAATGTTGAACATTTCAACTGGACTTAGCCCAATTTTGGCCATAAGTCCTTAAATTAAATTGACTGAGCAAAATGGCTCTCCTAAATCAATCTACATCCGGTTCGAGGGTACATCTCCGAACTCCTTTGACATTCGTCGTTGTAATTCCTCAACGACGTCAAAGAGGTAACGGGTCCCAACGACCACACATTGATATGGACTGCGGGGTCCTTAAACTCGTGGACCGAGATGTCCCTAAACTAATATTGGACCGAGACGTCCTTAAACTAATATCGGACCGAGACGTCCTTAAACTAATGTCGGACCGAGACGTCCTTAAACTAATGTCGGACCGAGACGTCCTTAAACTAATATCGGACCGAGATGTCCCTAAACTAATATTGGACCGAGACGTCCTTAAACTAATGATGGACCACTACGTCCCTAAACTGGCATCGGACCGAAATGTCCCTAAACTAATGACGGACCACCACGTCCCTAAACTGGCGATGGACCGAAATGTCCTTAAACTAATAATGGACCGAAATGTCCATAAACTAACATCGGACCGGAACGTCCCTAAACTAACATCGGACCGAAACGTCCCTAAACTAATATCAGACCGAAATGTCCCTAAACTAATTATGGACCACCACGTCCCTAAACTGGCGATGGACCGAAATGTCCTTAAACTAATAATGGACCACTACGTCCCTAAACTGGCATCGGACCGAAACGTTCCTAAACTAATATCGGACCGAAACGTCCCTAAACTAATGTTGGACCACCACGTCTCTAAACTGGTGATGGACCATCACGTCCCTAAACTGGCGATGGACCACTACGTCCTTAAACTGGCGATGGACCGCCATGTCCCCTAAACTGGCACAATAGGGCCCAAACGCTCTTTTGTTGGATCTAAACGGTCCCGTCTAAGTTCATCTTAACCCCAAATACGGTTAACGTGTCCTTAGATATTCAAATAAACGATAAAACTCCAAATCAACTTTGGTTCGAGGGTACATCTCTGAACTCCTTTGACATTTGTCGCTGTAATCCCTCAACGACGTCAGAGAGGTGACGAGTCCCGACAACCAGATAATTAAATCAATCACTACGTCAGGTCGATCGTAGTCTAAAACAGGACTAACGTATCCTTGATGAATGTTTAAGTTGGTCTTAGCCGCAACGCGGCTAATGCATCCTTAAACTAAAAACACCAAACCCAAATCTAACTAAATATGGATTTGGACTAATCCACGTCCTACGGGTGACGACATCACTCAGTCTCCGTATACAATCCACGGGCAACCACAAACAAAACAAACACACACGACACGAAGTGAAATTCTGGAGTAGGAGAAAGTTGTTACCGCGATGCGGTAGCGTAATTAACTGCAGGGGCTTGCGCCTGCAGGGAAGAGCGTCCCCACAATCAAAAACCCCTTACCCTGAGGGGGAATCTGACGAAGTCTGCTACATCGGCCGCATCCGTCTAAACCTCCGATACGAGGTGCCATAAATCAACTTGGTATCTTCGGAGAGATAGACGGATAAAACCAAATAGCATCTGCCCCGAACCACAGGCTACGGACGCGAAGTCCGGGCCGCCGTTCGGAGGGGAACACAACAGTTTTCAGGCAACTATCCAGATGGCTCCATTTGAAGCTTTGTATGGTCGTAAGTGCCGTTCACCTGTTTGTTGGGATGATATCGGTGAACGAAGATTATTGGGACCAGATTTGGTTGTGCAGACCGTTGAGAAGGTTAACACTATCAGGAATCATATAAAGACAGCACAAGACCGACAGAAGAGTTGGGCAGACACGTCAAGAAGACCTCTAGAGTTCGCCGTGGGTGATTTGGTATTCTTGAAGATATCACCGACTAGAGGGGTGATTCGTTTTGGAAGTCGATGAAAGCTTAGTCCTCGAATCGTTGGACCCTTTGAGATCTTGGAGCGTGTTGGTGAGGTAGCGTATCGTTTGGCGTTACCGCAGTCCTTGGCTAATGTGCACGATGTGTTTCACGTATCTCAACTACGAAGATATGTTCGAGATGAAACGCACGTATTGGATCATTCGGAGCTAACTGTACGAGAAGACTTGACTTTTGAGGAACGACCGATTGAAATCGTGGATCGAAGGGAAAATGTTCTTAAGAACAAGGTGATCCCTATTGTGCTTGTTTCTTGGGGTAATCGCTCGCATGGAGAGTCCACTTGGGAACAAGAAGATGAAGTCCGGCAGAAGTTTCCTCACCTTTTCTTGTAGTTTTCTATCTTTGTATTCTTGGAATTTCGAGGACGAAATTCGTTTTGTAGTTGAGTATAATGTAACACCCGAGCCCAATGCTACTAATTTCAGTTACCGTTTGAACGTAGTGTGGCACTTATTTCTTTTATCTTGCTTGATTGTTACTTACTGTAAATTTTACCCGGCAAATTCATTTCTGCATATAACAATTTTTGGCATCTAAAACAAAATTAAAAATATTCATCTTGGCCTACTTGACACCCCTAACCCTGTTGTAGCGTCCGCGCATCGTGTTCTCGTCCCGTTCAGTGAAACGGGCGAGTTTGGACGGCTACGTACACGTACGTGTGTCCGTTTGGGGGTATGCTTTTTAATCATAAAACACTTCATTTCAATGTTTGGATCCCGCTTAAAATTCTATTATTTCAATTTCAAATTTTTGGACCCGACCCGGGCGCGATTTGGAAATGTTTTATTTTGCGCCAAAATCCCAAATTTTAATATTTTAAAACCGTCGCATATTTTATTAACCTAACAATATTTTTTATACTTAAATCTTTTATATAAATCTTTTCTAACAAACGTTTTCCCCTCAGCCAATCATATCCTCCTAATTTTTCCAGTGGGCCCCACTCTATTACTCTCTCTCTCTCTCTATCTCTCTCTCTCTCCCCCTCACCGTCTCTCTCTCTCTCTCTCCGATCTCTCTCCCCCCCGTATCTTCTCTCTCCCTCATATTTTTTTAAAAACCCATTCTCCCTCCTCCATTCTTTCCCTCACGTAAACCCTCAGCGAACCCTAGCCTCGTCCCCGTCGCCGCCGCAGCCCCGACGCCGACACCACTACCACCGACCTCCTCGCCTCCTCAGCCTCATCTCACCCACATCCTCCTTCTTCGACCCCGTGCACGCTGCACCTTCGAAGTAGCCACCGCAAACCCCTGCATCCCGTCGCACCGCCGTGAGTCGCCGCCGGTGAACCCGTCCCCGTATCCCCGGCCTCGCTAGCATACCCCTCGGTGAGATAACTTCCCTCCTCTCTTCCTTTCTTCTTTAATTCTCTGCTAATGTGTTCTCGATCGGCAGATCTCTTCTGCCGTCGTCGTAGGCTGGTCGCCGGAGTTTCTTCGACGCCGTCGATCCTCACGACCCCTCTGCAGACCACCGTAAGCCTCCTTCTCCTCCTTCCTCTTTCCTTCTTCTCTATTTTCTTTCCCTTCTTGTTTGCTATCATGATCGTTCACTGTTCATAATTTGGCCGGAATTTGACGATGCCGACGATGTGACCCGACGTTCCAGCGAGGTGCCCCGACCCGTGTGGTTCCATTGTTCGTCGTTTGGGTTCATTCCGTGAACCGTGCGCCCATCGCGAGTTTCCCCGCCGACGTTTATCGTTCCGTATTCCCGGTTCGCGACCCGTCGAGGCAAGTACCCCTTGCTA
Organism: Agapanthus africanus; assembly: GCA_030015575.1. Taxonomy (NCBI): domain Eukaryota; kingdom Viridiplantae; phylum Streptophyta; class Magnoliopsida; order Asparagales; family Amaryllidaceae; genus Agapanthus; species Agapanthus africanus. The sequence goes on along the minus strand of JASDDO010000014.1, from coordinate 37,010,571 downwards.
CATGCTATACAATATTTACATATATATTATGTCACCCTAAACCTGTAAATTTAACTTTGGTACGATCATTTCTCATTTTCATGTACAATATTGTTATATATCATTTTATCTTTAAACTTGGAACCTACAGTTTGCAATTGAACCTAATAACCACATTTACCGTTTAATCACATTTTAATATTGACATAGCTTATGGCATTTATCTCTATAGTTTTGTTCCATTTGGACACTCGTGTGCATTTTAACCTGTAATAGCTGTATTGAACCTGTATATAAATCACTGCACCTCTAAAGTTCTTAAACTCGTTAACATGATTTAAAGGCCATAATTGTCATTCTGCATTCGCATAACATTGAAATCATCTTTGTGACACAACTGATAGCTGTACTGCAAATTGAGTAAATCTGCTTATTGCTTAATTCATTGTTTATATCATCTTGATGATAACCATGCTTGATTGTATAACTGATTGTGAGCACACCCATGATATTGTTTGCATCTTGACCTGACTTGCTACTTATATATTGAACTACCCGACATGGTACTGTAAACTGCTTCACTTGACCTGATGTACCATGATCTGATCCGTTACCTGATCTTGTGTCTAATGCCAACAAACCTGACATGTAGTCCTCATGGACCGTTCCTGTTGTCTATCCAGACAAACCTGTTTACCTGATCCTGTGTTGGCATTAGTTTCTTGATTTCGGGATACCTGACTTGACTTACACATATAACTTTGGGGTATGGGGAAATCAAAGGTGAAACCTGACTTGTAACTCAACAGTTCACTACCTGTACTGATCAGTTTTAGAGGCCAGGCCCGCCTCGTGACGATGCTGCTGACATCGTTGGTCTTTATCCTTTCCCTGTTAGTGCCTAGCGGCACGTCTCGGTTTCAGCCCGAGAGTCTTAGACCGTGGTCCCGGGCAGGCACGGGACACTATTGAGTTACATCGATGATTCATCAATTTGATTTCAAAGACTTTAGAACAGAAAACCTGATAGAACAGTTTAGTCTACCCACTGCACACTACCCTGTACTGCTCTGACTTATATTATTGTTACTCTTGTTTTATTCATGTTTATGTTGCATTGCCTGCTACACTGTTCATATTATATTACTGGATGACATGACGCACTGACGTCTGGGTTTTGCATGGCCCAGATTCCGTACCACTGTTGCAGTCCGAGCAGGAGTACTTCAGCCAGCAGGCTGAGCTGTGAAGTGTCAGTATCAGTTAGTTTTTCTTTCTTGCATTTTATTCCTGATGTGAGCCCGCATTATGGGACATACATTCCAGTTATTTTGTATTGGATCTTTCGCTTCCGCACTTATTTATTATTGACTCATGTTATCTTGGATTATGGACATGTTTTAGATAGCTTTATTTTGTTCTTGATATCTCTACAGCCGTAATGTGACTGTGGATGGATACTTCCTACCCACAGGTAGCATGGTTGTCTATGTCACGTGCCCCTTTTAGCGTACTCTGGGAAGCGGGGCGTGATAATGGCATGTTGGGCTTAGAGCAGATGATGGAGCAGTTGGCCGAGGCCATCCGGATTCAGAGGAAGGATGATGCACCGCCTATTCTAGAGCCCGTTGTACCCCCCCATTCGGACAGTCGCACCCGTTGTCACAGGGGTTATGGAGGTATCGCTTTCGGAGTTTATGAGGCTGAAGCCTTCTGTGTTTACAGGGATAGATGCAGCAGAGGGTCTTCAGTCGTTCCTCGACAGGATGACTAGGATCAGTAGGTCCTTGAGGTGCTCAGATGAGAGGTTGGTAGAGCTGACCAATTTTCGGTTGGAGGGACTTGTCCAGAATTGGTACGAGTCAATCGAGAGAGGTTGAGCAACAGATCTTCTTCCGATAACATGAGCAGAGTTATCCGACATCTTTCAAACCCGATTCTTTTCGCAGAGCGTGAGAGCTCGTAATTTTGAGGCGTTGCGCAAACCAATAAGTATGTCCGTAGCCGACTTCGACTTGCAATTCACCCAGCTATTGCGCTATGCTCCGTATTTGGTTCCCACCGAGGAGCTCAGGGTGAAGAGATATGTGACGAGTCTTGATATCTAGTTATTCCTTGCTCTTACCGTCTATCACTTCACTACGTATGCCGAGGCTATGGACGCAGCGATATGAGTGGAGAAGCGTTTAAGTGAGACGGCGGTGGCTTCGGAACCGAAAAGGGTTCGTTCCAGTATTCCAGTTTCCGGACAAAGAGTCCGTGGTGGATTCATTCCAGGACATAGTGGCGACAGAGGTTGGACTCAGAGCCGGATGTATGGTTCATATCCTGAGGGACAGAGGTCGCCGCTGACATGTTTTAGCTGCAGGAGTCCAGATCATTTCTACAGGGACTATCCCACGGGACGTCAGGGTGGGACCGTGAGTTTTCAGGCTACTTTACCCCCTCTACCTCATCCTCCGATGGCCATACTTCCTCCGCTAGTCACTACTCCACGCCAGAAATTTTCTCCGAGAGGCCGTGGTGCTAATGGTCGTGCACAGAGGGGACATAGGGCTAGAGGTAGAGGAACCTGGTGAGGAGGTGGGGGTCAGGCTATGGTTTTCGCCTTGACTCTCCAGGATGCCTTCCTTTGATACACATATTTTGTTCGATTCCGATTCTACGCACTTGTATATATCCTCACACTTTTCACCGACACTAAGTAGAGATTCGTCGTTGTTAGACCCACTGTTAGTTGTGGTTACTCTAGTGGAAGAGTCATTCATAGTACAACACGTATACAGATCATGTTCCATACGGATTGGTGATAGGGACTCGTTAGTCGATCTGATTCTTCTTAATATGTTAGATTTCGACGTCCTTCTCGGCATGGATTGGCTGGCTACTTGTCATGCGTACGTTGACTGACGCGGGAAGGCGATCGGATTATGTTTTCCTAGTGAGCCGGTTTTAGTGGTGAGGGGCATCGCAGTGCCGCTCCTGCTAATCTAGTGTCTGCACTAAGTACTAACCGGTTTTTGAGGAAGGGATGTCATGGGTTTTTAGCGTATATTCAGGATATTGGAAACACAGGGGTCCCGTTAGATCAGGTTCCGATCGTGCGAGAGTTTCCAGATGTGTTCTTTGATGAGCAACCAGGATTTCCTCCAGAGCGCGATTGAGTTCTGCATTGACCTGATCCTCGGTGTGGGGCATATTTCTATACCGTCCAATCGGATGGTCCCATCGGAGCTCAAGGAGCTTAAGAATCGGTTGCAGGAGTTTCTTGATAGAGGATTTGTTCGTCCGAGTGTATCGCCCTGAAGACCTCCTGTCCTATTTGTTAAGAAGAAGGATGGCAGCATGAGATTGTGTATCGATTATCGTTAGTTGAATCGAGTTACAATACGGAATATGTATCCATTACATTGCATTGACGGTTTGTTCTATCAGCTGCAGGGAGCAGGATAATTCTCAAAAATTGATTTGCGATTAGGGTATCATCAGTTGCGAGTTCGGAATGATGACATTCCGAAAACTGATTTTCGGACGCGCTACGGGCATTATGAGTTCTTGGTGATGTCGCTCGGGCTCATCAATGCCCTAGCAATGTTCATGGATCTGATGAACTGAATCTTCAAGCCGTTTCTCGACCAATTTATCATTGTGTTCATAGACGATATCTTGGACTACTATAGGAATCGAGAAGACCACAAGCAGCACTTGAGGATTGTGTTGCAGACTCTGCGAGAGCATCAACTTTTCGCCGAATTCTCGAAGTGCGCTTTCTGGCTTGACAATGTGGATTTCTTGGGTCACATAGTTACGAGAGACGGGATGCAAATAGATTCGAAGAAGATTGAAGCGGTACAGCATTGGCCAAGCCCTATTTCAGTGACTGAGATTCGTAGCTTTTTGGGCTTGGCAGGTTATTACCGTCGCTTCATGTAGGATTTCTCTCGTATTGTTGTACCTATGACCGGTTGTAGGGTGTTTTTTGTCACCCCATTGAGATGGGAATACGCGTCGCCTGTCAGGCGTACTACAGATTCCCCCTGCCTAGGTAGGTAGGGTTTTATTGATTATGGGGATCCGAATGTCCGGCAGCCGCGGATTAAGCAGCCGTTAATTACCCCCTGCTTTTGGAGCGAAGGAACCTCCGATTGACGGGTCAAACTGGTCATGCGAACTCAATGTGCAGTGTGTGTGTGTTGTGTTTTGAGGGGTCTTGGGTATATCGGAGACCTCACAGAGTTTACGGGGTCCCGCTATCCGGATAGCGGGCTGGGGGTCAAGAGGGCTAGCAGCCCCCTTGCGGGATGTGGGGCAGCGCCCCGTTAAAATTTTTTTCTAACGGGAAAGGTATTGTGGAGTGTATATAGAAAAAAAAAGATGAATAGTGTCCAAAGGACGCGTGGACACCAACGCCTCACGTGCCCAACACGTGGGCTCTGGGCGTCCGCGGAAAAAGAGGCTTAGCCCCTATACTGGAAGTTGTACTCCCAATTGACTTTTGGAGTTGAACTCCTAAAAGAAGGACAAAGGGGCTTAGCCCCTGTACTGGGAATTGTACTCCAAATTGAGTTTTGGAGTTGAACTCCTAAAAAGAAAGACTTTTTTTTCGGAGTTAAACTCCCAAGAGATTTTCGGAGATGACGAAAGGGGACCCCTTTCTTCTCCCTTGAGCCCTAGATCTTCTTTTGAGCCTTGGATCTTCCCAAAGTGGCGTTTTTGGAGATGTGTCTCCTTCTTCCTCCTTTCTGTTGGCTGGATCTTGGAGGGAAAAAGGGGGAGGCTTAAAAATCACCCCTTTTAGGGATTTGATGGGAGATCTGAGTTCCCCTTCAAGGGTTTTATGTTGAAAGACTGTTTCTTTTAGGAAAAAGAAGAGTTAAACTCTTGATTTAATTCAAAAAAGGGGAAGAAGGTTTAGAACCTTGAGAAATGAGAAAGAGGCACATAAACCCTCGATTTTGAGGGCAATGCAAAGGTCTCTTTCATTTCATTATCATGTTGCCTTATATAGGCTTACAAATTTACACATAGCCCCTTGAGCTTTACAAAATGACATTTTGCACATCACATCCCTCATATGCTCATTTCTTTTGTACATGATCCATGGGCTTTACAAAAATTTGGTTTTATGCCCATTTTTCTTACATTTATTCATAAAGATTATATCAAAATTATTTATTACATAATTTTCATATTAGCATGGGGGAGGCTGGCTGCGGGGCTCAACCTGGGCATGGGTCCACTTGACCTGGGTTTGGGCCTGTTTACTTGGGGTTGACTTTGACTTTGACTTTGACTTGGTCAGCTGGAGTGTAATTTTTGACCCCGACACCGGTCTAACCCGAAAGGGAGTTCCATTTCTGTGGACTGATGAGCGTGAGTAGAGCTTCCAGCAGTTGAAGAGTCGTCTGACGACTGCGCTAGTTCTATCCTTGCCTTTAGGCTTAGACGGTTTCGTTGTGTATTGCGATACGTCTCGTGTGTGCTTAGGTTGCGTGTTGATGCAGCACGGCAGCATTATTGCATATGCTTCTCGGCAGTTGAAGAAAAATGAGCAGAACTACCCTACCCACGATCTCGAGATGGACACAGTGGACTTTGCGCTTAAGATTTGGAGACATTACTTGTATGGAGAGTCGTACCAGATTTTTACAGACTACAAGAGTCTGAAGTATATATTTCAGCAACGGGATCTGAACTTGAGATAGCGTCGCTGGATGGAGCCTGTGAAGGACTATGATTGTGAGATCCTTTATCATCCGGGCAAAGCAGATGTGGTGGCCGATACTTTAAGTCGGAAGCCTGGAGGTAGCTTGTTTCATTTGGGCACAGTTCAGAGACAGTCGACTGCGGATTGGCAGATTTTGTGCGGCATTGGTATACGGTTTGAGTTTACATCCGTAGGTGGACAGTTTGCTCATGTTCGTGCTCGTCCACTTTTGCTCGATCGCATCAGGGAGGTATAGTCCGAGGATATGCCCGTATATCTGAGATTATGGAGTAGGTTTGTCAAGGAAGAGACTCTAAGTTTGTGATCGACAGCGAGAGAGTGTTGCGGTTTGGGACCTATTCGACTCTGATGGGTTGAGGCGCGGGATCTTAGAAGAGGGACATCGGTCTGGTTACAGTGTTCATCTGTGGTCTACCAAAATGTATCACGATTTACGAGACATGTACTGGTGGGAAGAGATTAAATGGGATGTGTCTGATTTCGTTTCGAGATGCCTGACTTGTCAGCAAGTCAAGGCTGACCATCAGAGGCCGGTAGGAGAGTTGCATCGCTTGCCCGTTCCGGAGTGGAAATAGGAGCAGATCTCCATGGATTTTGTTGTGGGTCTACCTAGGTCCAGCAGAGGGTATGACTCTATTTGGATGTTTGTGGATCGGTTGAAAAAAGTGGCTCACTTCTTTCCGGTGAAGACCACTTTCGGATATGCTCAGTATGCCCCGATTTACATCGATGAGATTGTGTGGTTGCACAGTGTTCCGACCTGTATAGTTTCCGATAGAAGCACACAGTTCACCGGTCGTCTCTGGCAGAAGCGTCAGGATGTTTTAGGCACTCGCCTAAGTTTCAGTATTGCCTTCCACCCATAGACCAATGGTCAGCCAGAGCGTACTATTCAGACTCTTGAGGATATGCTTCGACCTTGTGCGCTAGATTTGGGTGACAGTTGGGATCGTCACTTGCCCTTGATTTTGTTCTTGTATAATAATTGCTTTCATGAGACTATTCAGATGGCACCTTTCGAGGCGCTATATGGGAGAAAGTGCCGATTGCCGGTTTGTTGGACCGAGCTTAGCGAGAGCAGCCTCTTAGGACCTCGGTTAGTTCAAAAGACTACCGAGAAGGTCCAGTTGATACATGATAGGATGAGAACCGCCCAGAGCAGGCAGAAGTCTTATGCTAATCGTCGTCGCCGCAGGCTTGAGTTCGTTGTGGATGGCCATGTGTTTCTCCGATGAAGGGTGTGATGCGATTTGGGGAAAAGGAGAAGCTCAGTCCCTGTTGGACCCTTCGAGATTCTAGAGAGGGTAGGTACTGTAGCGTATTGTTTAGCGCTCCCATCCAGTTTTCCGAATATGCACCTTGTGTTCTATGTGTCCATACTCCATAAGTACCTTCATGATCATTCTCACGCTATTCAGCGTCAGACTATACAGATGGAGCGCGATCTATTTTATACTGAGCAGCCGATGGCCATTCTCGACCGAAAGATGAAGAAGTTGAAATCTAGGGTACTCTCTTCTGTAAAAAAATTGTGTTGTAGACCGAATAGCGAGGAGGTCACCTGAGAAGCTGAGAGTGAGATGCGGAAGAAATTTCCCCATCTTTTTGAAGGTACGCGTAGTGAAATTTTAAATTCGAAAACCGAATTTTCTTAAGAGAGAATATTGTAACATTTTGTAAAAATTTAAAGTATTTATTTTGGATTTATTTAATAATAAAATGAATTTTTATATATGAGAATATTTATCTTTTTTTTAAAATCTATTTTTAAATGTGTCATGACAAAATATGATGTTCTTATTTGAATTTTGATTTAATTCTTTTTTTGAAAATGAGAAAAGGGGAAATGGGTTAAGTTAAGTTGTATACTTTCCTCACCACAACTCAACATAATATACTAAATATCTAGCATGTCATGACTTATCCTCACACTTCTATCATTTATCTTCACAAACAAAAGAAAATATCTAAGCTCTTCTTCAACACTCACTCTAACCTCGCTTCCCTCTATAAAAAATCACCATGGTTTTTGATAAGTTCTTCATGTAAAGTGATCAAGACATCAAGTTTAGTGCATATCTCTTCAAAGATCTTCACTAGGAAACAACCAGAGCTTGGATCCTTCTTCCCTTAACCACAAGAGGTAAAATACAATTTTTATTCAAGTTGTGTTATTATCTTGTCTAGTTTAGATGATTTTGTAGATATTTACTAATGGTTTGGGAAAATAGAGGTGTTTTAGTACTTAGACTAAATTTTTAAAGTTTTTAAACTATGATATGGATGTTTTTGGTACTCTTATGAAATCTGTTGTTATCTGAAAGCTCTGAAAATTTATCAGAGTGTTTTTCTGAGATGGCGAGACCAACTTGAAAGTACACCCAAAGCCTGAGACACCCTGGACAAAACTTGGCCGCAGATTTAATCTTATTGGCCGCAAATTGTGACCAGGACAATGAGTTAGGGTGTGGAATTTTTCCTGTAGCTGTAGCTCCTAAACATCCCAATTAGACCCCTTTTATAATTTGTTTTGTCCCAGATTACCTGTAGAAAAATCTGAAGCATATTTCTGATAGAAGTTCGATATTTTACGTTTTAAAAACTTAAGTTTTGGTTTTCGTTATTACCAAGGGGTAGTTTGATATAGATAGCATGCGTTAGAATACGTCGATCGTACGTCCTAGTCTATGTACGTTAGAATTTTAGTAACGTTGCGTTTCGATTATTATGAATGTGCTCGATTTAATGTATAGGATCGGTCGCGGAGACGTCCGACGTGGCGAAGAAGGTCAAAGCATTTGCGAATTTCGTCTAGCACGTGTCGATTTTAGGTGAGTAGGGGGACATCTATAAGTGAGAGCTCGGGCAGATGGCGTATAGCACCCCCGACTATCAGAAACTTTATAAAACTCTGTATCGGTTTTTAAACTCTATTAGCGATACATAACCGCATTTCTATGTCATATGCATTACATTGACATCTCTAGTGTACGATTATATTTGCTAGAATAGAAACATTGGATAAAACACAAGCCAAATACTAATGATTCCATATTGCACAGTTCACAGACTCGCATGCTATACCACACATCATTAGTACTGCCATAACACGTAGAATTGCTATGTTTAACCGTATTACAATATTTCATGATAGTATTAATTGCTATTTACCATGTTCCATTATTCGAATGCTATAATCCATATAATTACATGTTATAGTTGCCAAATTTTGCATGAATGAATCATTCACTGCTGATATCATAGATTTGATATTTCTATGGATTTGAGAAACCGCGGATATTTTTTTACAAAACTAATTATGTTTTCAAAAGTGTGGTTTTCTCGTAATTGTTGTTTTGATGTCCACCATGGGTTTTCTGGTTTATATAATGAGATATCCGAATGGAGGTAGGGATTAACCGATTACGGATACATGGTGAACCCGGTACGACTCCGAAGGGCAGGAAGACCGTAGGGAAGTGCGGGTAGCCTAGCGAGAATGATCGATACCGGAGGTGACATTGGAGCGCGGAGGATACCCGGAGGATTCCGACCGCGGCTGAGTTGATATCAGGAGAGGGCCGATCGGTTAGACGGTGTCTACGATATCCAGATTTTTAGTGTCGATGATAGACACGAGTTTGATGAGAATTTGATAATGATTGATATTATTCTTATGCGACTTCATTTATATCGCACTTGCATTCGTTACTATGCATATCATATTATATGTTATGATGTATACTTCTATTCACTGAGTTGGCAACTAGTCCCCGTTGTGCCTTAGCTTCTTGCATGACGGATCGTACGGACACGTAGCGGCGTCACAGACACATCTTTTGGGTTTATCGCATATTTTTCTAGGTGGGTTATGTTGGATATATGTATGCCCTAGAGGCCATTATGAGATAGTGTATGTACTGATGTGTATATATATGTATATTCAGAGGACGGTCTTGCTTGACATGATAGTATGCTATCTGGTTTCACTTTATCATATGTTCACTTGATCATGTTTACATGTTGATAAAGCCCTAAGGATATTGGCTTGACTACCCCTATTATGATGCGGATCATACTAGTGGGACATCTGTAGTTTATAAGCATATCCTTGAAATGTTCCTAGTCGTAGATATATCGAGACAGGGCATCGATATTCCAGTATAGATTAGCGTATACCATTCTTGTTCCATATGATGGGCGATGGATGATCCCATATCCGTCTGGTGTGACGACACCAAAGATAGTATACGGGTGCTCAGTGAGACTGGGTACACTGAACGGACTCACAAAGAACTCCTATATGGTATTATATCATACGTCGGATAGCAGTTCTCAGGTGACACTGGTACAGATTAGTCTGTATACCCGAGATTGCCATAGAGTCTTGTGTGTCCTCCCACTGTACTTTGATCTCCACCCTACTACGGCTCTACTGAGTCGTACTGTAACACCCGAGCCCAATGCTACTATTTTCTGTTATTGGTTAAGCATTAGATATTACTCATTTCATTTATCTTGCTTATTTGGATCTTACTGTAAAATTTTATCTGACTAAGTCATTCTGCATATAACAAATTTTAGCATCTAAAATAAAATTAAAAAAATATTCATCTTGGCCTACTTGACATCCTTAGCCTCGTGGTAGCGTCCGTGCAGTGTGTTCTCGTCCCGTTCAGTGAAACGGGCGAGTTTGGATGGCTACGTGCACGTGCGTGTGTCCGTTTTGAGAGTATGCTTTTTAATCATAAAACATTTCATTTTAAAATTTGGAACCCGCTTAAAATCCTATTATTTGAATTTCTAATTTTTGGACCCAACCCGGGTGCAATTTGAAAATGTTTCATTTGGCGCCAAAATCCTAAATTTTAATATTATTAAAACCTTCGCATATATTTTTCTAACTAACCTGATATCTTACTGTTCATTACCTATCTTTTAAATCTTTAAGTTAACCATATAATATTTTTACAATCTTTTATATCCTTCTTAATCTATTCTCTCAGCCAATCACAACCTCCCCTTTAACCCCGCGGGCCCCACTTTCTCTCTCTCTCTCTCCACTTTTTCATCTCTCTCCCTCTCCCTCATATATTCTCTCGTACTTCTCTTTATCATTTTTCTCTTCTTGCTTCATGTCTCGTTTCTCATTTCTTTTAACTGTTCTTTTGTTGTCGGAATTCCGTCGTGCCGGTGACGTTTCTCGACGTTCCAGCGAGATACCCCGACCCGTGTGGTTCCTTTGTTCGTCGTTTGGGTTCATTCCGTGAACCGTGCGCCGTCGCGAGTTTTCCCCGCCGACGGTTAACGTTCCGTTTTCCCGATTCGCGACCCATCGAGGCAAGTTAATCTTGCTACATGCTATATACTTTTATTATCTTCATTTTATAATGTTATACATTTGAAAATCTTATAGTTTACATATGAAATGTCGTTGAAAAATCGGATATGACAAATCTGAAATTTACTGTACACCTTATCTTATAAAATTCATTATAAATCATAGAAAAATCATTAGTATACGTTCTTTAGTTCGTTACGAAGCTAATTCAGAATACTATAACTCTATGAAATATTTACTTGCAAAATAAATTGTTTAATTAACGTAAAATGCAAATGAACACGTCTCTAAACTGCTGTCCAGGGAAATTCCAGCAGCAAACTTTCAACTTTGAATATTCATAACTTTTTGTAGGGATAACCTGGGATGCTTATACTTATAAAACTGAAAACCTTATTGAATTATCTTTGTTTTGGTATAAGATACGTCTCTTTTGGAGAACGTTTGTTATTTTTAAGCTATTTTACAAATTAGGGTGACGCTGAATTTCTGAACGGAACCTTCTTGTGCATGGTTAATCAGTACATCTTTTATAGTTACTAATCGCTTCGAATATGCTATCCATATTAATATTATTATATCAATATTTATATCACATATTGTTTAGTTGTACATCCCACATTACCATTTTACAGTTTTATAACTTTTCGGATACCCGTTTGCATCTATCGCATTTAAGATACATATAATTGCAAGCATAGATCACACTATTACATAATAATGTGATATTAACACTCCATGTTTAATAAATTGCATCCTAATTAATATTGGAACTATAAATGTAACCCTAATCGATAACTGTGCATCCATATCCTTGAAATTATATTTATTTACATATCATATTACATGTTCCAGTTTATTGTTCTGATAGTACTCATGCTTGTTTATTTATACATATACTTATGATAGTTTGATTATGAGCACCCACATGACATCTTGTGCTTCCTGACATGACCTGTTACACTTCCTACTTGACATGACATGGTACCGTACACTCTTGACATGACATGACACCCTATACATATCGACTCAACCTGTTAAAACGTGACCTGACCGGTTACCTGATTTCATGCCTAATGCCGACAAACCTGACCATTCCTGCTGTCTATCCAGACAGACCTACTTTTACTTGATTTTCTGTTGGCATTAGTCCTTGACTACTGAATACCTGACCTGACATACATAACTTGGGGGTATGGGGAAATCAAAGATGAACCTGACTTGTAACTCGACAGTTCACTACCGTTCGAGTGTACACATTCCTATTCTGTGCCTAACGGCATGTCTCGGTTTCGGCCGAGAATATTGTGGCCGTGATCCCGGGTATGTACGGGGTAATACCGAGTGTACACTTTCCTATTTGTGCCTAACGGCATGTCTCGGTTTCGGCCGAGAATATTGTGGCCGTGATCCCGGGTATGTACGGGGTAATACCGAGTGTACACTTTCCTATTCTGTGCCTAACGGCATGTCTCGGCTGCAGCCGAGAATATTGTGGCCGTGATCCCGGGTATGTACGGGGTAATACCGAGTGTACACTTTCCTATTCTGTGCCTAACGGCATGTCTCGGCTGCAGCCGAGAATATTGTGGCCGTGGTCCCGGGTATGTACGGGATACTATTGGGTTACATCGACGATTCATCAATTGGTTTCAAAGACTATAGAGTAGAAACCTGATAGGACAGTTCAGTCACCATTGCACTTTATCCTGCTCTATTATTGTACTGCTTTATTCATGTTCATACCTGCACTGCTTATTACCATGTTTACATTATATACTTGATGTCTTGACGCGCTGACGTCTGGGTTTTGCATGGCCCAGATTCCGTACCACTGTCGACGACCGAGCTGGAGTACTTCAGCCAGCAGGCTGATTCGAGTTCTATAGTGGTCAGTTCATTTATTGCATTTTATTCCCAGGTGTGATCCCGCATTACGGGACGTACCCTTCTATTATTGTATTGGATCATTAGCTTCCGCACTTACTGTTTATTGATTCCTGTTATTATGGATTTGGACATGTGTTAGATTAGTATTTATCTTGTTCTTGATATCCTTACAACCGTAATGTGACTGTGGATGGATGTTTCCTACCCACAGGTAGCATGGTTGGCTATGTCACGTGCCCAATCTTGCGTACTCTGGGAAGCGGGGCGTGACATGGTTCTTTTGGTATCAGAGCCATAGGTTAGTCGGGTTGATTCTTTTGTAGTTGGGTATTGTACCCAATACACGAATCAGAACACCCGTGATTAGGAAACATGTCCAGCCACCTTGACCGTTTTACCATCTTTGAATCATTCTTCCGGATCATGTCAACATGCAAACTTACTTTGCATTGTCAATTCGAAAACCTAATTCCTTGTTATCTCTAGGACTTAGGCGACTTGGGTAGAGTTAAGTAATTGCGGCTATGATACCGCGGCATAGCTACAATGCGGTACTCTATTTAAGTATCTTGGAGTTCTAGCCTTGATCCATATTCGAATCTATCATCATGCTAATATTAGGTGTTTTGAGTTCAGGATTATGACAGGTAAGAAGTTGAAGACGTACCAGAGGCGTGTGAACGAAGCCGCCATGCTTGGAGTGATAAGAGGAATGCTGGAAATCAAAGAAACAGCCCGAGCTGATCCAGCAGCAAGCGGACTCGTTTCAGGAAGGTTTGCAGATCGTTCAGCAGTCTGTGAACAAGATTGGAACTAGACCAGTTGACCGAGTAGGGACCGTGGCAGAGTTCAGACGTGTGGGTCCTACTACTTTCACTGGTTTGGAGGAGCCGTGCCAGCCGAGCAGTGGCTAGTCAGCACGGAGAATTTGCTGATTGCGGCACAGATTCCAGAGGACAAAGGAGTTGATGTGGTGCGCATTCAACTAGTGGATTACGCCGAGAGTGGTGGCTTGTGGAGGAGAACCGTTTGCCCAAGCCAAGCAGTTGGGCGGATTTCTCTAAGAGTTTCCTGGAGAAGTTCTTTCCACGGACTGCACGGGAGGAAATGGAAGAGAAATTTATTGGGCTGAGGCAGAATGGAGCACCCGTGTACGTGCATGCAGCAGAGTGGACGAGACTCAGCAGTTTCGCTGGACCTTTAGTCACCAACGATGCAGACAGGGCACGAAGGTCCATGCGCAGCTTGGATGTGGACATCCAAAGGCAAACCGTCTCCCTGGGTTTGATCACTTTCTCACAGGTTCTTACGGCAGCTCGAGAACAGCAGAGCATATCAGGAAAATTGGGAGTTCACAGCAGACAGCAGTTGCGGTAAGGAAGCAGTTCTGTCGGGCCGGTCGAGTTTAGGGCTAGGCCGACAAACAATGTTCTTGCATCAATGGAAGTGATGAAAGTAAAGAGCCGGCTGTTGTTCATGATTCTATGGACGTGTTTGAAGATATATTGGACTTACCGCCGAAGCGAGACGTGGAGTTCACGATTGACCTTAGTCCTGGTGCAGCGCCAGTGTCTAAAGCTTACTATCCAATGGCACCAGTGGAATTGGAAGGAGTTAAGAAGCAAGTTGGTGAATTACTTGAGAAGGGTTGGATTCGAAGCAGCAACTCGCCTTGGGAGCTCCAGTTCTTTTAGTAAAGAAGAAGGATGGCACGAGAAGGATGTGCATTGATTATCGAGAATTGAACCGGGCGACTATTAAGAACAAGTACCCGATCCCTCGCATTGGAGGACTTTTGAGCAGCTTAGTGGCGCGAGAGTATTCTCGAAACTGGATTTGCGATCCGGATATCATTAGGTCCTGCAGATGTTGAGACATGAGAAGCTTTATCCGAAGATGAGTAGTGCGAATTCTGGCTGGAAGAAGTGAAATTTCTGGGACATGTCGTGTCGGGTGATGGAATCGCCGTCCATCCCGAAAAGATTGCAGCAGTTCGAGATTGGCCTATTCCAAGGAATGTAGCTGAGATAAGAAGTTTCCTTGGATTAGCCGGATACTATAGGAGATTTGTGGAGAACTTTGCTCGTTTGGCAGAACCGCTGACCAAGCTTATGCGTAAGGAGGTACCTTTTGTATGGACGGATAAGTGTGCGTTGGCTTTGAGACGTTGAAGCAGAAGTTGATAACCGCCCCTATCCTGACTGTACCAGACAATTCCGGAGGACTGATGATTCATAGCGACGCATCTGGGAAAGAATTGGGATGTGTTTTGATGCAGCATGGGAAGGTCGTAGCATACGCATCAAGACAACTGAAGACCCATGAGAAGAATTATCCAACTCATGACTTGGAGCTTGCGGCTGTGATTTTCGCTTTGAAGATTTGGAGACACTACCTTTTGGGCGTAAGAGTCGATGTTTTTACAGATCATAAGAGCTTGAAGTACGTGTTCACGCAGAAGGAGCCTATCATGAGGCAGCATAGATGGTTGGAGTTGATGGCTGACTACGATCTTGATCTTAAGTACTATCCGGGGAAGGTTAATGTTGTACCGGATGCGCTTAGTCGGTTACCAGCAATTCAGGTATTAACTACGCAGAAGGAGATCATTGCAGATTTTCGAAGATTCGACTTGGAGGTTGTGCTACCACATTCTACGGGACAGTTGATGCAGTTGCAAGTACAGTCGTCCTTGGTTGAGAAGATTAAAGCGGCACAATCGCAGTATCCTAGACTGCAGAAGTTTCGAGAGCAGGTTGAGGCTAGACTACGAAGAGATTTACTGGTCCACGAAGATGGTTCGTTGAGGTATGGTAGCCGTTTGTGTGTGCCAAAGGATGATGTACGTGAAGAGCTTATGAAGGAGGCACACAGTTCAGCTTACTCTATACATCCGGAAGGTACAAAGATGTACCGAGATATTCGACAGCATTTCTGGTGGGAGGGCATGAAACGGGAGATTGCTCACTTCGTGGCTAAGTGCTTGGTATGTCAGCAAGTCAAGACTGAACACCAAAGGGTTGCTGGTTTGTTGTAACCACTTCCGATTCCTCAGTGGAAGTGGGAACATATAACCATGGATTTCGTGACGGCTTTACCGCGGAGTCCAAAGGGCAACAATGCAGTATGGGTGATTGTCGACCGGTTGACCAAGGCAGCTCACTTTATTCCTTTTCGGGTTGGTCAATCAACGGAGACTTTGGCAGAGCGGTACATGCAGGAGATTGTAAGATTGCATGGAGTACCGGTGAACATCGTGTCCGATCGGGACACTCGGTTCTTGTCACACTTCTGGAGGAGTTTACAGGAAGGTTTGGAGACTCGATTGAAGTTTAGCACAGCTTATCATCCTCAAACTGATGGACAATCGGAGAGAACGATCCAAACTCTTGAAGATATGTTGAGAGCTTGCATGTTGGACTTCAAGGGTTCTTGGGAGGATCACCTACACTTGGTGGAGTTTTCTTACAACAATAGTTTCCAAGCGACTATTCAGATGGCTCCGTTTGAAGCGTTGTATGATCGTAAGTGCCGTTCACCTATTTGTTGGGATGATGTCGGTGAACGAAAATTGTTGGGACCAGATTTGGTGATGCAGACAGTTGAGAAGGTTAACACTATCAGAAATCATATGAAGGCAGCACAAGACAGACAGAAGAGTTGGGCTGACACGTCAAGAAGACCTCTAGAGTTCGCCGTGGGTGATTTGGTATTCCTGAAGATATCACCGACTAGAAGGGTGATTCGCTTTGGGAGTCGGGGAAAGCTTAGCCCTCGATTCGTTGGACTTTTCGAGATATTGGAGCGTGTTGGAGAGGTAGCGTACCATTTGGCGTTACCACAGTCCTTGGCAGGAGTGCACGATGTGTTTCATGTATCTCAACTACGGAGGTATGTTCGAGATGAAACCCAAGTATTGGATCATTCGGAGTTGACTGTACGGGAGGACCTAACTTTTGAAGAGCGACCAGTTGAAATCAAGGATCGGAGAGAAAAGGTTCTTAAGAACAAGGTTATCCCCCTTGTGCTCGTTTCTTGGGGTAATCGATCGCATGGAGAGTCCATGTGGGAGCGAGAAGACGAGATCCGACAGAAGTATCCTCACCTTTTCCTGTAGTCTTCTATCTTGTATTCTTGGAATTTCGAGGACGAAATTCTTTTGTAGTTGGGTATAATGTAACACCCGAGCCCAATGCTACTATTTTCTGTTATTGGTTGAGCATTAGATATTACTCATTTCATTTATCTTGCTTATTTGGATCTTACTGTAAAATTTTATCTGGCTAAGTCATTCTGCATATAACAAATTTTAGCATCTAAAATAAAATTAAAAAAATATTCATCTTGGCCTACTTGACATCCTTAGCCTCGTGGTAGCGTCCGTGCAGTGTGTTCTCATCCCGTTCAGTGAAACGGGGGAGTTTGGATGGCTACGTGCACGTGCGTGTGTCCGTTTTGAGAGTATGCTTTTTAATCATAAAACATTTCCTTTTAAAATTTGGAACCCGTTTAAAATCCTATTATTTGAATTTCGAATTTTTGGACCCAATCCGGGCGCAATTTGGAAATGTTTCATTTGGCGCCAAAATCCTAAATTTTAATATTATTAAAACCTTCGCATATATTTTTCTAACTAACCTGATATCTTACTGTTCATTACCTATCTTTTAAATCTTTAAGTTAACCATATAATATTTTTACAATCTTTTATATCCTTCTTAATTTATTCTCTCAGCCAATCACAACCTCCCCTTTAACCCCGCGGGCCCCACTTTCTCTCTCTCTCTCTCTCCACTTTTTCCTCTCTCTCCCTCTCCCTCATATATTCTCTCGTACTTCTCTTTATCATTTTTCTCTTCTTGCTTCATGTCTCGTTTCTCATTTCTTTTAACTGTTCTTTTGTTGCCGGAATTCCGTCGTGCCGGTGACGTTTCTCGACGTTCCAGCGAGATACCCCGACCCGTGTGGTTTCTTTGTTCGTCGTTTGGGTTCATTCCGTGAACCGTGCGCCGTCGCGAGTTTTCCCCGCCGACGGTTAACGTTCCGTTTTCCCGATTCGCGACCCATCGAGGCAAGTTAATCTTGCTACATGCTATATACTTTTATAATCTTCATTTTATAATGTTATACATTTGAAAATCTTATAGTTTACATATGAAATGTCGTTGAAAAATCGGATATGATAAATCTGAAATTTACTGTACACCTTATCTTATAAAATTCATTATAAATCATAGAAAAATCATTAGTATACGTTCTTTAGTTCGTTACGAAGCTAATTCAGAATACTATAACTCTATGAAATATTTAATTGCAAAATAAATTGTTTAGTTAACGTAAAATGCAAATGAACACGTCTCTAAACTGCTGTCCAGGGAAATTCCAGCAGCAAACTTTCAACTTTGAATATTCATAACTTTTTGTAGGGATAACCTGGGATGCTTATACTTATAAAACTGAAAACCTTATTGAATTATCTTTGTTTTGGTATAAGATACGTCTCTTTTGGAGAACGTTTGTTATTTTTAAGCTATTTTACAAATTAGGGTGACGCTGAATTTCTGAACGGAACCTTCTTGTGCATGGTTAATCAGTACATCTTTTATAGTTACTAATCGCTTCGAATATGCTATCCATATTAATATTATTATATCAATATTTATATCACATATTGTTTACTTGTACATCCCACATTACCATTTTACAGTTTTATAACTTTTCGGATACCCGTTTGCATCTATCGCATTTAAGATACATATAATTGCAAGCATAGATCACACTATTACATAATAATGTGATATTAACACTCCATGTTTAATAAATTGCATCCTAATTAATATTGGAACTATAAATGGAACCCTAATCGATAACTGTGCATCCATATCCTTGAAATTATATTTATTTACATATCATATTACATGTTCCAGTTTATTGTTCTGATAGTACTCATGCTTGTTTATTTATACATATACTTATGATAGTTTGATTATGAGCACCCACATGACATCTTGTGCTTCCTGACATGACCTGTTACACTTCCTACTTGACATGACATGGTACCGTACACTCTTGACATGACATGACACCCTATACATATCGACTCAACCTGTTAAAACGTGACCTGACCGGTTACCTGATTTCATGCCTAATGCCGACAAACCTGACCATTCCTGCTGTTTATCCAGACAGACCTACTTTTACTTGATTTTCTGTTGGCATTAGTCCTTGACTACTGAATACCTGACCTGACATACATAACTTGGGGGTATGGGGAAATCAAAGATGAACCTGACTTGTAACTCGACAGTTCACTACCGTTCGAGTGTACACATTCCTATTCTGTGCCTAACGGCATGTCTCGGTTTCGGCCGAGAATATTGTGGCCGTGATCCCGGGTTTGTACGAGGTAATACCGAGTGTACACTTTCCTATTCTGTGCCTAACGGCATGTCTCGGTTTCGGCCGAGAATATTGTGGCCGTGATCCCGGGTATGTACGGGGTAATACCGAGTGTACACTTTCCTATTCTGTGCCTAACGGCATGTCTCGGCTGCAGCCGAGAATATTGTGGCCGTGATCCCGGGTATGTACGGGGTAATACCGAGTGTACACTTTTCTATTCTGTGCCTAACAGCATGTCTCGGCTGCAGCCGAGAATATTGTGGCCGTGGTCCCGGGTATGTACGGGATACTATTGGGTTACATCGACGATTCATCAATTGGTTTCAAAGACTATAGAGTAGAAACCTGATAGGACAGTTCAGTCACCATTGCACTTTATCCTGCTCTGTTATTGTACTGCTTTATTCATGTTCATACCTGCACTGCTTATTACCATGTTTACATTATATACTTGATGTCTTGACG
This sequence comes from Agapanthus africanus, assembly GCA_030015575.1. NCBI lineage: Eukaryota > Viridiplantae > Streptophyta > Magnoliopsida > Asparagales > Amaryllidaceae > Agapanthus > Agapanthus africanus. Next base: position 36,990,766 of record JASDDO010000014.1, on the reverse strand, counting down.
CGCTGACGTCTGGGTTTTGCATGGCCCAGATTCCGTACCACTGTCGACGACCGAGCTGGAGTACTTCAGCCAGCAGGCTGATTCGAGTTCTATAGTGGTCAGTTCATTTATTGCATTTTATTCCCAGGTGTGATCCCGCATTACGGGACGTACCCTTCTATTATTGTATTGGATCATTAGCTTCCGCACTTACTGTTTATTGATTCCTGTTATTATGGATTTGGACATGTGTTAGATTAGTATTTATCTTGTTCTTGATATCCTTACAACCGTAATGTGACTGTGGATGGATGTTTCCTACCCACAGGTAGCATGGTTGGCTATGTCACGTGCCCAATCTTGCGTACTCTGGGAAGCGGGGCGTGACACGTACAAACAGGTGGATTTTGTGTATAGTCCCGAGGCATATGGAGGCAGTGAGCGATAGGAGGGGTTTCGTCTCTCCCGGTATTGGGGGTTGATGTTGTGCTGTGCACGATTGGCTATAACGGGAAGTCCCTGGTCAGGGCTGCTGAGATATTACTGATAAGTGTTATCAGTAAGTTTCTCGATCTGTTATAGACCATATACCGGCATGACTTATTGAGTTATTGGGGTCGACGATTCCATCCCTAGACTCGATATGCAGCATATCTGATGAAGAGACCGGACTGTACGGTAAGTGTTGCCAGATGGATTGACTGGAGTTTTGACAGGTTCGCTTGTTCTTATTCTGATCGCTCAATACCCGGGTGGCCGTTACGTTTAGTTGACCGCTTGCGGCTTGTGGGTGTTTGATATGATCATCACCTACTGCTGGCGTATTGACGAGTCTTAGAGTCCCACATAGAAGTTTCTCGGCTCAGGCGAAACGAAGTGGTGCGCATATGAGATATGTGCAGAAGCTCGATTAAATACGAGTATGTGATACTGTATTTTAATCGGGCATTTTATACTAGTCGGGTCGTATGAGATATGACCGGTTTATTAAATCAAGTGTTGATTTAATATTGACTTTTATATCATTTATTTAAACCCTTTTCTTTTAATGGATGCATGCATGTATATGTACATGATGATGTGCATACACACATACATACATGAAAATGTATCATGGTTGATGATACAAGATAGATGGCAATATAAGAATCACATAATAGATAAATATATATATGGATATTTTTTTTAAGTTAATGATAAAGGAAAAATAAAAATGACTCATTTCTTTTTCCATGACTCATTTCTTCTACACAATTCCATGGTTGACTTTGACTCAACCATGGTTTATTTTTCCTTTGCCTTTAACTCAAGAAAAAAATATCTAGATATTATTTAACTATGGTTATTCTTATGATATTCTCTCTCTCTCTCATTTTCTTTTTCATTTATTCATTCCAAAAGAAAAAAGAAAAAGCCATCTTCTTCTTCCTCTCTCTAGCTCTCTCTTAAATGTTAAATTGAGCTAGATAAATAAAAAGAAAAGGTATTAAGTGAGATTAGCAACCACTTCATCATCCTACACAACCCTTGCTACCTTGTGTAGGGTGTTTTGCTTCAAGATTTTCAAAGATCGAGGGAAGTAACAAGCTTAGGACAAAGGACTTCGGGTGGATTGTCGTGGACGAGGAGGTGATCAAGCGAACCTTTCCAAACCAAAGGAGTCTTCCAAAGCGGTCTACAAGGGTTGTAGTCTCATCACTTAGTATAAATTATCTTTTAGATATGATACTTTTATTTGTTACTTCATAATTCTAGTTTGATTCCTGGTTTAGTTTACTTAGCACCTCATAAATTTAAAGTTATGGCATGTGTGATGCTTCCAAACCCTAAAAGAGGTGTTAAGGAAACCCAACAGGTTACACGCATAGTAACAGTCTATTTTGTATATGTTTTATCTTGTATCTAGTGTCACTCCATCAGACCATCTGTATTATTTGACTTGTATTGAGTTGTGACTTTATATATATTCTTTTGGGTCGAACTCAACTAGTTAGCTTTACTTACGCAGTTTATTTATATATTTGCTTGTGATCCTTCGCCTTCGAGCACCGTATATAACTGCGTGGTTGTGATTCCGTCGATTGGTGTCGAGATAGCTCCCAAATGGGGATGCCGTTATATTTATATGTTTATGTACTTGTTTATCAAAAATTACAAAGAAAATACTACCGAAATTTCAAATAACGAAAACATTTTCAACCCTATTTCAGAACACTTGGCATATGCTTTAAAACAAACAATCTTTATAAATAAAATTGCGTTTCATATTGAATACCCGTTTTTGAAAATTTCACCTTCTTTATTCTTTAAAAAGTTTTAGAACTTGGTTTTTGGCTTACTTGGATCACGTTGATATTTTTGGACGTCACGTGATTTAAGTGCCGGTCACGTGCTAATTTGAGTCGTGGCAAAAATATTGAAAAACTAAAAAAAATTAGATTTTATAAAACCGAAGAAAACAAAAAAATGTACAATTTTAAAAATTTCGCGATTTTCTTTTACTAATATGCATCATATAAAATAAATTTGAATAGAATAGAAAATTTTTGGATTGTGGAAAATTCCGTGATTTTTATGTAATATATCAAGAAAAATATTGAAAAAACATAAAATTTTGATACTTTTGAAAGTATGGCAATTTTCCTATGCTATAACAAGCACAATATTGAAAACCGAATAAAATAGAAAAAAATTGGATTTTTGTGTGGTGAAGATAATAAAATATTAATAAACAAAACTAACAAAAAATTTTGGGATTTAAATTTCACGATTTCTTGTGATAGCAAGCAAAATATTAAAAAAACGAAGAAAAACAAAATGGTTTGAGATTTTCTAAAATTTCACAATTTTCGTGTATTATAAACATAACATTGGAAAAAAATTGAGAGTTTCCCAAATTTCTCGATTTCTTTACCTACTTTGAAGAGAGAATAGGAATTGCTACTTCAACTATGATAATTGATCCAACGCAAAATAAGGAGATTAAAACAAGTTAATATGGTAATTTTCTTTGATGAAGAGTACATTTTACATTTTAAAGAGATGCATACACTAACAAAAAATATGAGCTGTGTATAAGTAGCAGCTATAAGCTAAAAGCGTAGTTGATATGCATACAGAGAGTGTTCTTTTATTCATGTAAAACATTGAAAACTTATGTTTTATACATACATAAGAGCTAAAAAGGAATACATACATAAGAGCTTAAAAAAATTTTAAAAAAAATACATACATAAAAGAACACTCAAATTTACCGCTACTATCCTCCATAAATGTCTATAACTAACAGACGTGCTCACAGTAATCTATTTTATATAAGGCTTAATTTCATCAAACCACCATCTAGTTTTGCTGAATCTTAGAATACTCTCATATACTTCTAAATAGACAGAAACCACCCTATTTCAGTAACTTCGTTAAAAAATCTCCAAAATGCCTTTCTTCTTCTCTTTCCCTCTCTTTCTTCTTTTAATCCAATGATGTGTTGTAGCTCATGCCGACGGCAACCTCGCCATAGGCACAACCTATAGCCGCCACCCACCGGCGACAGACCCCGCCGCCACCCTAACCACTATCTTCTTCAGGTTCCTCCTCATCTTTCAAACCACCATCAACTTCTTCCTCTTTTAAATCCTCATCACCACCACCATCTTCCTTCTTTAAATCCTCCTCCTAAACCATCTTCATATTTCTCCAAATCCCTACCACCATCACAATCTTCATGTACTTCCTCCTCCTTTCAAACCACCACCACCACCACCACCTTCTTCATTCAAATCCCCATCACCACACTACTTTCTTCCTCCTCCTTCAAACCACCACCACCGTCTTCCTCAAAATCTCCGCCGTCGCCACCATCCTCTTCCAAATCCGCACCACCATCACCATCACCATCACCACCATCTTCCTCCTCCAAATCCGCACCACCACCATCATCTTCCTTCTCCAAATCCCACCACCACTGTCATTTCTTCCTCCAAGCCCCCACCACCAACCACTGCCGTCACCATCTTTTTCATCCTTCCAATTTCCACCATCATCACTACCAATAATTCAAATAAATTAGAGCTAGGGTAAAGAGAGAACATTTTTTGTTAAAAAAGAAGAAGGAGAAGGAGAAAGGGAAGAAGAAGTTGGGCATTTTAAGAATTTTTAACGAAGTTACTGTAACACTACGAAATAGGATAGTTTTTTGCCTATTTAAAAGTACAAGGGAATATTCTGAGATTCAGCGAAACTAAGGAGCGGTTTTGTGAAATTAAACCTTTATATAATAAAAAAATCAACTGAACCACATATCAAGATCCTCCATTATCATGATATATAGAATGTTTTACAGGGAAATGGCTCAACAAAAGATCAGAAAGCTTTTCACTACAGGCTGTATCAGCCCTCTTAAACTAATGTCAAAATTCAGGCCAACATATTCATAATTCAATTCAGGAAAAACTGGAGAAAAGGCACAAAGGAGAAAGTTCAAAACATCAGAAATTCCCTTCAGGAAAATTACATTCAACTAAAAGATTGAATCAAGATGCAAACAAAACTTTGTTCCAAAAACACAGAAGGATAGAGCCAAGCCCCTGGAATGTGTTGCGTACTTATCAAGTATAACAGATAATATTTTTGAAGAAAGTATGGAACAGTGCCAGAAATCATACTATCGACATCTTCATACTTTACAATATTGTTATGTGTTCTGCAACCGATGAAAGGTTTCAGGACATACGAAAGCACTGTAAGCAATCCGTGATGAGACCACGATTAATAGGATCAGTTTATATATAGAAAAGGTTCAGTGCTGGAACCCAGCAGCTCATCCCTGTGAACTTAGGATCAGTTTATATATAGAAAAGGTTCAGTGCTGGAACCCAGCAGCTCATCCCTGTGAACTATGCCGTATTCATCCTACAAATATAGGCCTCTTAAATTTTGATCTCGAATGATCATCAATAAATATTGAAAGCAACTTCGATTAGCGATCGATCGACATGCAATAATAGATATAATCAAAAGAACACAAGTTTTAGGCATTCATGAACTACAATATTATCATACCACTGTAAATTATAGTATATATGTTTTCTAAAGTATAACTTCCCTACCGGAAGTAACCAAAGTTTCAGATTACCAGCATTCTAACAAGCTCAACCAAATCAAAACAGAAGATTTGGGAGATTTAGCTTAAACAATGTGCAAGATTCACTCACTCAGGTTTAAGCCGAGATAAATTAGAGGGCAGAAGATTTGGACATTTCAAGTTTAATCACGCTCATAAGATCAGCATTCCTAAATAAATAAATAAAAATTCTACTTTCATCCAAATCATATAGCCAGAATATTCTGTTTAAGGTTGTCTAGGCCACTAACTTTTTCCCCAAAAGGCGAACAATAATAGATCACTTGACCAACAAAAGTTGGCACCGAACCATTAACAATTTTCTCCTTGTCACTTTACCCGAAGGAAGCATAACTTTTACAAATCTTCATGACCGTAAGAAATTACATGACACTAATTTATCAAAATATGAATGCAAGATGCGCTAGCATTCAACAATTCTTTGTATCACGCGACATGGTACTCCTTGGTAGATCAGATTTGAAAACGGTCCAGGTTCAAGAATTCAAGTACCATTCAGTACAGGTTCATAAAGTTGTATCCCTAATCCATGGTTTGGATATGGAATTCTTATGATGGTATGAAAATACACCTGTAACTATTATATCAAAATAGTTATTACGCAAACAAACCAGAGTCTCTCAAGTAAAAATAATCATTTCCCCCCTTGAAGTACTCTATTAATGTGTAGCAGAAATAACTGCATCCTCTTAGAACTATTTTAATCCTATAAGAGACTATTCGATGCCGACCATCATGGCGACAGAAGAACCAGAAGCAGAGGCCTAGAATAAAGTTTGCTTGTTTTGCTCATACAGATGATAGATAATAATCAGATAAATAAACTATGCAGATGAATGGATAGCAACTGCGGCTAGAAAATTAAATGAATAAATATGTCTATAACTAATAAAAATAGTCCGCATGCATAAAATACGTAATTAAAAATTGTGCACACCATATCACGACAAATATAGCATATACATTATTGATTTACCTTTCTATCAACATAACTGAGCCTCTGAGGCCCTATTTGTAAATGGAGTTAAGTTTAAATAATCAAAGTTTCATAAAGTTATCAAAACTTAACTCCAAAATCCTAACTATGCCGCCATGTTAGTCTTTCATTTTGGAGTTTAGAAAACTCTGGTTATCTTTAGAAAACTATACCCCAATCCATCCAAAGTTTTATAAACAACAAAATGTGTGAAGAAAACACCCATTTTGGAGTTTAGATAACTCTTGTCCCTCTTTGGGTATGACATTAGGAAAACTGGAGTTCATTTTTAAGTGGAGATACAGGGTATGCAAACTCTAGTTTGCAAGACCCTACCTCCATTTAACGAACTTAACTTTGATGGGTGTTAGGCTTTGGAGTTTTCTAAACTCCAACATGGGTGCTTTCTGCAAGAATTTTGGAGTTTTGAAGACTACCGTTAATTATCTCAACTTTAGAGTTTAGATGACCATAGTTTTCTAAACTGCAAAATGAAAGCCAAACATGGCATAGCGAGATTTTGGATTAAGTTAAGATGACATTATGAAACTCCAATTATCTAAACCTAACTCCATTTCCAAACATGGAATTAACAACATTTTGGAGGTTATAAAACTACAAATCCATAACAAAGTCGAGTATTTAAAATGGATATAGGGCCTTGCAAACTAGAATTTGCATGGCCGCTAATTCCACTTATAAATAAACTCCAGTATTCCAACTTCGATACTCAAACTGGACCTAAAAGAGTGACTAAGTCTTGCACATGGTTGGAATGATACAATGAAGGCTGAAAGCCGCTCCCCTATTTAAAACCTAAATGAATTTTCTGCAAATGCATACGAGCATTTTAGCATGGTGGATTCCATGCCGAAAACGAGACCTAGAAGTACTAAATAACCACATGCATCAAATTATAAGTTCATCAGTAAACCATATTAAATTCAAAACACAAAATGTAACCTTCAAAACACAAAACATGAAACAATATCCATCAGTACGAAACAGCACCTAACAATACCAGTTTTTTTCCTCGTTGTCAAAATCTAGAACTGAAATCAATCGGCCTCTTCAAGAGAGGCGGCGCCTGCCGCCACCTCGTCCACGGAGAACTTGCCCTTGGCCTTGTCAGCAGCCCTCCCCTTGGCCTTGCGCTCAAGCAGGGCCTTTCGGTCCTTGTCCAGCTTGAGCTTGGTGACAACAACCTTGGAGGGGTCGATGCCGACGTTGACGGTGGAGCCGTTGACCTTCTCTCGGGTGATGCGCTCCACGTGGATGACCCACTTGCGGCGGTAGACCTGGACCACCTTGCCGTCGCGTCCCTTGTGGGTCCCACGCACCACCACCACCTCGTCGTCCTTCCTCACAGGAACCGACCTCACCCTGTACTTGCTCCTCAGATCGCCTGAGAGTGGCGCGCTCATCAGCGTCCGACGCACGCTCGACGGCGCCGTGAAGTGCGCCTTCCTGCTCTTCCGGCGAGAGCTCGAAACCCTAGGATTAAACTTCATGGTCTCGCTACACACAATCAAATTTATTTTAAAAGGATGAGATATTTAGAGATAATTAATTAAGAAAGAGAAATGGATCGAAAGATAGAAAAAGATTTAGGGTTTCACCTTGTATGAGTGTGAGATATAGGCTATTGGGTGGCCATGGAATCTAGGGTTTTTCTTTTAAAGTGGAGTTTATTTAGGCGAAGTTAAACATATGATTTCAATCCGAGCCGTTTACTATTCATGGATTTAGATATGGTCCTTGAGTAAGGCCCGAAGATTAATATAAGAGAAAAATGGTTATAACTCCCTAAACTTGAAAAACGATAACAAAATCTCTCTAGACAAAAAAATCTAGCGAAAAATTCCGTAGATCCAAATATTTATAGGTTTAAGTTTTTATACTACAACCAATCACATTTTACCTTTTAATATTCTTATATTATCCTTATCAACTACCAGCAAATATCTGTTGCATTTAGATGGTAAACTGCTATACTTATCTGATAAATGCTACATTTATCAGATATCGGAGTTTATATAACTGCTACACTTAGCAGATAACTGGTATATTTATCAGATATAGCAGCTTACATAACTATTACACTTAGAAGATAATGCTATATTTATTTATCAAATGTAGCAGTATTGATGGAGGTCATTTTCGTGTCTCCGTCAGATGTTGTCTTCCGTCGATCTCCCGGTATATTTTGGAGGTGATCTCCTGTTGCGTATGGGTCTCAATGGGTTTTGAGAAGACTGATGATTTGAGGAGTTTAGCACCGAGTACCTGCAAGGAAGTCCTGGGGTGGTTTGGTACCACCGAGGACCCTCCGACGATCAAGTTAGTACTAGATCCGAGCAGAGTAACGGCTAAGTGAAGAAAAGATGGCTTACTTGACCCCTCTGTGATGGGGAATTATATAGCGGCGGTAGCACGTAGCAGCAGGCGCGAGAATCTTGCCAGCAGTTACGCTCCCGACGTCACGCCCGCGTAAAGAGCGGATCGCCCATTAATGGGATCATGATGGTGTGGAACGTGGGGTGTTGCCGGCGGATAATCTGCGCGTGGCGAGATTTGCGGGGCGGCGGTTACGCCTGTGAGTGGTGGAGTTGGTCGGTCGGAGGGACCGAGGAAGACGGCCTCGCCTGGGGATCTCGGAGGCGAGCAAGAGGGCCGAGGAGTCTTGGTCTTGTGGCAGCTCGGGGCGAGCTGAGGGGCCGAGGATGCCCATTTGCAGGGGGCCTCGAGGAGGGCCAGCTTGTGCTTGCAGGTCGGGTACAGGGGTGGCATGGTCGGCCCCTGTGGGCCCTTTCTTCTGGGTCTTGGGACACGTCATCTGCCACGTGTCCTGATAATGAAGATCGACAATATTGAGTATCATCATTAGCCCCCCACTCTTGTCCTGACCAGCTAGCGGGTCGGGTCAGGAGTGGACTGCCGGGCCGTCCGGGGCGAGCTTCCTTCTAAGTTTTCGTCGGGGTGCGTCCCCGGACCGTCAGCTGTCTTTTCCGCCAGTGAATCAGGACGAGATTTCTGCATTTAAGGAAGGTGCGCCGGTTCATGCCTCCTGCCATTGAAGCGACGGCCCACGTGTCAAGCGTCGGTTGGCGACATGCGCAGACCTGCGACGCCTGCAGGGGTGCGGTCCAGTGTGGGAACGGCAAGTGGAGCAATCGGAGCCGTTGGACGCGAGGAGGCGTTTTGGCGGGAGTTGAAGGGCGCCGTTGGATGAGGTCGCTCGCGGTGATAAATAGGGGGGCCGTTCCAGGGGCCCTACTCCTTCAAATTTCCTTTCTTCTAAGTCCCGGCTGCTCGGTGCTCTTCCTCTTTTGGCCACATGGTTCGTTCCCACTCTTTGGGTCGCTCGCTCCAGAGGGAGGCCAGCGTCGCGGCCGTGCCCCTGGCTGGCTCATGCCCTGCGTCGAATGTTCTGCCGGCGATAGGGCCGTCTGCTTCGTTGACGGTTCCCGGTGATTGTTCCGGCGGCGGCCAGAGACGTCCGCGGTCATCCGAGCCCCAGAAGAGGGACAGAGGGGAGGGCGAGGACGGGGTCCCCTTTAAGAGAAAAAAGATAATTTCTCTTGCCCCGTCGTCGATGGTTCCTGAGGGGATTCCCATGCAGGAGGGTGATGCCGTCTTCACGGTTCCGTCTGGGTTTTCCGTCGCTGCCGGCCTGTTGGCCGGGATGGAAGAGTCGGCCGGGGGAAAGCTTCCGTATGGCACCCTGAGGGCACAAACTGTGGCCATAGCCCAAGGGACGGTCCAGGTACGAACTCCTCCACGCGTTGTTTTTTGGCCTTCCTTTCTTTGGCTCGAGCGCTTCCCAGTTTCTCATCCGCTTTTCGTCAGGTCTTTCAACACTGCGCCATCGCTACCTGTATGGAGGCCGAGGGGGCGTTCCATGCACCGAGGCCAGTAGAAGCGTTTCCTTCGGAGGTCGAGGTCCTACGGCGTGACCTGCGTCTGGAGAGGGCGAGGGCCGACGTCCTGGCAGCCCGTGCGGAGGCTGCGGAGCTCGCCAATTCAGCGAACCGGGGCGTCCATCGTCGCCTGAGTGCATCCCTCCGGGTTGACGAGAGGAAGATGGCAGATCTGGCCGATCGCTTCGCGGCCATGGAGAAGGAGAGAGATGCCAGTAGGGGGGACGCCGAGGCGGTGCTTCTGGCGGCCCAGATCGCCGAGGCGGTGCTTCTGGCGGCCCAGATCGCCGAGGCTCGGGCTAGGAAAGCTGTGGCCGATTACAAGGTGTCAGAGCAGTTTTACGTCAAGCTTGGTGAGTATTCCGCCGTCGCGTGGAATAAGGCTCTGGATGCTGTGAAGGAGCAGCTTCCCGAGTTCGCCGATGGCAAGCTCCGTGCTCGGGTCCCACTCTCGGCGGTAAGGCCTTCGGCAGACAATGACGAGGGAAGCGAGGCGCGCCCCTGGTGGCAAAACCTCCGGTAGTGAAGCCCTGGGTGATGGGGGAAGCGAGGCGCAGGGGGGAGGGTTCGCGACTTAGGCCTTTTTGATATTTTCTCGTCCCTCTTTTGTAAGCCTCCGGGCAGCCTGTAAGGCTGGGGAGCCCAAAATACCCTTGTAAAGACTTTGCCTTTGATAATAAAACTTTTGATTTGGTTTCATCCGTTTGTACTTTATCTTCTGTTTGTGAAGAATGCTTGTAAAATATCCCTGCTTGCACTGTTGGGCTTCCATGTCAGGTCGGTCATCTGTCTAGCGATCGTTCGTCGGGTTGATTTCGATCATTTGCCCAGCGTGCCAAGCGCTGCCGAGAAGGAGGTATCCCCATGGCCCCGAAGTCGAGGGGGGATCGCTCAGACTTGGATAGACCTGATGCCCCTCGTTGGTGTTGGGATTCCTTAACACCTAGCCTAGGGTTTGCAAGCATCACACATACCACAACAAAATTCAAGGGGGTGCTAAGCAATCAAACTAAAGATCGTACTAGAAAACTAGGGTAACAAAACTTGTAAACCAACATTACAAAGAGAAGTGAATGAAAATACAACCTTTGTAGATCCGGTCCTTCACTTCTAAAGCTCCGTGTTGACGTCCCTTCGATGCGATCATCATAGTCCCGAACTCTGGAATGGATTTCCCCGGAGAAATGATCAAGCTAGCTCGTTGACTTCGAGGCCGAAGATGATCTACATCGAGATGACTCAAACTCAAGCTCCCTCTTCACTTGGTCAAGAACTTTGTGAAGAGAACACCCTAAACTAAATGGCAAGTAGTAGAGGATGATGAAATAAGAAATGGGTTCACTTTAGATTTTGATTTCTCACTTGCTTTCATCACTTAGAAAAATCTAGCAAGGTTTTTCTTCTTTTGGATGAAGAAGAAGAAAAAGAAAGAATGAATAATGAGAAAAGAATAATCAAGTGAAGATAATTATCGTCATGAAACCATGGGTGAGTTAGTTTTTATCCACTAATCTTTGTAGAGACTAAACCATGGTTCAAATTAATGATTTGGTTAATAAATATCTTAAGTGAGACAAAATTAGTGGACTTGGTCAATGGATGCTTCAAGCTTGATGAAGCTTCAAGCATGACAAAGTGCCTACTAATTTTGAATTACAAAATAAATATAAACCTTTACCATTAACTTAAATATGGTGTAAGTCACCCATACACCTAAGTTTGCATATATCATCTAGCATGATACAATCATGTACACTAATATATATCATATATACATTATGCACATCAAGTGAGAGAAAATTATCTTAAGTGAACCAATACTAGTTAATGTAAAGTAATATATCAAATATATAATTATACATTAAATCATTAAATCAACACTTGATTTAATGATCCGGTCATATCTCACATAACCGACTAATATCTAGTGTATCAATATATCGAATCAACACTTGATTCGGTAACCCGGCTATATCGCATATAACCGACCAATGATACAAATCGTGAGAATAGAATACAGTATCACATACTGGTATTATTCTCGGTCCCGCACATAACTCATATGCGCTCCTATTTCGTTTCGCCTGAGCCAGGAAACCTCTGTGTAGGACTCTAAAGACTTGTCAATACGCCGGCAGTAGGTGATGATCATATCAGTCACCCATAAGCCGCAAGCGGTCTGCTAAACATAATGGCCACCCGGGTATTGAGTGATCAGAAGATCAACGAGCAAGCCTACTCACATTCCTGCGAATCCGATCAGTAACACTTACCGCACAGTCCGGTCTGTTCGTCTGATATGTTGCATATCTCGTCTAGGGGTGGTAAACGTCAGACCCCAGTAGCTTGATAAGTCATGCCGATGTAAGGTCCATAACGAGCGTGAAACTACTGATAACACTTACCAGTAAATCACATCAATCCTGGCCAGGGATTTCCAGTTATGGCCAATCGAACATAGCGCAACATCAACCCCCAATACCGGGAGAGACGAATCCCCTCCTATCGTTCATTGCCTCCATGTGACTCGGGACTGTACCCAAAAACCACCTGTTTGCACGACTCAGTAGAGCCGTGGTAGGGTGGAAATCAAAGCACAGTAGGAGACACACAAGACTCTATGACGATCTCGGGTCGATAGACTAAGCTGTACCAGTGTCACCAGAGAACTGCCATCTGACGTGAGGTATAATACCATCTAGGAGTTCTCGGCGAGTCCGTTCAGTGTACCCAGTCTCCACTGAGCACCCGCATACCATCTCTGATGTCAAACACCAATGGATATGGGATCATCCATCGCCCATCACATGGGTCAAGAAGATATACGCTAGTCTACTCTGGAATATCGATGCCCCGTCTCGATATTCCCACGACTAGGAACATTAAAGGATGTACTCATAGACTACCGAGGCCCCACTAGTATGATCTGCATCATAATCCTGGAAGTCGAGTACACATCCTAAGGGCTTTATCAACATGTAACAAAGAGACATAATGTGTACATGTTAAGATAAAGAGCAACCAGATAGCGTACTATCATGTTGAGCAAGAAAGTCCTCCCTATATATGTCCCAGCATCCATTATAATATACATCTCATATACAATAATGGCCTCTAGGGCATACATACAACTAACAGTTGGGGCCACAGATCCTCTGCATGTGATGGGCAGAAGGACGTCCACCGCATTTGTGCCGAGCATGAATGGGCTCAGAGGCCCCGCTGGAAGGGATACAAGCCCGCGACGTCCGTTGAGCATGAACGAGCCGGGCTGATCGGTTGCCCCTTGGCGAAGGCTTTGATCCCTGGCTTTACGAGTAGGGAAGCCACCGGTCAGGGATAGCCGAGCAGGGGAGCCGCTCCTCTTCCTCTACGGAGGACTTTGATCCTTAGCGTTGGAGGGGCTGTAGGAAGCCCACTAAGGATGACTGGGCAGTGATGTTGCGCGGTTGCCTCTTGCGAGGGCTTTGATCCTTCAGGACGGGGACCGAGCAGGGTTACTACCCAGTGCCTCTTGGCAAGGACTTTGATCCCTGTCGGTTGTGGTCGGAAGCTATCAGCCTGGGATAGCCGAGTAAGGACTCGACTGCCTCTGGGAGGACTCGGATCCTTAGCGTTTGAGGGGCTGTAGGAAGTCCACTAAGGATGACCGGGGCAGTGAAGCTGCGCGGTTGCCTCTTGGCGAGGGCTTTGATCTCTGGTGTCGTGGGTAGGCAACTACCAGCCTGGGGCGACCGAGCGGGGTAGCCGGTCGGGTGCCTCTTGCGAGGGCTTCGATCCTTGGCTTCATGGGTAGGGAGCTACCAGCCGGAGATGACCGAGCAGGGTAGCTGCTTGGTTGCCTCTTGCGAGGGCTTTGATCTTTCAGGACGGGGACCGAGCATGGTTACTGCCCAGTGCCTCTTGGCGAGGACTTTGATCCCTGTTGGTTGTGGTAGGAAGCTACCAGCCGGGGATAGCCGAGCAAGGACTCGACTGCCTCTGGGAGGACTTTGGTCCTTAGCGCGGGAGGGGCTGTAAGAAGCCTACCAAGGACCCTTGGCCGGGAAGGGTTACTGCCCGGTGCCTCTTGGCGAGGGCTTTTATCCTGAAGGATAGCCGAGCGAGGGATCCTCGGGCTTGACTGCCTCTGGGAGGGCTTTTTGATCCATGGCGTTGCGGTAGGGAAGCTGCCCGCCAGGGATAGCCGAGCAGGGAAGCTACTCGGCTGCCTCTACGGAGGGCTTGGGTCCTTAGCGTTGGAGGGATCGTATGAGGCCTGCTAAGGATATCCGGGCAGTGAAGCCGCGCGGTTGCCTCTTAAGTGAGGGCTTTGGATTGCAAAGGCAGAACTCTACTTACAATGTCTCAATGTTTCTTTATTCGAACGGAAAAGATTTTAGCCAGCGGTTACATCGTCTTTGTGAAAGGAGGGGTACACACTTGTTGGCCTTGGCCTCATTGGTATAGCTTGAGCTTCTCGACGTTGTAAGGCCGCGGGAGCTTGCATCCGTCGGCATCTTGCAGGCGGTAGGTCCCGCCGGGGAGTACCTCAGAGACGAGGAATGGGCCATCCCACCTCGGGGAGAACTTATGTAGCCTGCCTTGACCAATGAACCCGTTTCGCCGTAGGACCAGATCCTCGGTCTGGAAGGAGCGGTGCCTGACCCGAGTGTTTTAGTATCAGGCCGTTTGCTGCTGATAGACGGCAGCCCTGATCTGAGCCCGGTCTCTCTTCTACAACAAGATGTCCAGGTTGGTCCGTAGTGCCGAGGTGTTCGCATCGTCGTCGAAGTGCTCGACCCGATGACTGGGTAGCCCGATCTCCGTTGGGACTATTGCCTCGGTCCCGTAGCAGAGGCTGAAGGGGGTTTCCCCGGTGGGGGTCTTCTTTGACGTGCGCAGGGCCCATAAGACCCGGGGCAATTCTTCGACCCAACTGCCCTGTCGGCCTTCCAGGCGGGTCCGGAGACCTCGGAGGACGTCTCGGTTAGCTACTTCGGCCTGCCCGTTGCATTGGGGATGCGCGACCGCAGCGAATTTCATGAGGATGTGGTATTCTTTGCAGAAGCCTTTTACTTTCTCGTTCTCGAAGTTCGTCCCGTGGTCGGTGATGATACATCTCGGGATGCCGAACCGGAATATCGGATTGTTTTGCAAGAACTTGATCGTCGTGGAGGCGTCCGGTTTCATGATGGCGACGGCCTCGTTTCACTTGGTGAAGTAGTCCACTGCGACGAGGACATATTTATGCCCGCCTGCGCCGGTGGGGAACTGGGCCGATCATGTCCAATCCCCACTGGGCGAACGACCATGGGGATGTTAGGGCGGTCAGCTCGGTAGCGGGGAGGCGAGGGATGCTGCCGTGGAGCTGACAACTCTTGCATCTCCTGACTAGCTACTGGGTGTCCTCATGAATAGTGGGCCAGTAGTACCCCTGGAGCAACGCCTTTTGGATCAAGGTTCGGGCCCCTTGGTGCGCACCGCCGACCCCCTCGTGGATTTCCCTGAGGACGTAGTCAGCTTCGTGGGGGTCGATGCACAGGAGCAGGGGCTGAGTGAAGGACTTCTTGTAAAGGTTCCCATTGCTCCAGATGAAGTGGCGGGCTTTGGCCCTGAGACGGCGGGTGGCTCCCCGATCTTCTGGGAGCGTACCGTCCTTCAGGAATTCTACGAGGGGCCTCCTCCAATCTTGGTCGCCTTCCTGCGCCGCATATACGTGGAGTGTTGTCTCTCCGTCTTCCATGCTGGGCTGAGGCAAGGTCTCGAAGAGGATAGACCGCTTATTGTTGGCCGAGTATGACGAAGCCAGCTTGCTTAGGGCATCGGCTTGGGCATTCAGCTGCCTGGGTATTTGTTCTACCTGGACTTCGTCAAAGTTCCTCCGGAGTTTCCTCACTTCGTCAAGGTACTTCATCATCAGAGGTTCCCGAGCTTCAAAGCGGCCGGTCACTTGACCGACGACTAGGGCTGAGTCGCTGCGGATTCGAATTATTTTCAGTCCCAGTCCGGCGGCCATGCGCAGTCCAGCCAGGAGGGCCTCGTACTCTGCCGCGTTGTTCGAAGCTTTGAAACCGAGCTTCAAAGAGTACTCCATTTCCGCCTCGTTCGGACCCCGGATAATGAGGCCGGCACCACAGCCTTCCTCGGTTGAGGACCCGTCGACGTAGATGATCCACTCAGGAACCGAACCAAGTCCCTCCGTGATGGGACACTGAGTTGCGAGGGGCGGCGTGGACTCCGGTTTCTTACTAGGGATGGTGCATTCAACGATGAAATCGGCCAGGGTCTGTGCTTTGATGGCCTGCCTCGGGCGATATTTTATATCAAACTGAGATAGTTACCACCTCCACTTTTCTAAACGGCCCGAGGATTCTGGTGATGCAAGGATAGCCCCCAACGGGCGTTCGGTGAGGACGATGATGGTGTGTGCTTGGAAGTAGTGTCGCAGCTTCCTTGAGGCCACCACGAGGGCTAAGACAATCTTCTCTATGGCTGGGTACCTCGTTTCTGCGTCCTTAAACACGTGGCTCACATAGTACACTGGCTTCTGCGCTCCATTGACCTCCCGGACGAGCACCGAGCCTGCTGCTTGGTTGGATACCGCTAGATACAGAGACAGCTCGTCTCCTTCAACTGGTCGGGTGAGCAGCAGTGGTGTCGCGAGGTGCTTCTTCAATTGGTCGAAGGCGGCTTGGCACTCCTCCGACCACTCAAACCTCGAGTTCTTCCTCAGGACCTTAAAGAACGAGAGGCATTTTTCCCCTGACCTGGACATGAAACGGCTCAGAGCGGCGACTCGTCCCGTGAGCCGCATGATCTCGACGTTGGTCTTGGGCGCGTCCATGTTGAGGATAACGTCGATTTTCTTTGGGTTAGCTTCGATTCCACGGTGAGTGACCATGAAACTGAGGAACTTTCCCCCGGTGACTCCGAACACGCACTTGGCGAGGTTTAGCTTCATCTTGAACTTGCGGAGCACTTCGAAGGCCTCGCCCAGATCCTTGGCATGGTCGGCCGACGAGACGGATTTGACGAGCATGTCGTCAACGTAGACCTCCATATTCCTGCCGATTTGTGGCTTGAACATGCGGTTGACCAACCGTTGGTACGTGGCCCCGGCGTTCTTGAGGCCGAAGGGCATCACCTTGTAGCAATATACTCCCCGATCCGTTGTGAATGCGGTGAGATCTTCATCTTCCGGGTTCATACGGATCTGGTTGTAGCCGGAGAAAGCATCCATGAAGCTCAACAGCTCGTGGTCGGCTGAGCTGTCGACGAGCTGGTCTATTCGAGGGAGTGGATAGTTGTCCTTGGGGCAGGCCTTATTGAGGTCGGTGAAGTCGACGCACATGCGCCACTTCCCGCTTGACTTCCTGACCAGAACTACGTTCCTGATGAAGTTGGCGGCGAGAAGTCGATCAACCTCCTCTTCGATAGCATTCTGTTTGACCGGGGCAAAGCTCCACTTCTTCTGTCTGACGGGTCGGGCCGTAGGATCAACCCCGAGCTTGTAGGAGATGACTTTGGGGTCAATCCCAGGCATGTCAGCAGGCGCCCAGGCGAAGATGTCGGAATTATTTCTGAGGAATCTGACCAGGTCATCTCGCTGAGTCCCTGTCAGGAGTGATCCGACCTGGACGGTTTTTTCTTCGTCCCCTTCTGTCAGGGGCACCTCGGTCAGTGGTTCGACCGGCATCCCTCGGACCTCCTTCCGCTCGTCTCGGGTGTCCAGAGAACCCTTGATGTCGTTGTTTACCTCAGCGTCGTCGGCCGACTGTTCGGACGAAGACATTTCGGTAAGGCATACCTTCGCGACCCACTGGTTCCCGTAGACCCGACTTATCCCGCCCTGATCGAGAGGGAACTTCATCGCCAGGTGATAGGTCGATATCTGGGCCTAGAGGGAATTCAGCGTCGGGCGGACGAGGAGGACGTTGTAGGCTGATGGGACTTTCGCTACGATGAAGTCCGCCGGTAACGTGCGGGTGCGGCCGGGCTCCCCGACGTTGAATTGCAGGGTGACCACCCCTTGTGCCGGGATGGAGTGGTTGGTGAACCCCGAAAGGACATGGGGGGTCTGTTCAAGTCTGCTGGGGTGAGCCCCATGCGCAGAAAGCAGTCGTGGAAGAGGATGTCTACCGAGCTGCCTGAGTCGACAAGTATTCGGTGCCGGTGGGTTCGGGCCGTGATCACCAGAGGGTCGTTGTGGGGGCATGGATATGCCGTGGAGGTCTCCGTCGCCAAAGGTGATAGGCTCGTGGCCCCTGGCCTTTTTGCTCGGGCGGCCATTGGCGTTTGCTGCCGGCGTGGGGCGCCGCGTTTCGCAGGAGCTCGACTGGCCCCTTGCCGTCATGACCATAGTTCTTGACGGGCTTCGGTTCCTTCCGGCGAGGTTCCTTGGGCCCCGGGGTAGGGTGATCCCCGAGCTGCCCTGGCGGGCTTCGTGGACGCAGCCCCGTCGAGGAAGGGGATGTCGGTCATGCCTGAAAGCAGGCGAGCTGACCGCCCCCGCCTCGGTAGGGACAGGGTAGCGACAAGGCTCGAGGCGAGGTTCTCCGACGTGGGACTTCGAGGATGAATGGGAAGGATCGAGGGACCTGCAACCGCTGGAGCCCGCGAGGTGGCAGCCGGCGGAGAAGTCGGCGACATTCGGTTAGGGTCCACCCGTGCTTCCGTTGAGGGGGAGGTGGCGGCTGGTACCCGGATCTTCAGGGCGATTGCTTGTCATGTGGATAGAGATCGGAAGGCCAACTTTATTTTTGTGGAGTTTGCGTTTCCCACAGACGGCGCCAACTGATGGAGGTCCTTTTCGGGTCTCCGTCAGATGTTGTCTTCCGTCGATCTCCCGGTGTATTTTGGAGGTGATCTCCTGTTGCTTATGGGTCTCAATGGGTTTTGAGGAGATTGATGATTTGAGGAGTTTAACACTGAGTACCTGCAAGGAAGTCCCGGGGTGGAGGACCCTCCGACAATCAAGTTAGTACTAGATCCGAGCAGAGTAACGGCTAAGTGAAGAAAAGATGGCTTACTTGACCCCTCTGTGATGGGGGTTTATATAGCGGCGGTAGTACGTAGCAGCAGGCGCGAGAATCTTGCCGGCAGTTACGCTCCCGATGTCACGCCCGCGTAAAGAGCGGATCGTCCATTAATGGGGATCTTGATGGCGTGGAACGTGGGGCGTTGCTGGCGGATAATCTGCGCGTGGCGAGATTTGCGGGGCGGCGGTTACGCCTGTGAGTGGTGGAGTTGGTCGGTCGGAGGGACCGAGGAAGACGGCCTCGGCTGGGGAGCTCGGAGGCGAGCAAGAGGGCCGAGGAGTTTTGGTCTTGTGGCAGCTCGGGGCGAGCTGAGAGGTCGAGGAGGCCCATTTGCAGGGGGCCTCGAGGAGGGTCAGCTTGTGCTTGCAGGTCGGGTACAAGGGTGGCCCGGTCGGCCCCTGTGTGCCCTTTCTTCTGGGTCTTGGGACATGTCATCTGCCACGTGTCCTGATAATGAAGATCGCCAATATTGAGTATCATCAAGTATACATATTAAATATAGCATTTTACGTGCTAAATGCAGCTGTTATCTACCAGAAGTTAATAAGGGAAATACGGGAATATTAAAACGTAAAATGTGGTTGATTGTACTATATGGACTTACATACATGAACTTTGAATATTAGGGAGTTTTTATCAACTTTTTAAAAGCAGGGGACCTAATCCTATTCTTATTTGCTCTTAGGAAGTTTGAACCATTTTTACCTTAATATGATCTGTGTGATTTATTAATTAAACTTGAATATAGAAAATTTTGTTACTAATGCTCATAAATCATCAAATGTTTAGAAACAATTGGAATAAGAAAGAGAGAATTAAAATACAATCTTGAGTTCCCTGTGGCCTTAAAACATAAGTTAAAAGGGCAAAAAGGAGGTGCCAAATTTTATGCTGGAGTTGAAAATTTCAAAAGTATTTATATCGACTTACGCGTGTAGTTGTTCTCTAGGACTTGCGTTTCTTCCGTTTGCTCGCAAGGAATACTAAAAGCCGTCATTAAGAATTGTTTTTCTTCGATAAAGGACAAAAAAAGTTCTAACAACTCTATGACTTGACTGGACTCTAACCTTTTCTTCTCACCATGTCGTAAGCTCCTTGGAGTACAGATAAGTATAGATTCTAGGAATTTTGGCAACCCTACGCCAAATCATTCGAATAGCAGGCTGGAGCCAATAAGAGACCAATGCTTGTCGAAATTGAATTTAGGAGCATGTTAGTGAACAATGTTCCTAAGGGCCAATCATGTTGCATTGGTATTCATGTCTTATCCATTTCATCACTTTGTGTTTAGACCAGCACTAAAAACAAAAATAATTAGTGCGACACTGTCTCTGGATAGACCATCCTTGGAGGAATGAGAGAACATTCTTCCTTAAATAAATAGAAATAGACCCGATGGAGCTCTGGATCTCCTACAGATGTTACCTTCCGTTGATCCGCAGCGAGTGGTGATGAGCGGCTGAGATTGGGTCTGAGGGTTTCCCCTTGGTGCGTGTGGATCTCAATGTGCTTGAAGTGGATGAAGCCGAGCTACCTGCAAGGAAGTCGGAAGTGGTTGTGCCACCGAGGACCCTCCGACGATCAAGTTAGACGGGTTAAATGGGCAGAGTAGCGGCTTATTGGGGTAAAAGTGCGTTACCTGAGTCGTCTGAGAGAGGGGTTTATATAGTGTCAGCCGTGGGCTGGTGGGCGCGAGATTCACGCCGGCCGTTACGCCCCTGGTGTTACGCCTGCGTGAAAGGCGGGATTTCCCATTAATGACGAGATGTGCTCGTTAATGGGGGGACGAGATATGCTCGTTAATGGGGGAACGAGATGGCATGGAACGCGGGATCGTGGGCGGCACATATCTTGCGTTAGGCGAGATTCGCGGAGCCATGGCGGAGACGTCTGCGGCCAGTGTTATTAGTCGGTCGATGAGACCGAGGAAAAGAAGCTCGGCGGGAGGCTCGGAGGCGAGCGGGAGGCCGAGCAGGCTTGGTCCATGTGATGCTCGGAAGCGAGCTAGGAGGGCCGAGGGAACTCTGCATGCGGGAGGGCTCGGAGGCGAGCCAATGATTGTTTGTAAGGCGGGCACATGAGTGGTCGGAAAAGCCACTGAAGGTTGGGAACATCCTCCGGTCGAAGGCCCGAGGCATTCTTCCAATGTACCGTTCCTGCTCCTTTCCCGTAAGCCCTGGGACACGTCATCTGCCACGTGTCATGATCTGGGAGTGCTCAGTACCGAGCATCATCAAGACCCCTTAGTTGCATGTGCGGAATTTATAAATAGTATGGCAAAGATAAAAGTCATCCAGCCATCATATTATTGATAAAATTGGGTTACAGTTATATATGATCTGATAATAAAAACAAGCTCTCAAACCCTTGGATTTTGACCTTGTCTTGAAGACCGAGTGCAATAGTAAGGATGGACATCTAAATCTCCTACACCGCGAGCCTCAAACCGAATCATGATTCATTGGCCACACCGCTCGGCTTGCTCTCAATACCCGAGCGCGGGAATGAATGTCTAAATCGATTGGTCATTTACTACCAGACCGAGCGGGAGATGATTGTCTCATCTAGATTGAGACCAATCCCGGAACCACAACACAAGAACAGGAATGGACGTCTAAATTCTCTGTGCTGTGACCGCCAAGTTTGACACGGTCGGAGGCCGAGATCAATTCCATTATCGTGTTACAAGAGTAGGGATGGACGTCTGAACCTCTCATAGCTATGATAACAGTCCCAATCCGGCCATCGGCGCCCTCGTCCATACCCCATCGGCGCTATATGAGTGCTGGCGCGCCGAAAGGAGGGACGAGAGACGTTCCTTCATCTTCATACTCTGCGTTCTATAGATCTACAGGAACGTGGAGGCATACCTGATCGAGGAGGACCAGTCGTCTCAAGTCTCGACAAGGCCTCAATAGAGATGGCATTAGTCGCCGGAATCTAGGTTACATGAATTACGGTAGGGTGGCTGAGAAGCCCTAAAACTAGGAAAATTGATAATTGGTTTATTGATTAAGAGAGAGCGTGTCATTCCTCGTCTTCAACTCTTGTTTTTATAAGACTACGGTTTGGGAAATAATTCAAAACACTAGATTTCCCTTGATTCGAGTAACAACTACATTCTTGTTTCCTGCTTAAGTTCGGCAACAACCGATTTCTGATTGATTGTAAATATCTTATAAGACCTTATTCTGATCCTTCGTATCTTCCTTGATCATATTGATCTGATTCCTTAAATAACCAATTTGGTCCTGACGCGGGGGGGATCCGTGCGTCAAGATGTTACCTTCCGTTGGTCTGCTGATGGCGGCGATGGACGGCTGAGATTTAATCTGGAGGCTGGCTCCTGAAGCGTGTGGATCTCAATGGGTTTGAGATTGTTTGTGCCGAGCTACCTGCAAGGAAGTCCCGGGGTGGTTGTACCACCGAGAACCCTCCGACGGTCAAGTTAGAGAGGAAATCGGAGCAAAGTAACGGCTTAGTGGAGTAAAAATGGCTTACTTGGACCGTCTGAAGAAGGGGTTTATATAGCGGTGGCAGCAGGCAGGGCAGGCACGAGAATCACGCCGGCTGTTACGCTCCCAACGTCATGCCCGCGTGATGAGCGGGATCTCCCATTAATGGCGAGACAGGCTCGTTAATGGGGGATAGTAATGGCGTGGAACGTGGGATGTGGCCGGCGCAAATCTCGTGCATGGCGAGATTCACGGGATGTCGGTTGCGCCTGTGAGCGGTGCCGTTGGTCGGTCGATGAGACCGAGGAAGATGAGCTCGGCGGGAGAGCTCGCGGACGAGCGGGTGAGCCGATGTATCTTGGTTCTGCTCGAGCCCGGAAGCGAGCTGAGAGGGCCGAGGAGGCTCGGGCCGGTGATAGCTCGGAGACGAGCTGTGAGGCCGAGGAGACCAATTGTGCTGGGGGCTCGGGGGTGAGCCAGCGTTTGTTCGTGGGACGGGCACAGGAGTGGCCTGGTCGGCCACTGTAGGTCCTTTCCTGTGAGCTTTGGGACACGCCATCTGCCACGTGTCAAGATCCGGGAGATCACCGATATTGAGCATCATCAGGTCCCACTAAATGATTTAAGTTGAACTATCCTTTCTCTGGCATGCCTTATTTGGTCTGCTCAACCGAACACCACCTTTTTGTGTAAACACTTCGAAAATGAAAAATGAATGTATGTGATGCAATGTTTATGTGAATGTCCAATATAAGAAAATTACTATATATGAAAGTTCTAATAGCTATGCAAAATTAAAGTAAAACTGAAATATTCTGTGGTGTTTTACATAACAGGTGTTTTGCACATGCAATGCACGTGTATAGATGTTGAAATTTTTAGAATACCAACAGTCAACATGTGTTAACTCATAAATATCCCACTACCCTAGAAAAAATAATTGTACCAGTGAGATCACCAAACGACGAGGCACCCTCCGACCATCGAACTCGGCCCGGATTGGCCAACTCGGTCGGCGGACAGACCGACCCGACCCGCCGCCGCCGGCCGGAGTTGCTGATTCGGCCGAGTTGTCAACTGAAGAGTTATGGCTCTTGGGCTTCTGAACCCCCCCTGCATGCTTCATTTACTGAGATCATTTCCAGAGACACCATTAACCCCCATTTACTCCATTTTTAATGATTTTTTAAATACATTTTTACGTTTTTTAATTAAAACCCTTCATCTACCCTAACCCTAGCCTAACCCTATAAATACCAACCCTACACACTACCCTCTCACCCCAAACTCTGAGTCAACTCTCAAGAATTTTCAAGAAACTTTGTGTACTTTGAAAATGAGTAAGAAGCGAAGCTACGGCGAATTTTCCGGCGAACTTCCGGCGACCATCCTAGGAGCTCCCGGCGACGAAGTGACGCACCGACGACTCCTCCCAATCCATCTCCCTCTCCTTGTTGTCCTAAACCCGTAAGTCCTATTTCTATCTTCCTTTTTCTTTCTAAAAATACGGAATTACAAAACCCGACGGAATCGGAACAAATCCGATTTCCGATTCGGTTTCTTTATAAAACCTCATTTTTCTTTAATACAATTATGCTTAAACCATTTCATGTTGACTATTAATCACTAATCAACCATATTGATCAAGTTTCATATCATAAAGTAATTGCTATTTCATTTTACCGTATTTTTCATTTAAATACCACGTAGTTTCAATTCTATATTTAACATCACAAAACTTTGCTATACCTTTAAGTAGATCACGAGGTAATGACCTACCTCCTCACACACTCATATGCAACATAGCACAATACCCTTGGGAACATAGAATACGCGAAAAACGATATCTTTACAAATAAATACCATAATTAATAAAACCGTTTTTCCTTAATGATTAGTATTTATACAAATCTTTGCAAAGCGCCGCTACAACCCATTTGGGGAACCCGTTCGGGATGGTGCGGATTATCGCACATCCTCAGGTTTAGTAGTGCGAGATGCAGACCTCCGCAAGGAGCATTCGGTCTCGAAAGATTTAAAATACGACATCTTAAGAAAACGAGATTTCTAGAATATTATATATATACAAAAAATTATTTTCATATAAATATATGTATATGTAACATAAAAATATCTATTTTGAATTATTATAAATATTCCACTTTCTTTTCTAAAAACGTCACAAGAATCATTTTACACTAAAATACCATGAATTCCATACAAATCAATATTACAAATAAATACCTTTTATTATGAAATTAGGATATTTTCACTAGAAATATCACAATATAAAATCTATATTCATTACAACTCTAAAGACGAATAATAAATACTTGGGGTGTATTTTGAAAAGTATATAAAAGTATTTTTACATAAAACCCTCTCAAGTTCTATAAATTACTCTAAGGACCCTAGTAAACATAGGTTTAAGTGGGACCAATCTATTGAGCCTTAGAGAGCCGGAGAAGTGGGTTCTTGCCTATTTAAGGTAGACAACTTAATAATTGTGTTATCAATACGGTAATCGTCTTTGAAAAAGACACAAATCCTGCCGTCCATATGCAGCGGTTACCATAACATCAAAACAATCAGGACCTCAAATTACTTTTCTAATTGTCTGACTCAGAGTGAGTCTCATTATATTCTGACTTGAATATGATTCAAGTACAATCTACAATCTACAAATCTTCAATATTACAATTCAACATGAATCCAATTATCAATGCATACAACTTGACCGAACCGAACCATGGATATACATCCATTTACATGATTCTCCGGTTACATCCTTTTACATGATTTTACGATTACATCCGTTTACTGATATCATGGTTTCGGTCAGTCATCCAATTATACAATCAATACAATTTACAATACAATACAATACAAACAAGACATCTCGGGGTTTAAGGGGTAGATTAGTACGGAAGGTGTTAAAATTGGCACGAGACTGCAAGATTAAGACACCTAACCTGAATCCAATTGCCATTGTTCCGGGTTGTATAACGGAGCCTTGTACTTCCATTTGCCTCTAGTCTCTGGCATATAGAGACTCCTCTCGTATACACTGGTATCCTTTTGTACCAAGCTACAAACAACAGCGTTAATACTAAATATAACATTATAACAATATAATATAACTTTAAAAGCTACTTTCTTATTCTGTCTATTCTACTTCTCCCTTATCTTTGGGACTTACCGAGCGATCTGTTCGCTGACGACATTCTCTTTCTTTCTTCTTTGAATGTCGTCAGGTGATCTGGACCCGTCAGAGATCGAGCCCACTGCTGAAGACTTGGACCAGTTCAGTGAAGACCCCGAGCTCTAGTCATTGTACACTTTCCATTTCAGTACTTTTATTTTTCTGTTATGCTATTGTCTAGGCATTGCTTTTTTATTTCAGTTGTATTTACTTTCCATGTATAGTACAGAAAGAATGTGAATAAATAAAGTTGTTGTTTTAATTATATCTTGTCTCTTGTACTTTACTTTTATATTGCTCAGATACGCGTAGTGTATTTACTTTACAGTAAATACGTAGCGGCCTCATCGCGTCCTCTGCCCGTATACCGGGAAGCGGGGTGTGACAGGTTTTGTTGGTGGCTCATGCAGGTCAGAGCTGTATGAAATCTTATCATGCAGTTCTGTTCTGCGTGAACAACCTAAGCAATATAACACAAGAACCAGCAACTAAAACATTCTTTACAATCCATGTTCCTTGAATCTTATCAATTTCATATTCCAGAATCATATACTTTGAATCTGTCCTAACCTAAATTTTTCATTAAAGGTTATGCATTTCCCGACCAACACAAGCGCCAACTTCAACAACACTCCACCTCTACTACCAATCGTTCCTACTGTTCCTGCTCCACCCACCGAGCAAACAGTTCTGCTTGAGGCGATCTGCAGTCTCCTTGAGGGACAGCAGCAGCTTTTGAACCGTCCCGAGACTGACGCACCTGGGATAAAGCAATTCATAGCTTTACATCCCAAACAGTTCTCCGGAAAGGAAAGCCCACTTGAAGCTGAAGAATGGTCACAAAGTATAGAGGATGATCTGGCAACAACACAAGTGCCGGAAATAGCTTGGGTCCGAGTTGCAAAGCTGCAACTCACGGACAATGCACGGGTTTGGTGGAAGGCGGAAGAAAGCCGTCTTCATCAGCCTATTGAATGGAAGACTTTCCGTGATAAGTTCGACGCGAAGTACTTCCCTGTGACTGCCAGGTTCAATATGGAACAACAGTTCATTCATCTACAACAAGGTTCGATGTGGATCAAATCAGTAGATGAGTATGACGCTGAGTTCACCATGCTCAGTCGGTAAGATATGTCACAGTATTTCAAATTTTTAATATCACATACTACACAGCTAACACAAGACCGTAACAGATTCGCGGCACACTTAATACCGACGGACGAGATCAGAGCCCGTCGATTTCAACAGGGTTTGGACACAGAAATCCAGGCTGCACTAGCCACAGGGAAATTTCCGACTCATGAAGATGCTTTGGAAGCTACCCGCAGTTATGAGGCAGTGATAAAGGCAAGGGGCAGACCCCAAGCTGCCGGTTTGAAACGCCCTGCCACTCAAATGGCAGGAGGAGCCTCTTCCAGGCCATCGTTTGAACCCAGGAGAACTGAAGAAATTTTCCACTACTGCCATAGAAAGGGACACTTGTGGAAGGACTGTAGGCGCGCAAAAGGACTGTGTCTAATTTGTGGCGCATCCAACCACGGAATTGGGAATTGTCCTTATAATAGCAATCCAGCTCACACACCCACCAACTACCCGCAGCGGCCAGATATCCAGGCTCCTACACCTAGTTTTGCACTCCCTGATCCACCACCTGCACAGCCTATTCGCCAATTCCATCAGGCAATGAGGAACATGCCTCGAGGGTAGAGAAACAAGCCCCAAGGACAGAATGTGCCTCCGGCTAGAAGGAATGTACCACGGCGACAGACTTTCACATTAGCAGCCGTAGAAGCCGAGACTATAGGTCAAGGTAACATCGGTAATCCTTTTTCACATTTTTAAAACCCTTGCATCACCTTGTTATTTTTTTCACACACTGTCAGTACCCCAATCACCAAACTTTTCTTGAATTTGTTACACTTTCCTTTTAAAAATTTCGAGAACGAAATTTTTATAAGGAGGGTAGAATGTAACAACCCTAAATTTCCTATACAATTTTTTTTCAAAATCCATAAAGGGGTATTTTAGCCTGAGCACAAGATATAAGTAATTATTTTGCTTTTTAATTACAAGTTAAAAGAATGTAACAACTCCATTTTTAGTGTACAAAAAATTTGCTTTAAAATTAATGTATACTTGGGGTATTTACATTTACTGTTATTACTTTAAGTAATTATTTAGCTCCATAATTACAAGAAGGAGCTTGTAGCTCATTGGTAATATCTTGCATTGCTGAACCAAGCCACCAGAGTTCAAATCCCATACCCCACATTATTTTTTAATATTATTTTGTTTTGAAATTTTTAGAATACCAACAGTCAACACGTGTTAACTCCCAAATATCCCACTACCCTAGAAAAAATAATTGTACCAGTGAGATCACCAAACGACGAGGCACCCTCCGACCATCGAACTCGGCCCGGATTGGCCAACTCGGCCGGAGGACCGGCCGACTCGGCCCGCTGGCGGCGGCCGGAGTTGCCGATTCGGCCGAGTTATCAACTGAAGAGTTGTGGCACTTGGGCTTCTGAACCCCCCTGCATGCTTCATTTACTGAGATCGTTTCCAGAGACACCATTAACCCCTATTTACTCCATTTTTAATGATTTTTTAAATACATTTTTACGTTTTTTAATTAAAACCCTTCATCTACCCTAACTCTAGCCTAACCCTATAAATACCAACCCTAAACACTACCCCTCACCCCAAACTCTGAGCCAACTCTCAAGAATTTTCAAGAAACCTTGTGTACTTTGAAAACGAGTAAGAAACGAAGCTACGGCGAATTTTCCGCGAATTTCCGACGACCATCCTAGGAGCTCCCGGCGACGAAGCGACGCACCGGCGACTCCTCTCGATACATCTCCCTCTCCTTGTTGTCCTAAACCTGTAAGTCCTATTTCTATCTTCCTTTTTCTTTCTAAAAATACGGAATTACAAAACCCGACGGAATCGGAACAAATCCGATTTCCGATTCGGTTTTTTTATAAAACCTCACTTTTCTTTAATACAATTATGCTTAAACCATTTGATGTTGACTATTAATCACTAATCAACCATATTGATCAAGTTTCATATCATAAAGTAATTGCTATTTCATTTTACCGTATTTTTCATTTAAATACCACATAGTTTCAATTCTACATTTAACATCACAAAACTTTGCTATACCTTTAAGTAGATCACGAGGTAATGACCTACCTCCTCACACACTCATATGCAACATAGCACAATACCCTTGGGAACATAGAATACGCGAAAAACGATATCTTTACAAATAAATACCATAATTAATAAAACCGTTTTTCCTTAATGATTAGTATTTATACAAATCTTTGCAAAGCGCCGCTACAACCCATTTGGGGAACCCGTTCGGGATGGTGCGGATTATCGCACATCCTCGGGTTTAGTAGTGCGAGATGCAGACCTCCGCAAGGAGCATTCGGTCTCAAAAGATTTAAAATACGACATCTTAAGAAAACGAGATTTCTAGAATATTATATATATACAAAAAATTATTTTCATATAAATATATGTATATGTAACATAAAAATATCTATTTTGAATTATTATAAATATTCCACTTTTTTTCTAAAAACGTCACAAGAATTATTTTACACTAAAATACCATGAATTCCATACAAATCAATATTACAAATAAATACCTTTTATTATGAAATTAGGATATTTTCATTAGAAATATCACAATATAAAATCTACATTCATTACAACTCTAAAGACGAATAATAAATACTTGGGGTGTATTTTGAAAAGTATATAAAAGTATTTTTACATAAAACCCCTTCAAGTTCTATAAATTACTCTAAGGACCCTAGTAAACATAGGTTTAAGTGGGACCAATCTCTTGAGCCTCAGGGAGCCGGAGAAGTGGGTGCTTGCCTATTTAAGGTAGACAACTTAATAATAGTGTTATCAATACGGTAATCGTCTTTGAAAAAGACACAAATCCTGCCGTCCATGTGCAGCGGTTACCGATAACATCAAAACAATCAGGACCTCAAATTACTTTTCTAATTGTCTGACTCAGAGTGAGTTTCATTATTATCTGACTTGAATATGATTCAAGTACAATCTACAGTCTACAATCTACAATCTACAAATCTTCAATATTACAATTCAACATGAATCCATGAATCCAATTATCAATCTATACAACTTGACTGAACCGAACCATGGATATACATCCATTTACATGATTCTCCAGTTACATCCTTTTACATGATTCTACGGTTACATCCGTTTCCTGATATCATGGTTTCGGTTAGTCATCCAATTATACAATCAATACAATACAATACAATACAATACAATACAATACAATACAAACAAGACATCTCGGGGTTTAAGGGGTAGACTGGTACGGAAGGTGTTAAAAGTGGCACGAGACTGCAAGATTAAGACACCTAACCTGAATCCAATTGCCGTTGTTCCGGGTTGTATAACGGAGCCTTGTACTTCCATTTGCCTCTAGTCTCTGGCATATAGAGACTCCTCTCATATACACCGGCATCCTTCTGTACCAAGCTACAAACAACAGCGTTAACACCAAATACAACATTATAACAATATAATACAACTTTAAAAACTACCTTCTTATTCTGTCTATTATACTTCTCCCTTATCTTTGGGACTTACCGAGCGATATGTTCGCTGACGACATTTTCTTTCTTTCTTCTTTGAATGTCGTCAGGTGATCTGGACCCGTCAGAGATCGAGCCCACTGCTGAAGACTTAGACCAGTTCAGTGAATACCCCGAGCTCTAGTCATTGTACACTTTCCATTTCAGTACTTTTATTTTTCTGTTATGCCATTGTTTAGGCATTGCTTTTTATTTCAGTTGTATTTACTTTCCATGTATCGTACAGAAAGAATGTGAATAAATAAAGTTGTTGTTTTAATTATATCTTGTCTCTTGTGCTTTACTTTTATATTGCTTAGATACGCTTAGCGTATTTACTTCACAGTAAATATGTAGCGGCCTCGTCGCGTCCTCTGCCCGTATGCCGGGAAGCGGGGCGTGACAGGTGATAAGAGGAGCTTGACCGAGTATAGCATAGGAAACCATTTCCTATCAAGAGTATGTCATCTACGTACAATACGTGGAAGACAAGTTTACTCTCTACAACCTTCTTGTATATATAAGGTTCATCTACATTTTTGATGAAGTCAAACACTTTGACTGCCACATCAAAATAGATGTTCCAACTCCGCGATGCGTGCTTTAATCCTAAAGGACTTAAGCATAGACAGTGGAGAAAAGGTTTCATCATAAATCACACCTGGTCATTGACGAAAACCTTTTACTACAAGTCTGGCTTTGAAAGTCTCAACTTTTCCATTCACACTAATAATCTTCTCAAGATCCACTTACTCCTGATGGGTTTTACCCCTTCAGGTGCAACATGCAAAGTCATACTTTGTTGGTGTACATAGATTCCATCTTTGATCGCATAGCATCCAGCCATTTCACAGAGTCGCCACTCGTGATGGCCTGCCTGAACCTGATTGGGCCATCATCTACCATGATGCAATCCTCGCTCCCACCGTCACCGAGAAAACCGTAGTATCTCTCAGGTAGATGAGGAACCCTACCAGATTCGCGGAGAGGCTGAGGCTCTTTGGAAACTATTGAATACTTTGGTTTCACCAAATCATCAGCTGTTAGTTTGTCCAGTTGGAACTTTTTCCAGTTCTACCTCATGTACACTAATTTCTTCATAAGAAATTCCTTTTCTAAAAAGGTGCCATGCTGAGAAACAAAACACCTTTTGCTCCTCAGTGTGGTAGAAGATATACCCTCGTGAATTGTAATGACCCCAAAATTGCTATACCTTCGTGTTTATTTCTGTTAAATATATCATTTATTTATTTCTGTTTAATCTTTTCATTTATTTTTTTTCTAAGCCTAATGGTCCAAGAGCCCACAATTCCTAAACCATATAATTCAATTCCATTAAAACCTTTAGAAACCTAAACCACAGACTTGGCCCAACCTTTTCCCCTTCTCTTTCTCTTCTTCTTTCTATTCTGCTCCTTCTCCCTGTAACGCCCCACCCACGTCGCCTCCTTACATACCCGACGAGCCCCATCTTCCCCTCGTTCTCACCTTCTTCAATGTCATCATTATCACTAACTCTCATCTCTTTCTTTTATTTTTCACTCTCTCTCTCTCTCTCACTTTCTTCTTCTCCTTCATCACTTCTTTTTCATTTAAATCAATCAAGTATCTTCCTCACCCTTGCTGCCCCCTGTCTGGCCATTCCCTGGGCCGGGCACTGCAACCGCGTCTCCATCTTCAGCAGCAGCAGCAGCAGCAACCGCGACAGCAAAAACAGTAGAAGCCAAGACTCCAAACCAAACCTTTGACCTTTGACGGTGTATTCGACGAATTCCGGGCCGAGAGACGAGGCTCGAAGGCTAGGTCCGAGTCCGCGTGAGCGCCATGATCATTTCCATGCCTCTGGATCTCCGTTCCGTCAATAATTCGATTTTTTTGCGTGAGACATTCGACGAAATGCCTCAATAAGAATTCCGTCGTTTCCCACATGAGTAAGTCATCTTCCCCTCTCTCTCATACACACACACACTCTTTCCTACTTTTCTTCACTTATCGTGCTCCTCACTGCCTTACAGACCTCAATATACTAAAGTTAATTTAGTGAGCAAATATAGTTGCAGAGTAGGAAGTTCAGTTAGTTTATTAGTGTAAGTATTTTTCAACCCATAGATACTAGAGAATTCCATTATTTATCTAGTATGAAATTGATTGTACTTTTAATTAAGTTATTATAAATGAATTGGACAATCTTTTTTATTTGTTCTTGAGATAATGTTAGAGTACATGTATTTGGCTCTCTATATTTGATTGACTGGTTCATAGGTTTAACTATTTTATATGTCTTATACTGAAGAAGTTGGATATTTCTAAATTGCTTTGTGAATGAAATCAATTAAGAAATTGGGCATTACGGAATAAATGTCTATATTAATTATTCTATAACAAGTTATTGTGGAGGTTTACTTGTCTTTGGATCCATTACCATTTAAGAGGGTTTAGGTATTGTTGACTTAATGATATAATTATGTTTATCAAGTGATATGCCCTTGGTTCTATTTACTGGAGCATGAACAAAAGTGAACTCAATAGAGTCACATTAATTATTTCTATAAGTATTGCCATCCTAAATGCATACATATATTATCAGTTAAAGGATGTTTTCTATGAATTAAATTATGAGATTTTATGAGTTACTCATGTTTGTTTGATTGTGTAAGAGTAATAGAATTTTGGAAAGCTAAATGTGTTTCACCGGATGACTAATTTAAATGACCCCTTCTTATTTAAAGGTGCTGAGCTTTGCATGATAAAACTAAAGAGTATTTTTGGTTCATTGTATTATATGGTTTTAAGACAAGAAGTATATTTGGAAAATGAGTTTTAATTAGATTTTTTATAAAATACCATTAACTTTCAAAAAGTTAAGTTTTTATTAAAACACCCTCAAGTTCTATAAATTACAATAAGGACCCTAGTAAATATAGGTTTAAGCGGGACCAGTCTCTTGAGCCTCTGGGAGCCGGAGATATGGGTGCTTGCCTATTTAAGGTAGACAACTTAACAAACGGTGTTATCAATAAGGTAATCGTCTTTGAAAAAGACACAAATCCTGCCGTCCATGTGCAGCGGTTACCAATATCACCAAAACATAATTCAGGATTAAAGTTCTTTTCTAATTTGTCTGACTCGGACTGAGTCTCAATATAAATAATCTGACTTGAATATGATTCAAGTATGAAATTACAAAACTACAATTCAACATGAATTCATGAATACATATATTCAATCTGTTCAAACCATTCAATCTGTATTGAGTGAACCGAACCATTGGTATACTTCCATTTACATGATTCTCCAGTTACATCCATGATTCTCCAGTACATCCATTTTACTGATATCATGGTTTCGGCAAGTCATCCAATTATACAATCTATATTACAAGGCAATACAAGTCTTCCGTTTATATTTACAAACCAGTACAAACAACACAATTACAATTCAAACAATACAACAATACAAACAAAATATCGCGGGGTTTAAGGGGTAGATTGGTACGGAAGGTGTTAGAAGTGGCACGAGACTGTAGGATTTAATACACCTAACCTGAATCCAGTTGTTATTGTACCGTGGCATAAACGGTTCCTTATACTACACTTGCCTCTAGTCTCTGGCATATAGAGACTCCTCTCGTATACACTGGTATCCTTCTGTACCAAGCTACAAACAACAGCGTTAACACTAAATACAACATTATAACAATATAATACAACTTTAAAAGCTACCTTCTCTTTCTGTCTATTCTATTTCTCCCTTATCTTTGGAACTTACCGAGCGATTTGTTCGCTGACGACTTTCTCTTTCTTTCTTCTTTGAATGTCGTCAGGTAATCTGGACACTCCGGAGATCGAGCCCACTAGTGAAGACTTGGACCACTTCATTGAAGACTCAGAGTTTTAGTTCATTGTACACTTTTATTTCAGTACTTTTCCTTTTATGTTATGCCATTATTGAGGCATTGCTTTCATTCAGTTGTATTTACTTTTCCATGCATTGTACAGAAAGAATGTGAATAAATAAAATTGCTGTTTTATTATATCTTGTCTCTTGTGCATTTATTTTTATATTGTTTAGATACGTTTAGCGTATTTACTTCATAGTAAATACGTAGCGGCCTCGTCGCGTCCTCTGCCCGTACACTGGGAAGCGGGGCATGACACGAATGTTCGGGATATCCAACAAACTTATACAGAACTGACCTTGCCTCGAGCTTCTCCGGATCTTGCTTTTCAACATAGGCCGGACAACCCCATATCTTAACTCGTTTAAGACATGGTCTCTTCCCATTCCATATCTCATATGTAGTGGTAGGCACTGATTTGGATGGAACCCCATTCAATAGGTATGCAGCTTCTCAAGTGCATAACACCAAAAGGAAATAGGCAACTCAGCAGTACTCATCATAGAGCACACCATATCTCATAGGGTGCGATACCTCCGCCCGAATACACCGTTGTGCTGTGGTGTATTCAAAGGAGTAAACTGAGAGAGAATCCCATTCTCTATTTTAGAAACTCCACGAACTCCATGCGCAAGTATTCTCTTCTTCGATCATATTGAAGGACTAAATACTTCTACCCGTCTGGTTCTCAACTCAAGCTTATATTCCTTGAATTTCTCAAAAGTTTCAGACTCGTGTTTCAACAGGAACATATATCTGAATCTTGAGAGATCGTCGATGAATGTAATGAAGTACAAAGAACCAACCTTGGCATTTGAAGACATAGGATCGTATACATCATCATGTATCCGTCCCAAGAGTTCAGTAACTCTTTCTCTGTTTCCAGTAAACGGAGTATTGGTCACTTTACCTTTGTGACAAGACTGGCAAGTATCATAAGATGAAAATTTGAACAGATTCTCATATTCATCCTCAATGTAACTTAGCTAGTCATGTCGCATTGATATGACCTAGTCTACAATGCCACAAGTAGGATTCGTTCATTTCTGAACTACTTCTCTTGTGTGTGTTCCGCATACTTTGAACTGTGGTTTGATTTAGAACATATATGCCATTACATAACGTTCCTGATCCAATCAACTCTTGATTAAGGAAAATGTTCACAATATTATCCTGCAATACAAAATTATTTCCTTCTTTAACTGAATAAAGAAACAGATGTAATGTTGTATATCAGGTTCGGCATGTAATAACATTTGTTCAGAATCAATGTATTTACCATTTGGTAATACAAGATGATATTTGCCAACTGACTTGGCTGCATCAATTGCACCATTCTCTAACACTTAGAGATATATTACCATATCTCAGTTCTCTACCTTTCAATAGCCTATGTAACTCTTACATATATGGGATCCTTATCCGGTATCTCATACCTAGGACGTAGAGAATATTGAGAAACAGTTCTTGGTAATCGAACACACCCGAAGAATATGCATCATCATGCTCATTTCTCGTTTGGGTTGCGTAGAAATCCGGAAATTCCCCTATTTCCTTACTCGGACTTATAACAGTTATAAGATAGAGCGGAACCAGCGTTCCCCAGCACAGAATAATAAGCATGTTCGGTCAATGCATCCATATTATTATCTTGATTAAGACGTGACATGGTCGCTACCAGGAGAGAAAGAGAGAAGAAAACACTTAGCGTTTGCTCTTGCAAGATTAGATTGGTTATTGTTTTATCTAATCAGGATGGCTCCCACTGTTTTTATCAAATCTTCCTTCAAACCCTAAAAGGTAAGACTAACCGGGATTAATTACACCCTATAAGTTCGCCAATTTTTCGGTTAGGCAAGTGTCGGTATTTTGAGGGAGGTTCCCCGTGCTTTCGCACGGACCTAATTAAAATAAATCTCGTTTTCCCAGGGGCGTTACCCCGTTAACACTTTTCTAGACACCTACTTAATTGACTAATTATAATGTGTAAAACTCTCTCAGGAGTAACTCTTTCTCGCAGTGGGTATCGGGATCCAACTATCTCATAGAAGGTATGCAATCTCATTGCAAATTTCAACACTTGAAATTCCCAATAATATTTTACCCCTAGCTTCCTATGACCTTGACGGAGGCCAACAAACCATAGGCTGCTAGTCAAGTTCAACCCGTACATTTCATGATTGAATTAAACCCACCCGTACGACCCTAGACGGAGGCCAACAAAGTCGCACGACTACCCTAATCCAATCTTATCTTATGTTGCAGATTAACACTAGTTAGCTACCGCACACTACGTCTTGACGGAGGCCAACAAACGTAGCACGAATACTAAGTAGTATTTATCTGAAATGACGGAGGGCTACGACAGGTTTTTAAGAAAACCTTTTGCGTAATGAACTTGATATCGTTGTAGAATCGAGTGATTTTGAAAAATGAGTGTTTTTTAGGCTTTTACTAGTTTAGCTAAAGAGATCACTCCCGGTGAAGGGATCTCGGCTCTTTCCTCATCGAATGAGGTGCTGGATATTTCATAAATAACACTATGCAAAGCATGAACTAAAAAGTAATCAAAAGACAAAACCGAGTGGGTTGTAGCATCTGCTAGTTTCGCTAAAGAGGTCACTCCCGGTGAAGAGATCTCGGCTCTTTCCTTATCGAATAAAATGCTGGATATTCTACAAGGAATACCGCTATGCAAAGCAAGAACTAGAGCTACCAATTTTTAAAACAAGATTCTACAATATCTTTAGGTTTCTTTTATTTCATTAATCTCATTAATGAAGTCCCATCATTTATACTTCCTAAGCATCACAGAAGAAACGAAAGCAGCAATATTTATTATATATCATATATATAATATAAGCATTCGTCTCAGAATATAAAGTGATCATATCACAGAATATCAGCAGCAGAATAACACATATGAAATATTGGATATACTAGGAATTCCGTGTTTTAAATTAAGCCAGTAAAAAACACGGATTCCACGGTCGCGATGAATAGCCAAACCCACATCCCTAGACCCTTACGAGAGCGACAAGCAACCCTACCAATTTTAGAGTTAGGAGACCCGGTCTCGACTCCTCGAGATGGTCTCCCACTGGACTCTAGAACCCGGTTACTTTTGCTCCCCGCCTTGGGTCTATCCTAATGCGGAAAAGTAAATAATATATATCAATGGTGACATCATCCTCAACCCGGAAGTGCCCCAATAAAAGAATATTACATACAAGTTTTTACATGAATGAAAATGAAAAACTCTCATCTCACATAAAAAAAACCCGGCAATTCAAAACACGACGATCCAATATAACATATCACAGCAACACATAACATCACATGTCATTAACGTAAGTAAATATGCGTATCCCAATTGTCGTTGACATATAGCAACGAAACCGGCGATACACCACATATTACACTTACGGTCACAAAAAAGAAAGTGAAAAACTACAACAATTGGAATCCACAACTTTCTTAGACATCATAAACCCAATGTATCACATACTTTGGATTTCATGCCTTACCAAATGAATTCCTTAGACATCACATGCCTAACAATTATAAACCCCGCATTTTAGTCTCGCTATTGAAAACACTTTCTAATAACCAGTCGGGTAATTCAACAAGATTCCCGACAACCTGATCGAATGCTCGTTGGAAACTTTAGTAGACGGCCGCACCCCCGATGTCGTCGACGAAGTGCACTTAGGAAAAACACCGCGGCCGCGAGCACCCGGACGGATGCTTTTGGCGACGGGGTTCTCCTACAGTCACTTGGTTTGGGCTATGAGGTGTAGCTATCTAGTAAGCTTACCCGGCGAGTATCCGTGTACACTACATGATTGTGACGGACTTTTGATCCACATCAAAATCCCATGGCAACCGATCACTTGAGACTAAATTGCTAGATTTATAAAACTCAAAATAGTTATCACATAACTAATTATTATGGATTCCAAGTATTGTATCACAATCACTGATACTTAGATGATGTTAAAATTTTTGATCGAATCAACAAACACCCAAAATTTCCCAAAGAGCTCAACACTTGAACGGAGTTTAAAAAATACCCAGAACATGCCACAGTACCTATGGACCAACCGTAGAAGGTTCAACCTTTGCATCACCTATGGCGCCGCGGAACTACCACAAACCCTAGGGTTTGGTGGCGGTTCCTACGGTCACAGAATCAAGTTAAGGTTTCGTTCTTCTACAAGGTCCACAGAATCACCTGCATGATTTTCTGAAGATCTTAAACTTGGAAAAATCCAACTCTTGGAAAATTTCCAGCGAAGAAAATATGGGTTATTGATATCCGTTCGAACTTTTTAACGTCGTCTAAATAACCCGAAAAGATATTAGAATTACGATTACGAAACACTCCGAATTTCCTTTGCACAAAAATAACATCACATGCAATTTTAGCAAAAACAAGCAACACCTGAAATACCAAAACCCAAAGACTGGAACATCAGAATAATACGAAGCACAAACTCAAGAACATGGCCAGCCAGGCCGGTTTTTCCCATGATGTCGCCGGCCAAAATCTGGCGAAGGGGGCTTGAATTTCCGTGGTGTTCATGTTACATCTCATATAATATTCTGCAATTTCTTAAAAAAAATTTTAGACATCTTAAAAATTTCGACAGAAACTGTGTTTTTGTATTGGGTGTTACGGAGTTGTTTCGGTTTCGTAATTCTACAAATATCGTCTAATTCTCTAGTATGGCTCTGATACCACTGCTGGGTTCCCTAGGCGGCCGCTAAGTTTCGGGAGGCATCGACCATACCGTTTTCAAAAATTATTGGCGCGCTAAAGAACCCTAACCTAGAATCTTAACTAAAGAATTAGACGAACAAGCATGTAAATATCTTTACATCTAAGTGAACAAGGAATACAACCTTTATAGACCGGTCCTTCACTTCAATAGCTCCGTGTAGTAGTCCCTTCACTCCATGTAGTGATCTCCCGGACTCTAGTGAGGCTCCACAAGGTGAAATGAATAAGCTTGCTTGAAGTTTTCGAGGACGAAGATGATCTACGTCGAGGAGACACTAACTCAAGCTACCTCTTCACTAAGTGATGAACTAGTGAAGAAATAACCCAATCTAAATGGCTAGTAGAGAAGAGATTGATGAAGTAGGAATTTTGCTCACTTTAGAAATAATTTTCTCACTAATTTTCTTCACCTCACATGAAGCTAGAAAGTTTGAGGAAGGAGATGAAGAAAGCTCTCATAGAATGAAGCAAGTGAAGAATGAAGCAAGTGGTGAGAATAGCAACCATGGGTGAGTTAGTAGCATATATTAACTCATGTAGAGACTAAACCATGGCTAACAATAACGGTTAGGTTAATAAATATCTACAAGTAAAACAAAATTAGTGGACTTGGTCAATAGTTCCACAAGCTTCTAACATGTGACTAATTTTCAACTAATTTGATTTACTTTAAATAAATAAAACCTCTCATTATTACAAGCATGGTGTGAGTCTCATACACCCATGTAGCATGTGTCATTAAGCATGACACAAAAGATATACATTAATATATATCACATATTTACTAAGTGTACACTGGTGAGAAAAAGAAATCATAAGTGAGCTAATATTAGTTAATGTAAGATAATATATCAAATATATAATTATACATTAAATTATTAAATCAACACTTGATTTAATAATCCGGTTATATCACATACAACCGACTAATATCAAATGTATCAACTTGTAGAATCAACATTTGATTCGACAGCCCGGCTATATCACATATAACCGACTGATATCACATATCGCGAGAATAGAATACGGTATCACATACACGTATTAATTTCGGTCCCGCACATATCACATATGTGCTCCTACTTCGTTTCGCTTGAGCCAGAAAACCTCTGTGTAGGACTCTATAGACTCGTCAATACGTCGGCAATAGGTGGTGATCATATCAGTCACCCACAAGCCGCAAGCGGTCTGCTAAACGTAACGGCCACCCGGCTATTGAGCAATCAGAAGATCAACAAGCAAGCCTGCTCATACTCCTGCGAATCCATCAAGTAACACTACCGTACAGTCCGGTCTGTTCGTCTGATATGTCGCATATCACAGCCTGGGGGTGGTATAACGTCAGACCCCAATAGCCTGATAAGTCATGCCGATGTGAAACTCATAACGGTTTGAGAAACTATTGATAACACTTACCAGTAGATCTCAGCAACCCTGTCTAGGGATTTCCTGTTATGGCCAATCAAGTATAGCGCAACATCAACCCCCAATACCGGAAGAGACGAAATCCCCTCCTATCACTCATTACCTCCATGTGACTCGGGACTGTACCCAAAAACCACCGTTTTGCACGATCTCTTGAACGTGGTAAGATGGAAATCAAAGCACAGTGGGAATCATGCAAGACTCTATGACGATCTCGGGTCGACAGACTAACCTGTACTAGTGTCTCCAGAGAACTGCTATCTGACGATAGGTATAATACCATCTAGGAGTTCTCGGCGAGTCCGTCCAGTGTACCCAGTCTCCACTGAGTACCCGTATACCATCTCTGATGTCAAACACCAATGGGTATGGGATCATCCATCGCCCATCAAATGGGACGAGAAGCATATACGCTAGTATACTCTGGAATATCGATGCCCCGTTTCGATACTCTCACGACTAGGAACAATTGAAGGATGTACTTACCGACTGCCTCTGCCCCACTAGTATGATCTGTATCATAATCCTGGAAGTCAAGTACTCATCCTAAGGGCTTTATCAATATATAATAGAGAGACAATGTACATGTTATGATAAAGAGCAACCAGATAGCATACTATCATGTCGAGCAAGAAAATCCTCCCTATATATGTCCAAGCATCCACTATAATATACATCACATGTATAATAATGGCCTCTAGGGCATACATATAATTAACAGCGAGAGCGCCGGAATAGCTTCGATTCTTCGCCGGAAGTTGACCACTTCCTAACTCCTTCCACTTGTACTTAGAGAATTTTTGAGAGTTTTGGCTAGAATTTTCAGAATGACGCTGAACCAAAGTGTGGGGCGGTATTTATAGTGTAGAATTGGGTTTTGGAATTAAAAACGTGAATTAAAAAGCATTAAAATTTGGTTTAATAGTGAAATGAAAGGTCTTTGTTTGATTACAGGGCAATCAAACAGTGCAAGTATGTTAGGGGTAGGGAAAGAGTCAAGTGTGCAAAGTCCGGGCCTCATTTCGCCACGGTTGAACCATCAGTACCGGTCATTATAAGCTTTCCGCCGGCCGATCCTGGGATTCGTTCCTCTGGATTCGTGCCATGTGTACAACTCGGTGTTTACTCCATTTTCCGCATGTTTGATTTTTCCGACTTTTCATTTTTCTGTGTATTGCACGTGTACACTTTTGGGTTTCCAAAAAGTTAAAAAGAAAAATTAGAAAAGTAATATGTCTGATGGGGTCGAACATAGGGGTTACGTCACAGCAATGCAATGGCTTTACCAGTGAGCTACAAGTGGCTTCTTGTTGTTATTTAACAAAATTTAATTATAACTCAAACTCAGGGTGTATAACTCATTTTCTGTACATTAAACTGGAAAATTCCGTACAGTAAATTCAGAGTCGTTACAAGGCTTTACAAAATGACATTTTGCCCATCTCATACCTCATGTGCTTATTTGTTTTGCACATGAGCCATGGGCTTTACAAAAATTTGGTTTTATGCCCATTTTTCTTACATTTATTCATAAAAATTATATCAAAATTATTTATTACATAATTTTCATTTTAGAATGGGGGAGGCCGGCCGCGGGGCTCGACTTGAGCATGGGCCCACTTGACTTGGGCCTGGTCCCACCTGCCTTGAGGTTGACTTTGACTTTAACTTTGACTTGGTCAACAAGGGTGCAATTTTTGACCCCAACAAAGTGCCTCTCATCAATAAATGCACACCGCGTGTATG
Source organism: Agapanthus africanus (assembly GCA_030015575.1). Lineage (NCBI taxonomy): Eukaryota > Viridiplantae > Streptophyta > Magnoliopsida > Asparagales > Amaryllidaceae > Agapanthus > Agapanthus africanus. Next base: position 36,948,582 of record JASDDO010000014.1, on the reverse strand, counting down.
GCTTGTGTGCATGAAATTGACGGATCTTGTTCGTGGGGAGTTGGACTTCGAGGTGGAACATCATTCCGGGGGCGGAGCATAATTCCGGGAATCGGAGCATAATTCCGACGAGCGGAGTATAATTTCGGGATCGGAGCATCATTCCGAAGAGCGAAGTATGATTCCAGAGATCGAAGCATAATCACGATGAGCGGAGCATACTTCTGGGATCGGAGCATCATTCCGAAGAGCAGAGCATGATTTTAAGAGGAGGATATATTCTAAGACGAAGCATAGTTTCGACGTAGGGTTCCGGGACGAAGCATAATTTCGACATGGGGCAGATGGATCCTGAAATGAAGCTTAGTTCCGTCACAGGGCACATTCTGAACGAAACATAGTTCCGATGCAGAGATTGATTCCGAGTCGAAGCATAATTCTGACAGGGAAGGCAGATACTCCGAAACGGAGCATAATTCCGTGTCACGCCCCTCTTCCCAGTGTACGGAATCGGTGACGTGATGGGCCACAACCTATTTAGTAAGAAATAAATACGTTAAGCGTAATTAAGCAATATATAAAAATGCATAAGAATGATAAGTGATATAAAATAAACAACAACTTTTATTTACATTCATCTTTACATACAACTGTTTTGAAAAGGAAAAATATAATAATATAAAACAATGCCTAAACAGTGGCATACAAACTGAAAGTAAGTACAAGAAGTGCTAAAAGTCCGGCTGTGCGGTGAGCTAGTCCACGTCCTCGTGGCTAGGCTCAATCTCCTGAGAGTCCGATCCTCCTGATGAACATTTCAAAGAAACAAATAGACAGGAATATCGTCAGTGAACTAATGCTCGGTAAGTCCTAAAAAAAGGAATGGAATAGTACAAGTAATGTGAACTGAAACTGGTAAGTTGTACAGGTATATGATTGTTATTTTAACGTCGTTATTTGTAGCTTGGTACAGAAAGTATTTGTGTATACGAGAGGAGTTCATCTTACCCCATGGACAATGGTAACTTGTAGTAAAAGGCCCCGTCAAAACCCACGGGACAACGGCACGAGAGTTCATATAGGTTTCTTTTAAGTGACTATCTCTTGCCACGTTAATACATTCCGTACCAATCTACCCCGTTATCCTCGCGTAATGTATTTATAGATTATATTTACAATTCTTGCCGAGACCATGGATACAAATTGTTCAAGTAGTCGGGTTTGGGATGTACTTATGTATTCAAGAAGTCAGGTCAAATTATAACCATGGTTCGGTCAAGTCAAGTAAAGTATTCAGGTTTGATATTGGTATTTGAATTCGGTATTCAGGTTCATGTTCAAGCATTTATGTTAGATTTTGGATTCATATTTGAATTGGACTCTGATTTGCATTTTGATTCAGGTTTGAGTTAGACTCGGACTGAGTCAGACACTTGTAACTGATTTAGATTCTGAATTAGGTTCGGGAGTCATGGGTAACTGCTGCACATGGATGGCAGGATTTGTGTCTTTTTCCAAGACAATTACCATTGATAACTCCATTAAGTTTTCTAACTTAAATAGGCAAGCACTCATTTTCTTCGGCTCCCTGGGGCTCAAGAGAATTGATCCCGCTTAAACCTATATTTACTAAAGTTCTTAAATATTGTTTTATATAACTCGAGGGGGTTTTATGAAAAAAATATTTTTAATAAAATTTTAAAATAAATCTCGGGAATTTATTTATATTTTTTAGGGTTTTCATAGATATGAATTTTAAGAATTTGAGATATTTCAGTGATGATTGCTTAGCTTGGAAAGTTCATGGTATTTTATTGTAAAACTTGTCTTTTGTTGGTATCTTGACGGTATTTTAGTGAAACTTTTAATTCTTTCATTTTGAAAAAAGTAAGTTTATTATATTTTGAAAATATATGGATTTGGAATTTTTATATAATTATTAAAAATTAAATTTTATTTAAGTAGAAAATTGCTTTTTTCTTAAAAACCGTATTTAAAACCTTTCGAGACCGAATGCTCCGTGAGGAGGTCTGCATCTTGCTTTACTAACTCAAGGATGTGCGATAATCCGTACCATCCAATAACGGGTCCCTAAAGAGGGTTGTAGAGGATATTCGCAAAGGAATTTAAAATACAATCTAAGAGAAATCCGGTTTTTATAGTAAATGGTATTTTCTTGTAAAGTTGTACTAGTAACAAATTTTCCAACAAAGATGTATCATGCTATGAAACCAAGTGTGTACGTGAGGGGTAGGTCGTTACCCTATGAAGTTTTCCTAAAAGTATGTTTAAGCAAAACAATAAAAGATGATATATAAATTTCATGGTATTTAAACGAAAAACTTAAATTAAAGTTATTTTACATGATATTCTTGACTAAAATTTGATTCTAAACCTTATGATTTAAGATTACAAGTGATGGGTACAAGTTAGATTGAAAAAATATTAAAGAGAAGGAGTTTTCTAGGGTTTTCAAAAAAATATCGGTATTAACTCCACTTCCCAATATACATTTTGAAATGGAATTTTAAAGATGATGAAAGAAGATTGGAAGGGACTTATAAGCTAAGAGGCTTAAGGAAAGGTTGAAGAAGAGAGGGTTGTCGTCGCAGCGTCACGGAATCGTCGGAATTTGCTTCGATCCTCACCGGAAGTTGATAGCTTGCTAATTCCTCTTTTACTCCACTTGTACTTAAGAAATTTTGAGAGTTTTGGCTAGAATTTTCAGAATGATGAAGGGAAAGGGCATGGGGTAGTATTTATAGTGGAGAATTAGGGTTTTGGAATTAAAATGCATTAAAAAGATCATAAATGGTGAAATGAAAGCTCTCTGTTTGATTGTAAGGAAATCAAACATTGCAGTGGAGTTAGAGGTAGGGGAAAAGTTGAGTGTGCAAAGCCCGGGGACAAATTGCCACAGTTCACCCGTCGGTGCCGGCCTTCTGAGGCTTTTGGCCGGTCGATCTAGGGGGTGGGTCGTTGGATTTGTGCCACGTGTGATACTCAGTGTTTAAACCCTTTTGCACATGATTGATTTTTCCGACTTTTCATTTTTGTGTGTATTGCACGTGTAAACTTTTGGGTTTTCAAAAACTTTTAAAAATAAATCAGAAAAAATAATGTGTCTGATGGGGATCGAATACAAAGGCTATGTCACAGCAGTGCAAGGGCTTTACCAGTGAGCTACAAGTGGCTTCTTGGTGTTATTTAACAAAGTTAACTTATAACTCAATCTCAGGTTGTATAACTCATTTCTGTACATTAAACTGGAAAATTCCGTACAGTAAATTCAGAGTCGTTACATTCCGACATGGGGTACATTCTGAGACGACACATGATTCGAGGTTATTGGTTGACTTGATTCCGATACAGAGCATAATTCCGACAGGGAAGGAAGATAATTCGAGGCGAAGCATGATTTCGACACGGGGTACATTCTGAGACGAAACGTGATTCCGACGCAGAGATTGTTGGTTGACTTGATTCCGAGGCAGAACATAATTCCGACAGGGAGGTCAGATGCTCCGAGACGAAGCATGATTTCGACACGGGGTACATTCTAAGACGAAACCTGATTCCGACGCAGAGATTGTTGGTTGACTTGATTCCGAGGTGGAGCATAATTCCGACATGGAGGTCGTTGGTTGACTCGATTCCGAGACGGAGCTTGATTCTGACGGGGAGGTCAGATACTCCGAGATGAAGCATGATTTCGACATGGGGTACATTCTGAGACGAAACGTGATTCCAACGCAGAGATTGTTGGTTGACTTGATTCCGAGGCGGAGCATAATTTCGACAGGGAGGTCGGATACTCCGAGGCGAAATATGATTTCGATACGGGGAACATTCTGAGACGAAACATGATTCCGATGCAGAGATTGTTGGTTGACTTGATTCCGAGACGGAGCATAATTCCGACAGGGAAGGTAGATACTCCGAGGTGAAGCATGATTTCGACACGGGGTACATTCTGAGACGAAACGTGATTCCAACGCAGAGATTGTTGGTTGACTTGATTCCGAGGTAGAATATAATTCCGACATGAAGGTCGCTGGTCGACTTGATTCCGAGGCGGAGCTTGATTCTGACCGGGAGGTCAGATACTCCGAGGCGAAGCATGATTTTGACATGGGGTACATTCTGAGATGAAACGTGATTCTGACGCAGAGATTGTTGGTTGACTTGATTCCGAGGCGGAGCATAATTTCGATATGGAGGTCGTTGGTCAACTTGATTCCGAGGCGGAGCTTGATTCCGGCAGGGAGGTCGTTGGTTGACTTGATAATTTGATTCGAGAGTTTCTTATCCGTCCAGTGGGGCTTTTAAGCCTGGGATTTGGAATTTGGCTTTTTTGTTCGGCGTCAGAATCGCTATACTGGAATATGGTACCAGAAGTGAATCATCATTTGCCGTGGAGAACTTGGGATTTGTGTTGACATCGGCATCACTATACTGGAATACGGTACCAGGAGCGAATCATCATTTACCATGAGAGGATTTCTCTCGTTCCCAGTTTAACGACTTAGGGGTTATCTGTTCCCAGTTTAAAGACTTAGGGGTCTACTGGATCGAAAGTTTGGAATTTTGGGGTTCGGGTCGGCATCAGTGTTGCTAACACTGGAGCATAAGTGCCAGGAGCAATTCATCATTTGCCTTATCATGTTGGGGAGTGATGGCTTAGGAGACATGTTTAGGTTCCTACCACCTAAGGCTTTTCAATTTTATGGGCCGTAAGGGTCCCATAAAATCATTTTCTCGCTACGAGTCAAAAGGATCTCGTAGGTGTATTTTCTTCTTAGGAGTCGTGGGAACCCCCAAGTGTGTTTTTGCTTTGTGAGTCAGAAGAATCCCACGAAGGCGTTTTCTTACAAGTCGAGAGGATCTCGAAAGGTTTGTTCTCCTCACGTATCATGAGGACAAATGAGTGGGACTTCCCAAATGGAGCATAATTTCGAGGATGGAGACCGGCCGCGGGGCTTATGATGAGGATTATTTGAGCCCGTAGATTGTATACGGTAGTCTATTTGGGAACTGGCCGTAAGGCAGGGAGAATTTTGGGAATTTGAATTTTGGTCGGCGTCTGCATCGCTGCACTGGAATATGGTACTAGGAGCGACTCATCATTCGCTGTTGGGATATTAAAGGATTTGAAATTTTTGTCAATGTCTGCATCGCTAACACTGAAGTATGGTTTCAGAATCGACTCATTATCCTCCTTTGGAGGATTTTTTACCGCAATTGCTCTATCATTTCAGCTTTTCTTATTGCGAAAGTCACGATTGCCCTATCATTTCGGTTATTCATTCGTGGTTGCCCCATCATTTTGGCTTTTCTTTTATTTACACAATTTTTTTTACCGCGACCGCTCTATCATTTCAGTTTTTTCTTATCGCGAAGGTCGCGATTACCCTATCAATTCGGCTATTCATTCGCGGTTGCCCCATCATTTCGGCTTTTCTTTTATTTACACAATTTTTTTACACTCCCTGTTTAACAACTTAAGGGTCGAATGTTCCCAGTTTAATAACGTAGTGGTCATGTGTGCTTGCTTATCCCATCTCTTCGAATTTTGATCTTAGCAGAACTGTGTTGATGACCGTAGTTTTGTGGCTTGCCGGTACATCCGAAGACTGTGAGGTTTTCCCAAGCTTGTATTGGTTCTCTACCTAATCTTTGAAAATATAGCAGTCTTCAATGATATGACTCACTATTCTATGATATGGGAAGTATATGGGATTGCCGGTCATGTTCATTTCATGCAGCCTCTTTGGAATAGGTAGGTGCAGACCGTTGTTCAAGGCGTCATTGAATATTTTGCGGACTTCATCCCTCCTGAAGGAGAATAATTTCTTCTTTCTTTCCATTAGAGTAGGTGTTTTTCCTGATGCTGGTCCTTGAGGCTGATCAGTCTTTGGTTCGCTTGCTATCCTCTTAGCCCATTCAGTGTACATATCGGAGAGACTGGAAGCTGAACGCGGCCTGTTCCCCGCCGAAAACACGGCGCAAGACTGGGCGTCTTGGCACTGAGATTCGGGGCAGATGCTATTTGGTTTTATCCGTCTACCTCTCCGAAGATGCCAAGTTGATTTATGGCACCGTGTATCGAATTTTTAACGGATGCGGCCGATGTAGCAGACTTCATCAGATTCCCCCTCAGTCGAGGGGTTTTTTGATTGTGGGGACGCTCTTCCCTGCAGGCGCAAGCCCCTGTAGTTAATTACGCTACCGCATCGCGGTAACAACTTTCTCCTTCTCCATATGGTCACTTCGTGTAGTGGGTGTTTGTTTTGTTTGTGGTTGCCCGTGGATTGTATACGGAGACTAATTTATGTTGTCGCCCGTAGGACGTGGATTAGTCCAAATCCGTATTTTCTTAGATTTGGGTTTGGGGTTTTGGTTTAAGGATACGTTAGCCGTATTTGAGGCTAAGATCAACTTAAACGTTTGTTAAGGATACGTTAGTCTAATTTAAGACTAAGATCAGCTTAACAGGATCATTAGATCCAACAAGGGAGCATTTGGGCTCTATTATTTAGTTTAGGGACATTGCGGTCAATTGCCAGTTTAGGGACATGGTGGTCCAACATTCATATTTTGAGGACGAATATTAGTTTAATGACATTTCGGTCCAACATTCCCATTTTGGGGACGAATATTAGTTTAAAGACATTTCGGTCCAACATTCCCATTTTGGGGACGAATATTAGTTTAAAGACATTTCGGTCCATGAGTTTAAGGACCCCACAGTCCGTAGCAATATATGGTTGTCGGGACCCGTCACCTCTCTGACGATGTTGAAGGATTACAACGACAAATATCAGAGGAGTTCAGAGATGTACCCTTGAACCGGGTGTAAATTGATTTGGGAGAGCAGTTGCGCTCAGTTCAATTTAATTTGAGGACTTATGGCCAGAATTGGGTTAAGTCCATCTGAAAATGTTTAACATTTTGTTCATGATTGGCCTGTTTAGGCCTTTGCTTGGGCTCTGCCCTTTTTTAAATAATGCATAGCATTAGGCTTTTTAATTAAATGCACAGCATTTAGATTAGGCCTTTTAATTGGGCTCTGCCCCCTTTTTAATAATGCATAGCATTTGTTTTGGTCTATTAGACCTTTTAATTGGGCTCTGCCCCTTTTTAATAATGTAGAGCATTTAATGGTCTGACAGTACGCCATGTGGCCTGTCAGGCGCTGTGCGCCAATTAAAGAGCGCAAAACGCCAGCGCATGTGGAGGTGACACGTGTCACGATCTGGTGAGCGCAAGTCTGTTAGCGCAGTGCGCTGTACCAGTGCGCCGCGCTAGTGCGCTGCTGACACGTGGCGCGCTCTGGTGCAGTGCGCCAATCCAAGAGCGCAGCGCTCTGTTTTTAGGAGCGCAAGGCGCAGATTGACACGCGGCGCTCTCTGGTGACTTGCGCCAGTCCAAGGAGCGCAACAGCGCAAATCAAGAGTGCAAGGCACTGTACAATAGCGCAAGGCGCATCTTAATCAAATTTAGATCAAAGAAACAAGATATTCTACCTCAAGATTCAAGAACCAGTGGTTCATCAAAAGGTTGTGCCTTTATATAGATCAAAAGATCTAATAATGAAGTAAATTACTTCTTTAATTTTTGTGATTGGATCTTTTTTGATCTTTTTTCTTTTAATTAAAGATCTTGATCTTGTTCTTAGATATTTGATCTTTTTAGAAGAAATTCTTCTTTTTGTGAGATGTTTTCATCTCTGTTCTTTCGAGAATCAAATTCTTTACCTTGAAGAAGATGATCTTCTTTCTTCAAAGGCTTGCCTTTTTTCTCTTTGAGTTTTTCTCAAAGTTTTTAGAGGATCTCTGTATATCCGAGACTTGGAGTCTAGGGGCCATTATATAGGGCCAATTAGTTTGTTAGGTTAGTTACAGAGATCTTTCTCTGATTGATCTGGGGATATTTCCCCACCGTTGGATCTTTGATCCTAAGGCCTCTGTTTTATAGAAGATAATCTTCTTATTTTAATAAGATTAAAAAGATCTTTTTAGAATTTTAATTCTGATTAATTAAATAATTCATTATTTAAGTTTTAGTGCTGGCACAGTTGCCTCAAGTGCACCTGCGCTTGACACGTGTCGCACAGCGCAGAGCGCAGCGCAACTGCGCTGACATTTGTCGCGCAGCACAGAGCCCAGCGCAACTGCGCTGATACGTGTCGCGCAGCGCAGAGCGCAAGTTATCTGAAGCGTTGCTTCCTTTAGTTTTAAAGTTTAAATTTTAAAACAGAGCCTTGCTCTGATTGGGGTGCGCTGCCTTGGGCGCAGCGCCCCTTGCGCCGACGTGTCTGCTTTTGACACGTGGCGCTCTGCGCGCAGCGCAAGGGATCTGAAGCGTTGCTTCATCTTTTGAATTTGAAATTCAAACAGAGCTTTGCTCTGATTGGGGGAAACAAATGCCCCCCACCGTTGCGCTCATGTGGCGCACACGTGAGTGCAGCGGTGGCAAGATCCAGACCGTTGGATCAACTCAGGAGTTGAAGGGGCGCTTAAGCGCCTATAAATAGGACCCTTGGTCCTCAGCAGATGATTATCATCTTCAAGAATTTTATTTTCAGAGCCTTGCTCTTGTTTTCAAGAACCTCAGAGCCTTGCTCTCATTTTCAGAGTTAGAACTCTAGAAACATCTTAGGTAAAAATTAACTTAACTTAATTAAATTAATTTTAATTAATAGAGCCTTGCTCTCATAGATCTTTTGATCTAAAGAAAACCCCTTTGGGGTTTCACAAACAGAGCTTTGCTCTCAAGAATTTGTTTCAGGGTTTCTTAACCCATGAACAGAGCTTTGCTCTTTGACAAAACGTAGATCTTTTGATCTAAAGATGATGAACTCTTAAGAGTTTTTCATGGATCTTTAAGATCTCAAACTTAAAATTATTTTTTAGAAATTAATTTTTCCTTTGATGGATTTTTCCATCATTATTACAGAGCTAGGCTCTTTTAAGGAATTTTATTCCCTTGTGACCAGAGTTTGACAAGTGTCACTCTGTGACAGAGTTTTGCTCTAAAAGGGAGATCTTCTCCTTGTCTCAAGGGATTTCTCATTTAATGAGAATATTCTTTTGAGGATCTTCTCATTAATCGACAGTCCCATCCAATGATGAGGCTGTCTTATTAACTGATGCATTATCATCTGGATTTTGTGGGTCCCCCTTTGGTCCCCTTTCCACTGCATTGCAGTATGGTATAAATTTTAAAGTACCAAGCGTGGGAATTTTTAAAATTAACTTATGATACTGATAACTGAATTTCGCATTTCTTTGCAGGCAACATGTCTGCTGATCTTTCATTCCCATTCTTCCGCTCAGAGGGAGGATTCTCTGAGGTGCCGGTGGACCGGGAGGTTCTCGCTCTCATTAAGGATCACGACCCGGAGTATAAGAACCTTCATCTGTAGGGCAGATGGTACAGTGAAATCATCAAGGGTCGCCGAAGCTTCTCTTGTGCGACGCCGTCAGAGCCAATCTCATCGATCCCATATGCGGATGCACCCCCGGTGAACTATGCCGTGGAGGTCGTAAATTGGAATTCGGAGGATCTTCTTCAGCCTTCGATTGCCGCCATTCTCGTGCAGCCGCCGCCAGCCGTGGATATTCTGGGGCGGCGCATATGCCAGGGTGAGTCGCGCCCATGGGGACAACCTTATAACATTGGATTGACCCCTCGACATTCGGCCGGATATTTGCAGTAGGCCAGATACATTTTGTCGGCAAAGAAGGCGCATTTGCTGAAGATCGGTCTGTACCCCGCAGTGTACGCCTCACTGTTCGAGTACCCTGCTCCTCCGACGTGGTGGGTTAAGGCGTTCATAGAACAATGGAATATCCCCACCCATACCTTTCTTTTGTCGGACAGGGAAGTCTCTATCCTCTGGAGGAATTTGCTTAGATTTCAGGTTTGCCGGTGAGGGGGGAGCACTATGAGGAGTTACTTCCTCCGGATGAATATGTCTTCGCCATCAAGCCTTTGGTAATGGGCCTAACGCCGGAGAATGCTATTCAGCACCAGTTTCTGAGTCTGGTGAAGGTGCTGAATATGTATGAAGGTCTCTACTTGGAATCGGGAGGCCGGGGAGTCAGTTTTGCAGATTTCATCGCCCGCTTTCTTCGACCGGAGATTCTATTGCAGCGGAGTGAAAAGTTCGCCAAGCTCGACGACCCCTTCGGCTTCGGCTTAGATCGTCGACCAGCATTGGAGGATGACCAAAAGGGTTTTTACCTTCCTGACGCTGCAATCATGCCCTTATCGGAAATCGCCGCCCCGGGCATTGACGAGGAGACCTTTTTTCTCGGGTTTATGGGATTATGGCTGTGCTGGTTCACACTTCCCATGCACCCGCGCTACATGAGGCCGTCCATCTTTTACCCAGCGCATCGGATGGTGGCTGGCATACAATTGTCGATTGGAATCGCTGGGCTGGCTCACCTGTATCATGGACTCAGCGTGGCGGCGGACGCAAATGAACCTGGGGTGCAACCTGCCAATTTCCCGATGCACTACTTCACTTCGTGGATGGAAGTGCATGTGCTCGGGGTATTTGGCATTCATAAGAGCCCCTCGTTTTACGAGAAGTGCAGACTCCCAAGAGTTATGCGGCTGATTGGTGCCTCTATTGTGAATCCGTCTCCGCGGGAGGCTAGGGGGTTGCTTCTTCGTCCGCGCACGGTCGGAGCGAGCATTTCTTTTACGGACAAGGTCATGACCATCGGCTTGGAGACCTCCAAGGCGGTATTGGCGTTGCGCGATAACTTCAAGGACGGGGCCTCCGTATTGAAAGCCCGGGAGATTCTTCACTTATACTCCATCCGGCCGGGCTTCCTGGTGTTCAGGCAAAACAATATGGCGCTCTTCATGAGGTACAACCCCCATCGGTTTGCTCAACAATTAAGCTATAACCAGGGGGTCCCACTGGAGGCGTTTTTGGAAGAGCCCGCGGCCACCAGGGAGGGGATACGGAGCGCGCTGCACCACTTTATGCGGCTGAACACGGGCTCCCACTTCTTTATCAGCGAGCCGAGCTGCGTTCCACGGGCCCTCAACGTGTACGTGGCTTGGTACGCACACGCGATGGGTGCCGTCATCCGGGAAGAGAAGCGGTTGTTGGTTGACCGCAAGGGTGTGCCCCCTGGCAGCGACCGCAAAGCTCCTCTGAGGCCAAGGATCCCTGTCGTTCCTCCGCTGAGAGATGCTGGAGCTGAGCCACCGCATGTGCTGAGCCCTCCACGCGGATTGCCTCGTGATACCGTGGACGTGCCCCCAGCGCCCCGTGCTCCAGTGGAGATGGTGAATGTGGTTTCGCCTGAATCCGGCATGGGCTCGGACATCGGGACCAGCCGTCCCAAGGTGCCCACGAAGCGCAAGTTGATTTTGGGTGCGAACGGGGTCCGGGCTCAGAAGAGGAAGAAGAAGTCTGTTCTTTCTCTTGATGCTGTGCTCGGCTTAGAGCCTCAGGCCCCTTTTACCGAAGGCCTAAGTGAGTACGGAAGCAACGAGGGTTTCTTCGTAGAGCCAGCAGACACCGATCTGGCGGCCGCCATCGCGGCTTCTGAGCGATCGGCAAGGCTCGAAGCGTGGTTGGCTAAACTCGCGCAATCAGGTAATCACTAGTTGTGTTCTTTTTCATTTCATCGTACTTTTATCATTGTCTTTGACTGACGCTTTTCCTTTTTAAACAGGCATTTCTACCGAAGAAGCCATCGCTGCTTCCCTCAAAACCTTCTAGGAGGAAGAGATGAAACGCACTCTATCGGGTGTTGGTATGTCTCGGCTCACTGAGTCTTTATTCTACTTTTTATGGCCAATCTAATCTTTTCTTTGTCTCTTTGCAGGGGCCGCGGGATCTACTGCGCAAGCCGATGCGGGGATTCTCCCCGGGCCAGCTACCGATGTTCCGGCCTCTTCGGAATTGCCGCAAGAGATCCAACTCAAAAAGCCGATGATGGATGCCTTGAAGGCTCTGGAGGCAAATCTAAACGCGGACGACGACGCCTTGCTGAAGGAGGCCTCCAAGAGGTCCGTCGTGACGGCCCGGGAGGAGAGGAAGCGCTTGAGGCGCGCAGCGAAGGAGCGTAGCGCTGCTTTGGCCGTGGGAGCGGGCCCAAGCGCCGTTATTCCCGCTGCCACTTCTTCCGAGGAGCCCCCGGTCGCTTTGTCTACGGCTCATAGACAGGCGGCGCGTGCAGCTCGGGAAGCCAAAGATCAATCCACCTCAGGTAATGTGTTTTTCGAGGCTTTCGTTGTAAGAGTTGTAAAACTGCCGGTTCTTATACATCTTGTCCTGCAGGGCTGAGTCCAACTGAAGGAGCGGCGGCGACCGCCGAGCCTGAGGGGATGGTGGAGAAGGCAGCAGCCGAAACCGAGGCGACGGTAGGCGGTGCGGCCGTAATCGCCGGGCCTGAGCTAGCGGCTGACGAGACGGTCATGCCTACTATGCTCGAGAAGGTTGTCGATGCCGATCCCGATGTAGCGGTAGATGAGACGGCTGCTACAGCCGAGTCTGGGGCGGCAGCGGATGGAGCGACTGCGATCGATAAACCCTTGGCAGCGGTGGACGAGACGGCTGCGACCGCCGAGCCCGAGGGGATGGCGGGTGAGACAGGCATGATTGCCGAGGACGAGCCGGCCGCTCTTTCTCAAGAGTCGGGCACCGCTCCGATCATTGCTCTCCCAGCCTACGGTCCTTCATCGTCTCCCGGCCTTGCGAGTACGACGACGGCTCCTGTAGAGTCTGGCGATGAGGCAACGGGAGGTGGACCCATGTCAATGGAGGAGGGAGACGCCGCCGTTTCGGCTGGTGACTCATCAGGTAAATTTTGGGTTACCGTCCTTTTTTTTATTCTGTAACTTTTCTGACGGGCTTATCTTGTTTCTAACGCAGGTGAGGCTAGTGCAGATGCCCCTTTACTCGAGGGAGCGTCGTCAGTTACTGCCCTAACGGTGGCCACCACTCTACCCTCCTTCGTACCGTCACAAATGTTGGAAGGTATAGATTTGTGACTTATCAGTCTTATCTTGGCTGCATAATTTATGTACTGATGTCGTACTATTGCGTCTTTGCAGGAGTGCTTTTTGATCATCTTTACCAGGTGTTGCACCCACACTTCTCCTTCCCGTCGGAGCTTGCTTCCTCTAGCGGCGCTGGTGAGTATAGTTTTCAATTAATGCTCTTTCTTTTTTCAATAATGGAATTATTTATGATTTTTCCTTGTCCTGATTCCAGTGCTACAGCTCGAAGGAGGAGATGTAAGATCAGTTGCGCCACCGGTCCTCCCGGCTTTGCCGCCTGCTGCAGCCGGTATAGTAGACCCTACTATTCATGAGTCTCCTGTATTTTTAGGTCCGTCATCTGATTGTGATTTGTTTTGCAGCTATCGCTCCGGTTCGAGTCTCGCATCATGATGCCGGCAGGCCCATTCTCCAGGCGTCCATCCTCAAAGGGTGCTGCGATGAGTTTGAGCATGCTGAGCGGATGCGTTGAGGAGCTTGACGCAGAAGCTCCTACATCCGCCGCAGATTTCGCTGCGGAGGTTAATCCGATGCTGGCGACGCTTGTAAATTTTCATAATGAAGGCGTCGTCGAGTCTTGGGTTAATCACTGCTGTTCCCCTCTGAATGGCGGCCGAGACATTAGGACGTCTGGCCTGAGATTCGGGGCAGATGCTATTTGGTTTTACCCGTCCACCTCTCCGAAGATGCCAAGTTGATTTATGGCACCGTGTATCGGAGGTTTAGACGGATGCGGCCGATGTAGAAGACTTCGTCAGATTCCCCCTCGCTTGAGGGGTTTTTGATTGTGGGGACGCTCTTCCCTGCAGGCGCAAGCCCCTGCAGTTAATTACACTACCGCATCGCGGTAACAACTTTCTCCTTCTTCAGAATTTCACTTCGTGTCGTGGGTGTTTGTTTTGTTTGTGGTTGCCCGTGGATTGTATACGGAGACTATTTATTTCGTCGCCCGTAGGACGTGGATTAGTCCAAATCCGTATTTACTTAGATTTGGGTTTGGTGTTTTATTTTAAGGATACGTTAGCCATATTTGAGGCTAAGATCAACTTAAACGTTTTTTAAGGATACATTAGTCTAATTTCCAGACTAAGATCTACTTAACGGGATCGTCTAGATCCATTTCCAGTTTAGGGACATGGTGGTCCATTTAATATATGGCCGTCGGGACCCGTCACCTCTCTGACGACGTTGAAGGATTACAACGACATGTGTCAGAGGAGTTCAGAGATGTACCCTTGAACCGGATGTAAATTGATTTAGGAGAGCAGCCGTGCTCAGTCAATTTAATTTGAGGACTTACGGCCATGATTGGGCTAATTCCTGTTGATAACGTTCAACGTTTTTATCTTTGGCCTAGTAGGCCTTTATTAGGGCTTTGCCCCTGTTAATAATGCACTGCATTTTATTCTGACCTGTTAGGCCTTTTAAGTTGGGCTCTGTCCCCTTTTTATAATGCAGAGCATTTATTTTGGTCCATTGGGCCTCTTAATTGGGCTCTGCCCTTTAATAATGCGCTGCATTAGTCTGACAGAGCGCCACGTGGCTTGTCAGGCGCTTTGCGCCAATTGAGGAGCGCAAGGCGCAAGTCCATATGGAGGTGACACGTGTCACGCTCCGGTCAGCGCAAGCGCAGTGCGCTGCGCTGTTGCGCTGCTGACACGTGGCGCACTCTGGTGAGTTGCGCCAATTCATAAGAGCAATGCTCTGTCTTTAGAAGCGCATAGCACAGATCGTCATGGGGCTGACGCTTGGCGCTCTCTGGTGGCTTGCGCCGACCCGAGAGCGCAACAGTGCAGTTTTGCAAGTGCAAGGCACTGTTGCAATAACTTGATCCAATTTTGGATTCAAGAAAAGAATCTTTAAGATTCCAGAACCAAGGGTTCATAAAAAGTGCAAGGCACTATTATTATTTATTATTATTTTTTTATTGAAGATCATTGATCTTGTTCTTAGATCATTGATCTTTTCAGAAGAAATTCTTCTTTTATTAAAGGTTTTTACCTTTTCTTTCTTTCAGCTCTTCTCAAAATTCTTTAGAGGAATTCTCTGTTTTTCTCTCTGTGTTGATGATTTGAGTTGGGGTCTAGGGGTCTTTATATAGTGCCCATAGATTTGTTAAATTTGTTAAAGAGATCCTTCTCTGAGTGATTTGGGGAATTTTCCCCACCGTTGGATCTTTGATCCAAGGGCTTCTATTTTACAGAAGGCAATCTTCTTGTTTTAACAAGAACAGAAAGATCTTACTAGAATTTTAATTCTGTTTGGCGCAAACGCACCTGCGCTTGATACGTGTCGCGCAGCGCAACTGCACTGCCACGTGGCGCGCAGCGCAGAGCGCTTGCCACGCATCGCGCAGCGCAGAGCGCAGATCATCTGAAGCGTTGCTTCATTTAATTTTAACTTTAATTTCAAAACAGTGCTTTGCTCTGATTGGGGGAAACAGAAGCGTTGCTTCGTTTCCTGCCTTGGAATTTGAACAGAGCTTTGCTCTGATTGGGGTAAACAAATGCCTCCCTACCGTTGCGCTTACGTGGCCTCCAAACGTGAGCGCAGCGGTGGTAGAATTCCAACCGTCGCGCCATCCTTTGGAAGTTGAAACGGCTCTTCAATGCCTATAAATAGGACCTTTGGTCCCTTAGATGGATTTTCATCTCTTCATAAGAATTTTGTTCAGAGCCCTGCTCTTTTGTTTAGGCACTTTTAAAAGTTCAAACTCTAGAGAATTTTAGGTAAAAATTAATTTGGATTAAATTAATAGAATCTTAAGAGCCTTGCTCTCAATAGATCCCTGATCTAAAGAAGACCCATTTTAGGTTTCATTTAGCAGATCTTTGCTCTAAAAGGATCTAGAGAGGACTAGAGAGAACCCTGTTAGGATTCCATCAATAGAGCTCTGCTCTCTGAAAGATATCATTTATAATTTCTTGATTCATTAATGGAGCTTTGCTCCTTTTAAATCATATAGCAGAACTCTTAAGAGTTGCTAATTTTTGTCGATTTTCTTTTATAGGAGTGATGGACGCCCATACGTACGATCTTGACGAGATTATCTCTTACGGGGACATCCGCCGACTTGACCGTTCTCAAAATCGAGAATTTACCAACGCTGAGTGTGCCGAGATCATGAGTCGCTTCGACGCGTACAACGGTCAACTGCTTCCTCGGCGCTCCCCTCTGTTGAAGCTTATTGTGGGAGCCATCTGGAAAGCGCTTCCCTTATTCTTTACCGGCGTGCCGCTTAGAGCATTGGACGCCGCCGAGGACAAGGTGCACTCAGTGTACCTGATGAACTTAATCTCGAAGAGACGGCGAGACAATCTTATTGATCTCTTGCATGAAGCCTTTCAACAGTCCGCCATTCTTGCTGCCTATCGGAGGGTGGAGGACATCAGTGGGGATCCCGACGCCCGTGCTCGCGAAAGGAAGCACACCAGGATGGTTCGCCAAGCTTGGAAAGTCTTGGACAAGGTCACTTTCGAGTTCCTCAATCCCTGTCCAGGATCTGAGGTTTTGCCATTGTAATGATCTGGAAAATGTCCTTGTTTATTTCTTTATGATTGTAAGAACCCTTTGCCATATGAATGGAAATTTTTTTATTTCAACTTGTCTTACTTCTCGTTCTGAGTCTTTTGCATATACATGAATGGATGTGTCTCGAACGCTTAATCAAATGCAAATCGGATGTTCTTTCTGTCGCTTCCCTCTTTCTTTTATTATCAGTATACTGCTTTAGTAAACATGGTTGACAGGTGATAGAGCGAACATCCTGTATTGGCTTCTTCAAAAGGCAGCGATGGCTTAGGCCGCAAGTTCAGATCTGCTGCCTAAGACTTTTCAACTTTATGAGCCGTGAGGGTCTCATAAAGAATTTTCTCCCTACGGATCGAGAGGATCTCATAGGTGTATTTTCTCCTTAGGAATCGAGAGGATTCTTAAGTGCATTTTCTCTTATAAGTCGTAAGGATCTAATAAGAGAATTTTCCCTCTTACGAGTCGAGAGGACCCGTGAGCGGTTGTTTCCCTCCTTGTCGAGATTCGAGTTTGGAGAGTGAGACCCGTGGATAGTATGCAAGAGACCGTTTTGGGCCAACTTGTAGGGTCCCAGTGCTTAGGGAATAGGCTTCTTTTATGCCTACTGCCTAAGGCTTTATCTCACGAGTCGAGCCGCATCGAGAATTTCTCGCAAAGACATCAATTTCTTCACAAGTCGAGACGAATCAGGCATTTCTCGCAAGAATATCCTAACGTCACAGTTAACCTCTGCTCTTTACGACAGAAGTCCATTAGGGTCTATGGTACTTAGGGTTTTGGCCGTCGTACCGTCGCATAAGCTGATATATTCCTTGATAGGCAATCGTGCTGTTCGAGTAGCCCTGCGACTGCCGTGTCTCTGATCCCTTCCGGGGCTGGACAAGACGTCTTCAAGCAATCCTCCTTGGCAGTTTGACTGTCGGAAGAGCAAGCGTTAGGAATTTGCCATGCCGCTTTTTACTTGAGGTTAGGCTCATTTTGGTGAGCCCCGATGATTCATATCCACTCCGCGCTGGTGTGGGATGATCTCCGATAGTCTTTCAGGTTTTATGTGAGTTGACGTCAAGACACTGAAGCTAGGAATTTGGCCTTTGCTTCGTTTGCTGGCATCGCGTCTGCTGTATCGAGACGAATGTCGCGGTGGGAACTAGGGATTTTGCCGAGGCTCCGTTTGTTTGATTGTCGCGTCTGAACCCTGCTGGAGGAAGAACGCTGGGGTGACCTCTCGTCTGCTGTATCGAGACGGACATCACGGTTGTCTCTAGGTTGCTGGTGAACCGTCGAGATTTGGAACTAGGGATTTTGCCGTGGCTCCATTTGTTTGATGATGTTGCGTCTGCTGTGTCGAGACGAACGTCGAAGTGGTGACCATTCCGCACTGGTGTGAGACGATCTCCAGTTGTCTTTCAGGCTTTATATGACTCGCCGTTAAGACCTTGAAGCTAGGAATTTGGCCTTCGCTTCGTTTGCTTTGTCACGTCCGAACCCTGTTGAGGGAAGAACGCTGTCGTGACATCTTGTCTGCTGTATCGAGACGAATGTCGCGGTTGTCTCTAGGTTGCTGGTGAACCGTCGAGGTTTGGAACTAAGGATTTTGCCGTGGCTCCATTTGTTTAATGATGTTGCGTCTGCTGTGTCGAGACGAACGTCGAAGTGGTGACCATTCCGCACTGGTATGAGACGATCTCCAGTTGTCTTTCAGGCTTTATATGACTCGCTGTTAAGACCTTGAAGCTAGGAATTTGGCCTTCGCTTCGTTTGCTTTTGTCACATCCGAACCCTGTTGGGGGAAGAACGCTGTCGTGACATATCGTCTGCTGTATCGAGACAAATGCCGAGGTGGAGCTGGGATTTTGCCGTTACTCTATTTTTTTGATGATGGGGTCTTTCGTCGGCGTTGTATCTGCATCTTGATGGACTGCGAAGGAACGCCGTTGTTAACATCTCGTCTGCTGTATCGAGACAATTGTTGAGATGAAGCTGGGATTTTGCCGTCGCTTCGCCTTGTTTCGACCGCGAGGTCTTTTGTTGGCGTTGTATCTGCATCTTGATGGACTGCGAAGGAACGCCTTTGTTGATTCTTAGGCCGTAGATGTTGCCGTTAAGATTTGGAACTAGGGACTATGCCGTGGCTCCATTTCATTGCGACTCTGAGGTCGGTTGTTGACGTCAAGACCCTGAAGCTAGGGATCTTCCTTTTGCTCCATTTGTTGACATTGTGTCTGCAATATTGCGACAAATGTCGAGATTGTCTCTAAGTTGTCTATGAACCGTCGAGATTTGGCTTCGCTTTCTGGTGGAGCCTGTTGGAAAGGTATGGTTCCCTCTTTATTTGCGCCCTTGAATTGTATACAGGGATCGATGTGATCTCAGCTGTAGGGCTAAAGTTTTATCATTTTTTTGTTTTATTTCCGCGATGCTCTATCATTTCAGCTTTTATATCGCGAAGGTCGCGATTGCCCAATCATTTCGGCTATTTTTCGCGGTGCCCAATCATTTCGGCTATTTATTTTATTTTTACTCGCTGCTTTGTATTGCGAGTTGCCCAATCATTTCGGCTATTTTGGATGCATACGTTTTTACTTGCTGCTTTTTATTGCAAGTTTCCCTATCATTTCGGCTATTTCGTATGCATGTGTGGCTTGCTGTCTTTTCGCCGCAAGCTTGGAATTAGACACCGGTTTCGGCATCAACACCGCTACAACTGGGATATTGCCAGGAGCGAATCATCATTTGCCTCTGTCGACGTCGAACAAAGATGGCTTAGTAAACAGGGTTAGGATCCTGTCGACTAAGGCTTTTGACTTCATGAGCCGTAGGGGTCTCACAAAGGTATTTCTCCCTACAAGTCGTGATGATCTCGTAGGTGTGTTTTCTCCTTAGGAATCGTGTGGATTCCTGAGTGTATGTTCTCTTATAAGTCGTAAGGATCCTACAAGAGTGCTTTCTCCTTATAAGTCGAGAGGACTTACAAGGGTTATTCACCTTGCGAACATATCCCTAGTCACGGGTGGGACTTTGCTGGGGAAATGCTTATTCGCGCCCGTGGATTGTATACAAGGGTCAGTATTGAGCCATTTGCAGGGCAATATCGAAGGTTGTGGGGGTTGCTTAAGCACAGGTTCAGGTCTCTGTAACTTAAGACTTTCAAATCTTATGAGCCGTGAGGGTCCCATAAGAGAGTTCTCCTTACGAGTCGTGAGGATCTCGCAAGTGTATTTTCTCCTTAGGAATCGTGAGGATCCCTAAGTGTGTTGCTCCCTTGTGAGTCGTAAGGATCTCACGCGGGTGGTTTCTCCTTACAAGGTCGAGAGGACCTTGTAACTGTCCTTTAACGAGGTTGCGCCCTTTCAGGTTTTCACAAACACTCGCCGGTAGTCCTGCTGTTTTTACTCACGGAGCCCTTTCGGGTTTTCATCCGTGCCCTTTTTGCTTATGGACATACCTTTTTTTTATTCTCTTTATTTTCATATTATTTTTTTTACGAGGTCGCGCACTTTCGGGTTTTCACGAACACTCGCCGGTAGCCCTGCTGTTTTTACTCACGGAGCCCTTTCGGGTTTTCATCCGTGCCCTTTTTTTGCTTATGGGCATACCGTTTTTTTTATATATATATATTTTTTATTCATCTCGTCAGCCTGAAGATACTGCGGTAGTAGTTTAAGGACGTTTCGGTCCTTCATTAGTTTAAGGACGTTTCGGTCCTTCACCGTGCATATCCATGAGTAGATAGGCTCCACCCTGGTAAACCTTGTCTATGATGTACGGGCCTTCATAGTTCGGCTCGAATTTTCCCCGCTTGGCGCGATTGGGGATCATAGGTCTTTTGACCACTAGCACGAGTTCGCCTTGGCGGAATGTCCTCGGCCTGGTCAATCTTTCATATGAGCGCGTCATCTTTGCTTTATAAGCCTCCAGATTTTGTTGCTCTATGAGCCGGGTTTCATCAAGGGCATCAAGCTCCTCAAGCCGAAGGTGAGCATTTTCTTCGTCGGTCAGCTCGTAGTGGACTGCTACTCGTAGAGAGGGTAATTCTATTTCGAGGGGGAGTACTGCTTCTGTACCGAATACCAACGCATACGGCGTTGTGTTCGTGGCCGTCTTGAACGTAGTTCGATATGCCCAGAGAGCTTCTTACAGTCTCTCGTGCCAGTCCCTTTTATTTCGGGACACCGTCTTCTTCACGATCTTTGTCAAGGTCTTGTTGAAAGCCTCAGCTAGACCGTTAGCTCGGGGATTATAAACTGAGGAATATCACCAGTCTATGTTGTGTTGTTGTGCGAAGAGGCTGATCTTGTGGCTTCTGTAGGCTGGCCCGTTATCGGAGATGATCCATCGCGGAGTTCCAAACCGATAAATGACGTGCGTCTTGAAGAAATGGAGGATATTCTCCATCTTCACTTCTCTCAGCGGTACTGCTTCTGCCCATTTAGAGAAGTAGTCAGTCGTCGCCAAAATGAATCTATGTCCCCTGGACGATGTTGGTTCGATGGGGCCGATTACGTCAGTCCCCCACATTTCGAACGGCCAGCTGGCCACTGTTGGATGTAGAGGATTTGGGTGCTGATGGATAAAGTCCCCATGAATCTGGCATGAGTGGCATTCCTTCGCATATTCGAGGCAGTCCTGAATCATCGTGGGCCAATAGTATCGCATCCGCTTAATCTTCAACTTCATCTTTGGGCCTGCTTGGTGAGAACCGCAAAGTCCGTCGTGAACTTCCTGAACGACTCTTTTCGCCTCTTCAGGTCCCAGACATCTCAACCACAGAGAATCAAACGACCTCTTGTACAGAGTATCATTGACGAAGGCGAAAGACAGAGCTCGTTTCATGAGCTGATATTTTGAGGACGCATCTTCAGGCGCTCGACGGGATTTGAAGTAGTTTATAAAGACTTCTCTCCAATCCTCAGCCTTTTCCTGGTCTTTTATTTGCATAGCCATTTGCTCAGTCACTCCCTTTTCTTCGGATGATTCCAGATATATTTCTGCCGGGGCAAGCACCCGACGGCTTTGTACCACGATTCTTACGTCATCGAGGTTCTCGTCGGCCAGTTCTTTAGCGAGCTTGGCTAACGCGTCCGCCTTGCTATTTTCTGCACGCGGTATGCTTTCCAGCATATAGGAGGGAATTTGAGTTAGCAGTTGCTGTACTCTCTCGCCATATTTCACCAGTTCGGGTTTGCACGTTTGGTAGTCGCCATTTACTTGACTGACGACCAGTTGAGAATCTCTATATATGAGGAGGTTTTCAATTCCCATGTCGATGGCGATCTCGAGGCCTGCTATCAAAGCTTCGTATTCGGCTTCATTGTTCCTCCTCGGCTCTGTTAAGGAGAAAGCAAAGCGCATTATCCCTCCTTGTGGAGTTACGAAGATGAGGCCTACCCCCGATTTGATTATAGGGGTGCTTTGTTTGCGCTTCTTCGTGGAAGACGCTCCATCAAAATAGAGTTCCCATCGGGTATCACTACCGTCGATCGCATTAAACGCATGTTCGTCTGGTAGCTCGTAATTCAGAGGAGAATCGGCAGGTATCAGATGCTCAGCGAGGAAGTCGGCGATGGTCTGGCCTTTCACTGCCTTAAGAGGTTGATAAGTTATTGAGAACTCCATCAAGAGCAGGGCCCATTTAGCGAGCCGACCTGTCAGTATGGCCTTTGACATCAAATATTTGAGAGGGTCCACCTTCGATATGAGACAGACTTCATGTGCCAATGCATAGTGCCTGAGTTTTGTTATCGCGAAGATAAACGCCAGACAGTGTTTCTCGATAGGGGAATAGTTGCTTTCTGCCCCCAGGAGAACTCGACTTAAGTAATAAAGAGCTCTTTCTTTCCCTTGGTCGTTCTCTTGTTCACATAATGCGCCTAAGGAACCTTCGAGGGCGGTTGTATAAAGAATGAGAGGTTTTCCCTTGACCGGAGCAGCCAACACTGGCGGATTCTGCAGGTATTGCTTGATTTCGTCCAGCGTGCCTTGGCATTTATGATCCCAGACGAACGGGGTTCCCTTCTTCATCAGGTGACTGTAAGGGCGGCACTTGCCTGAGAGGTTGGCTATAAATCGCCGGATGTACGCGAGCTTCCCTTGGAGAGACCGCAATTGCTTGAGAGTCCTTGGCGGAGGCATTTCCATGATCGCCTTGATCTTTGACGGATCTATCTCGATACCTCGATGTCGGACGATGAATCCTAGGAATTTGCCCGAGGAAACTCCGAATGCGCACTTGAGAGGGTTCATCTTCAAGTTGTATTGTCGAAGGCGTTGAAATACGGTCTTCAGATGCTCTAAATGCTCCTCGTATGATTTGCTCTTAACCATGAGGTCGTCGATATAGCATTCGACGATTTCATGTATAAGGTCATCGAAGATCTTTGTCATGTCCCTTTGATAGGTGGCACCGGCGTTCTTTAGACCGAAGGGCATCACCTTGTAGCAGAATATACCCAAAGGGGTCCGGAAAGCGGTGTGCTTCTGGTCTTCGGGATGCATCTTTATCTGATTATATCCTGATGAGCCGTCCATGAAGGAGAAAACCTCATGAGTGGACGTGTTATCTATCATCAGCTCGGTGACCGGCACTGGGAAATCGTCCTTCGGACAAGCTTTATTGAGATCCCGAAAGTCTACACATATGCGTACCGTCCCATTCTTCTTCATCACTGGGACGATGTTGGCGATCCAATCAGGATACTAAACTTCTTGGATAAACCCAGAGTCGATCAGCTTCTTAACTTCGTCGTTAATGCTCATCTCAAGCTCGAACCGCATTCTTCTCGGTGCTTGTTTGATTGGTTTGACGTTCGGGGATATCCCCAATTTATGCACAGCAATTTCTGGATCTAGTCCTGGCATTTCGGAATAGTTCCATGCGAAGCAATCTTTATGCTGCATAAGCACGTCTTTTAATGAAGCCACCCTTCCTTCAGACAACAGCTAACTAACGAATGTCGGTCGCGGGTCGTTTGCCGTCCCCAACTCAATTTTCTTGAGGTTATCTGCAGTGGTGTGTATTCCATCTTCCAGCTCTTTCGGCGCTGGTGGAAATTCTGAGATCACCTCGTCATCGCTGTTTTCGAAGCACCAGGGAAGGTCATCATCCATATTCTCGGGCTCTTCTTTTGATATTGTTATCATATGACAAGTACGAGCTCGCTTCCAAGACCGATGTGGATCTGGTTCTGCTTTCATGGCTTTGGGTTCATGCTCCTGTGGCGGCGTTACCCTCCAGCTGTCAGATAGAGTGAACTTGCCGAGCTGATACTGATCTTCGACCCAATTCTTGAAGGTGAAGCAATCTTCGAGAGGGTGTCCTATTATCCTGTAATAAGAGCAATAGTTCGGGTGTGAGACTTCGCCTGCTTGCTCAGGGTGTTTAGACTCCGGCAGTGTAAGCATTTGATGTTTTATAGCGAGGTCAAGTATCTTCTTTGTCTTGTCTTGAGGAAAAGAGTATGCTCGACTCATCTTCTTTATAAGGGACAAATCCGGACCACTTGATTCCCGCTCGCGTAACTTCTTGGTCCTGCTTTATCGTTGCTGAATGCCTTTTCCGCTTTTTGACTTGTTTCTGCCTTGGCGCCGGGCCTTTTTTACAACAGGTTGACAGGGAGCGGCATTTTCGTCTTTCGCAGCCTGTTGAAGGAGGCGTTGCGTCCTGGCTTTCTCGTAGATGTCCATTTCGCGATTGTGGTCGTCTCAGACTTTTTGACCAGCTTCCCTTATAAACTTGTCTATTTGTTCTTCGAACGACGGACTGGGCATTTTTACGTCGGGGACTTTTTCTGGTTCAGGGTTAGCATCTTCCCATTGAGCATCCCCTTCTTCATCAAAGTTATGCACAACATAGCAGTCGCGGAGTAGCTCCTGTTTCTTGGACCGAACATATCCAAGCCCGATTGCTTCCATTCTCCCGTTAGGCAACTTGTGCTGAGTTCCGGGAACGTTCCAGACCCTGTCATAGAATTTGGCTTTTCGAGCAGTCTGTTTGAAGGGTATCCCTTGGCGCTTCAATAGCCTTTTCAAACCTTCTGTGTAATATCTAGGCAGACGGATGGGCTGAAGTCTGTCAAGCGTAGGCTCCGCACCGTGCCAGATTTCTTTCTTCACTTTGGTTTCCCCGGAGCGGTAGAATAGAATTGCCTTTTTGCCTTCTCGCCTGGGTAGGACATAGAACGTCCGCAGCTCTTCTACACTGTAGGTATCAAGCGCATCTAGTTCTTTATGATGTTTGGGCGGAACCATGGCGACTTGCAGACTTTGCTCTTCGTCAGTGAATGTTTGTATTGAAGGCCGAGCCGAGAATGTAGCATGGATTTCATCTTCCGAGTCACTGCCAAAGATCAACATAGGAGCGGATGGTCCCGACTTGTTGTATTGGAGTGGACCCGAATAAACCATCTCTTCCTCTTCCTCAGTTTCACTCCCGAAGACAGGGATGGTGGCGATAGCTTTGTTCTCCGGCTTGTGACACCTCTCCGTGTCTTCGAAATCCGGTAAGAAGTATTTTGCATCTTCATATTTGCAGACTTCGTTCACGGAGAATGGGTTCAGCTCTCCTGTTACGGTATACTCGAGATCATCCTTAAAATATTTCATACACTGATACTGTGTAGAAGGGATGATGTTGTACTCGTGTAACCAGGGTCGACCGAGCAAAGCATTATAGCATGTCTTGGCGTCTATGACGTGGAATTTAATGTCCTTGATGAGTAGCCCAAAGCGTAACGTCAGTATCACAGACCCGAGAGTCCGTGATGATTGAGAGTCCAACCCGGAGATGATGATCTTATCCCGAGCGAGGTGATGGACGCTCATGCAGATTTCCTTCAATACCCGTACATTGAGGAGATTGACGGAAGACCCATTGTCAACCAAGATTTTGCCTATCTTTATATCGTCGCAGTACCCTGAGACATAGAGGGGACGATTGTGTTCGCATGTCCCAAGGAGGAGGTCTTCGTCGCCGAAGGTGATATCGGCTGTGTGTACTTCTTCCAGCTCGTCCTTCATCTTTTCTTCGGCAAGAAAAGCTTGGAATTGCTCTGGCACTTGTAGCGCTTTGATCAATGAATCTCTTGCTTCTTTTGATAGTAAGAGGATATTGAGAACACTGAGTTGCGAGGGTAACTTCCTCAAGTGTGCCAGAACGTTGTAGTCCACCTTATTTTTCTTTGGCGGGTCCTTGGCGGTTAGCTCTTCCATGACTTGGTCATCTAGGGCGATATCCTCAGAGACCTTTTCTTTTTCCTTGTCTTTTTTATTTGAGGGTCCGAGATTCTTTTCGGGGTAGCGTACGATTACGCAGCCGGATATTTTCGCAGGCCTTCGGCTCTCCCTCTTTTCCCGAGGTGGACTCTTTAAAGAGAGGGCTAAGAGCCATTTCCTCGTCAGAGTCGCTCCCGAATGTGAGAATTTGCGCTTCCCCGGCGTTAACCATGCGACAATCGCCGGTAGTTCTTCTAAGCTCCTCGGTCGTACTTTTCTGCTCCCTACAAGTTTTGCGCTTCTCACGCTTAAAATGTTGACGGTGAACAACATACCCCTGCCACCATCTATTGAAAGCTTTGCACTCTTCGGTGGGATGCGAAATCTTTCGATGATATAAGCATTAGGAAGGGTGCATTTCTGCTTTGCCGGCAGTGTTTCCTTCAGAGGGTGGTAGCTTCATCCCCATTGATATGGATTTAGCAAACCTTTTCCTCGTCTTGAATTTGTTTTTATCCTCAACGGATGTCTTTTGATTTGACGGGAGTGTCTCAACTCTTTCGTCTAGTCGCCGGCGCTTGGCCCTTTCAAATATGACCGTCTCGCGTTCCCGATCAGCTTTACTCTTCAAAAGAGCTTCGTTGAGGAATGCATCAATTGTTTCATCTGATGGCCCCAGAAGTTCCGGTTTAGGATCTGCCCCCAGCTTCTCAGTGCAAGGAGTTTTCTCATCTTCTGTAAACGAGTGGGAGATCATATGACAACTTGCTACATAACCCTCAGATTCATCCGACGAGCTTTCTCCATCATCTTCCTCCTGAAAGACGTGGATAAGGAACTCTTGGAGCGTGATGGGAGTCCGTGCCTTCTGATTATACTCCTCCAGCGCGTCAATCTGTTTCTGTAAGTCCGTGCGCTTGTCGCCAGGCTTCATGGGCTTTTTGGATCTCTTCTTCTTCTTCTTTGAAGACTTTGACGGCTGGGTGTGAGTGCTTGGGCCATCACTACTGATCTTTGGAGTTGGGCACGGCTTTAGCATCCCTTCGATGATCTGGGGTTCTAGCGGGTTCTTCCACCTGATCGCCGGGCATGTCTGGAGATCATTCAGCATCCTTTTGGTTTTGGCTGATAGCAAGACCTCCCACGGAGCTTCTTCAACAAGGGAGCACGTTGCCCCCGGCATATTCACCTTTTTAGGGGTATGAGGTTGCGGCGGGTTCACCCTCCATTTTTTGGATAATGCGAACTTGCCTTGTTGGTATTGGTCTTCAATCCAGTTTTTGAAGACGTAGCAATCTTCGATCAGATGACCCAATACTCGGTGGTAGGGGCAGTAATTGGGATCATTGACGTCGTTTGGCTGCAACGGACGTTTTGAATCTGGCAGATTGATGAGTCTGTTGCGCACTGCCAGCTCGAACAGTCTTCTCGTTTTATTTTGAGGAAACGAGTAAGGACGTCCTAGCCTCTCCTCGAGGGATAGGCGCGGACGCATATTGTTTTGACGGACAGCCGGCTTCAAGTTGCTCGGCTGTTGTTGAGCATTGGCGACAACAATCGCTTTTCCTTTCCCCTTTTCATTTCGAGAGTCCGGCTTTGGAGGAGACGGTCTATGGCCCATCTAGTCCATTTGGGCTAATTTGTCAATCAAGGCCTGGAACCTGGTTGGTTTAAAGAACATCATGAACTATGAAATAGTTTCATGAGGATCTAGGGTACCCATGAACATGCCCACCGCTGGCGCTTCTTCGATGCGTTGTTCGCATTTTGACCACAAGTTCCGCCATCGGATTGCATATTGAACCCAAGTTTCACCCGGCTTTACTCTTGCATTGATCAAAGCTGTTATTGGAGTACGCTCGCTGGCGCTTGCGAAACGCTGGGTAAACAACAACTCCATTTCAGCGAAAGTTTTGACGGAGTCGTTCGGAAGCTCGGAGTACCATTCAAACGCCGTCTCCGACAAACTGCCTACGAATTGGCGAAGCAGGAGCTTATCATCGCCGCCGGTGTTGCCACAAAGAGCCCTGAACTGGGCAACATGTTGATGGGGATTGCCTGTCCCCTTGTAGACATGGAATTTTGGGATCGTATAGCCCGGCGGGTATTTGATCTGATCATACCAGCTCGGATATGGTCGCCTCGTTTTGACAACTTGACCAGCCGCTTCATTTGCCTTGTGGACTCGTATTTGCTGAGCAATGTAGTCATCCAGGGCAGCTTTGGAAATTGTCTCCTCCTTGGCTGTTGAAAGAGCCGGCGGTGGATTTGACGTTTCTCCTCTGTCATCTTCAAGGATAATCGGAGGATCTTCGGCTGGGGGATCCTGCTGGATCATCATACCCACCATGTCCTGGAACAGAAGGGTCATTCGTTTTATATTGGCTGCTTGTTCCGCAACCTCTTTGTCCTTCTTTTCCAGTATTCTCCGAAGGAATTCGGCATCGGTTTCTTGCTCCTGGCGTTGATCCGAGGATGCTTCTGGGCTTTCTTTTGGCCCGGTGAGTGTGGCCATCGCAGTCATCATTTCTTGGAGCTTCTGCTGCTACTCTTGAGCTTTAGTCACCGATCGCGTAAGCGGTCTATGACCTGTGGATATACGGCTATCCTCTTTCCCGGACGCCATGTAGACGGTATGTACCACCATGCCCCCAGACTTAGAGCGTTTAGGTTCAGTGCCTTTGACTTTTGTCGCCGGCACAGAGATCTTCTCCGGCCTTCTTTTCTCAGGAGCGGTCGAAGTTGAGGGAGCCGTCTAGGTGGGCACCCAGACAACTTTTCGTGGCTTAACAGGATGGCTGACTTCCTTTTGGACCTTCAGTTTCTTGTGCTGGCAGAAGAAATTTGGATCGATCACCGAGTATCGGGCCTGCCACCAGACTTTATAGAATTTGGAGGATAGCCGTTGAGGGGATTGGGGCTGTTCTGGATTTACTTCTACAGCCTTTTCCAGCGGAGGGGGATACCTCTTCAGTACAGCGGTAGGAGAATTCCTACGTACTTTATTTAGCAGTTCAAAGCTGTTCCCAGTTGGAACAGCAGCATTAATTTCCACCGTTGGAGCTGGTGGAGTTAGCCCAGAGGGGGAGTTGCCCCCAGCCTTCCTTATCCGGCACCAGTGGCGACGTCGGGCATGACGAGTTGTTGGGATTGGTTCAGCGACGGCTTTGTCTTGCCCCTCGTTCAGGTGGGGGGCTGTCGTGGGTGTCAGCCTCTTGAAGACTGACGTCCGTTGAGAAGCCGTGTCCAACCGGTCAAAAACAGATTTCTGAGCGGGAGTGGGAACGGGAGCAGTCAGTCTTACAAAGACCGACCCTCTGGCAGGAGAAGCCGCCTTGACGACTTCAAGAGCAGGGATGGATATCTTCCTTGGGATGGCCACTTCAGGTATTATGGGCTTCTTGGTAGGCCCTTTGGAGCTCGAGTTCAGCCTGGTGAAGACCGAGGAGTTGGAATTGGGCGACCCGTTGAGAGGGGCCGTGGTAGTAGCAAGCCGATCGAAGACCGACTTCTTTGAAGCTTCCGATACGGGTACAGGGATGGTGAAGCTCGCTGGCGGGAGCATGGTCCCGAAAAACAGCCCTGTGGTGGCCTGAGTAATCTGCTCCACGGGCATCGTGAACAAAGAGGCCGCTTGGGGCCCGTAGGTTATGCTTCCAGGTGAGGCGGAGCGTCGGTTGCAGTTGCAGTTCGAGCAGTTGAACGCCATTGCTGTTTGCTTTCTGCGCCAAGCAAGAGACCAAATCTTAGTAACTTGAAACCCAAGGGCAACCATTAACAAACCGCGATTCGTTCGCGAATACGACACACGAAGTGTGGAGTGGAAAGAGGAAAAGGTCCCACCGGGCATGCCAGAATCTGTTCCCCGCCGAAAACACGGCGCAAGACTGGGCATCTTGGCACTGAGATTCGGGGCAGATGCTATTTGGTTTTATCCGTCTATCTCTCCGAAGATGCCAAGTTGATTTATGGCACCGTGTATCGAAGGTTTAAACGGATGCGGCCGATGTAGCAGAGTTCGTCAGATTCCCCCTCGGTCGAGGGGTTTTTTGATTGTGGGGATGCTCTTCCCTGCAGGCGCAAGCCCCTGCAGTTAATTACGCTACCGCATCGCGGTAACAACTTTCTCCTTCTCCAGATAGTCACTTCGTGTCGTGGGTGTTTGTTTTGTTTGTGGTTGCCCGTGGATTGTATACGGAGACTAATTTATGTTGTCGCCCATAGGATGTGGATTAGTCCAAATCCGTATTTTCTTAGATTTGGGTTTGGGGTTTTGGTTTAAGGATACGTTAGCCGTATTTGAGGCAAAGATCAACTTAAACGTTTGTTAAGGATACGTTAGTCTAATTTGAGACTAAGATCAGCTTAACAGGATCATTAGATCCAACAAGAGAACATTTGGGCTCTATTGTTTAGTTTAGGGACATTGCGGTCAATTGCCAGTTTAGGGACATGGTGGTCCAACATTCCCATTTTAAGGACGAATATTAGTTTAATGACATTTCGGTCCAACATTCCCATTTTGGGGACGAATATTAGTTTAAAGACATTTCGGTCCAACATTCCCATTTTGGGGACGAATATTAGTTTAAAGACATTTCGGTCCATGAGTTTAAGGACCCCACAGTCCGTAGCAATGTATGGTTGTCGGGACCCATCACCTCTCTGACGACGTTGAAGGATTACAACGACAAATATCAGAGGAGTTCAGAGAAGTACCCTTGAACCGGGTGTAAATTGATTTGGGAGAGCAGTTGCGCTCAGTTCAATTTAATTTGAGGACTTATGGCCAGAATTGGGTTAAGTCCATCTGAAAATGTTTAACATTTTGTTCATGATTGGCCTGTTTAGGCCTTTGCTTGGGCTCTGCCCTTTTTTAAATAATGCACAGCATTGGTCTTTTTAATTAAATGCACAGCACTTAGATTAGGCCTGCTAGGCCTTTTAATTGGGCTCTGCCCTTTTTTAATAATGCATAGCATTTGTTTTGGTCTGTTAGACCTTTTAATTGGGCTCTGCCCCTTTTTAATAATGTAGAGCATTTAATGGTCTGACAGTGCGCCACATGGCCTGTCAGACGCTCTGCGCCAATTAAAGAGCGCAAAACGCCAGCGCATGTGGAGGTGACACGTGTCACGATCTGGTGAGCGCAAGTCTGTTAGCGCAGTGCGCTGTGCACCGCGCTAGTGCGCCGCTGACACGTGGCGCGCTCTGGTGCAGTGCGCCAATCCAAGAGCGCAGCGCTCTGTTTTTAGAAGCACAAGGCGTAGATTGACACGTGGCGCTCTCTGGTGACTTGCGCCAGTCCAAGGAGCGCAACAGTGCAAATCAAGAGTGCAAGGCACTGTACAATAGCGCAAGGCACATCTTAATCAAATTTAGATCAAAGAAACAAGAGGTTCTACCTCAAGATTCAAGAACCAGTGGTTCATCAAAAGGTTGTGCTTTTATATAGATCAAAAGATCTAATAATGAAGTAAATTACTTCTTTAATTTTTGTGATTGGATCTTTTTTGATCTTTTTTCTTTTAATTAAAGATCTTGATCTTCTTCTTAGATCTTTGATCTTTTTAGAAGAAATTCTTCTTTTTGTGAGATGTTTTCATCTCTGTTCTTTCGAGAATCAAATTCTTTACTTTGAAGAAGATGATCTTCTTTCTTCAAAAGCTTGCCTTTTTTCTCTTTGAGTTTTTCTCAAAGTTTTTAGAGGATCTCTTTATATCCGAGACTTGGAGTCTAGGGGCCATTATATAGGGCCAATTAGTTTGTTAGGTTAGTTACAGAGATCTTTCTCTGATTGATCTGGGGATATTTTCCCACCGTTGGATCTTTGATCCTAAGGCCTCTGTTTTACAGAAGATAATCTTCTTATTTTAATAAGATTAAAAAGATCTTTCTAGAATTTTAATTCTGATTAATTAAATAATTCATTATTTAAGTTTTAGTGCTGGCACAGTTGGCGCAAGGGCACCTGCGCTTGACACGTGTCGCGCAGCGCAGAGCGCAACGCACCTGCGCTGACACGTGTCGCGCAGCGCAGAGCGCAGCGCAACTAAAACGTTGCTTCCTCTATTTTTAAAGTTTAAATTTTAAAACAGAGCTTTTCTCTGATTGGGGTGTGCTGCCTTGGGCGCAGCGCCCCTTGCGCTGGCGTGTCTGCTTTTGACACGTGGCGCTCTGCGCGCAGCGCAAGGGATCTGAAGCGTTGCTTCACCTTTTGAATTTGAAATTCAAACAGAGCTTTGCTCTGATTGGGGGAAACACGGCCATTTTTCGCAAAAGTGTTCCACTCTTGGGATGGAGGGAGTATTTGTTGGCTGCTTTCGGATATCAATCCCTGACTCATGAACCAAAATTTGATTTTGTTGTAATTGCAATCGGGCGACTTGGGTCGTGAGATCTGTCATGAAGTTTGCCAGCTCGTCGACTTTAGAATGGACCTTGGCCATCTTCTCGTCCCTATCCTGAAGCTGCTTTTAAAGCCATTGGAATAATTCTTGTTCTATAGTTCCGAGTATGACAATGGGGTCATCCTTACCGCTTGAGCTTGATTCAGTAAGAACCACGGGGTCCTTTGGCTTAATGTCCTGAGTGGGCTCTTCATCATCTAGACCGAGCCGGTGTTGGGAAGCAACAACCACGTCATTGTCATGGGTATGAGGCGTCGGAGGACTTGTTCTTCTGGGCTCCACCATGTAGACCGTGTGAGTTATGTACCCGTCTACTGCTTCATTGGTAATGTGGACCGTTAGGCTTTTGGCTTGTTGCCTTGGTCCGCTCTTTTCGGAGAAAGGCAAATGACTGAGAGAAGCAAGTTTCCGAAGGGCTTTGGTCTCTGTTTGTATGAAATTGGAGATCGCAGCTTGATTGTTTGTTAACATGCCTTTAGACAGTTCTATCTCTCCTGCCTTGTATTGCTTTTCGACCCAATCTTTAAAGACAAAGCAGTCTTCAATAGCATGACCTATCACTCTGTGAGAGGGGAAATATTTGGGGTCGTCGGTCATATTCGCTTCTTGAGGTCTTTTTGATTCTGGCAATTGTAAACCATTTCTCAGGACATCTTTGAATATTTTACGGACTTTGTCCTTTCTGAAAGAATAGACCTTATCCAGCTTCTCTTTCAGTGGAGATTCTCCTCCCTCTCTGAACACTAGCTTCCGAGGCTGGTTGGCATTAGGCCCGCTCATTGCTCGTTTATTTCGGTTAGCCGAAGTGTTAAATGATTCAGCATCGTCGGAATTTCCGCTTTTGCGATTATCGTCCTTTCGGTTTCTCCATGACCTATTGTTATTTTGGGAATCAGAGGAGGACTTCTGTTTTGAGCGCTCCAACATCTAAACTTTTCTGGTCAGCTCTTGGAATGTTTTGAGACCCGCGGTGCATAGAAATGGGACCATCCAATTGTTGAAATTTCCGACGAGGAGGCTGACAGGTTGGTCCTGCTCTATCGGCTGTTCATATTTGACGGAGAGATTGCGCCATTGGGTTATAAAATCTATGCTGCTTTCGTTGTTCTTTGGTTTGGTTCTTACAGGGTCGGCAATGATGATCTTATCACTGACACTTATGAACCTTTGCCGAAACAGAGATTCCATTTAGACAAAAGCAGTGACGGAGCCATCCGGTATGCTCGCGTACCAATCGAAAGTGACATCGGTTAAGCTATTGACAAACTGGCGGAGGAGAAGCGCATCATTTCTGTCACGACCCGAAAGAGTACGTGACTGGCCCTTGAAACATATGAAGTCTACAGGACTCCATCTGATCCAAGTAAGCCAAAAGCCCAGAAATCTAAATCCATTTTAAGAGTAAAGAAACATATTTTGTAAATTATTTTCCATTGAGGCATTTTATCAAACACTTACTACTTATAAACCAAGAGCACAACCCACACAAGCAATATAATATACAACGCCGAAGGGCGAGGATTAAAACCCAAGAGAATCTCCAATAAGCAAGAAAATCGCAATATTACTGAGCGCGACTCTAAGGTCGAAATAATACATCACTAGTGTCTAAGTCTGAAACAATATACAAGTTTTGGTTGATGGATTTCTAGATACAATGAATAATACATGTACAACGGCGGTTCTGATACAAAGAACCCACCTACCAAGCAAATCACCCGCAAAGGAAAGCAGTGTGCCGGAAATGCCGCTATGGAACCTGTACGACAAACCTGCAAGAACTGTGGCACAACGGGGGTGAGTTGCCAACTCGTGAATAGAAAATATCTACAAGCAGAAATCGAAAGCAAGACCTAATCCTAGGTCAATACAATCAGTATATAATATAAACCTCAAATGAATAAGTCTGAAGCATGGTAAAGTGGCAATGTAACATCTGAACCTAAGTGTATTGCCAAGAACTCGTGCCAGTGCCTCACGTAATAACATATCATAAATACGATGTATGTATGCGGTGAAATGAAAGCAGAAGGTATCACGAATGAAGTCATCAGAAAATCAGTGTCGAGCATCGACACAAGTATATATATCTCAATATCAAGTAAATCCCACATATCATGTATCCGCTATGTATGCAACATCCATGAAGGTACTCTATCAGGTACTACTAATACATGATGTAATGCAGATAAAATAAATGTGGGGTAGGGGAGATGTAATATACCATTGACCATAAAGGCTCCTCTCATATTGAGCACATAGGCTCCTTTCATATATCGGGCATCCGTCAGTCCGGGTCAGCCCCCCCCACTCTCATATATCGAGCATCCGTCAGTCCGGGTCAGCCCCCCCACTCTCATATATCGGGCATCCGTCAGTCCGGGTCAGCCCCCACTCTCATATATCGGGCATCCGTCAGTCCGGGTCAGCCCCCACTCTCATATATCGGGCATCCGTCAGTCCGGGTCAGCCCCCACTCTCATATATCGAAATGCATATATATAAGTTTGCATAGATCATCATGATGATGTATCAAGTAGGTGTATATATATATCGGCGTCCCATACCACTAATATATATATACTATGGGTATACCTATATATTTCAGCGTCCCATACCACTGATATATATACGCAGGAGTAAAACAATCCAGAATCATCATATGCTACCATATCACAGTGCGAAATCCATGAATTATAATACATGCAACATGAAACACTAATATGAGCATGGAACTATGTAAAGGAATATGCACAAGGAATATGAATCAATAGCATATAAGCATAAAATGCAATGCGAGCCGTAGAATAAATGGTAAATGAATAATAATGCAGCTTGCCATTTGAAATAAGACAAATCGGGGTTTTCGTAAAATAAGGGCTACAGTGTTTTTAAGATACTCCTGATTCGTTAGTTCTTGAAATAGGTATGACTTAGGTCTAGTCTAACATCTACTATGCAAACTACAGATCTAAGTATCAAGTCAACTGGGAGGGGTATGGAATCCAACTAAATCTGAGTCGATATAAATATATATATATACATATAATAGTCGGTGATCCCGCCTCCATAGTATCGCGTACAATACAGTATATCATATGACAATCCTCAAGTCATGAGTGCAGATCTATCATCAATATAAAGCTCGTACGGTATATCGTCGTACGGCATCCCAATAGCTGGGTACGGGTCAATTATCACAATCAGCTCATCAATTAATCGGTATCCTCATATCATATCCATCATCTGGGGTACTGATATAAGTCTAGTACAACTGATACCATCAATATGACTGCGTGTGTAAACACACGTTCCAAGGCCCACTAGAGATCACATGTCGTATCCCACATACGAATCATATCAAATCACCGATCTCGCGGCACAATGCCCAAATCATCGACCCACCTCCAATATCGTCCAATATCATCAAAAATAGTGCAAGTATAATGAATGTGCAAGGGTGTACGTGTAGGTGTAAATCTATTCTAGGGTTCGCGACTATGAACTACACTAGTTGCTTCTAACCCGAAACTATCCATAATACACGTAACACAATATCCACGACACACTATAACTATCATATATATTTATGATATCAACTACGGACTGCGGGGGTGTTATATGCCATCCACCCGACTTCCCCCTGTAGATATAATCTACTCACCTTGCGTCTTCATTTGTGGACGTCGCCACGCGCTTGCTTGTCGTCCTGAAGTCTTCATGGGGTACCTACACATCAACGTATCGCAAAATGCGTATTAAAACCAAATCAAAGCTAAAACGGCATACTAATCCCAAAACGATGCGCTATGATCTATAGGTTAGAACCTATGGACAACACCTTCACAACCATCAATCAATCCTCGATATCGCCGTATAAACGCCAAATAGTCGAGATAAAACACAATACACAATTTCAGAACTAAAAATACGGAATACGGAAACACGAATCCAAAACAGCAACTAAGGAAATAGGCTCCAGATTTCACCTTAGGTCAATTTAGACAAATCTACACATACCAGGGGTCTAATCTATACATGTAGGGGCTACAGAACCAAAACGACACAAAATGGGGCAGGTCCGGCCGCAAATTGCGGCCAAAGGGATTAAATCTGCGGCCGGGTCTAGGAGTTAGGGGCTAGGGTCTTGGGGTTAGCTTCCTGGGTGCCTGCACATCTCACCGTCCAATCAATTTTATTTTAGGATGTCTCAGGTGATAGCAGATCTCAAATAACCTTCACAGATTCCACAAACTTTCCGATATCGGTTTCAAAATCCGTATTCCGGGCCTTAAGTCTCAGGTTAGGGTCTCAATTCATGCATTAGGGTGTTTATCTAAGCTCAACTGAGCTTAATTTCACATTACAACCCAAAATTCCCTTAAACCCTAACTAGGTTTTCCTCAAATCCACATAGCCACACAATATCGGTTCTAAACTAAACATGGGGTATAAGTAATACTAAAACTAAGCTAAGGGTTCAGTAATTACCTTATTTGGCAACTCAAGAATTTTCTTGAGTTGCCCCTAGTGGCCAAAATCTTTGCTTTCTTGGTCCTATGTGTAGATCTCGAGCTTGTGCACATTTTTTGTGAAATGAAGATGGGGTGTTGGTGTAGTTTTCATGGTGATTTGGGGCTAATGAAGAGGGGAGGGAGATGAAGAGCAGCAGCAGCAGCAAGGGCTGAAGGGGGAGAGAGATGAGTGAAGGAAATGAAGGAGATGGCTAAGTCCTTGGGTCAAAGGAAACCATACCTCTCTCTCTCATCAAACCTCATATTTTATTCTAAAACCTTTTCTTTTCTTTTCCTTCAAATTCCTTCTCACTCAAATAGTGAACCCCAAAATAAAACCATGGCAAGAAAAATGCAACACAAGTGTAGGAAATGATATGTGCATGTTTTGCACAAAATTGCCCGAAAACCCGATTAGCGATTTTTAATCGCAATTAGCACTAAATTAGAATATAACTAATCAAAACAACTTTAAAATGGCATAATTCACTAAATTACCCTATTTTAGAATTTTCCATAATTTTTCCAAATTTTTCCCCATTTATTTGTATTTAATTATACCGAATTATTTAAATATTCAATAAAGTAATATTAAATTATAAAATTTCCTAAAAATGGTATTTTATTATTTTGAAATGTTACAATTTCCCCCAGTATTCCCGCATGAGGCTTTAAAGTGGGCGATGTGCCGATTCACATTTCCCGTCCTATCGAATATTCCGAACTTGGGGATGACATAACCACCAGGAAACTCTACTAGAACATACCGAGCGGGATATGGTCTCCCACTATTGCTGATATCTTTTTGTGCTTTGGCTTCGACAACCAATATTTTGACTTTATTGGCAACCAAATCCATGATTTGATCTTGCGTTAGCGGGTTGCTGTCATCGGTAGTCAAGAAATTTCTTGAGATAGGATGCGACCGAATTTCATGCGGCTCACCCACCTTTGGATTTGAGGGAATAGGCGTCGTTTGCCTCGGAACACCATTTTTCAGTTCATGAACAGAGCCCTGCGCTTGATTGGGCGGTTGAGAGGCAAATTAGGCCGTGAGCTGGAAGACGACATTTGTCAAGTCGTCGATCTTCGAGTAGAGCTTGGCCATCCCTTGTCTTTGTTTCTGAGCTTCTTCTGGAGCTCTTGGAGAAGTTGCTGCTCTGCGGTCTTGGGACGGAAGATTGGCTCCTCTTCGCTTTCCAAGCCCGACTCCTCATAAACCGAGGGATCTCTCTGCTTATCAGCCTCACTGGAAGGGTTTTCATTATCTTCTAGAGGAGGCCGGACTTGGAAAGTGGCAGCCACATTCACACCAGATTGGATTTGAAATGTGGTGGCCCCATCCTTGCTCTTGCTGCGTGTGCCCACCATATAGACAGTGTAGACCATATATCCAGCCATCTCTTTATCTTTGGCGGCTGATTTTTCGGACCATCATCGTGGCCCTTCCTTTTCTGGAAAGGACAGATGACTGAAGACGGTTGGTCTGACTGGGTCCATGGGTGGCGTTTTCCGGATCGCGGCTTTCTTGACTCTCGCGGTCATGGAATTCTTCTGGACTAATTTCAGCGGTTCAAAAGAGTTAGCGAGCTTCACAGCCAGTTCAGCTGTTGTTGCAGGGTAACCCTATTCTTGGAAACTCATGAAGTTCAGCCTAGCAGGAACCCTAGCTCTTTTGTTGGCTCTGTATCTGAGCCTTTTCTGTCTTAGCTTCTCGATTTTGAGGGCTTGGCGGGTATCCGTTATCCAGGAACCCATTGTGAATCGATTGACGGGGAGCTTAGAGAAGATACCTGATCGAGCAGTTGTCAGAGGCACCGCTGGAGCTTGCCCGAGATGCGTTATTGCTTTGTTGGTATCGATGGCCTTACCTCCAACTGGAGCAACAAAGAGTTGTTTGGAGATAGATTTATGCTTGGGCTGAGGTACCTTCGAGATCACCACATTTGGCCTCCTGCCTTTCGAGGTCCGTCTGTTTGTTACTGGAGCTTGAGGAGCTGGGATGGCGTTAGCTGGCACGAACAGAATAGAGCCAAATGGTAGCAGCGACTCCTCCCACTTTTGCTCGAGACTGGCCGGGAGGATCGTTCTGACGTCTATCTTCATTATGTAGGAGATGGGAGCTGTGTCGAGAGTTGAGCTTGTCCTTAAAGACATTGTTGAGGCTTGATTGCTTGAAATCCTGCATGAAAGAGCATTATTTTAGTATAAATATCGATATGTATGTTGATTGAGTTCGCATGAACGTTTAACCCGAAATATTGGAGGAGAGAAAAGGTCCCACCGGGCGTGCCTGAACCCGCAGGGTGTTTTTTGCCATCCCAATGAGATGGGAATGCGCGCACTTGTCAGGCATGTACAGATTCACCCTGCCTGGGGCAGGCCGGGGTTTATTAATTGTGGGGATCCGAATCTCCGGCAGTCGTGGACTAAACTGCCGTTAATTATCCCTCGCTTTTGGAGCGAGAGAACTTCTGATTGACGGGTAAAACTGGTCATTCGAACTCAATGTGATATATTGGTGTGTGTGTGTTTTTATAACAATAAGGACGTGTTCATTTTTTTGTTCCATTTGTGAAAAAAAGAATTTTTTTAAAAAAAAATATTAAAAGAAACATTTTTTAAAATTTATTTTATATTTTTTTTCTATCTTTTCTCTATTTTTTAACAAATAAAAAAAATTAATTTTTTTTTTAAAAATGGAGAGGAAGCCCCCCTCCACTCACGTAAGGGGGAAAGGGCTTGTTCATATCAGAATTTTGCATTATTATATCGCCCATTCTTAATCACATTACATATAAATAGGTGCTTTTGATCCATGTCTGCTAAATAGTTGCAGGTTACAGACTCTAAGCTCTATACAGTGAAATTCATGAAAAGTCGCAACAAATGCGGGACTACGACCAACAAACAGAGAAATACGGGTTTTCGTACACTATCCATATAATGCCGCCTACCAGTTCAAGGAACAAATGGAAAATCATTGAGCATTTCAATGCACAAAGCACAAGGACAGCACAAGATCCAAGACTTCAAACGCGGAGCTCAAGGCAAAGTCCACTGTTGAATATCTGGAAGAGAAGTGAAGAGATTCTGAGAGACCAAATGAAGAAAACAGAAGATAAAAGAAACTTGAAGAAACCCTGAAGAATTGAGCCCATGAACCCACCAAATGGCCGCGGAACAGCGGCCAAACAGGCTTTTCTGCCGCGGATCCGCAGCCATGTTCTGCACGTGTCGGTGGGGTGTCGGTGCTTTAACTCGGTTTTTGGGGTTGTTTTGTAATTTCATGTATGGATCAGAATGTAACCTAGGGTTTTTTCTATCTATAAATAGGAAAGCCAAAAGCCTAATTAGGTGTGCCTCTTTTAGGGTGCCTTTCTCAGGATGCCTCTCTTTAGTTTTTACTCTTTTTAATTCTTAGATCTAGATTTTTTCTATTGTAATGCGTTGTTGAGAGGACATCAATAAAGTAAGTTTTAATTTCTATCTTGCATTTTTTATCTGCAATTTATTACCTGTAATTTTTTTACCTGTTCTTTTATTATCTGCAATTTAGTTTTTTTATTAAAAATAAAACAAAAATGAATTTTATTATTATTTTCCTAATGAGTGAGTAATTCCTCACTTGTTAGGGGTAGGAAGAGAAGGTTTGAGAGAAGAAAATCTCTCTCACTCCTTTCTTTGCCTAAATAATTTTATTTAAAGGACTCTCTTTAAATCAACCATAATCCGCTCAATACGGCACCCTATCCTACAAGATAGCGGTGATTCCCTAGTTAGACCGGTTGAGGTTGAATTAACCAGAGATTAGGGCTAAGAGCCAAGAACGGACGGACAAGGACCAAAAGGAAGAAACTTAGTTTCTTCCCAGTCGTG
The DNA here is from genome assembly GCA_030015575.1 of Agapanthus africanus. NCBI lineage: Eukaryota > Viridiplantae > Streptophyta > Magnoliopsida > Asparagales > Amaryllidaceae > Agapanthus > Agapanthus africanus. Next base: position 36,908,024 of record JASDDO010000014.1, on the reverse strand, counting down.
CTAATCCCCGTTGTTGACTTTTACCCTAACAACTTTATTCACAACTAAGGCATTGATAGAAGCGAGAAGAATCCCTTTTTCGAACTGACATAATCCTAACCCTAGCAAGCCTTTTTATCAACTTATTCTCATTCATAGATCTTAAAACAAAAACCAAACTTAATTGGACTTAACTCGTTATAACATAAAGAAAAGTATTCCTTCTCCCTGTGGATCGACCCGTACTCAACCGGCTAGCTATCAAGCGACATCGTCTTGATTGCAATAAATTTAAATACAGAAAACCCATATCAATCAAAGCTCCCACTAAGTGGGAGCCTCCCCTTCACGTGAAGAGGAATGGGGAGCTCCCACTTAATGGGAGCTTCCTCCCCCTCACATGAGAGGGAGCAGGGGCTCCCACTTGGTAGGAGCTTTCCCCTCACGTGAGGGGGGCTCCTTTCTTTTTTTGAAGGAGTTAAGCTCCAAAATATTTGTATGAAGTTAAACTCCAAAAGATTTTTTTTATGAAGTTAAACTCTAAAAGATTTTTTATTTTTATAGAGTTAAACCCCCAAAAGCATTTGTATGGAATTAAACTCCTAAACATTTTTTAATGAAATTAAACTCCCAAAAGTATTTGTATAGAAACTCCCAAAAATATTTTTTATGGAGTTAAACTCCCAAAAACATTTTTTATAGAGTTAAACTCCGAAAGATTTTTTTTTATGGAATTAAACTCCCAAAAGTATTTGTATGGAGTTAAACTCCAAAAGATTTTAAATATAGTCAAACTCCTAAAATGATTTTTATTGTGGAGTTAAACTCCAAAATATATTTTATTGTGAGTTAAACTTCCAAAAAAAAATTCTTAAGAGGAAGCTCCCAGTAAATGAGAGCTTTCCTCCCCTTCACGTGAAGGGGAGGAGGGAGTTCCCACTAAGTGAGAGCCTCCCCTTCACGTGAAGGGGAGTCGAGAGTTCCCACTAAGTGGGAGCTCCCTCCTCCTCCCATGAGAGGCAGCAAGTGCTCTCACTTAGTGGGAGCCTCCTCCTCACGTAAGGTGGGAAAGCTCCCATTCCCCTACGTGAGAGAGCAGGAGGCTCCCATTAAGTGGGAGCCTCCTCTAACGAGGGGAAGGGATCCTCCCCTAACGTGGGGAAGTTAAACTCCCAAAAAAAATTATTATGGATTTAAACTCTAAAAGAATTTTTATTGTGGAGCTAAACTTCAAAAGATTTCATCTTTTCTCTTTTGAGAAGAAACCCAAAATGGGTTCTCTTGAAACTTCAAGATTTAGATCTTGGATGATGAAAAGAGACCCCATTTCTTCTCTTGATAGAGTCTTCGGAGGTGGATTTCCCTTCTTCTCCCTCTCTCAAATTGGATCTTGAAGAGGGAGAAGAAGATAGCGAAAATCTTCTCTTTTTTGATTGGATATGAGAGTTAAACTCTCCTTCAGTGGGTTTATGATGAAACTTTATACAGTTTTGAAAAAAAGAGAGCTAAGCTCTTGATTTAAACTCTCCTTCACCGTTTTTGGTGTCGGCCATTCACTGACTGCTGACACCTTAGCTGGATCTACTGAGATTCATTCGATTTAGTACAGTATCTTCTTGACTCCAAAGTTCTATCTCCACTCTTGAAGTAAAAAACTGGATGATCAAATATCTTAAATACTATCCTTCTTTGACGGCAGTCAATCGTAGCATAGAAAACTCCCATCCAGTCTATTCCCAACACAACATCGAAGTTTGGAATGTTCAGTACTTTGAAATTCATGTAGAATTCTCGTCTGCAAACTACAATTGGACACTGATCCAAATCCTATAGTTGCCTTCAAGATTCCATTCCCGGAATGACATTCCAGCTTGAAATGAGCGGCTTCACGGGAATCGCATGCGTTCTCACAAAACGTTGCGACATGAAGCGGTGAGACGCTCTAGTGTCGAACAGTGCGAGTATAGGAATAGTGGCTACTAGTATAGTACCTGGGTTATGTGAGGTGGTTTTGATACAGGAAAAATATAGGGTGATATACAAGGATTGACAAGGTGTGAAAGAATTGGGAATTACCAGTGATAACTTGGCTAGTGGCCTCGGCTTTCTTATCTGTCATGGTGAAAGCCTAACGTCGGGGTACATCCCTCCTTGCTGGAGGCACATTCCTCTGTCCTTGGGGCATATTTCTTTGTCCTTGAGGCATGTTCCTTTGTGCCTGATGGAATTGACAAGGAGGCTGTGCAGGAGGTCCACGTGGAGGTGGAGCAGGTAGAGCTAGACGAAGTGCAGGAGCCTGAATAGCTGGCCGCTGCAGGACTGTAATTGCTGGTCGGGGTGCGGGAGCTGCGTTGAGACGATATAGACAAGATTCGATAGCATGAGTGGACGCGCCACAAACCAAACACATGCCATTTTCACGCCTGCAGTCTTTCTCCAGGTGTCCATTCCTCTTGCAGTAAAAGCAAAAGTCTGGACTGGGCCGGTTAAAGGTTACTCCCGGTCACCTGGGTGCAAAAGTTAGCCTGGAAAAGGGTCCTCCTGTCATCTGAGTGGCAGAGCGTTTCACACCGGCAGTCTGAGGTCTGCTCTTCTTCTTCACCACTGCCTCATAGCATCGGGCAGCCTTCAGAGCAAGATCATGGGTTGGGAAATCCCCTGTAGCTAGTGCAGTTTGGATTTCCGGGTCCAACCCTTGCTGAAATCATCGTGCCCGGATCTCAGTAGTAGAGATAAGGTGTGCCACGAACCTGTTACGACCATGTGTTAGCAGTGTAGAATGTGATATCAGGAAATTGAATATTAAGACATATCTTACCTGCTAAGCATGGTAAACTGAGTATCGTATTCATCCACGGATTTGCTCCACATTGAGCCTTATTGTAAGTGGATGAACTGTTCTTCCATGTCGAAACGGGCAATCTCAGGGAAGTATTTCACGTCGAACATATCGCGAAATGTCCACCATTCAATCGGTTGGGCAAGTCGGCTTTCTTCAGCCTTCCACCAGACTCTGGCGTTGTTCCCCGTCGAAAGACGCGACAGAGACGCGGCGGACGTCTAGCCTGAATTTCGGGGCAAATGCTAATTGGTGCTATCCGTCCACCTCTCCGAAGATGCCAAGTTGATTTATGACACTATGTATCGAAGGTTTAAACGGATGCGGCCGATGTAGCAGACTTCATCAGATTCCCCCTCGTTGAGGGGTTTTTGATTGTAAGGACGCTCTTCCCTGCAGGCGCAAGCCCCTGCAGTTAATTACGCTACCGCATCGCGGTAACAACTTTCTCCTTCTCCAGATGGTCACTTCGTGTCGTGTGTGTTTGTTTTGTTTTTGGTTGCCCGTGGATTGTATACGGAGACTAATTTATGTTGTCGCCCGTATGACGTGGATTAGTCCAAATCCGTATCTTCTTAGATTTGGGTTTGGGGGTTGGGTTTAAGGATACGTTAGCCTCATTTGGGACTAAGATCAACTTAAACGTATGTTAAGGATACGTTAGTCTCATTTTAGACTAAGATCAACTTAACGGAATCGTTTAGATCCAACAAAAGGGCATTTGGACTCTATTGTTTAGTTTAGGGACATTGCGGTCGATTAGTTTAAGGACATTACGGTCCAATGTTAGTTTAAGGACATTACGGTCCGTGAGTTTAAGGACCCCACAGTCCGGTTTAGAGATATCGTAGTCTATAGGGTTTAAGGACATCGTAGTCCATGAGTTTAAGGACCCCACAGTCCGGTTTAGAGACATCGTAGTCTATAGGGTTTAAGGACATCGTAGTCCATGAGTTTAAGGACCCCACAGTCCATAGAAATGTGTGGTTGTCGGGACCCATCACCTCTCTGAAGACGTTGAAGGATTACAACGACATATATCAGAGGAGTAAAGAGATGTACCCTCGAACCGGTGTGAGTTGATTGAAGGATCTGTAACCCAGTTTGGGACTGAGATCTGTTAAATATTCGTGAGCAGATGGGCTCAGTTCAATATAAGTTGAGGACTTATGGCCAATATTGGGCTAAGTCCAATAAGATTCAAATGTTTAACATTTTATTGTTCTGGGCTGTTAAGCCTTTATTTGGGCTTGGCCTTTTTAATAATGCTAAGCATTAGGTCCTGACATTTTTTGTCTTGTACTGAATGCATAGAATTCATCAGAGCCTTGGCTCTTTAAAGAATAATTTGTGTTCATTCAACGCAACATATGGTGCGCTAGGCGTTTTGTGCCAATCAAAAAGGTGCAGTGCGCTTCTGCCACGTGGTGCACATGTAAGTGTTGCGCTTTGCGCTAAGCGCAGATGCCAGTTTGTGAGCGCTGAGCTCTGGTCCATGAGTGCATTGCGCTAGCGCATACGTGGATGACATGTGTTGCGCTTGGCGCCAGGCGCCAGCCCATGGGCGCAGTGCGCTGTTTCAGAAGCGCAAAGCGCAAGCTGTGTCTATGGTTGACACGTGGCACGTTTTGGCGCTGAGCGTCGGTCCAAGGAGTGCAAAAGCGCAGTTCATGAATGCAAGACACTTTTCAATAGCGTAAAGCGCATTTGATCAAATTTATGATCAGAGAACAAGTTTATGTTCTTTTAAAGGAGGCTTTGCCTCAAGATTCAAGAACAAAAGTTCTTATTTATAAAAGAGCTCTGCCTTTGTAGATCAAGGATCTGCGAATGAAGTGAATACTTCTTTTTGTTTTTATAATAAGATTTTTTGATCTCTTTTTCATCAAAGACCTTGGTCTTTTGATCTATGATCTTTCTTAGAAGATAGTTCTTCTTTTTATAAGATGATTTCATCTCTGTGTTCAAGAATCATGTTCTTTACCTTGAACAAAATGATCTTCTTTCGCTAAAAGTTTGCTTTTCTTTCTCTTTGAGTCGTTCTCAAAGTTTGTAGGGGGGTTTCTCTATTTTAGACTTTAGGTCTTGAGGCCTTTATATAGGGCAAATTGATTTGTTAAATCAGTTAAAGAGATCTTTCTCTGATTGATTTGGGAATATTTCCCACCGTTGGATCTTTGATCCTAAGGCTTCTATTTTGCAGAAGATAATCTTCTTGTTTTTAACAAGATTGGAAAGATCTTTTCATAACAGAATTTTAATTCTGATTAATTAATAATTTATTATTATTAGATCTTTTGATCTAACGGTGGGGAATTTTTAATTCCAGCGCTTGCGCACCTTGCGCTGGCGCACCTACGTTTGACATGTGGCACGCAGCGCAGAGCGCAGCGCAACTGCGCTAGATCTGAAGCGCTGCTTCAACAGAAGTGTCTTTTCACCTTCCTTTTAAGTCAAACTTGTATTCCTCGGAACTTTCATTTCCCAAGTCTTGGAAATAGCTCCACTGTGCACAAAATTTTCTGTGCCTAGCCTTTATAACTCGAAGCAAAGCTTCTTTATTTTCTCTTCTCCAAAGAACCCTCTCAATTATGGCTTGTAACCATCCACACGCTCGCCGAAAACCATGGGAAGTGCCCATCCAGGACATTGTTCCTCATTTTGTTGCGCGCTTGGTGGATCCTTCCCTTACGGATGACCAATGCGACGCAGCGCTGTACGAGCTCTTGACTTGTGTGAGGTCTCCTCTCCCCGCACACTCTATTTGGCTTCGGATGATCCTTGTGTCTGTGCTTGCTGATATTCCCCCTCCTCCAGCAGAGATGTCCTCGGCAATGCTCGATGCTGCCGAGGACAAGATCAAGTGCTTCTTCGAGGCGCATTTGATCACTAAAGCCCTGAGGGATTGCTCTGTCCATTTGCTGAGCCAGATACGGGCTCGTCGGGTCGTTATCTCCACTTTCTCTGGGGAGTGCGGCGTTGATCGATGGATGGCTACTCCTCGAGAGGATCGCCATTTTGACATGGTGGAGAAGACGGAGAGGGAACTGGACAATCTCATTCTTAGCTTTGCAAACCCCTGTCCTTTTGACCCCATGTTTGATGATCTGTTTGCGTTGTAATAATAATAATAAAAAGATTTCTAATTAAGTATTTTATTATCCGCCAAGTGCTCCTTTTTTTTTAATTCTTTGTTATCCGCCAAGTGCCCTGAAGGTGGAGAAGGTGGAGTGTTTACATTAACGTTGGTACTCATGTTGTTAGGAGAATCCATGACCTTGATAGAAAAGGAAATGTTAGGATAGATTTAAGGAATTTGAAATGTAAAGAATGTATAGTTGCTGATTCTTATAATTCTTGTGATATATTGCTTAGGATTCCATACGGAACTGACCTGCATGGGCCACCAACAAAACATGTCATGCCCCGCCTCCCAGTGTACGGAGACGGATACGTGGCAGACACGCGACGTATTTACTCAGAAATAAATACATTAAGCGTAAATAAGCAATATATAAAATGCACAAGAATTGACAAGAGATATAAAATGAACATCAACTTTTATTAACATTCATCTTTACAATACACTGTTTTGAAAAGGAAAGTACAAAGATATAAAGCAATGCATAAACAGTGGCATATGAAATGAAAAGTAAGTACAAGGAAAGCTATACGTCCTGCTGCTCGGTGAACTGGTCCATGTCTTCCTGGCTAGGTTCGATCTCGAGAGAGTCCGGTCCTCCTGACAAACATTCCAAAGAAAGAAATAGACAGGAATGTCGTCAGCGAACTAGCGCTCGGTAAGTACCAAAAGAGAGAAAGGAATAGTATAAGTAATGTGGAAGGAAACTATTAAGTTGTACATGTATCAGATTATTATTCTAACGTAGTTGTTTGTAGCTTGGTACAGAAGGCATCAGTGTGTAGGAGAGGAGTCCAACTTGCTCCGTGGACTATAATAACAGGTAGTACAAGGCCCCATCAAAACCAACGGGACAACGGCACGAGAGTTCTTGCAGGTGTTTTTTAGTGACCATCTCGTTCTACTTCTAATACATTCCGTACCAATCTACCCCATTAACCCCGTGTAATGTTTTATATAGATTGTAATTATCAGACTTGCCGAGACCATGGATACAAGTTGTTCAAGTAATCAGGTTCATGATGTAAACAAGTAGTCATGTAGTCAAGTAAAGTTATAATCATGGTTCGGTCAGGTCAAGCATGTTTGCATACTGATATAGTTGTTGAATTCTGGTATTCAGGTTCAGATTCAAGTGTTCATGTTTGATATAGGATTCATATTCGATTAGACTCTGATTGAATTCAGATTTGAGTTAGACTAAGAGTGAGTCAGACACTTATAAATTTATTTGGATCCTGAATTAGATTCGGGAGTTATCGGTAACTACTGCACGTGGACTGCAGGATTTGTGTCTTTTTCCAAGACAATTACCATTGATAACACCGTTAAGTTTTTCTATCTTAAATAGGCAAGCACTCAATTTCTCCGGCTCTCTGAGACTCAAGAGAATTGATCCCGCTTAAATCCATATTTACTAAAGTTCTTAAATGTAATTTTATATACCTCGAGGGGGTTTTATGAAAAAATATTTTTAATATAGTTTCAAAATAATCTCGAGAAATTATTTATATTATTTAGGGTTTCCATGGATGTGTATTTTATGGATTTGAGGTATTTTAGTGATAATTAGCTTAACTTGAATCGTTCATAGTATTTTACCGTAAACTTGTCTTGTATTGATAGCTTGAGGGTATTTTGATGAAACTTGTAATTCATTCCTTTAAAAATATAAAGTTATTTTATTTTATAAAAATATATGGATTTTATAATATTTGTATAATTATTAAAAATTAATTTTATTATTAAGTAGAAAATTGCATTTTTCTTTAAAATCGTATTAAAAAAATTTCAAGATCGAATGCTCCGTGAAGAGGTCTGCATCTCGCTTTACTAGCCCAAGAATGTGCGATAATCCGTACCATCCAATAGCGGGTCCCCTAAAAAGGGTCGTAAAGACTTATTTGTAAAGAAATTTTAAAATACAATTCCAAAGAAAACCGTTTTTATAATAGATGGTACTTTAATAAAATATTGTGTTCATAACTAAAAATACGTTCGAAGAGTATCGTGCTATAGAAACTATGTGTGTATGTGAGGGGTAGCTCATTACCCTGTGAAGTTTTCTAAAGGTATGATTAACAAAAATACTAAAAGAGATATATGTGAAGTTCAAGGTATTTTAATATAAAAGTTAAATTAAGGTTATGTTTCATGATATTTTTGAGTGAAAGTTTGTTCTAACCATTAATTATATGATTACAAACATGGTGTAAGAATATGAATGAAAAGTATGTAAGAAAAAGTAAACTTTTTAGGGTTTAGAATAAAAGGTCGGTGTTAACTCCACTTACCGACAAGTTTTGAGAAAGAGAACTTTTCAAGAAGAAATAGAGGGATAGGGTGGGACTTACTAGTGAATTATCATATGAAAAGGTAGAAGAGAAGAGGTTTGTAGTCGTGGCGTCACGGGGTTGCCAGAAAAGCTTCGATTTCTCGCCGGAACTTGATCGTGGCTAACTCCTCTTCTACTCCATTTGTACTTGAGAAAATTTGAGAGTTTTGACTAGAATTTTCAGAACGAGGAAGGGCTAGGACATGGGGTAGTATTTATAGTGTGGAATTAGGGTTTTGAGATTAAAATAGTGAATTAAAATGCATTAAAAAGATGATAAATTGGGGAATAGAGGGGTCTCTGTTTGATTGCAGAGCAATCAAACAGTGCAGGGGAGTTAGGGGTAGGGGAAAGGTCATGTGTGCAAAACACGGGGACATTTGGCTACGGTTCAGTTGTCGGTGCCGGCCAAAATAAGCATCTCGCCGGTCGTTTGAGGGAAGGTGGCCGGTGGATTTTAGCCACGTGTTCACGTCAGTATTTACAACATTTTGCACATGTTTGTTTTCTCTGTCGTTTCATTGTTATGTGCATTGCACGTGTAAACTTTTGGGCTTCCAAAAAGTTTAAAAATAAAATCAGAAAAATATAATGTGTCTGGTGGGATTCGAACACAGGAGCTATGTCATAGCAGTGCAAACGCTTTACCAGTGAGCTACAAGTTGTTTCTTGCTGTTCTTAAACAAAATTAACTTATAAATTATACACAGGCTTGTAAACTCCTTTCTGTACATTAAATTGAAAAAATTCCGTACAGTAAATTCAGAGTCGTTACATTCTACCCTCCTTATAAAAATTTCGTCCTCGAAATTTACAATTACATAAGGACTAATTTACAAATAAGTAAGGGTATCTTGCACCCATGTCATCATCTCGTTCCTACATTTATTCTCCTGGCGAATCTTTTCTCCACATCACTCGAACCAAGTTTACTTCCTTGTTCTGTAATGTTTTTACCTTTCTGTCCAGGATATCAACGGGTTATTACTCACAGGTTAGGTCCGTCTGTACAGTGAGCTTGGAGTGATCAAGGATGTGGCTGGGGTCACTTGCATATCTTTGGAGCTGGGATATATGGAACACGTTGTGCACTCCTTCCAATGAGGGTGGTAGTGCCAAACGGTATGCCACTTCTCCGACTCGTTCGAGTATGTCGAACGGTCCTATGTATCTGGGACTGAGCTTACCCCTCTTGCCAAATCGGATCACTCCTCGGTTTGGAGAGATCTTTAAGAAAACATGATCTCCAGGTTAGAACTCCAGGTGTCCACGCTTTGCATCAGCACAATACTTCTATCGGTCTTGGGCTATGCGCATTCTTTCCCTGATCGTGCAAACTACATTCACTGTTGTCACGATCATCTCTGGCCCATCTCCAATGTCATCCTTGTTTACCGCCGAAAGACGCGACCGGGACGTTTGGGATGTCTGACCTGAATTTTGGGGGAAGATGTTATTTGGTTTTATCCATTCACCTCTCCGAAAATACCAAGTTGATTTATAGCACCGTGTATCGGAGGTTTGGACAGATGCGGCCGATGTAGCAGATTTCGTCAGATTCCCCCTCGTTTGCGAGGGGTTTTTGATTGTGGGGACGCTCTTCCATGCAGGCGCAAGCCCCTGCAGTTAATTACGTTACCGCATCGCGGTAAAAACTTTCTCCTGCTCCAGATGTTCACATCGTGTCGTGTGTGTTTTTTTTTGTTTTAGGTTGCCCGTGGATTGTATATGGAGACTAATTTATGTTGTCGCCCGTAGGACGGGGATTAGTCCAAATCCGTATTTTCTTAGATTTGGGTTTGGTTGATTTAAGGCTTGTTAACCTCATTTGAGATTAAAATCAACTTAAATGTTTGTTAAGGATACGTTAATCTAATTTTTACACTAATGTCTACTTAACAAGATTTCAGGATTATTTAGATTCAACAAAAGAGCATTTGGGCCCTATCATTTTAGTTTAGGGACGTTACGGTCCATTGGGTTTAAGGACATCATAGTCCATGTTTAAGGACATCATAGTTCATAGAGTTTAAGGACATAATAGTCCATAGAGTTTAGTTTAGGGACGTTGCGGTCCATTGAGTTTAAGGACATCATAGTCCATGAAGTTTTAAAACATCATAGTCCATGGAGATTAGTTTAGGGACGTTGCGGTCCATTGGGTTTAAGGACATCATAGTCCATAGAGTTTAGTTTAGGGACGTTGCGGTCCATAGTTAGTTTAAAGACATTACGGTCCATAGTTAGTTTAAGGACATTACGGTCTATAGCTTGTTGGTTGTCGGGACCCACCACCTCTCTGAAGACGTTGAATAATTACAACGACATGTATCAGAGGTGTGGAGACTCGGTTTATTTAGAGATTTCAGATTGAGGAATCATCGGTCATGAGCATGGAGGCTCTGTTTATTTAGAGATTTAATCTCAGGAAAGACTTAGCCAATCTGGGGTTGAAGTTGGCCTCTTATAATGTTAAACACTAGTGTATGCCCAGTGCCCACGTGCTCCCACATGATATTCTAAGGCAGTGTTAAACACTGAAATCTGATATGCCCACGTATGGCACGTGAGGCGCCATAGCAGTGTTAAACACAGAAAGTTGGTGCGCGCACGTGAGGCGCTTAGAGTTGGGCGATGCCTCCTTTATTCTCTTATTCTAGTGCTAAGCACTGTTAGGAGGTCATGTGGGGTCACGTGAGACACCCCAAAAATAGGGTTTATTCCCTTTTCTCTTTTATAAGTGTTGAACACTTCTCAGGGGTCACGTGAGGCGTCCGAAAAATAGGGTTTATTCCCTTTTCTCTTTTATAAGTGTTGAGCACTTCTCAGGGATCACGTGGGGTCACGTGGCTAGATCTTAGTCTTTCCTTTTTTGTTCCTCAAAGGTGCTCACGTGGGAACACGTGAGCTTTTATTGTGTAGCATTGAACACTAATATGCATGGAGCTCTTGATCTGAGTTATGTGAATTTCAATTCCCTTATTTTTATAAGAATTAAATTTTTTATAGGGTTAAACCCTAGTTTTATCAAAGGAATTAAATTCCTATATCTTTTGGTAAGAATTAAATTCTTTGAACTTAGTTCTTTCTCCTAGGTTTGAATCTACATAACAGAATCTTCCCGATGAGAATTAAATTCTCAACTTGTAGAGCAGATCCCAACCAGAGGAAGAGCTAAGTTCTTTTGGAAGAGTTCAACTCTTGTGGAGGTGAAGAAGAAGTAAGATATTCTCTGTGTTTCTTTCCTTCTTAGCTAGGGTTTCTTCTTTTCTTTGAGGATATCTTCTTCTCTCTAAAGAATTAAATTCTCTTTTCATTTAAACTTATCAGGGGTTTTTTCTCTTTGTTTCTCTATATATTTCTCTCTTCAGTCTCAAGTCCTTTTTATAGCAGAGAAAAGTTTGTTGATTTTTGTTAAAGAAATCTCCCATTGAGAGATTTTTGATTGATTCGGGGATTTTATCTACTGTTGGATCTTTGATCCAGAGACTCCTGTTTTACAGAAGACAATTTTCTTATTTTCAACAAGATTGGGAAAATATTTTCCCACATAGAACTTATTCTGTATCTTGGTGATTTTTAATCACCATTGGATCTTTGATCCAACGGTGCTCTGATTTACAGAGCACAATCTTTCTTATTTAGAAAGATTCGAGGAGTATTTCCTCAATCAGAATTTAATTCTGTATTTTGGTGATTTTTAATCACCATTAGATTTTTGATCCAACGGTGCTCTGATTTACCGAGCACAATCTTTCTTGTTTAGAAAGATTGGGGAAAATATTTCAAAATAGGGTTCTGATCCCTTTTATATAGAATTTAATTCTATTGGGTCAGAAGATATTAGGAATCCTCATGTGTAGCACATGACCCTGTGACACTGGGCCGGTTTGCTTATATGCAGCAGTCCCAGAGAAGAGCGTCACGTGTTGGCACGCGATGCACCTTCTGGTCTGCTATTTGTTTTATAAAGGCGTCTATATACTTTGTATATAGGTGCTCACGTTAGGCCCAACTTCAGTCCCATTTGTTAAGTGTAATGCTTGTAATTTTGGCTCCAAGGCGCATCACGTGTGGGCACGTGATGCTTTCTTTGGGGAATTTTCCCATTGCTTTTTCATTTATTATTTATTTATTTTTCCAAAGGGAACAAATGCCCCCACAACGTTGTTCTCACGTGGCTTGCACGTGAGTACAACGCTGTTACCTTTACAGCCGTTGGATTGCCTAGGGGAACGGGGAGATGAACCGCCCTTTTCATGTCTTATAAATGGAAGGATTTGGTCTTTAGGCAGATATTGTTCTTTCAACTTCTTCCTTCTTTGTTTTCTTTGAGAATTTAATTCTCCTCTACAATGCTTAGTTCTCTGCCACTGCAATTCCAGAGTTAAACTCTTTTGAAAATAGAAAGCCTTTTAGGTAAAGATCTTGAACATTTAGAAAACCCCTTTTCTTTAAAGAAAACTTATGTATTTTAAATCGATTATGAGATTTTTGCTCTCCTCTAGAACCCCTCTCTTAGAGATGCAAAGATATGATTTTTGAGTAATAACTCTCCATGCTTCGTGCATTCCTCCTCTGACCTTTATGGCATTTGATTTTTCATTTCCCCTCTTACGGGGTTTCTGGAATTTAATTACATTACATAACGAAGATCTTAGCTCTGAAAGATCAAGAGGGCCCTTCGGGAATTTGATTCCCCTGTGTTCTTGAAAATCTTTTCAAGGTATTTTTTCCTTTATTTTTACTTATTTGACAGAGTTTGTAATGGGTGTTCTTTTGTGAGGATGTCCCAAGTCGTTTGAACTCCAATGTGCATTTATTGAGAATCTTTTTTTTATTCTCACAATGATTACCCTGCCTCGTGATTGGCGAGCCGTCAAACAGATTTTGTGGGGTCCATTATTTTTGCAATCAATGGTCCCATGGAATAAACTTCTTGTCGTTTTCTTCTGTTGTTTATACACACACACACACACACACGTATTAGTTGCATTAATAGGTTTTCCTCCCTTTATTTCAGGAACAATGGCTTCTCTTGCCTACTTTCCTTTTACTCGCTCAGACGCTGCTTTTCCACAATCGCCGTCGGACGAAGAAGCAATGGAGATGATCAGGGCCCATGACAGGGACTGTACCAGTTTGCTCTTATGGGAAACTTGGTATGAACATATCATCTGGGGCCGCCGCAGCTTTATCTGCGAAGTGCCAACAGAGCCTCTTCGCCCAATTTCGCTGATGGAGTGTCCGCAGACTGCTTTTGCGGTAGAGGCGGCTGATTGGACTCCTATAGGCCGGCTTGAGCCGTCGACAACTGGGATACCCAACCGGCCTTTGCCGGCCATAGACATTTTGGGGCGTCGCATTTGTCAGGGTGAAGCCCAACCCTGGGAACAAATTTATAAGATAGGGCTTACCCCTCGCCACCCAACGGGCTATCTTTCCTAGGCTCGATATGTTCTGTCCGCCCATCATGCGCGATTGCAGAAGGTCGGGCTCTATCAGGCGGTGTATGCATCACTTTTTCATTATCAGTCCCCTCATGTCTGGGTTAAGGCTTTTGTGAACCAGTGGAATCTTCCCATCAACACCTTCTTGCTAGGGGATCGTGAGGTCTCTATTTCATTGGAAGAGTTTCGCGAGGTTTCGGGACTACCAATCAGGAGAGAGCATTATGAAGAGTTGCTGCCTCCCGATGAGTATGTGTTTGAGACAATACCGACTTCACTTGACGGCTTGACGACTGAAAACGCCGTTCGCCATAAGCACCCTAGCTTAATCAAGGTTTTGGTTATTTTTGAGAAACTTTTCGTGGCGTCGGAAGGTCATGGCGTCACTTTTGAGAGCTTCATTCCCTGCTTTATCCGCGAAGACGTTTTGTCCAAGACGGCTCCAAAGTTTGCAAACATTAACGACCCTTTTGGGTTTGGGCTAAATAAACTTCCGGCCAAAGATGAAGATTTACCGCAGTTTTACATCCCGATCTTGTCGACTGTGTCCTTTGATTCGATTGCGGCTCCCGGCATGGACGAAGAGACCTTCTTTGTTGGTTTTATTAGCCTTTGGCTTAGCTGGTTTGCCATTCCAACGCATCATCGCTTCATGAGAGCTTCGGTCATCTATCATGCTCATCGCATGGCTGAAGGGACACGACTGGTTGTGGGTATCGTGGGGCTATCGCACTTATACCATAGGCTGAGCGTTGCGGCCAATACTTCGATCCCGGGTGTAGATGTTGTGAGTTTCTCCCTCCATTACTTTACGTCGTGGATTGAGATGCATGCATTGGGGGCGTTCGCAGCGCATCAGAGGCCAGATTTCTATTATTCTTACACCTTCCCGCGGCTCGTGAGGTTGGTGGATGATTCTACTCCTGATCCAACTCAGTTATGGGCCCTTCATGTGTTGCTTAACCCGTATGCTAACGAAGGTGGGATGGTATTCAACGACCGAGTCCTCTCTGTTCCTTCCGGACATGTTCAACAGCTATTCGATCTATCGAAAGGGGGAGCACCATCCTTAAAGCCTAAGAAAATTATGCACTTGTATTTGATTAGGCCGGGTTATTTGGTGTTCCGTCAAAATGATACGGCTCTTTTCATGCGGTATAATCCGCACCGCTTTGCTCGGCAATTGGGTTATAACCAGGATGTTCCCTTCGAGGCATTTTTGGTGGAGCCCAGCTCGTCTCTGGAAGTTGTTCATGACATCATCCATCACTTCATGCGGCTGAACACCGGCTCTCGTTTCGTGATCCCCGAGGCCGACTATATTCCAAGGTATGTGGGGTCTTTTACGGGTTGGTACCGTCATCGAGTTGGTCCCATCATTGCCGAGGAGAAGCGGATACTCTTCTGATATAAAGCTCCCGTCCGGACCCAAGACACGGGCGTTCCGCCGCAACCGCAGACAGTGGTTCTGTTAGTTATATATATGCCATAGAGGTCATTACTGTACATACGATGTATATTGTAGTGGATGCTTGGACATATATATGGAGGACTTTCTTGCTCGACATGATAGTATGCTATCTGGTTGATCTTTATCTTAACATGTACGCTGATTGTCTCTATATTACATGTTGATAAAGCCCTTAAGATGTGTACTTGACTACCAGGACTATGATGCAGATCATACTAGTGGGTACAGATTAGTCGTTAAGTACATCCTTCAAATGTTCCTAGTCGAGGGTGTATCGAGACAGGGCATCGATATACCAGAGTAAACTAGCGTATAGCTTCTCGACCCATGTAGATGGGCGATGGATGATCCCATATCCATTGGTGTTTGACATCAGAGACAGTATACGAGTGTTCAGTGGAGACTGGGTACACTGAACGGACTCGCCGAGAACTCCCAGATGGTATTATACCTAACGTCAGATGGCAGTTCTCTGGTGACACTGGTACAGGTTAGTCTGTAGACCCGAGATCGTCATAGAGTCTTGTGTGATTCCCACTGTGCTTTGATTTCCACCTTACCACGTTCAAGAGAACGTGCAAAACGGTGGCTTTTGGGTACAGTCCCGAGTCACATGGAGGTAATGAGCGATAGGAGGGGTTTCATCTCTCCCGGTATTGGGAGTTGATGTTGCGCTGTGCTCGATTGGCTATAACAGGAAGTCCTTGACCAAGGCTGCTTCAGAAATATACTGGTATGTGTTATCAGTATTTACTTGACCCGTTATGGGCCTCATATTGACACGACTTATCGAGTTACTGGGGTCTGACGTTTACCACCCCTAGACGAGATATGCGACATATCAGACGAAGAGACCGAACTGTACGATAGTATTACTGATTGGATTCGTAGGAGTACGAGCAGGCTTGCTTGTTGATCTTCTGATCGCTCAATACCCGAGTGGCCGTTACGTTTAGCAGACCGCTTGCGGCTTGTGGGTGTTTGATATGATCATCACCAACTGCCGGCGTATTGACGAGTCTTTAGAGTCCTACACAGGGGTTTCCTGGCTCAAGCGAAACGGAGTAGGAGCATATATGTGATATGTGCGGGACCGAGATTGATACGATATGAGATACTGTATTCTATTCTCGCGATATGAGATATCGGTCGGTTATATATGATATAGCCGGGTTATCGGATCAAGTGTTGATTCAATAAGTTGATTCATTTGATATTAGTCGGTTATAGGTGATATAGCCGGATTATTAAATCAAGAGTTGATTTGATAATCTAATGTATAATTATTTATTTGATATATTAATTTACATTGACTAGTATTAGCTCACTTATGATTTCTTTTCTCACATTTGATATACTTTACATATATGTGATATATGTATTGTTTTCTTTTTGACACAAAATATATATGTGATATATATAAGTGTGTCATGTTAGGTTACACTTGCAACATAGTTAGTATGAGACTTAAACCATGCTAGGTTAAGTTAGGGTTTTTATTTTTCCTTAAGGTTTTTAAACATGTGGAAAATGAGTCATGGTTCAAAACTTGTAGAAACTTGTAGGTTTCATTGACTAAGTCCACTTGTTTGTCAACCTTAAGATATTTGTTAACCCAACTCTTAACTCATAGTTATGGTTTATTCTCTACAAGAGTTAGGCATGACACTAACTCACCATGGTTGCAATTCTAACCTCACACAATAATTCATTCTCACTTGATGAGTTCATTCTTCTTCTTCTTCCTCTCAAGCTTTCTAGCTTCATTGGAGATGTGAGAAAATGAGTGAGAATATGAAATCTAAAGTGAGCCTACTTCCTTCTTCATCATCCTCTACTACTTACCATTTAGTATAGGGCGTTTGCTTCACTAATTCCATAGTTAGTGAAAAGATAGCTTGGGTTAGTGTCTCCTCGACGTAGATCATCTTCGGCCTCAAAGACTTCGAAGCAAGCATATTCGTTTCTTCACGGGAGCCTCTCTAGAGTCCGGAGTTCATAATCGCAGCAAAAAGGACTACTACACGGAGCTATTGAAGTGAAGGACCGGTCTACAAAGGTTGTATTCCTTGCTCACTAGAGTTGCAAAGTAGTTTGCATTATATTCTGTCGATTTCTAGTTAACGATTCAAAATTAGGGTTAGCTAGAACGGCAAATTTTTGAATTTGGTATGGACGATGCCTTCCGAAACCTTGCTGCCGTGCTAGGTAACCCTGCAGTGGTATCAAAGCCATGCTAGAAATTTATACGGATTTTGTTAAGATTGCAAAACCGAAATACTCCATAACTTGAAACACGAAACTCCACTTTCTGTCAATTTTTAAAAGCTTTCAAAAAATTATTTAAACAAGTGCAGAATGTTGTATGAGATGCAACATGAACACACAAGAAATTTCACCCCCTATCGCCGGAATTGGGCCGAGCACATGGCTAGGGTTTCCGAGCTCGCCGGCCATTTAGTGGAGGATTGGGTTGAATTTTTTGGTGTGTTCCAGAATCTGGATTTTGGTGTTTCAGGTGTTGTTTGTTTTTGCTAATTTTGCATGTAATGTAATCTTACACTATAAGCAATTCGGAGTGTTTCGTATTCGTAGTTTTAACATTATTTCGGGTTATTCGCATGTTGTCTAGACGAAGTTAAAAGTTCGATCGAATGTCAAAAACCCATTTTCCCAAGTTTAACGTATTCAGAAAAACATGCAAGTAATCCTATGAACCCTCTAGAAGAATGAAATCCTAACTCGACTTTTTTGGATCGCGGAACCGCGGTCAAACCCTAGGGTTTATTGTAGTTCCGTGGCAACATGAGTGAGGCTTGGGTTTGCCCTTCTACGGGCTGGTGCAAAGGTACTGTGGCATATTCTGGGTATTACTAAAACTGTGCTCAAGTGTTGAGCTGTCGGGAAATTGTGGGAAATCGATCGAAAAGTTTAACGTTCGTCCAGGTATCATGTGATAGGATGCAATATTTGGAATCCACAAGTAGTTATGAGATAACTAGTTTGAATGTTATAAATCTAGCAGTTCAGTCTCATTTGATTGGTTGCCACGGGATTTTGATGTGACCAAAAGTCCGTCACAATCACGTAGTGTACGCGGATACTCGCCGGGTAACCTTATTAAATAGCCATGCCCCATTGCCCTGACCAAGTGACTGTAGGAGAACCCCATCGCCAAAAGCATCCGTTCGGGTGCTCGCGGCAGCGGTGTTCCGCCTTAGTGCACTTCGTCGACGGTATCGGGGGATGCGGCCGTCTACTAAAGTTTCCGACGAGCATTCGATCAGGATGTCGGGAATCTTGTTGTATTGCCCGACTGGATATTGAAAAGTGTTTTCGAGATCGAGACTAAAATGCGGGGTTTATAATTGTTAGGCATGTGATGTCTAAGGAATTCATTTGGTTAGGCATGAAATCCAAAGTATGTGATACGTTGGGTTTATGATGTCTAAGGTGGTTGCGGATTCCAACTGTTATAGTTTTTCACTTTCTTTTCTGCGACTGTAAGTGTAATATGTGGTGTATCGCTGGTTTCGGTGCTATATGTCAACGACAATTGGGATACGCATATTTACTTACGTTGATGACATGTGATGTTATGTGTTGCTGTGATATGTTATATTGGATCGTCATGTTTTGAATAGCCGGGGGTTTTATGTGAGATGAGAGTTTTTCATTTTCATTCATGTAAAATTCATTGTATGTAATATTCTTTTATTGGGGCACTTCCCGGTTGAGGATGATGTCACCATTGTATATTATTTACTTTTCTGCATTAGGATAGACCCAAGACGGGGAGCACAAGTAATCGGGTTCTAGGGTCTAGTGGGAGACCATCTCGAGGAGTCGAGACCGGGTCTCCTAACTCTAGAATTGGCAGGGTTGCTTGCCGCTCTCGTAGGGTTCTAGGGGTGTGGGATTGGCTATTCATCACGACCGTGGAATCCGTGTTTTATACAGGCTTAATTTAAAACACGGAAATCCTTGTATATCCAATATTTCATATGTTTTTATTCTGCTGCGATATTTTGTGATGTGATCATTGATTATATTCTGAGACGAATGCCTATATTATATATATGAGATATAATTAATATTGCTGCTTTCGTTTCATATGTGATGCTTGGGAAGCATAATAAATGGGACTTCATTAATGAGATTAATGAAATAAAAGAAACCTAAAGATGTTGTAGAAACTTTTGTCTTTTGATTGCTTTTATAGTTTTTGCTATAAACTAGCAGAAACTAGCAGATGCTAAAAACTCGGTTTGTCTTTTGATTGCTTTTATAGTTTTTGCTTTGCATAGTGGTATTTGTGAAATATCATGCACCTTATTCGATAAGGAAAGAGCCGAGATCCTTTCACTGGGATTGACCTCTTTAGCAAAACTAGTAAAACCTTCAAAAACACTCCTTTTCAAAATTCATTCGATTCTACAACGATATCAAGTTCATTACGCAAAAGGTTTTCTTAAAAACCTGTTGTAGCCTTCCGTCATTTCAGATAAGTACTTCATAGTATTCGTGCTACGTTTGTTGGCTTTCGTCAAGGTGTAGTGTACGGTAGCTGACTAGTGCTTATCTGCCAGCATACGACGCGATTGGATTAGGGTATTCGTACGGCGTAGTTTGGCCTCCATCAAGGGTCATGCGGGTGGGTTTAATTCAATCAAGAAATGAACGGGTTGAACTTGACTAGCGCACTATGGGTAGTTTGGCCTCCATCAAGGTCATAGGACGCTAGGGGTAAAAACCATTATCGGGAATTTCAAGTGTTGAAATTTGCAATGAGATTGCATACCTTCTATGAGATAGTTGAATCCCGATACCCACTGCGGGTAAGAGTTACTCCTGGGAGAGTTTTACACATTACAATTAGTCGATCAAGTAGGTGTCTAGAAAGGTGTTAACGGAGTTATGCCCCTGGGAAAACGAGGTTTATTTTAATTAGGTCCATGCAAAATGTAACAACCGAGTCCAGTTATACCAATTTCTGTTGCCGTATGTGTGGTTTGTGGTGTTTAATTCATTTACCGTGTTTTGATGCGAATGGTAGTTTACCTATATTCGATCCGCTTGCTTGAGCTTGTTGTTTCTTAATTGTAGAGTACCCTAACATTACATATTTTGCATATAACAATTTAAGTCCCTTAAAAATAATTTAAAAATATATGACATGGCCTGCTTGATACCCCTAACCCTATGGTAGCGTCCCTGTATCGTGTTCTCGTCCCGTTCAGTGAAACGGACGTGTTTGGACGGCTACGCGCACGTACGTGCGTCCGTTCTTGGCGGTATGCTTTTCTGTTACAAAATCCTTCATTTTAATTTTTTGGAACTTGCTAATGATTTTCATTTTTCAAATTCAAAATTTTGGATCCAACCTGGGCGCATTTCTAAAATGTTTTATTATTCCGCTAAAATTCAACTATTTGAATTTTAAAATTTAAATTCTAAATTATTCTTTTAATCTCTTTAAATCCGTTCAAAATATTTAACAGCCAAAGATTTGGCTCAGCTAACTTAGGGAATATTCTTAACAAATAAACTCCTTTTAAATTTTTCCCCAACCAATCAAACTTCCTTCTGTTGCACTGGGCCCCCACACGTTTCCTTTTCCACTAAATCTTTCTTTTCTTCTCCTCATATTTCTTTAAACCCAGGGAGCCAATCACAGCTCGGTTTCCTTTGCACCGGGCCCACGAATCTCTCTCTCTCTCCTTTCCCTTTCTCTTTCTCTCTCTCTCTCTCTCTTCTTTCTCTCTCCTATCGCGCTTTCTCTCTCCGCTCGTGAATACTGTGCACTCCTCGATTCCCGTCACCGCTCGAAGAGTCCCTTCACCTCCCTTCATAATATTTCTTCTTCTTCTTTTAAACCGCAGCTCCTCCCCCTTTAACCCATAACCCTCATCGCCTCCTTCAACCATAACCTATATCCTCATCCCTTCTTTCCTCGTCGACACCCTCTGCATCCCCTCGTCACCTTCATCTCTATCATCTCTTCTCCTTCTTCCTCCGTCAAACGAACCCACTGAACCCAGAAAACCCACTGCAGCCTTTAACCCAGCACCGCCGCCTCGTCGCTGCCGACTCCCTCATCTCATCGTCATCGCCTTCCTCCCCCTCACTTCCTCTCCTCTGTCGTTCCCGAGCACCAGAACCCACATCAAAACAAACCCTAGCACCCGAGCCATTCCCTGCAACCTAGGACCTTGCTGCCTTGCCGTTGATCTCGCCGGCGATCCCTTGCCAACGACTTCCCACCTTTACAACCACATCATATCCTTCTCCCAACCCCAGTGAGCAACCCTTCTCTCTCTCATCCTTCTTTTCTTCTTCTTTCTATTCTTCTTTATTTTAATTTTCTTTTCTGTTTTTTTTAAAAAAAAAGGGTACCTCTGTTGATCGTCGGAGCTCCGTCGACGCCTCACCGACGACGCCGTCACCCCTCTGCAATCCAGTGAGTAAGTATCTTTCATCAATCTCCTCTATTCACTTTCATTCTTCTTGTTTCCTCTTCCATGCATTCTCTTTCAATCAAAATGTTCACTGTGTTTCTTGATTGCCGGGATCCGACCGTGCCGGCGACGATCACGACGACCCAGCAGGCATCTCTGATCCGTGTGATCCCATCGTGCATTGTTTGGACTCTTTCCATGTACCGTGCGCGCGTCGCGACTTTTCTCGGCGACGTGAGACGTTCCGTTTCCCGTATCGCGATCCGTCGAAGCAAGTGAAAACTTGCTACATGCTATTTGAATTACTATATATGCTATTTAAAGTTCTATATATCCATTTGAATGCACGTTAAACCTGTAGTTTACATTCAATACCATAATTTCCTTTTAACAGTTCGACGTCCCGTTATATCATTTTAGATTCATAGCTCGAAACATAACAGGTTGCATTTAGTTCTATTATACATAGTACCCACATTCATATTTAAATCATATAACCATTATTTGCATAGCCCACAGTACCCCTTTTGATATTGTATACCCTGTCGGACGACCGTTTGCATACATCTAACTTGGTTTATATTCAATTGCATCTTAGATTATTTTTTACATATTTAACACGATTTTTAATATCCATATTTGCTATGCATTCATGTAATGTGGAAACCATCCCGTAAACTCAAACTGATAATCGTACATTTAAGTAGTTTAATCTGCACCTATTTGCTTATCATATTACATGTTTCAGTTTATTGTTCTATTAGTACACATGCCTGTGATGTATACACATGCTTATGCTAGTTTGATTATGAGCACCCACATGACATCTTGTGCACCTTGATATGACCTATTACACCTATTACTTGACACGACATGGTACCGTACAACTCTGACATAACATGACACCTTTATATACTACCTGGCTTGACCTGATGTATCATGGTCTTACCTGTTACCTGATCTTGTGTCAAATGCCAACAAACCTGACCTGTTTTCCTTACAGACCGTTCCTGTTGTCTATCCAGACAAACCTGTACCTGCCTGATCCTGTGTTGGCATTAACTCTAGATTATTTAAGTACTTGACTTGAATACACAACCTGGGGGTATGGGAAATCAATGATGAAACCTGACTTGTAACTCAACAGTGCGCTACCTTTACCGATCAGTTTTAGAGGCTGGGCCAGCCTTGGGATGATGCCGCTGACATCATCCATCGTTATCCATTACCTTTTAGAGGCTAGGCCAGCCTTGGGATGATGCCATGGACATCATTCATCTTTTCCTTTAGTGCCTAACGGCATGTCTCGGTTTCAGCCCGAGAGTCTTAGACCGTGATCCCGGGCACGCACGGGATACTATTGAGTTACATCGATGATTCATCAAATTGATTTCAAAGACTTGAGAGTAGATAACCCAATAGACCAGTTTAGTTTACTCACTGCACACTACCCTTCACTGCCCTGATTTATATTGCTGATACACCCGCTTTATCATTTATGATTATACTTGCATGTCTTGTTACCCTGTTTATATTTTATTGCTTGATGACATGACGCGCTGACATCTAGGTTTTGCATGGCCCAGATTCCGTACCTTTGTTGCAGTCCGAGCAGGAGTACTTCAGCCAGCAGGCTGAGCAGTGAGGAACCGGTAGTAGTTAGTTCTTTTACTTTTCAGCATTTTATTCCTGATGTGAGCCCGCATTATGGGACTTACATTCCAGTTATTCTTGTATTGGATCTTTTGCTTCCGCATTATAATTCTTGACTCATTTCATTTTGGCTCATGGACATGTATTAGATAGTTTTATTTTGTTCTTGATATTTCTACAGCCGTAATGTGACTGTTGAAGGACAATTCCTATCCACAGGTAGCATGGTTGGCTATGTCATATGCCTATCTTAGCGTACTCCGGGAAGCGGGGCGTGACATGGTTCTTTTGGTATTAGAGCCATAGGTTAATCGGGTTTGATTCTTTTGTAGTTGGGTATTGGACCCAATACACGAATCAAAATAATCGTGATTAGGAAACATGTCCTGCCACCTTACCGCCTTACCATTCTTGAATCTCAACCTCCTCCTGATTCTACTTTTGCGATATGCAAACCTCCTTTGCATATCGACTCGAAAACCTGGTTTCCTTTGTTTATCTCTAGAGCTTAGGCGACTTGAGTGGAGTTATGTGATTGTAACTATGATACCGCGACATGGTTACAATGCGGTACTCAATTTAAGTAACTTGGAGTTCTAGCCTTGATTCATATCCTCGATCTATATTTGAATCTGTTATCATATTAATCCTCTTTGGTGTCTTGGTTGCAGTATCATGGAAGCCAGGAATCAACAATCGTACCAGAAGTGTATGGATGACGCCACTCTGCTTGGAGTAATTCGTGACTTACTTGAGGACCACAAGCAGCAGACCGAGCTGAAGCCGGCGTTTGCACCAAATCAAACGCCCGTACGTAGAAGTATTCCGGTAAACCGGCGCGGTGTGGCACCAATGAAGAAAACAATCGTTGCTGATCGGAGAAGGAGCGTGGTTTGTGACTTTTGCCGTTTGCCTGGGCATGTGCAAAGGGAGTGCCGAAGAAAGCGTGGACTCTGTTTAGTTTGTGGATCGGCGGATCACACTATCAGTGCTTGTTCGTCGAAGCCTCGTAAGAAAGAGAATGTTCGGAGGCCAGTTTTGCCCAAGCAAAAGGGAAGGGTGTTGTGCGATTACTGCCAACGACCGGGTCATTATCGAATAGACTGTCGTAAGAGGCTTGGACTTTGTCTTATTTGTGGATCGGCAGATCACACCATTGATACCTGTCCGTCGAAGCTACGGTTGAAGGAAGATACTCAGAAGCCACCGCAGAGACAGTTTCAGGAGCCGAAGCAGTTTCCGGAGCAGGAGCAATTAACTCAGGGGGCTAATCAGGCTCAAGCTTTTACCTTGACGGCTGAAGAGGCTAAAGTTTTAGAGTAAGCCGTTTCAGGTACCCTACTTGTTCATGGTTTTCTCGCATTAGCGTTATTCAATTCTAGTGCATCTCATTGATTTATGTCATCCAAGTTTATTAGTACAAACTCGATTATCTGCACGACCTGTTTAGTTTTTGGGACATACACACTGGGAATGGGAAAATCATAACTAATAGAGGGTATAAGGATTGTTTTGTTGTTGTTGGAGGACGGGAGCTATTTACAGATTTCGAGGTGATTGTTATCGGAAATTATGAAGTCGTCTTGGGAATGGATTTTCGGCACTTTCCACGCTCACATTGAGGGTAGAGCAAAGAAAGCGAATTTCCAGATTCCCGGACATCCAGAGGTTGTCTGGAGGAAGCAGTTCTGTCGGGCCAGTTGAGTTTAGAGCTAGG
Organism: Agapanthus africanus; assembly: GCA_030015575.1. NCBI lineage: Eukaryota > Viridiplantae > Streptophyta > Magnoliopsida > Asparagales > Amaryllidaceae > Agapanthus > Agapanthus africanus. Next base: position 36,882,980 of record JASDDO010000014.1, on the reverse strand, counting down.
CCGACAAATAGTGTTTTTCATCATTGGAGGTTGATAAAGAGGAAGCGCCAGCTATCGTTCGAGATTTCATGGACGTGTTTGATGACATATCTGGATTACCGCCGAAGCGAGACGTAGAGTTCGCAATTGATCTTATTCCTGGTGCATCGCCAGTTTCTAAAGCGTTTTATCCAATAGCACCAGTGGAGTTGGAAGAAGTTAGGAAACATGTTACTGAATTACTTGAGAAGGGTTGGATTCGCAGCAGTAACTCGTCTTGGGGAGCTCCAGTTCTTTTAGTTAAGAAGAAGGATGGCTCAAGGAGGATGCGCATCGACTATCGAGAATCAAACCGGGTGACTATTAAAAACAAGTACCCGATCCCTCGCATTGGCGAAACTTTGAGCAGCTTAGTGGCGCGAGGGTATTCTCGAAGCTGGATTTGCTACCCGGATATCATCAGGCTCGAGTTAAAACAGAAGACATTTGCAAGACGGCGTTCCGTACTCGGTATGGACTAGATGAACCGAATCTTTTCACCATTCTTGGACCAGTTTATAGTGGTGTTTATTAATGATATTCTGGTCTACTCGAAGAGTATTGAAGAGGGCAGAACACTTGAGACTACTGCAGACGTTGTGGCAAGAAAATTTTATGCGAAGGTGAGCAAGTGCGAGTTTTGGCTGGAAGAAGTAATGTTTTTGGGGCATGTTGCGTCTGGCGATGGAATCGCCGTGATCCCGAAAGGATTGCAGCAGCTCGAGATGGGCTGATTCCGAAGAACATGGCAGAGATCAGAAGCTTTCTTGGACTTGCCGGATATTACCGGAGGTTCGTGGGAGAACCTTGCTCGTCTGGCGGAGCTAATGGCTGACTACGATCTTGATCTTAAGTACCATCCAGGGAAAGTTAATGTCGTGCCGGATGCGCTCAGTCGGTTACCAGCAATTCAGACGTTGAGTACACAGAAGGAACTCATTGAAGACTTTCGAGGATTCGAGTTGGAGATCGTACTACCGCATTCTTCGGGACAGTTAAGGCAGCTGCAAGTACAGATGTCATTGTTCGAGAGTATTAAAGCAGCACAGTCGCAGGACCCTAGATTGCAAAAATTTCGAGAATAGGTTGAAACTGGACTTCGAACAGATTTATTGATCCATGAAGATGGTTCGTTGAGTTATGGTAGCCGGTTGCGTGTGCCAAAGGGAGATATTCACGAAGAACTTATGAAGGAGGCGCACAGTTCAGCATATTCCGTACATCCAGGAGGCACGAAGATGTACCGAGATATACGACGACATTTCTGGTGGGAAGGCATAAAACGAGCAATTGGTCACTTTGTGGCAAAATGCTTGGTGTGTCAGCAAGTTAAGGCTGAACATCAAAGGGTTGCTGGTTTATTGCAACCATTTTCGATTCCTCAGTGGAAGTGGGAACATATAACCATGGATTTCGTGACAGCTCTACCGTGGAGTCCAAAGGGCAACAATGCAGTTTGGGTGATTTTAGCCACGTGTTCACGTCAGTATTTACAACATTTTGCACATGTTTGTTTTCTCTGTCATTTCATTGTTATGTGCATTGCACGTGTAAACTTTTGGGCTTCCAAAAAGTTTAAAAATAAAATCAGAAAAATATAATGTGTCTGGTGGGATTCGAACACAGGAGCTATGTCATAGCAGTGCAAACGCTTTACCAGTGAGCTACAAGTTGTTTCTTGCTGTTCTTAAACAAAATTAACTTATAAATTATACACAGGCTTGTAAACTCCTTTCTGTACATTAAATTGAAAAAATTCCGTACAGTAAATTCAGAGTCGTTACATTCTACCCTCCTTATAAAAATTTCGTCCTCGAAATTTACAATTACATAAGGACTAATTTACAAATAAGTAAGGGTATCTTGCACCCATGTCATCATCTCGTTCCTACATTTATTCTCCTGGCGAATCATTTCTCCACATCACTCGAACCAAGTTTACTTCCTTGTTCTGTAATGTTTTTACCTTTCTGTCCAGGATATCAACGGGTTATTACTCACAGGTTAGGTCCGTCTGTACAGTGAGCTTGGAGTGATCAAGGATGTGGCTGGGGTCACTTGCATATCTTTGGAGCTGGGATATGTGGAACACGTTGTGCACTCCTTCCAATGAGGGTGGTAGTGCCAAACGGTATGCCACTTCTCCGACTCGTTCGAGTATGTCGAACGGTCCTATGTATCTGGGACTGAGCTTACCCCTCTTGCCAAATCGGATCACTCCTCGGTTTGGAGAGATCTTTAAGAAAACATGATCTCCAGGTTAGAACTCCAGGTGTCCACGCTTTGCATCAGCACAATACTTCTATCGGTCTTGGGCTATGCGCATTCTTTCCCTGATCGTGCGAACTACATTCACTGTTGTCACGATCATCTCTGGCCCAAGGAGTTCACGATCTCCAATGTCATCCTTGTTTACCGCCGAAAGACGCGACCGGGACGTTTGGGATGTCTGACCTGAATTTTGGGGGAAGATGTTATTTGGTTTTATCCATTCACCTCTCCGAAAATACCAAGTTGATTTATAGCACCGTGTATCGGAGGTTTGGAAAGATGCGGCCGATGTAGCAGACTTCGTCAGATTCCCCCTCGTTTGCGAGGGGTTTTTGATTGTGGGGACGCTCTTCCATGCAGGCGCAAGCCCCTGCAGTTAATTACGTTACCGCATCGCGGTAAAAACTTTCTCCTGCTCCAGATGTTCACATCGTGTCGTGTGTGTTTTTTTTTGTTTTAGGTTGCCCGTGGATTGTATATGGAGACTAATTTATGTTGTCGCCCGTAGGACGGGGATTAGTCCAAATCCGTATTTTCTTAGATTTGGGTTTGGTTGATTTAAGGCTTGTTAACCTCATTTGAGATTAAAATCAACTTAAATGTTTGTTAAGGATACGTTAATCTAATTTTTACACTAATGTCTACTTAACAAGATTTCAGGATTATTTAGATTCAACAAAAGAGCATTTGGGCCCTATCATTTTAGTTTAGGGACGTTACGGTCCATTGGGTTTAAGGACATCATAGTCCATGTTTAAGGACATCATAGTTCATAGAGTTTAAGGACATAATAGTCCATAGAGTTTAGTTTAGGGACGTTGCGGTCCATTGAGTTTAAGGACATCATAGTCCATGAAGTTTTAAAACATCATAGTCCATGGAGATTAGTTTAGGGACGTTGCGGTCCATTGGGTTTAAGGACATCATAGTCCATAGAGTTTAGTTTAGGGACGTTGCGGTCCATAGTTAGTTTAAAGACATTGCGGTCCATAGTTAGTTTAAGGACATTACGGTCCATAGTTAGTTGGTTGTCGGGACCCACCACCTCTCTGAAGACGTTGAATAATTACAACGACATGTATCAGAGGTGTGGAGACTCGGTTTATTTAGAGATTTCAGATTGAGGAATCATCGGTCATGAGCATGGAGGCTCTGTTTATTTAGAGATTTAATCTCAGGAAAGACTTAGCCAATCTGGGGTTGAAGTTGGCCTCTTATAATGTTAAACACTAGTGTATGCCCAGTGCCCACGTGCTCCCACATGATATTCTAAGGCAGTGTTAAACACTGAAATCTGATATGCCCACGTATGGCACGTGAGGCGCCATAGCAGTGTTAAACACAGAAAGTTGGTGCGCGCACGTGAGGCGCTTAGAGTTGGGCGATGCCTCCTTTATTCTCTTATTCTAGTGCTAAGAACTGTTAGGAGGTCACGTGGGGTCACGTGAGACACCCCAAAAATAGGGTTTATTCACTTTTCTCTTTTATAAGTGTTGAACACTTCTCAGGGGTCACGTGAGGCGTCCGAAAAATAGGGTTTATTCCCTTTTCTCTTTTATAAGTGTTGAGCACTTCTCAGGGATCACGTGGGGTCACGTGGCTAGATCTTAGTCTTTCCTTTTTTGTTCCTCAAAGGTGCTCACGTGGGAACACGTGAGCTTTTATTGTGTAGCATTGAACACTAATATGCATGGAGCTCTTGATCTGAGTTATGTGAATTTCAATTCCCTTATTTTTATAAGAATTAAATTTTTTATAGGGTTAAACCCTAGTTTTATCAAAGGAATTAAATTCCTATATCTTTTGGTAAGAATTAAATTCTTTGAACTTAGTTCTTTCTCCTAGGTTTGAATCTACATAACAGAATCTCCCCGATGAGAATTAAATTCTCAACTTGTAGAGCAGATCCCAACCAGAGGAAGAGCTAAGTTCTTTTGGAAGAGTTCAACTCTTGTGGAGGTGAAGAAGAAGTAAGATATTCTCTGTGTTTCTTTCCTTCTTAGCTAGGGTTTCTTCTTTTCTTTGAGGATATCTTCTTCTCTCTAAAGAATTAAATTCTCTTTTCATTTAAACTTATCAGGGGTTTTTTCTCTTTGTTTCTCTATATATTTCTCTCTTCAGTCTCAAGTCCTTTTTATAGCAGAGAAAAGTTTGTTGATTTTTGTTAAAGAAATCTCCCATTGAGAGATTTTTGATTGATTCGGGGATTTTATCCACTGTTGGATCTTTGATCCAGAGACTCCTGTTTTACAGAAGACAATTTTCTTATTTTCAACAAGATTGGGAAAATATTTTCCCACATAGAACTTATTCTGTATCTTGGTGATTTTTAATCACCATTGGATCTTTGATCCAACGGTGCTCTGATTTACAGAGCACAATCTTTCTTATTTAGAAAGATTCGAGGAGTATTTCCTCAATCAGAATTTAATTCTGTATTTTGGTGATTTTTAATCACCATTAGATTTTTGATCCAACGGTGCTCTGATTTACCGAGCACAATCTTTCTTGTTTAGAAAGATTGGGGAAAATATTTCAAAATAGGGTTCTGATCCCTTTTATATAGAATTTAATTCTATTGGGTCAGAAGATATTAGGAATCCTCATGTGTAGCACATGACCCTGTGACACTGGGCCGGTTTGCTTATATGCAGCAGTCCCAGAGAAGAGCGTCACGTGTTGGCACGCGATGCACCTTCTGGTCTGCTATTTGTTTTATAAAGGCGCCTATATACTTTGTATATAGGTGCTCACGTTAGGCCCAACTTCAGTCCCATTTGTTAAGTGTAATGCTTGTAATTTTGGCTCCAAGGCGCATCACGTGTGGGCACGTGATGCTTTCTTTGGGGAATTTTCCCATTGCTTTTTCATTTATTATTTATTTATTTTTCCAAAGGGAACAAATGCCCCCACAACGTTGTTCTCACGTGGCTTGCACGTGAGTACAACGCTGTTACCTTTACAGCCGTTGGATTGCCTAGGGGAACGGGGAGATGAACCGCCCTTTTCATGTCTTATAAATGGAAGGATTTGGTCTTTAGGCAGATATTGTTCTTTCAACTTCTTCCTTCTTTGTTTTCTTTGAGAATTTAATTCTCCTCTTCAGTGCTTAGTTCTCTGCCACTGCAATTCCAGAGTTAAACTCTTTTGAAAATAGAAAGCCTTTTAGGTAAAGATCTTGAACATTTAGAAAACCCCTTTTCTTTAAAGAAAACTTATGTATTTTAAATCGATTATGAGATTTTTGCTCTCCTCTAGAACCCCTCTCTTAGAGATGCAAAGATATGATTTTTGAGTAATAACTCTCCATGCTTCGTGCATTCCTCCTCTGACCTTTATGGCATTTGATTTTTCATTTCCCCTCTTACGGGGTTTCTGGAATTTAATTACATTACATAACGAAGATCTTAGCTCTGAAAGATCAAGAGGGCCCTTCGGGAATTTGATTCCCCTGTGTTCTTGAAAATCTTTTCAAGGTATTTTTTCCTTTATTTTTACTTATTTGACAGAGTTTGTAATGGGTGTTCTTTTGTGAGGATGTCCCAAGTCGTTTGAACTCCAATGTGCATTTATTGAGAATCTTTTTTTTATTCTCACAATGATTACCCTGCCTCGTGATTGGCGAGCCGTCAAACAGATTTTGTGGGGTCCATTATTTTTGCAATCAATGGTCCCATGGAATAAACTTCTTGTCGTTTTCTTCTGTTGTTTATACACACACACACACACACACATATTAGTTGCATTAATAGGTTTTCCTCCCTTTATTTCAGGAACAATGGCTTCTCTTGCCTACTTTCCTTTTACTCGCTCAGACGCTGCTTTTCCACAATCGCCGTCGGACGAAGAAGCAATGGAGATGATCAGGGCCCATGACAGGGACTGTACCAGTTTGCTCTTATGGGGAACTTGGTATGAACATATCATCTGGGGCCGCCGCAGCTTTATCTGCGAAGTGCCAACAGAGCCTCTTCGCCCAATTTCGCTGATGGAGTGTCCGCAGACTGCTTTTGCGGTAGAGGCGGCTGATTGGACTCCTATAGGCCGGCTTGAGCCGTCGACAACTGGGATACCCAACCGGCCTTTGCCGGCCATAGACATTTTGGGGCGTCGCATTTGTCAGGGTGAAGCCCAACCCTGGGGACAAATTTATAAGATAGGGCTTACCCCTCGCCACCCAACGGGCTATCTTTCCTAGGCTCGATATGTTCTGTCCGCCCATCATGCGCGATTGCAGAAGGTCGGGCTCTATCAGGCGGTGTATGCATCACTTTTTCATTATCAGTCCCCTCATGTCTGGGTTAAGGCTTTTGTGAACCAGTGGAATCTTCCCATCAACACCTTCTTGCTAGGGGATCGTGAGGTCTCTATTTCATTGGAAGAGTTTCGCGAGATTTCGGGACTACCAATCAGGAGAGAGCATTATGAAGAGTTGCTGCCTCCCGATGAGTATGTGTTTGAGACAATACCGACTTCACTTGACGGCTTGACGACTGAAAACGCCGTTCGCCATAAGCACCCTAGCTTAATCAAGGTTTTGGTTATTTTTGAGAAACTTTTCGTGGCGTCGGAAGGTCATGGCGTCACTTTTGAGAGCTTCATTCCCTGCTTTATCCGCGAAGACGTTTTGTCCAAGACGGCTCCAAAGTTTGCAAACATTAACGACCCTTTTGGGTTTGGGCTAAATAAACTTCCGGCCAAAGATGAAGATTTACCGCAGTTTTACATCCCGATCTTGTCGACTGTGTCCTTTGATTCGATTGTGGCTCCCGGCATGGACGAAGAGACCTTCTTTGTTGGTTTTATTAGCCTTTGGCTTAGCTGGTTTGCCATTCCAACGCATCGTCGCTTCATGAGAGCTTCGGTCATCTATCCTGCTCATCGCGTGGCTGAAGGGACACGACTGGTTGTGGGTATCGTGGGGCTATCGCACTTATACCATAGGCTGAGCGTTGCGGCCAATACTTCGATCCCGGGTGTAGATGTTGTGAGTTTCTCCCTCCACTACTTTACGTCGTGGATTGAGATGCATGTATTGGGGGCGTTCGCAGCGCATCAGAGGCCAGATTTCTATTATTCTTACACCTTCCCGCGGCTCGTGAGGTTGGTGGATGATTCTACTCCTGATCCAACTCAGTTAGGGGCCCTTCATGTGTTGCTTAACCCGTATGCTAACGAAGGTGGGATGGTATTCAACGACCGAGTCCTCTCTGTTCCTTCCGGACATGTTCAACAGCTATTCGATCTATCGAAAGGGGGAGCACCATCCTTAAAGCCTAAGAAAATTATGCACTTGTATTTGATTAGGCCGGGTTATTTGGTGTTCCGTCAAAATGATACGGCTCTTTTCATGCGGTATAATCCGCACCGCTTTGCTCGGCAATTGGGTTATAACCAGGATGTTCCCTTCGAGGCATTTTTGGTGGAGCCCAGCTCGTCTCTGGAAGTTGTTCATGACATCATCCATCACTTCATGCGGCTGAACACCGGCTCTCGTTTCGTGATCCCCGAGGCCGACTATATTCCAAGGTATGTGGGGTCTTTTACGGGTTGGTACCGTCATCGAGTTGGTCCCATCATTGCCGAGGAGAAGCGGATACTCTTCTGATATAAAGCTCCCGTCCCGACCCAAGACACGGGCGTTCCGCCGCAACCGCAGACAGTGGTTCTGTTAGTTATATATATGCCATAGAGGCCATTACTGTACATACGATGTATATTGTAGTGGATGCTTGGACATATATATGGAGGACTTTCTTGCTCGACATGATAGTATGCTATCTGGTTGATCTTTATCTTAACATGTACGCTGATTGTCTCTATATTACATGTTGATAAAGCCCTTAAGATGTGTACTTGACTACCAGGACTATGATGCAGATCATACTAGTGGGTACAGATTAGTCGTTAAGTACATCCTTCAAATGTTCCTAGTCGAGGGTGTATCGAGACAGGGCATCGATATACCAGAGTAAACTAGCATATAGCTTCTCGACCCATGTAGATGGGCGATGGATGATCCCATATCCATTGGTGTTTGACATCAGAGACAGTATACGAGTGCTCAGTGGAGACTGGGTACACTGAACAGACTCGCCGAGAACTCCCAGATGGTATTATACCTAACGTCAGATGGCAGTTCTCTGGTGACACTGGTACAGGTTAGTCTGTAGACCCGAGATCGTCATAGAGTCTTGTGTGATTCCCACTGTGCTTTGATTTCCACCTTACCACGTTCAAGAGAACGTGCAAAACGGTGGCTTTTGGGTACAGTCCTGAGTCACATGGAGGTAATGAGCGATAGGAGGGGTTTCATCTCTCCCGGTATTGGGAGTTGATGTTGCGCTGTGCTCGATTGGCTATAACAGGAAGTCCTTGACCAAGGCTGCTTCAGAAATATACTGGTATGTGTTATCAGTATTTACTTGACCCGTTATGGGCCTCATATTGACACGACTTATCGAGTTACTGGGGTCTGACGTTTACCACCCCTTGACGAGATATGCGACATATCAGACGAAGAGACCGAACTGTACGATAGTATTACTGATTGGATTCGTAGGAGTACGAGCAGGCTTGCTTGTTGATCTTCTGATCGCTCAATACCCGAGTGGCCGTTACGTTTAGCAGACCGCTTGCGGCTTGTGGGTGTTTGATATGATCATCACCAACTACCGGCGTATTGACGAGTCTTTAGAGTCCTACACAGGGGTTTCCTGGCTCAAGCGAAACGGAGTAGGAGCATATATGTGATATGTGCGGGACCGAGATTGATACAATATGAGATACTGTATTCTATTCTCGCGATATGAGATATCGGTCGGTTATATATGATATAGCCGGGTTATCGGATCAAGTGTTGATTCAATAAGTTGATTCATTTGATATTAGTCGGTTATAGGTGATATAGCCGGATTATTAAATCAAGAGTTGATTTGATAATCTAATGTATAATTATTTATTTGATATATTAATTTACATTGACTAGTATTAGCTCACTTATGATTTCTTTTCTCACATTTGATATACTTTACATATATGTGATATATGTATTGTTTTCTTTTTGACACAAAATATATATGTGATATATATAAGTGTGTCATGTTAGGTTACACTTGCAACATAGTTAGTATGAGACTTAAACCATGCTAGGTTAAGTTAGGGTTTTTATTTTTCCTTAAGGTTTTTAAACATGTGGAAAATGAGTCATGGTTCAAAACTTGTAGAAACTTGTAGGTTTCATTGACTAAGTCCACTTGTTTGTCAACCTTAAGATATTTGTTAACCCAACTCTTAACTCATAGTTATGGTTTATTCTCTACAAGAGTTAGGCATGACACTAACTCACCATGGTTGCAATTCTAACCTCACACAATAATTCATTCTCACTTGATGAGTTCATTCTTCTTCTTCTTCCTCTCAAGCTTTCTAGCTTCATTGGAGATGTGAGAAAATGAGTGAGAATATGAAATCTAAAGTGAGCCTACTTCCTTCTTCATCATCCTCTACTACTTACCATTTAGTATAGGGCGTTTGCTTCACTAATTCCATAGTTAGTGAAGAGATAGCTTGGGTTAGTGTCTCCTCGACGTAGATCATCTTCGGCCTCAAAGACTTCGAAGCAAGCATATTCGTTTCTTCACGGGAGCCTCTCTAGAGTCCGGAGTTCATAATCGCAGCAAAAAGGACTACTACACGGAGCTATTGAAGTGAAGGACCGGTCTACAAAGGTTGTATTCCTTGCTCACTAGAGTTGCAAAGTAGTTTGCATTATATTCTGTCGATTTCTAGTTAACGATTCAAAATTAGGGTTAGCTAGAACGGCAAATTTTTGAATTTGGTATGGACGATGCCTTCCGAAACCTTGCTGCCGTGCTAGGTAACCCTGCAGTGGTATCAAAGCCATGCTAGAAATTTATACGGATTTTGTTAAGATTGCAAAACCGAAATACTCCATAACTTGAAACACGAAACTCCACTTTCTGTCAATTTTTAAAAGCTTTCAAAAAATTATTTAAACAAGTGCAGAATGTTGTATGAGATGCAACATGAACACACAAGAAATTTCACCCCCTATCGCCGGAATTGGGCCGAGCACATGGCTAGGGTTTCCGAGCTCGCCGGCCATTTAGTGGAGGATTGGGTTGAATTTTTTGGTGTGTTCCAGAATCTGGATTTTGGTGTTTCAGGTGTTGTTTGTTTTTGCTAATTTTGCATGTAATGTAATCTTACACTATAAGCAATTCGGAGTGTTTCGTATTCGTAGTTTTAACATTATTTCGGGTTATTCGCATGTTGTCTAGACGAAGTTAAAAGTTCGATCGAATGTCAAAAACCCATTTTCCCAAGTTTAACGTATTCAGAAAAACATGCAAGTAATCCTATGAACCCTCTAGAAGAATGAAATCCTAACTCGACTTTTTTGGATCGCGGAACCGCGGTCAAACCCTAGGGTTTATTGTAGTTCCGTGGCAACATGAGTGAGGCTTGGGTTTGCCCTTCTACGGGCTGGTGCAAAGGTACTGTGGCATATTCTGGGTATTACTAAAACTGTGCTCAAGTGTTGAGCAGTCGGGAAATTGTGGGAAATCGATCGAAAAGTTTAACGTTCGTCCAGGTATCATGTGATAGGATGCAATATTTGGAATCCACAAGTAGTTATGAGATAACTAGTTTGAATGTTATAAATCTAGCAGTTCAGTCTCATTTGATTGGTTGCCACGGGATTTTGATGTGACCAAAAGTCCGTCACAATCACGTAGTGTACGCGGATACTCGCCGGGTAACCTTATTAAATAGCCATGCCCCATTGCCCTGACCAAGTGACTGTAGGAGAACCCCATCGCCAAAAGCATCCGTTCGGGTGCTCGCGGCAGCGGTGTTCCGCCTTAGTGCACTTCGTCGACGGTATCGGGGGATGCGGCCGTCTACTAAAGTTTCCGACGAGCATTCGATCAGGATGTCGGGAATCTTGTTGTATTGCCCGACTGGATATTGAAAAGTGTTTTCGAGATCGAGACTAAAATGCGGGGTTTATAATTGTTAGGCATGTGATGTCTAAGGAATTCATTTGGTTAGGCATGAAATCCAAAGTATGTGATACGTTGGGTTTATGATGTCTAAGGTGGTTGCGGATTCCAACTGTTATAGTTTTTCACTTTCTTTTCTGCGACTGTAAGTGTAATATGTGGTGTATCGCTGGTTTCGGTGCTATATGTCAACGACAATTGGGATACGCATATTTACTTACGTTGATGACATGTGATGTTATGTGTTGCTGTGATATGTTATATTGGATCGTCATGTTTTGAATAGCCGGGGGTTTTATGTGAGATGAGAGTTTTTCATTTTCATTCATGTAAAATTCATTGTATGTAATATTCTTTTATTGGGGCACTTCCCGGTTGAGGATGATGTCACCATTGTATATTATTTACTTTTCTGCATTAGGATAGACCCAAGACGGGGAGCACAAGTAATCGGGTTCTAGGGTCTAGTGGGAGACCATCTCGAGGAGTCGAGACCGGGTCTCCTAACTCTAGAATTGGCAGGGTTGCTTGCCGCTCTCGTAGGGTTCTAGGGGTGTGAGATTGGCTATTCATCACGACCGTGGAATCCGTGTTTTATACAGGCTTAATTTAAAACACGGAAATCCTTGTATATCCAATATTTCATATGTTTTTATTCTGCTGCGATATTTTGTGATGTGATCATTGATTATATTCTGAGACGAATGCCTATATTATATATATGAGATATAATTAATATTGCTGCTTTCGTTTCATATGTGATGCTTGGGAAGCATAATAAATGGGACTTCATTAATGAGATTAATGAAATAAAAGAAACCTAAAGATGTTGTAGAAACTTTTGTCTTTTGATTGCTTTTATAGTTTTTGCTATAAACTAGCAGAAACTAGCAGATGCTAAAAACTCGGTTTGTCTTTTGATTGCTTTTATAGTTTTTGCTTTGCATAGTGGTATTTGTGAAATATCATGCACCTTATTCGATAAGGAAAGAGCCGAGATCCTTTCACTGGGATTGACCTCTTTAGCAAAACTAGTAAAACCTTCAAAAACACTCCTTTTCAAAATTCATTCGATTCTACAACGATATCAAGTTCATTACGCAAAAGGTTTTCTTAAAAACCTGTTGTAGCCTTCCGTCATTTCAGATAAGTACTTCATAGTATTCGTGCTACGTTTGTTGGCTTTCGTCAAGGTGTAGTGTACGGTAGCTGACTAGTGCTTATCTGCCAGCATACGACGCGATTGGATTAGGGTATTCGTACGGCGTAGTTTGGCCTCCATCAAGGGTCATGCAGGTGGGTTTAATTCAATCAAGAAATGAACGGGTTGAACTTGACTAGCGCACTATGGGTAGTTTGGCCTCCATCAAGGTCATAGGACGCTAGGGGTAAAAACCATTATCGGGAATTTCAAGTGTTGAAATTTGCAATGAGATTGCATACCTTCTATGAGATAGTTGAATCCCGATACCCACTGCGGGTAAGAGTTACTCCTGGGAGAGTTTTACACATTACAATTAGTCGATCAAGTAGGTGTCTAGAAAGGTGTTAACGGAGTTATGCCCCTGGGAAAACGAGGTTTATTTTAATTAGGTCCATGCAAAATGTAACAACCGAGTCCAGTTATACCAATTTCTGTTGCCGTATGTGTGGTTTGTGGTGTTTAATTCATTTATCGTGTTTTGATGCGAATGGTAGTTTACCTATATTCGACCCGCTTGCTTGAGCTTGTTGTTTCTTAATTGTAGAGTACCCTAACATTACATATTTTGCATATAACAATTTAAGTCCCTTAAAAATAATTTAAAAATATATGACATGGCCTGCTTGATACCCCTAACCCTGTGGTAGCGTCCCTGTATCGTGTTCTCGTCCCGTTCAGTGAAACGGACGTGTTTGGACGGCTACGCGCACGTACGTGCGTCCGTTCTTGGCGGTATGCTTTTCTGTTACAAAATCCTTCATTTTAATTTTTTGGAACTTGCTAATGATTTTCATTTTTCAAATTCAAAATTTTGGATCCAACCTGGGCGCATTTCTAAAATGTTTTATTATTCCTCTAAAATTCAACTATTTGAATTTTAAAATTTAAATTCTAAATTATTCTTTTAATCTCTTTAAATCCGTTCAAAATATTTAACAGCCAAAGATTTGGCTCAGCTAACTTAGGGAATATTCTTAACAAATAAACTCCTTTTAAATTTTTCCCCAACCAATCAAACTTCCTTCTGTTGCACTAGGCCCCCACACGTTTCCTTTTCCACTAAATCTTTCTTTTCTTCTCCTCATATTTCTTTAATCCCAGGGAGCCAATCACAGCTCGTTTTCCTTTGCACCGGGCCCACGAATCTCTCTCTCTCTCCTTTCCCTTTCTCTTTCTCTCTCTCTCTCTCTCTTCTTTCTCTCTCCTATCGCGCTTTCTCTCTCCGCTCGTGAATACTGTGCACTCCTCGATTCCCGTCACCGCTCGAAGAGTCCCGTCACCTCCCTTCATAATATTTCTTCTTCTTCTTTTAAACCGCAGCTCCTCCCCCTTTAACCCATAACCCTCATCGCCTCCTTCAACCATAACCTATATCCTCATCCCCTCTTTCCTCGTCGACACCCTCTGCATCCCCTCGTCACCTTCATCTCTATCATCTCTTCTCCTTCTTCCTCCGTCAAACGAACCCACTGAACCCAGAAAACCCACTGCAGCCTTTAACCCAGCACCGCCACCTCGTCGCTGCCGACTCCCTCATCTCATCGTCATCGCCTTCCTCCCCCTCTCTTCCTCTCCTCTGTCGTTCCCGAGCACCAGAACCCACATCAAAACAAACCCTAGCACCCGAGCCATTCTATGCAACCTAGGACCTTGCTGCCTTGCCGTTGATCTCGCCGGCGATCCCTTGCCAACGACTTCCCACCTTTACAACCACATCATATCCGTCTCCCAACCCCAGTGAGCAACCCTTCTCTCTCTCATCCTTCTTTTCTTCTTCTTTCTATTCTTCTTTATTTTAATTTTCTTTTCTGTTTTTTTTTAAAAAAAGGGTACCTCTGTTGATCGTCGGAGCTCCGTCGACGCCTCACCGACGACGCCGTCACCCCTCTGCAATCCAGTGAGTAAGTATCTTTCATCAATCTCCTCTATTCTCTTTCATTCTTCTTGTTTCCTCTTCCATGCATTCTCTTTCAATCAAAATGTTCACTGTGTTTCTTGATTGCCGGGATCCGACCGTGCCGGCGACGATCACGACGACCCAGCAGGCATCTCTGATCCGTGTGATCCCATCGTGCATTGTTTGGACACTTTCCATGTACCGTGCGCGCGTCGCGACTTTTCTCGGCGACGTGAGACGTTCCGTTTCCCGTATCGCGATCCGTCGAAGCAAGTGAAAACTTGCTACATGCTATTTGAATTACTATATATGCTATTTAAAGTTCTATATATCCATTTGAATGCACGTTAAACCTGTAGTTTACATTCAATACCATAATTTCCTTTTAACAGTTCGACGTCCCGTTATATCATTTTAGATTCATAGCTCGAAACATAACAGGTTGCATTTAGTTCTATTATACATAGTACCCACATTCATATTTAAATCATATAACCATTATTTGCATAGCCCACAGTACCCCTTTTGATATTGTTGTCGGACGACCGTTTGCATACATCTAACTTGGTTTATATTCAATTGCATCTTAGATTATTTTTTACATATTTAACACGATTTTTAATATCCATATTTGCTATGCATTCATGTAATGTGGAAACCATCCCGTAAACTCAAACTGATAACCGTACATTTAAGTAGTTTAA
The DNA here is from genome assembly GCA_030015575.1 of Agapanthus africanus. Taxonomy (NCBI): domain Eukaryota; kingdom Viridiplantae; phylum Streptophyta; class Magnoliopsida; order Asparagales; family Amaryllidaceae; genus Agapanthus; species Agapanthus africanus. The sequence goes on along the minus strand of JASDDO010000014.1, from coordinate 36,867,857 downwards.
TCTGCACCTATTTGCTTATCATATTACATGTTTCAGTTTATTGTTCTATTAGTACACATGCCTGTGATGTATACACATGCTTATGCTAGTTTGATTATGAGCACCCACATGACATCTTGTGCACCTTGATATGACCTATTACACCTATTACTTGACACGACATGGTACCGTACAACTCTGACATAACATGACACCTTTATATACTACCTGGCTTGACCTGATGTATCATGGTCTTACCTGTTACCTGATCTTGTGTCAAATGCCAACAAACCTGACCTGTTGTCCTTACAGACCGTTCCTGTTGTCTATCCAGACAAACCTGTACCTGCCTGATCCTGTGTTGGCATTAACTCTAGATTATTTAAGTACTTGACTTGAATACACAACCTGGGGGTATGGGAAATCAATGATGAAACCTGACTTGTAACTCAACAGTGCGCTACCTTTACCGATCAGTTTTAGAGGCTGGGCCAGCCTTGGGATGATGCCGCTGACATCATCCATCGTTATCCATTACCTTTTAGAGGCTAGGCCAGCCTTGGGATGATGCCATGGACATCATTCATCTTTTCCTTTAGTGCCTAACGGCATGTCTCGGTTTCAGCCCGAGAGTCTTAGACCGTGATCCCGGGCACGCACGGGATACTATTGAGTTACATCGATGATTCATCAAATTGATTTCAAAGACTTGAGAGTAGATAACCCAATAGACCAGTTTAGTTTACTCACTGCACACTACCCTTCACTGCCCTGATTTATATTGCTGATACACCCGCTTTATCATTTATGATTATACTTGCATGTCTTGTTACCCTGTTTATATTTTATTGCTTGATGACATGACGCGCTGACATCTAGGTTTTGCATGGCCCAGATTCCGTACCTTTGTTGCAGTCCGAGCAGGAGTACTTCAGCCAGCAGGCTGAGCAGTGAGGAACCGGTAGTAGTTAGTTCTTTTACTTTTCAGCATTTTATTCCTGATGTGAGCCCGCATTATGGGACTTACATTTCAGTTATTCTTGTATTGGATCTTTTGCTTCCGCATTATAATTCTTGACTCATTTCATTTTGGCTCATGGACATGTATTAGATAGTTTTATTTTGTTCTTGATATTTCTACAGCCGTAATGTGACTGTTGAAGGACAATTCCTATCCACAGGTAGCATGGTTGGCTATGTCATATGCCTATCTTAGCGTACTCCGGGAAGCGGGGCGTGACATGGTTCTTTTGGTATTAGAGCCATAGGTTAATCGGGTTTGATTCTTTTGTAGTTGGGTATTGGACCCAATACACGAATCAAAATAATCGTGATTAGGAAACATGTCCTGCCACCTTACCGCCTTACCATTCTTGAATCTCAACCTCCTCCTGATTCTACTTTTGCGATATGCAAACCTCCTTTGCATATCGACTCGAAAACCTGGTTTCCTTTGTTTATCTCTAGAGCTTAGGCGACTTGAGTGGAGTTATGTGATTGTAACTATGATACCGCGACATGGTTACAATGCGGTACTCAATTTAAGTAACTTGGAGTTCTAGCCTTGATTCATATCCTCGATCTATATTTGAATCTGTTATCATATTAATCCTCTTTGGTGTCTTGGTTGCAGTATCATGGAAGCCAGGAATCTACAATCGTACCAGAAGTGTATGGATGACGCCACTCTGCTTGGAGTAATTCGTGACTTACTTGAGGACCACAAGCAGCAGACCGAGCTGAAGCCGGCGTTTGCACCAAATCAAACGCCCGTACGTAGAAGTATTCCGGTAAACCGGCGCGGTGTGGCACCAATGAAGAAAACAATCGTTGCTGATCGGAGAAGGAGCGTGGTTTGTGACTTTTGCCGTTTGCCTGGGCATGTGCAAAGGGAGTGCCGAAGAAAGCGTGGACTCTGTTTAGTTTGTGGATCGGCGGATCACACTATCAGTGCTTGTTCGTCGAAGCCTCGTAAGAAAGAGAATGTTCGGAGGCCAGTTTTGCCCAAGCAAAAGGGAAGGGTGTTGTGCGATTACTGCCAACGACCGGGTCATTATCGAATAGACTGTCGTAAGAGGCTTGGACTTTGTCTTATTTGTGGATCGGCAGATCACACCATTGATACCTGTCCGTCGAAGCTACGGTTGAAGGAAGATACTCAGAAGCCACCGCAGAGACAGTTTCAGGAGCCGAAGCAGTTTCCGGAGCAGGAGCAATTAACTCAGGGGGCTAATCAGGCTCAAGTTTTTACCTTGACGGCTGAAGAGGCTAAAGTTTTAGAGGAAGCCGTTTCAGGTACCCTACTTGTTCATGGTTTTCTCGCATTAGCGTTATTCAATTCTAGTGCATCCCATTGATTTATGTCATCCAAGTTTATTAGTACAAACTCGATTATCTGCACGACCTGTTTAGTTTTTGGGACATACACACTGGGAATGGGAAAATCATAACTAATAGAGGGTATAAGGATTGTTTTGTTGTTGTTGGAGGACGGGAGCTATTTACAGATTTCGAGGTGATTGTTATCGGAAATTATGAAGTCGTCTTGGGAATGGATTTTCGGCACTTTCCACGCTCACATTGAGGGTAGAGCAAAGAAAGCGAATTTCCAGATTCCCGGACATCCAGAGGTTGTCTGGAGGAAGCAGTTCTGTCGGGCCAGTTGAGTTTAGAGCTAGGCCGACAAATAGTGTTTTTCATCATTGGAGGTTGATAAAGAGGAAGCGCCAGCTATCGTTCGAGATTTCATGGACGTGTTTGATGACATATCTGGATTACCGCCGAAGCGAGACGTAGAGTTCGCAATTGATCTTATTCCTGGTGCATCGCCAGTTTCTAAAGCGTTTTATCCAATAGCACCAGTGGAGTTGAAAGAAGTTAGGAAACAGGTTACTGAATTACTTGAGAAGGGTTGGATTCGCAGCAGTAACTCGTCTTGGGGAGCTCCAGTTCTTTTAGTTAAGAAGAAGGATGGCACAAGGAGGATGCGCATCGACTATCGAGAATCAAACCGGGTGACTATTAAAAACAAGTACCCGATCCCTCGCATTGGCGAAACTTTGAGCAGCTTAGTGGCGCGAGAGTATTCTCGAAGCTGGATTTGCTACCCGGATATCATCAGGCTCGAGTTAAAACAGAAGACATTTGCAAGACGGCGTTCCGTACTCGGTATGGACTAGATGAACCGAATCTTTTCACCATTCTTGGACCAGTTTATAGTGGTGTTTATTAATGATATTCTGGTCTACTCGAAGAGTATTGAAGAGGGCAGAACACTTGAGACTACTGCAGACGTTGTGGCAAGAAAATTTTATGCGAAGGTGAGCAAGTGCGAGTTTTGGCTGGAAGAAGTAATGTTTTTGGGGCATGTTGCGTCTGGCGATGGAATCGCCGTGATCCCGAAAGGATTGCAGCAGCTCGAGATGGGCCGATTCCGAAGAACATGGCAGAGATCAGAAGCTTTCTTGGACTTGCCGGATATTACCGGAGGTTCGTGGGAGAACCTTGCTCGTCTGGCGGAGCTAATAGCTGACTACGATCTTGATCTTAAGTACCATCCAGGGAAAGTTAATGTCGTGCCGGATGCGCTCAGTCGGTTACCAGCAATTCAGACGTTGAGTACACAGAAGGAACTCATTGAAGACTTTCGAGGATTCGAGTTGGAGATCGTACTACCGCATTCTTCGGGACAGTTAAGGCAGCTGCAAGTACAGATGTCATTGTTCGAGAGTATTAAAGCAGCACAGTCGCAGGACCCTAGATTGCAAAAATTTCGAGAATAGGTTGAAACTGGACTTCGAACAGATTTATTGATCCATGAAGATGGTTCGTTGAGTTATGGTAGCCGGTTGCGTGTGCCAAAGGGAGATATTCACGAAGAACTTATGAAGGAGGCGCACAGTTCAGCATATTCCGTACATCCAGGAGGCACGAAGATGTACCGAGATATACGACGACATTTCTGGTGGGAAGGCATGAAACGGGCAATTGGTCACTTTGTGGCAAAATGCTTGGTGTGTCAGCAAGTTAAGGCTGAACATCAAAGGGTTGCTGGTTTATTGCAACCATTTTCGATTCCTCAGTGGAAGTGGGAACATATAACCATGGATTTCGTGACAGCTCTACCGCGGAGTCCAAAGGGCAACAATGCAGTTTGGGTGATTGTTGATCGTTTGACCAAGGCAGCTCATTTCATTCCTTTTCGGGTTGGTCAATCAACAGAAACTTTGGCAGAACGGTACATGCAGGAGATTGTAAGATTGCATGTAGTAGCGGTGAGCATAGTGTCCGACCGTGACACTCGGTTCTTATCACACTTCTGGAGGAGCTTACAGGAAAGTTTGGGGACTCGATTGAAGTTTAGCACAGCTTATCATCCTCAAACAGATGGCCAGTCGTAGAGAACGATCCAAACTCTTGAAGATATGTTGAGAGCTTGCATGTTGGACTTCAAGGGTTCATGGGAGGATCATCTACATTTAGTGGAGTTTTCTTATAACAACAGTTTTCAGGCGACGATTCAAATGGCTCCATTCGAAGCTTTGTATGGTCGCAAGTGTCATTCACCTGTTTGTTGGGATGATGTCGGTGAACGAAGATTGTTGGGACCAGATTTGGTTATGCAGACAGTTGAGAAAGTTAACACTATCAGGAATCATATGAAAGCAGCACAAGACAGACAGAAGAGTTGGGCAGATACGTCGAGAAGACCTCTAGAGTTCTCCGTGGGTGATTTGGTATTCTTGAAGATATCACCGACTAGAGGGGTGATTCATTTTGGAAGTCGAGGAAAGCTCAGTCCTCGATTCGTCGGACCCTTTGAGATCTTGGAGCGTGTTGGTGAGGTAGCGTATCGATTGGCGTTACCGCAATTCTTGGCGAATGTTCATGATGTGTTTCACGTATCTCAACTCCGTAAGTATGTTCGAGATGAAACACATGTGTTAGATCATTCGGAGCTAACTGTACGAGAAGACTTGACTTTTGAGGAGCGATCGATATCGATTGTGGATCGAAGGGAAAAGGTTCTTAAGAACAAGGTTATCCCTCTTGTACTTGTTTCTTGGAGTAGTCGCTCACAGGGAGAGTCAACTTGGGAACGAGAAGATGAGATCCGGCAAAAGTTTCCCCATCTTTTCTTGTAGTTTGTTGGTCGTTTATCCTTTTTGTGTTCTTGGAATTTCAAGGACGGAATTCTTTTTGTAGTTGGGTATAATGTAACAACCGAGTCCTGTTATACCAATTTTTGTTGCCGTATGTGTGGTTTGTGGTGTTTAATTCATTTACTGTGTTTTGATGCGAATGGTAGTTTACTTATATTCGACCCGCTTGCTTGAGCTTGTTGTTTCTTAATTGTAGAGTACCCTAACATTACATATTTTGCATATAACAATTTAAGTCCCTTAAAAATAATTTAAAAATACATGACATGGCCTGCTTGATACCCCTAACCCTGTGGTAGCGTCCATGCATCGTGTTCTCGTTCCGTTCAGTGAAACGGACGTGTTTGGACGGCTACACGTATGTGCGTCCGTTCTTGGGGGCATGCTTTTCTGTTACAAAATCCTTCATTTTAAATTTTTGGAACTTGCTAATGATTTTCATTTTTCAAATTCAAAATTTTGGATCCAATCTGGGCGCATTTCTGAAATGTTTTATTATTCCGCTAAAATTCAACTATTTGAATTTTAAAATTTAAATTCTAAATTATTCTTTTAATCTCTTTAAATCCGTTCAAAATATTTAACAGCCAAAGATTTGGCTCAGCTAACTTAGGGAATATTCTTAACAAATAAAATCCTTTTAAATTTTTCCCCAAACAATCAAACTTCCCTCTGTTGCACTGGGCCTCCACACGTTTCCTTTCCCACTAAATCTTTCTTTTCTTCTCCTCATATTTCTTTAATCCCAAGGAGCCAATCACAGCTCATTTTCCTTTGCACCGGGCCCACGAATCTCTCTCTCTCTCTCTCCTTTCCCTTTCTCTTTCTTTCTCTCTCTCTCTTCTTTCTCTCTCCTATCGCGCTTTCTCTCTCCGCTCGCGAATACTGTGCACTCCTCGATTCCCGTCACCGCTTGAAGAGTCCCATCACCTCCCTTCATAATATTTCTTCTTCTTCTTTTAAATCGCAGCTCCTCCTCCTTTAACCCATAACCCTCATCGCCTCCTTCAACCGTAACCTATCTCCTCATCCCCTCTTTCCTCGTCGACACCCTCTGCATCCCCTCGTCACCTTCATCTCTATCATCTCTTCTCCTTCTTCCTCTCTCAAACGAACCCACTGAACCCAGAAAACCCACTGCAGCCTTTAACCCAGCATCGCGATCGCGATCCGTCGAGGCAAGTGAAAACTTGCTACATGCTATTTGAATTACTATATATGCTATTTAAAGTTCTATATATCCATTTGAATGCATGTTAAACCTGTAGTTTACATTTAATACCATAATTTCCTTTTAACAGTTCGATGTCCCGTTATATCATTTTAGATTCATAGCTCGAAACATAATAGGTTGCATTTAGTTCTATTATATATAGTACCCACATTCATATTTAAATCATATAACCATTATTTGCATAGCCCACAGTACCCCTTTTGATATTGTATACCCTGTCGGACGACCGTTTGCATACATCTAACCCGGTTTATATTCAATTGCATCTTTGATTATTTTTTACATATTTAACACGATTTTTAATATCCATATTTGCTATATTGCATTCATGTAATGTGGAAACCATCCCGTAAACTCAAACTGATAACTGTACATTTAAGTAGTTTAATCTGCACCTATCTGCTTATCATATTACATGTTTCAGTTTATTGTTCTATTAGTACCCATGCCTGTGATGTATACACATGCTTATGCTAGTTTGATTATGAGCACCTACATGACATCTTGTGCACCTTGATATGACCTATTACACATATTACTTGACACGACATGGTACCGTACAACTCTGACATAACATGACACCTTTATATACTACCTGGCTTGACCTGATGTACCATGGTCTTACCTGTTACCTGATCTTGTGTCTAATGCCAACAAACCTGACCTGTTGTCCTTACAGACCGTTCATGTTGTCTATCCAGACAAACCTGTACCTGCATGATCCTGTATTGGCATTAACTCTAGATTATTTAAATACTTGACTTGAATACACAACCTGGGGGCAGGGGAAACCAATGATGAAATCTGACTTGTAACTCAACAGTGCGCTACCTTTACCGATCAGTTTTAGAGGCTGGGCCAGCCTTGGGATGATGCCATGGACATCATTCATCTTTTCCTTTAGTGCCTAGCGGCATGTCTCGGTTTCAGCCCGAAAGTCTTAGACCGTGATCCCGGGCACGCACGGGATACTATTGAGTTACATCGATGATTCATCAAATTGATTTCAAAGACTTGAGAGTAGATAACCCAATAGACCAGTTAGTTTACTCACTGCACACTACCTTTCACTGCCCTGATTTATATTGCTGATACACCCGCTTTATCATTTATGATTATACGTGCATGTCTTGTTACCCTGTTTATATTTTATTGCTTGATGACATGACGCGCTGACGTCTGGGTTCTGCATGGCCCAGATTCCGTACCTTTGCTGCAGTCCGTACAGGAGTATTTTAGCCAGCAGGCAGAGCAGTGAGGATCCGGTAGTAGTTAGTTCTTTTACTTTTCAGCATTTTATTCCTGATGTGAGCCCGCATTATGGGACATACATTCCAGTTATTCTTGTATTGGATCTTTTGCTTCCGCATTATTATTCTTGACTCATTTTATTTTGGCTCATGGACATATATTTGATAGTTTTATTTTGTTCTTGATATCTCTACAGTCGTAATGTGACTGTGGAAGGACAATTCCTATCCATAGGTAGTATGGTTGGCTATGTCACGTGCCTATCTTAGCGTACTCCGGGAAGCGGGGCGTGATACAAAAGCACGGGGAACCTCCCTCAAAGTACCGGTACTGGCCTGGCTGAAAGATTGACGAAATTGTAGGGTATAATTAATCCCAGCAAGTCATTCCTTTTAGGATTTGAAGGAAGATTTGACTAAAGCAATGGGAGCCATCCTGATTCGATATATTAATAACCAATCTAATCTTACAAGAGCATACGCTGAGTGTTTTCTTCTCTCTCTCTCTAGGTAGCAACCATGTCACGCCTTAATCAAGATAATAATACGGATGTATTGACCAAACCCGCTTGTTATACTGAGCTTAGGAACGTTGGTCCCGCTCCAACTTATAATTGTTATAAGACCGAGCAGGAAATAGGGAATTACCAGGATTCCCGTGTCACCCAAACGAAGAAAGTATATGTTGATACATCTTCTTCGGGTGTGTTCATTACAAAGAACTGTTTTTCGGTATCCTTTACATCCTGAGTATGAGATACCGGATCAGGATCCCACATATGTAACATGTTACATGGGCTACAGAAAGGTAGAGAACTGAGAATGGGTGATAAGTTTCAAGAGTTGGAAACGGTGCAAGTGTTGTAACCAAGTTTGTTGGCAGTTATCATCCTGTATTACATAATACATTGATTCTGAACGAATGCTATTAGATACTGAACCTGATATACAATATCATATCAGTCTCTTTATTTAGTAAAGAAGGATATAATTTTGTATTGTTGGATAATGTTTTGAACATTTCCTATATCAAGAGTTGATCGGTTTAGGCACGTTATCTAAAAGCATATACATTCTAAATCAAACCACAATTCTTAACGTACAGAACACACACAAGGGGAAGAGTTCAGAAATGAACGAATCCTTCTTGAGGCATTGTAGATTAGGTCATATCAATGCGACCCGACTAGCTAAGTTTCATTAAGATGCATATTTAAATCAGTTTGAATTTACATCTTGTGAAACTTGCCAGTCATGTCACAAAGATAAGATGACCATAGCTCCGTTTACTGGAAACAGAGAAAGAGTTAGTAAACTCTTGGGATTGATACATGATGATATATGTGGTCCCCTGTCTACACATGCCAGGACCGGTTCTTTGTACTTCATCACATTCACTGATGATCTCTCAAGATTCGGACATATGTTCCTATTGAAACACAAGTCTGAACCTTTTACATATTCAAAGAATATAAGTTAGAAGTAGAGAACCAAAAACGGGTATAAGTATTATGTCCTTTGATGAGATCAGGGAGGAGAATACTTGAGCACGGAGATCCTGGACTATTCTAAACGAGAATAAGATTCTCTCTCAGCATTACTCCTCCGTATACACCACAACACGTCGGTATATCGGGGCAGAGCAATCGCACCCTATGTGATAAGGTGTGCTCTATGATGAGTACTACTGAGTTGCTTATTTCCTTTTGGGGGTTATGACTTGAGAAGTTGCATACCTATTGAATAGGGTTCCAATCAAATCAGATACCTACCACTCCATATGTGATATGGTATGGGAAGAGCCCATCTCTTAAGGAAGTTAAGATTTGGGGTTGTCCGGCCTATGTCTAAAAGCAAAATCCGGACAAGCTCGAGCCAAGGTCAGTTCTGTGGAAGTTTGTTGGATATCCCAAGCATTCGCAAGGGAATATCTTCTACCACACTGAGGAGTAAAAGGTGTTTTGTTTCTCAGCATGCTACCTTTTGGAAAGGAAATTTCTTGTGAAGAAATTAGTGGTCATGAGGTAGAACTGGAAGGAGTTCTAGCTATATAAACTGCAGCTGATGATTTGGTAGAACCGAAGGATTCAATAGTTCCCAACGAACCTCAGCCTCTCCGTCGATCTAGTAGGGTTCCTCACCCACCTGAGAGATACTTCAGTTTTCTCTATGACAGTGAGTGCGAGGATTGCATCATAAGATGATGACCCAACTAGTTTCGAGCAGGCCATCAGGAGTGGGGACTCTGTGAGAATGGCTGGACTCTAAGCGATCTGAGATGGAATCCATATACACCAACAAAGTATGGACTTTGGTTGCTATATCTGAAGGGTTAAATCCCCATCAGGAGAAAGTATATCTTGAGAAGATTACTTAGTGTACATGGAAAAGTTGAGACTTTCAAAGCTAAGACTTGTTGCAAAAGGTTTTCGTCATCGACCAGATATGGATAATGATGAAACCTTTTTCTAGTCCCTATGCTTAAGTCCATCCGGATCCTACTTGCCATTGCCACATACCATGACTACGATATCTGGCAGTTGGGTGGCATGACTGCTTTTCTAAATGGTGATTTAGAAGAGAGCAATTATAAGTACACAGCCAGAGGGCTTCGTAGACAGTGGGAGCAGCGGAAACGTGTGCAAGTTGCTTTATGGGATAAAACAGGCATCACGGAGTTGGAACATCTGTTTTGATGTGGTAGTCAAAACGTTTGACTTCATCAAAATGGTAGATGAACCTTGTATATACAAAATGGTAGTAGGGATTATGGTGTTGATCCTCGCATTGTACGTGGATGACATACTCTTGATAGGAAAGGAGTTTCCTATGCTACGCCCAGTTAATCTCCTCTTATCACAAGGATTCCCCATATAGGATCAAAGGTGATACCTCCTAAATCTTGGGTTTTGGATTTATGAGATAGATCTAAGTGGATGTTAGGATTCTCACTAGGTGTAGTGAGATGGTATCAATCGATCCCGGGAAGAATCACTGGATAGCTTCCAGGGTGGCAGTCACAAGCATTGTCTTTACTCTCAGTGGAGGGACGGTATGTTGGAAGAGTTCCAAGCTAGATGCCGTGGCAAACTAGACGATAAAGGCTGGATACATTGCTACCAAGGATGCTACCAAAGAGGTAGTCTGGATGTATATAAGTTCATGAGATGAACTTCGTTCCTACCATTGTGTGACAATGGAGTTGTGCCTTATGCCTAGGAACCCCCATCCCATCAGTGATCCAGACATATTCTTAGGCAGTATCACCTGATCATGGAGATGGATGATCTCCAGGGAGATCGAGATTAGGAGAGTAGACTACAGAGGACAACACGGCGGATCCACTCACAAAGGCCTATTCCCTGGAGAGACTTTTATGGGATGGTTGAGTATGAGATACTACAACACTGCTGATTGTTGGGTATGAGATACTACAACAGATGGCCCTAGTACAAGTGGGAGATTGTTAGTTATATGTGTCACGCCCCACCCCCAATACATAGAGTATTGTCCGCTCTGGCCGAAACCGCACGGTTTTGTCCTTCGGGGCGAACCGTACCCGACCAGGGGCCACTTCCCAGGAGGTCACCCATCCCAGAACTTCCCTGGCTCGAGCACGCTTAACTACGGAGTTCTCAAGCTCCTGTAGTGCCGGTTCACTTAAAAGGCGCCTCTGTATTGAAGAGTGGTATCATTCCATTTATGGTACAGATTTGTCCTCTTTCGGAATGTATTCCGAAAATTCCCTATTGTTCTACAGTGGATCCTACGGACTCAAGAGGTGCCCCCCACGGATTCAAGAGGTGGCCCCCACCCACTTAAACATGACACTTAGCGTGACACTTTGTTCCGTGTAGCACTTTGTTCCGTGAGCAAGAACCGGGTCCCGACAATATGTATGCCCTAGAGACCATTACTGTACATACAATGTATATTGTAGTGGATGCTTGGACATATATATGAAGGACTTTCTTGCTCGACATGATAGTATGCTATCTGGTTGATCTTTATCTTAACATGTACGCCGATTGTCTCTATGTTACATGTTGATAAAGCCCTTAGGATGTGTACTTGACTACCAGGACTATGATGCAGATCATACCAGTGGGGACAGAGTAGTCGTTAAGTACATCTTTTAAATGTTCCTAGTCGAGGGTGTATCGAGATAGGGCATCGATATAGCAGAGTAGACTAACGTATAGCTTCTCGACCCATGTAGATGGGCGATGGATGATCCCATATCCATTGGTGTTTGACATCAGAGACAGTATACGGGTGCTCAATGGAGGGTGGGTACACTGAATGGACTCGCCGAGAACTCCCAGATGGTATTATACCTAACGTCAGATGGCAGTTCTCTGGTGACACTGGTACAGGTTAGTCTATAGACCCGAGATCGTCATAGGGTCTTGTGTGATTCCTACTGTGCTTTGATTTCCACCTTACCAAGTTCAAGAGAACGTGCAAAACGGTGGCTTTTGGATACAGTCCCAAGTCACATGGAGGCAATGAGCGAAAGGAGGGGTTTCGTCTCTCCCGGTATTGGGAGTTGATGTTGCGCTGTGCTCGATTGGCTATAACAGGAAGTCCTTGGCAAAGGCTGCTTCAGAGATATACTGGTAAGTGTTATCGGTAGTTTCTCAACCCATTATGAGCCTCATATCGACACGACTTATCGAGTTACTGGGGTCTGACGTTTACCACCCCTAGACGAGATATGCGACATATCAGATGATGAGACCAGACTATACGGTAGTGTTACTGATTGGATTCGCAGGAGTACGAGCAGGCTTGCTTGTTGATCTTCTGATCAATCAATATCCGGGTGGCCGTTACGTTTAGCAGACCGCTTGCGGCTTGTGGGTGTTTGATATGATCATCACCTACTACCGGCGTATTGACGAGTCTTTAGAGTCCTACACAAGGGTTTCCTGGCTCAAGCAAAACGGAGTAGGAGCACATATGTGATATGTGCGGGACCGAAATTGATACGATATGAGATACCGTATTATATTCTCGTGATATGAGATATCTGTCGGTTATATATGATATAGCCGGGTTATCGGATCAAGTGTTGATTCGATAAGTTGATTCATTTGACATTAGTCTGTTATAGGTGATATAGACGGATTATTAAATCAAGAGTTGATTTGATAATCTAATGTATAATTATATATTTGATATATTAATTTACATTAACTAGTATTAGCTCACTTATGATTTCTTTTCTCATATTTGATATACTTTACATATATGTGATATATGTATTGTTTTCTTTTTGGCACAAAATATATATGTGATATATATAAGTGTGTCATGTTAAGTTACACTTGCAACATAGTTAGTATGAGACTTAAACCATGCTAGGTTAAGTTAGGGTTTTTATTTTTCCTTAAGGTTTTTAAACATGTGGAAAATGAGTCATGGTTCAAAGCTGGTAGAAGCTTGTAGGTTTCATTGACTAAGTCCACTTGTTTGTCAACCTTAAGATATTTGTTAACCCAACCCTTAACTCATAGCTATGGTTTATTCTCTACAAGAGTTAGGCATGACACTAACTCACCATGGTTGCAATTCTAACCTCACTCAATAATTCATTCTCACTTGATGGGTTCATTCTTCTTCTTCTTCTTCCTCTCAAGCTTTCTAGCTTCAATGGAGATGTGAGAAAATACGTGAGAATATGAAATCTAAAGTGAGCCCACTTCCTATTTCATCATCCTCTACTACTTGCCATTTAGTATAGGGTGTTTGCTTCACTAATTCCATAGTTAGTGAAGAGATAGCCTTGGTTAGTGTCTCCTCGACGTAGATCATTTTCGGCCTCGAAGACTTCGAAGCAAGCATGTTCGTTTCTTCATGGGAGCCTCTCTAGAGTCCGGAGTTCATGATCACAGCGAAAGGGACTACTACACAGAGCTATTGAAGTGAAGGACCGGTCTACAAAGGTTGTATTCCTTGCTCACTAAAGTTGCAAAGTAGTTTGCATTATATTCCGTCGATTTCTAGTTAAGAATTCAAAGTTCGGGTTAGCTAGAACGACAAATTTTTGAATTTGGCATAGACGATACCTCCCGAAACCTTGCTGCCATGCTAGGTAACCCTGCAGGTTCGCCCTCCATTGAGGGGTAATGGTGTCTTACTTATCCCTGAAGCGGCGGATGCGGAATCGACTTCTCCCACAGTTGGTATGCCAATGCGCACTAGAGCCCAAGCAAAGGCTTCCGATAAGGCGCTAGCAGTAGTTTCATCAGTTGCGGCGTCATCAATGGCAGTGTCATCACCGGTAGTACCGCCAAAAGAGGATATTGGAGGCGAGGTTGGGCAGCGCCATATCAAAGCACCAAAGGGGAGGAAGCGATCCTCTTCCAGTGTTAGCTCCAGTTCAAAAAGGAGGATGAAAACAGTTGCTGGCTTGCTTGACCTTTTGCTGGAATCCGAGCCTATTGTTCAAGACGAGCCATTATCGATGCAAGAGCCGGATGATGGTCTCATTTACCCTGGCTCGTCCGCTGAAGAAGCCGCGCAATTGGCTGAAGTTTTAAGGCATTCACAGGATGAGACTGAGAATGTGCACATCACGAAGAGGCCCTACTCTCCGGTTATCTTCTACGAAGATCCCCCATCGTTACGGAGAGTACATATGGGTCCTCTGCGACAGGAAGATGAGATAGCCCTCAAGCAGCCTATCTCAGCAGCTTCCGAAGATGAGATGGCGTTGAAGACCGGTGGCCATGAATCTGCTTTCGAAGCTCGGTGAGCGCATTTCCTCAGGAAGGAACGACGACATGAAAAAGCTATAATAGTGGCGTCCTGGCATATCAGTACGCACGTTTTCCTTATTTTCCTTTTGGCAAGTAGTATGCATTGCTTCTCATATCTTCTTATCTATGCGAGAACTTTGCAGGGACTTCAGCAACGGCAGAAGATTTGAGCTCAAGTCGTGTCCTGACGGTGGATTCTATAAATATATCTGATGAGGCACTCATAGGTGCGAAGGAGATTTTTATAGCGGCTATTCCTGCTGTGGAGCTTCCACTGGTAGCCTCTGTTCCTCCGGTGCCTGTTCTTCCAGAAGATGTGCCCTTATCGGCCGTAGATCTAATGGATCTTTCTGGAAGCTGTGGGATAAAAGCATGTGCTAATATTATTAGACATGAAGACCTTTTTAGGCACTTGAGTCTTCCTCTTCCTAGTGCACAAGTCTTTTAGAATTTTCGCATAGACGGGGACTTGTTGAATAGCATCTAGGAGAGGGATGTTGATGTTAACCTGTTTGAACATTTCCATAATCTTCTCCATATATGGACTCGATTTGTTAGCCCTTAACCGATTAGGATAAGGTGCTTTAGCAATAAGCGCTGGGTCCATCATAGAAGAAGGTGGTGTGAGTAGACGTGATCCCAAAAGAGGAGTGGGGATCATCTGTGGAGGACTAGAAGAGCTGTGCTGAGGTGTCGAGCCTAGTGGGAAACGGAGAATAGGCTCGTGAGAAGGCGGTGGGGTAGAAGAACAAGGATCAGAAGTAGAAGTGTGTGTGTGAAGAAAGGTCTCAGCCGGGGTTTTATTGATAGATTGATCAGTATCATCAATTTCTTCCCCAACTTGGTTATTCAGCACTCTTCCTGATCTCAACGTTGTGATGGCATTTACATTGTAATGCCCAGGATTCGGTAGGGGTTGAGACGGAAGTTTCCCTTTTTCTCTCGCACTCATTTCGGCTTTTAGTCGTGCAATTTCTGCTTCCATCGTTCTGATACTCTCAGCTTGGGACGCTGAGTTTTTCTTTATCTCATTGACGGAAGACCTAACCTCAGCCGACACTTCCATGAAAGTCGACAAGAGTGATTTCATGGTTTGTGTGAATGCAGAAAACTCGTCAGAACAGGTCAACTGCATAGGATTAGAAGGTGCAGGAGGGTTGACATGGTTTTGAAAATTTTGTGACTGGTAGGGGTGCTGAGTGAGTTGAAGTGGTTGCTGTTGTGGTGGAAGAGCCCTTTGGAAATTGTTTTGGTTTGGAACCGTGTTTTGATTGTGTTGTTGGTTCCAAGCAAAGTTAGGGAGATTCCTCCAACCCTGATTATACGTGGAAGAATAAGGATCGTTTCTAGGTCTTTGTTGGAAAGCAGCATTGGTATGCTCTTGACCTTGAAACGGAGAATTCAATGGACATTCTTCCGTCAAATGAGAAAGATCAGAACAGCATCCACATACAGTTTTGGGGAGCGACATCGGATTTAAGGAGGCTGCTAAAAATTTGTGTTCCATAGCCTCGAGCTTCTTTTGCATTGCTGCCATTTCAGCTCAAACACCTATGGACACATCAATTTGGTGTACGCCACCTCTAGACGATGACTGGTTTCCACTCTCCCACTGTAAGAATTTTTCATCGAACTCTTCTAAAAATTTCCAAGCTTCCCCATCATCCTTGGTCATAAAAGTGCCTTGACACATGGCTTCAAGGTTTTGTTTAGTGGTAGGGTTAATGCCATCATATATGATTCGGCACAGATCCCATCTCGGGATGCCGTGATGTGGACAATGAACCAAAAGATCCTTGAAGCGTTCAAAGCATTTCGAGAATGGTTCAGTCGGAAGCTGAGTGAATTGATTTAGTTCGCTACGAACTCGAGCCGTCTTTTGCATAGGGTAGAATTTCTTAAGGAATCCCGCAACGAATTCTTCCCAATTCGTAATGGAATGTGCGGTAGTGTTATACAGCCACTTCTCGGCTATATCGCACAAGGTAAATGGAAGAAGACGTAGACGCATAGCATCCACAGAAAGTTGTGACGTACCCATCAATATGCATACATTTTCAAATTTGGTAATAAAGACATGCGTCTTCAGACTCGAGACCGTGGAATTTGGGTAGAAGGTTGATGTATTGGGGTTTAATCTCAAAATTATCCCCGTTGGCTGGTGGAATGGATAAGCAGGTCGAAAGAGGACCTCGCAGAGGATAGCACCTATCTTGGAGAGAGATGCAGGGTGGATTCTGCGTACCTACGGACGATGACAGATTAGTGGAAAAGAAATTCGATGGAGAAGGATCCATCGGTGTGGATGTGGTGGTGGGTAAAGAAGAAGTGAATGTAGAAATACCGACTTCGGAGTCGATCGGGGAAACGCGGACTAAACGGGCACTAGAATCCCGTGTCCAGCCTATCTTGCACTAAAAGGGTTTAGTACAAGTGGCAGCGTGAATATAATTAGGGGAAATGAATGAAGTGTTGGTGTTTGTTTTGAAAATATACGGATTTTTGAAAAAATGATGCGATCACAACAAATGCAACAAGCAATACTAAAATCTAGTGGTCACCTAGGTCAAAGCTCTAGACCGCTCCTAACTGCCAAAAGACAAGTCGCGGGATCAATCCTCCACTGCCTCTTTGTCTCGCCTGTGGCCAGGTAAGTGCCAGGTAAGTGGGAGGTTCTCCACTGGGCCTAATTAAGTAACCACTAGCCTTCGACACACTTGCCTTAGACACCACAAAAGAAACGCGGATAAACAATGAATTACCCACGGCCTTCTCTTGTCCTAAATGAGCGCGACGGTCCTTAGAGTCATCTCTAGATATTTTTTAGTTAATGAGGGTAATGCGGATGCAAGTTTGTGACTTTTGGGGCTTAGGAAGGGTAATGAACTATTATATCTACACAGTATAATAGTGGAATCCGGCTTAAACCAAAACCGACCAGTATTATCTGCCCGAAAAATGACACGTGCGAAAACGCACGTGCATTTTCCGAACCTTGCCATAAAACCATACGGCCTCTACAACGTTTCGCCCGAACTTTGGAAAGTGTCTGTGGGGGGCTCTAATGACTCATCAACACACTGGCACTGGGTATAACCTCTAGCACGTCAGAGGTACAAGCTGTACGTAACGGTTGCCTATGTATTGATTGGAAGGGAAGCTGACGAGCGAACTCATCTCTAAACCCTACTGAGCCTAACAGTGACAATATACATACAGTCCGGTCCGTTCGTCTATGAGTATCGCATATCTGCCTAGGGGGCTGGTAATGTCAGACCCCCATTAGCGGTATAAGTCGTGTCAGATAGTGGCCCAGAACACCCTGAGATACTACTGGAGTACCTACCAGTAAATCTCCTGCCTCGGCCGAAGGCTTTGTGTAATGGCACTCCTAGACACAGCGTGATCTCACCCCCAATACCGGGAGAGACGAATCCCCTGCCGATCCGTTCACTTGCCTCCATGTGGCTCGGGACTGTACCCAAAAAAGACCTGTTTGTACGACTCCTTTGAGCCGTGGTAGGGTAGAAATCAAAGCACAGTGGGAACTCACACGAGACAAATGACGACCTCAGATCGATGAACTAACCTGTACACATGTTACCAGGGAACTGCTATCTGACGATATGTATAATACCAACTAGCATGTTCCCGGCGAGTCCTGTCCGGTGTACTCATAACCCAATGAGCACCTGTATATATCTTAGGTGAATTAACTGACACCAATGGCTTGTGAGACCGGCCACCGCCCCTCGTCGGGGTCTCGACTGTATACACTAGTCTACTCTGGAGTATCGATGCCCTGTCTCGAAACTCCCACGACTAGGGACACTTTAAGGATGTGCTTACAGACCCCAGCTCCCACGTATATGATCGCCATCATACTGCTGGTAGTCAAGAAAGAATCCTATGGGCTCTATCATCATGCAATAGTGAACTAAAGTATGTATACGATGATAAAGACAAACCAGATAGCAAACTATCATCTCGAGCAAGACTGTCATATCGGTATAGGTCCTGCCTCAATCATTGCAATCACGTACCTGCGATCCAATAATTGACTTTGAGGGCACTATCTCCAACAATCTCCCACTTGCACTTAAGGCTAATTATTGCGATGTCGCATACTCACAGCCCGTGTGATACCGAACATCCAACTCCTCTACTAATCGGTTTCACAAAGCTAGTTTGTAAAACTCTTGTGTTCGAGAAATAGCCTCAGTGAGTGGATCCGCCCTGATGTTTCTTTCTATGTCTCTCTAAATCTCAAGTTCGCGGAGAAAGCCATCTCCCGAATCGAGTAATACCTGTCTTAGAATATGTCTGGATATTTGATGAGACCTAGTTCATATATGAAATCCAAATCCAAACTTCTTAGACTGTATCGATAACTGAACCTAATCAGTATCCAGCACCATGCCTCCCACAGTATCCTCTTGGACCACCTGTCCAAAATACTGTCCCTCATCAGAGGGAAAACTATAACTCTGACAATCACTCTGTCATCCATGTCACCTTGGAAGCCTGGAATGATAACCGTCTCCCGAAGGAGGCTGCCGTCATCAAGTCCATAGAACATGCACTTATGTTCTAAAACTGCTTCCTTATGTTTCTTCAGGATTGGATTAATATAAACTTACCGCATCAAGTGCAATAACATCTGGTGTGGTACTTGACATCTCATGATCGACTCAATTGCCTAAGCAAGTGATCTGCCAATCATGCACTTCCCTCTCTCCTTTGGTCTCTAAGACACCTTTAGAGATGGTGACTCCATCACCTGCAGGTACACCACCATGCCAGGAGTCATCTATTCTAAAATACTATTAGAATATTGTCAAAGTACCCATATTGGGAAACTGCCCAAATCTAGATCTAAAACCATAGATCTAGTAACCAGAATGTCAGATATTATATCCATATCCTTTGTGGAGAAAAACTGTTTGACGACCACAGTACAACCGATCGTAGTATAGGAATTTTACTTCCTACTCTGTGTATGTCATCCAAATACCAGGATATCACACCTTACTACCTTCTTAACAGATCCATCCCCTATTCTGATGAAGTCAAACCCATGACTGTCACATCCAAAATAGATGATCTTATCTCCGCTATATCTGCTCAAGTCTATAAATAGACATAAGCTACTTGCCCACTATGCTTCCGCTGCTCCCACTGACTACGACAACCCTCTGGCAGAATAATATGTACGAACACTTCTAAAGCTTGTTTAGAACGACGTTATACTTATCCTCTTGCCGGGTCTCATAGTCTGGAACAACAGTAGTGTCAAGCTTGGGTAAACAAGAATCTCCCTGTCACCGTCCTTGAGGCTACCGGAGTACCTCTTGGGTGTCTGAGGTTACCCACTATATCTGCGGAGTGGCTAATAGAATGTCAAACCTGATTGAATATATTGGTCCTATTAAATTTTCCGTAATCGTTTGCGGTTCTGGAATCACTTCCAGTTCTACCATATTCCCACTACTGATTTTTGAAAAAGTCCATTTTAATAAAACTGTGGCGAGTCAAGAACAATATCACTATTGATGTTCCAGATGGTAGAAATGTCAACCCTCGTCAAAGCCAGGGTCAACCCACAAACTGCCATTACAGAAACGTGTCTTGATTTATCCAGTGTCTGGTTTTAAGCATAAGCTGGACAACTCCCCGTATCTTAACATCGTTAAGATATGAACCATTCTATATACAATATAGAAATAGAGGCACTAATTTAATTGGAACCAGATTCAAATTATGCAGCTGTCTCCAGTGCATATCAACTTAATGGAGAGAGGCTAATCAGCATTACTCAACTTAGGAATCCATCCAATTATGAGTAACCTGAAAGAGAAACAAGTTTCTCAAAACTATTATTATCATCTGAATACCAATCACAAGAATCTATATCTTCAATCTCTTTGAAGAATCCCGATACTTGTGACACCTGGTTCTCTACTTTATTCTTGTACCCATAACTTCTCAAAACTTAGACATTGTATTTCTACGAAACACTTGTCTAAAAACTAGAGAAGTCATAAGTAAACAGAACATAGTATGAGGACCTACCCCTTTGTCCTGACGGACACTGGACAACATACAATACTCTGTATAAGTCCGCTGAGTTGAATAACTCAAAACCTGTGCACCGTAGGTTGAAAACTTTACCCAGGCGATTTCTTCAAATATCACCAATTACAACGAATTCCGATATAATGAGGATGATCATCTAATTCCCAATAATTTACTCCCACTCATCATCTGAAAAAACCATACAGATATGAGAATGAAACCTGGTAAATACATACCCTGGAGTAAGTATTTTAATCGGGAAAACAGTTTTCTTTTAACAATGCGCAGTGAAACTGAAACATTAAAATGTCTCATAGGGGTATCCTGGTATTCCTAGTAATGCCTCTTCCATAATCCTATTCATGACTGTAACCGTATATTTCTTTGTCATCTCTCCAAATCCCTTTATTTGTCTTTAGTAGTTACCTTCTGTACACCATCGTTAGGCTAAATGGTTTTCTTCCTTCCCTACCGTTCGGCACCAGCCTATGGTTTGGAAGAAGACTATCCAGTAAGCATAATAGGTGTACCCTCCTAAACCAAGGAGTACTCGCAACTTGAGAGAAGGTGATGATAAAAGACAACTGAATAATACCTTATTCTATTTCTCCCGAACTGGGGAAAAACAAAGGTGAAATAGGAGTGGCGATGAAGTACGCGGTTTGGTCGTGAATGATAATAGTCGCAATTTACTTTGCCCTCTTTCTAATCCCTTTATTTTGTCTTTAGTTATTTCCTTCTGTACACCCTACTTAGGCTAATTGGTTTTCTTCATTCCCTACCTTTCGGCACCAGCCTATGGTTTGGAATAAGACTATCCAATAAGCGTAATAGGTGTACTCTCCTAAACTAAGGAGCCCTCGCAACCTGAGAGAAGGTGATAATAAAAGACAACTGAATAAACCAATTCTATTTCTCCTGAACCTGGATCCATCCTCGAAGAAGTCCCTTCGACTTCGTATATAACCATACGATGGATCTATCCAATGGAAGTGGATGTCCGTAGTAATACAGGGTGTTCTGAGAAATCCAAAGGGTAAAAGAAGGAGCGGCAATGACTTATGCAACTCGGACAATCCAAAAGCCAGTATTTTAAGAAGGTTCGGTCAACTTGGTCACTGATTCATAGTCTAGGGTCGGTCAAAGGTCGCTGCCAAAGAGAGAGAGAAAAGAAACACTCTGCGTGCACTCTAACCTAGATCAGAATGGTTATTACTTTATCTAATCAGGAAACCTCCCACTGTTATCTCAAATTCTCCTCCAAACCTAAAGAAGAATTAGTCGGGATCACCCGAAGAGTAAACCAACTCATCAGTGAGAATCGGGATCCAACTATCATCGCATGATAACTTGATGGAAGCCACTCAAGTTATCACACTCCAGAAGGTATGCGCATGCCTGACAAGTTTTCTGTATGTTTGAAACTCTTGATATAATTTTTACCTCTTGCTCTTATGACCTTGACTAAGGGCCAACAAATCATAAGTCACATGTCAAGTTCTTCCCGTCATTGTCCTGGTTGATTTGAACCCACCCGTACATACTCTTGACTAAGGGCCAACAAAGTAATATGACTTTCCCAAACCAACGCATCTATCAATGCAACAAATGAATACCCAGCAACTACCAAACACTATGCCTTGACTAAGGGCCAACAAACATAGCTTGAATACTACTGACTATCCATAAGAAATGACGGAGGGCTACGGCTGGTTTTTGGCGAAAAACCTTTAACGTAATGAACTTGATTTCGTTGAAGTAACATGATAGCTTTTTATAAAAATATAGTGACGAAAACCTTTGCTAAAGAGGTCACTCCCGGTGAAGGGATCTCGGCTCTTTCCTCGTGGAATGAGGTGCAGGATATTCCAACTGAATACCGCGATGCAAAGCAACTTGTAATCGACTATATTGAAATTATTACCCTGACGTAAACTTCTGCCCAAGGGGTCACTCCCGGTGAAGGAATCTCGGCCCTTGCCTCAACGAATGAGGTGCAGGATATTCCAACTGAATATCGCTATGCAAAATAAAAAGAAACATCTTTATAATAACACCTTTTAAAATTTGTTCCAACAACATCAAATTTAGGTTTGTTTTATCTTGCATTGATAAGAATCAACGCAGTCCCATCATTCAATCACACCAGAAAAGAACGAAAATAAAATGTACGTATATGCCATCCGCATTCGTCACTGGGTCCCGTCATCACCCGTTAAGTTACTTAACTAACGACAGAGCGGGGGCTGGACTAGCGCGAGTGTAAAACATATACAACATCTAATAGTATATATACCAATATACAATAATCGCTCCAGGCGTGATAATATGCAACATTACAGAAAAGTAATAAGCATCACAGAACAATACAGATAATCTGGGATCCCCAGGTTTCACAGATCCGCTGCTGAAACCCGACGTTCCCCTGGTCGTGTGGATAGCCTGTGCAATGAAACCTAGACCCCTATGGGTGCGGCAAGTTACCCGCCAAAACCTGAAGCGAGGTAGTCCCCCACAACATAGTGAATGGAACACCCGGCACTTCACAGAATCCGGTAAATCGAGCACCCCTCCTTGGGTCAACCTGTACCCCCTACGAGTGCGGCGAATAGTCTGCCAATTTTAGAGTAAGGTCCCTCTGCCTCTCAAAGCCATGAGATACGGACCCGTTGCCCTCCAGAACCCGGCTATCCGTGCACTCCTTCGCGGGATAAACCTAGTACAGAAAATAAAATATGTACAATGGGTACATCGACCTCAACCCGGTCGTGTCCCAAAAGAATATTATACAACAGGTAGTGACGGCAGTCCACATGTTGGACGCTCGCCCCGCAATATCAAATGTACAAATAAATCCAAACTGCACTATCATTGCAACCTGCTATCCACCACGACATATCCGCAACAATACAGCATAACACAGAACATCAACGCGAATGTCACGTTCGCAAACCCGTCTAAAAGAACTATAACAATTAGACGCGGTTTACCGATCAAATTACATTCCCGGTCGGAGATATAAAGTAAGTATTGTATACTAACAAGTTTAAAATTTCGATCGACAAAATTTCCCGAAGTGGGCCCCACGTACATCTGCTGTACAGTAATAAAAACTGGGCCCAAAAGAACAGTACCAGAAACCACAATTTCCAACAAAGAACCAACGGTAGAAAATTGACCAATTGAAACGCCAAGACGGCCGCGGTTCCGCGGTCGTACGGACGATTCAGTGGACCGTATTTCTCTGTTATTCTTTAAAAAGCCTGCTTGTTTTTCTGTGATGGTCAAAATAATTTTTAGACACTGTTTAAAATCGACAGAAACTTTAACCCTGGAATTTGCGGTTTTCGAAAATACGTTCGATCGATGTTTTAAACGCGTTAGCACAAGTTAATATAGCTTAATGGTGAGGCTCTAATACCAATATTATATCTACACAGTATAATACTGGGATCCGGCCTAAACCAAAGCCGACCAGTATTATCTGCCCGAAAAATGACACATGCGAAAACGCACGTGCATTTTCCGAACCCTGCCATAAAACCATACGGCCTCTACAACGTTTCGCCCGAACTTGGGAAAGTGTCTGTGGGGGACTCTAATGACTCATCAACACACTGGCACTGGGTATAACCTCTAGCACGTCAGAGGTATAAGCTGTACGTAACGGTTGCCTGTGTATTGATTGGAAGGGAAGCTGACGAGCGAACTCATCTCTAAACCCTACTGAGCCTAACAGTGACAATATACATACAGTCCGGTCCGTTCGTCTATGAGTATCGCATATCTGCCTAGGGGGCTGGTAATGTCAGACCCCCATTAGCGGTATAAGTCGTGTCGGATAGTGGCCCAGAACACCCTGAGATACTACTGGAGTACCTACCAGTAAATCTCCTGCCTCGGCCGAGGGCTTTGTGTAATGGCTCTCCTAGACACAGCGCGGTCTCACCCCCAATACCGGGAGAGACGAATCCCCTGCCGATCCGCTCACTTGCCTCCATGTGGCTCGGGACTGTACCCAAAAAAGACCTGTTTGTACGACTCCTTTGAGCCGTGGTAGGGTAGAAATCAAAGCACAGTGGGAACTCACACGAGAAAAATGACGACCTCAGGTCGATGAACTAACCTGTACACATGTCACCAGGGAACTGCTATCTGACGATATGTATATTACCAACTAGCATGTTCCCGGCGAGTCATGTCCGGTGTATTCATAACCCAATGAGCACCTGTATACATCTTAGGTGAATTAACTGACACCAATGGCTTATGAGACCGGCCACCGCCCCTCGTCGGGGTCTCGACTGTATACACTAGTATACTCTGGAGTATCGATGCCCTGTCTCGAAACTCCCACGACTAGGGACACTTTAAGGATGTGCTTACAGACCCCAGCTCCCACGTACATGATCACCATCATACTGCTGGTAGTCAAGCAAGAATCCTATGGGCTCTATCATCATGCAATAGTGAACTAAAGCATGTATACGATGATAAAAACAAACCAGATAGCAAACTATCATCTCGAGCAAGACTGTCATATCGGTATAGGTCCTGCCTCAATCATTGCAATCACGTACCTGCGATCCAATAATTGACTTTGAGGGCACTATCTCCAACATGAACTCTCCACCTAATCTGGATTTGGCCGTGCCCCTTAAATTCCGTATTAATATGCAAACAACCAAGATCAAAACACGCACAATTTTTATTGCTTTTTTGCGGCGCTGCGAATTTTGCAAAGAAACCTGCAGCAAATTGTTAATTGGAGCAGATTAGGAAGGAGATAAGAAAGTAAGAAATTTACAGAGAAATTTTCGTGCAGTGAAGAGGCAAAGCTGCCGCGATTCCGCCACAGGAGACACCTAATGCCGCGGATGCGCGGTGTAACAGTAAGATCCCTGCACAAAACTTTTTCGAGAAACTCCTATTCACTTCCTGAGTCCTCTGGAATGTTCCAAATATTTTTCCAATTGCACAGCAAGCTCCAGATTCCCTTGCAACAAATCACAACGAATCGTTTAGTGTTTTGCGCGAATTTTGATCTAAAAATATAGATGGAATAAACTTTTCAACTCAAATTTCAAAAACGAACGAATTAGCGCACGATCCCCGGCAACGGCGCCATTTGATTGATACGAATTCTCGGTGTGTATATAAGAAAAGTGTAAGAAATCACAACCAAAAATATTTGACCGCGATCAATAACGGTGTCGATTTGTAGTGCGTTAGTAAGTGCGGATCGTCCACAGGGAAAGTGTAATCGTTCGTATTTCGAATTAGATGAGTCGAAAATTTAAAGAAAGGAAAAGAAACAATTCATGATTTATAGAATTGAAGTTCAAGAACTAGTAAAATTTAGATCTAATAACTAGAAAACATTAAAATCAAGAATTAAGAATTTATGATTTCCAAACCAAATATCAAGATTCGAAGTGAGGCTCGTAGGAGTCGATTGAACCTTTAGATGTGATGAAATCTAATGATTACATACTCTTATCCATTAACGAATTGATACTAGATCGATGACGATTTATAGAGGTTTAAGGATCTTGTGAAGAAACTAGGGTTTCCTCATCTCATCCTTTGTCCTTTCGATGAATCTCATTCACAAGCTAGCTTCTAGTAAATCTAATGATCGATCGTAGCTCTCTAGTTCCGAGCGAAAATAATCAAGAAAGCATTTCGCATCAAAACTAGATCGTGGATCATTCGATTTACAAGAATTTACAAACGTTATAGGACTTAAGAATTGTAAAAGAGTCTAAATCATCATCATCTATCGATCGTCACAACTCCTACACGAGCAAAGTTTTACTTAAACATTATCACAAAGAACACATTCAAGAATCTAGATTGAATCATAATGCTTGAATTAAAAGATAAGCAAGATATAGAAATTTACCTTTATTTATCAACAATTTAGTTACAACTCTCAAGATCTACAAGAGGAAGGAACATGATCGTTGATTTCGGCTTCGCTCGGCTCCTTGAGTCGCGGATCTACTTGGATCTCTTGCTCAGATGAAGTCCGGCGTCGCTTTCTAAAGGATCGAAGGCTTCAAGCTTGATGTGGTACTCGGAATTCTTGATCTTGGCTTTGGAATTGAAATTAGGGTTAGGGTTTTGAGGCACAAGTTGTGTCACTCAACTTGTGGGTGGAAGATGAAGGATAATTCTTGAACAACCTCAACCCTAGATCTAGGTTCCCTTTTATAAGCCTCATAACCCTAGATCTAGGATTCAAATTTCAAATTTCCCTCCAAAAGTTTGTTAAAGAGAGGCTTCTAGAAATAGTTTGTTAGGCCGAGCCTTCTAGATGAAGCCACGTGGAGTTTCTGGAGAGTTCTGGAAGCTTGGCCGTTATAAATAAGAACATGGGGAAAATTTGATTCTCTGATGACGTCATAATGCCGCGGATCCACGGCACGTGCCTGCTCCCGCCGCGGATCCGCGGTCATGTGATGGCTTTAGTGCTTCATATTTCCAGTGATGCTTCCTGCTGAATTCTTGGTATTTTCCTGATATGTTGATTCTCACAATTCCTTCTAGATTACTACCAGCTCTCAAGTCTTTGAGTTGGCGTATTTTTAACAGCACCTTTCATTGATTTGGCTTCTTCTCCTGGAATTTCCTGCACAGACTTCGAAACAAGTGTTGCGCTATACAAGGATGATGCGATGCCATGATAAACTCTCAATTTCCCTTGAAATGTCGGTTTAAGTATACAACACAGGTAATCTGGTATTTTACAGCTGTTTTGCTAATATGTGCAATATGAATACCGAACACTTCTAGATGAGTGCAAATGATAGGGAAATTGACGTGTTAAAAATGCAGTATTTTCGACTGATCAAATTCCCCCAAACTTATTTTCGGTCGTCTCGAGCGAACTGTTTTATTAAAAAGAGAAGGAGAAAATAAAGAAAGAGAAAAAACTAACTAGCACACTTTCATAGGCAACACGATTGCACTGAGCACGTGCAACAAGCCTTTAAACCTCTAGGTGTCCCTAGTAGGAGGAGTGTTGTCTCCTGAGGGTTTTCAGCGGATTGCACCCACAAAATCCAATGATAAAAGGAAGATCATGAATATTACATTTAAAGAAAAGAATTGTAAAAGAAAAGCTTTGAAAATTAGGGTTTCCAACTAAGCTAGCTTTTCGGTTGTCATGAGCCCTATCTTAATAGTCATGAAAAGATGTTAGAAATCACATCATCCCTCAATAAAACATCGTCTTTATTCTTCATTCCTATCTTTCTTCTAAACATCGATCATATAACCCTACGTGTGTGTAATGAACATCCCTACACCCGGAGAATTCAATTCAAGCTATCATACTCTTGTCCATCTGCCTCAGTACTTTTTAATTAATGAATATTTAGATGAATTTGCTCACACATTTTCATGCGACCGTTAATACTTCTTGAGGTACTAACCGACCGATTACTCCTGTGATTGCTTATTTGGTGTTTTTTCTCGTCTTGCACCACCTAAGGCTTAGCAGTGACTCCCAGACCAGTTGGCCTTAGGGCACTAGGTGAAGAGGCACCCTCGCTATATTTTTTTATTGCTGTCTTGGCGATAACAAAACCAATGTTCATTTTTCTCACCACTTTATATTTTATTCATATTTTTATTTCCTTCATACATCGGCTTTTAGACAAGAGCATTTCAAGGTATCCTCTACTATCCCGAGTTTTAAGACGTGTGTAAGTGCGTATAGTAGGGTATCAACGTTCAAAATGTTTGGCTTCCAGAATAGGAACTATTTTTCAGACTTATTTTTATCCTCAGATTAGTGACTTCCTTCATCTTACTAACCCTTGGGACAACGGCTCATAACTACTTATTACTAGTTCGTTTAAGAAAACTTCTAATTTTCTTGGTTTTCTTAAATTTTTCCAATCTTTTGGATGTAATTTTTCACTATCTAATCTTTTATTATCTTATTTATGTACAAAAATATTTTTATCTTTT
This sequence comes from Agapanthus africanus, assembly GCA_030015575.1. Classification (NCBI taxonomy): domain Eukaryota; kingdom Viridiplantae; phylum Streptophyta; class Magnoliopsida; order Asparagales; family Amaryllidaceae; genus Agapanthus; species Agapanthus africanus. The sequence continues at coordinate 36,839,413 of JASDDO010000014.1, read as the reverse complement.
TGAAAAAAAAATTTAAATTTTTATAGGTTTCCAAAAATGTTTTGTGCTTATGCAAAGTGATATGCAAATGATGCAAAAATAAGCACAAACCTCCCCCAAACTTGTTTTCAACAGTGTCCTCACTGTTGCCAACCGCTATATCTACAAAAATCTGTAAGCCTGGGAGGAATTTATTAGTGGGGGCAAAATATTTAAGTGAAGATCCTCCCCCAAACTTATTCTTTTCACTTTCCTCCATTCAAAAGAATGATGCAGTAATTTACAGGACATGGAGGTGAGACGGAGGAATTTTAATCAAGATAAAATGGCTCCTGTAAAAACAGGAGCTCCTCCGTGGGGTCAGTGGAAAAATACGGCTTTAATCTATGTCCATTCACTTTGAAAAATGTGCCGTTTTTAACATTTTCTACCTTGTCACGCCCCGCTTCGCGGTGTACGGCGAAGGAGACGCGACGAGGTCCGCTACTTATGTACTCAGAAGTACATACGCTAAGCGTATCTAAGCAATATAAAAGTAAATCACAAGAGACAAGAGATATAGAAATAACAGCAACTTTATTAATAACATTCTTTTGTACAATGCATGAAAAGTAAATACAACTGAAATGAAAAGCAATGCCTAAACAGTGGCATAACAGGAAATGAAAATACTGAAAAGAACTAGGTACAATATCTAGAGCTCGGGGTCTTCGTGAAACTGCTCCAAGTCTTCACCGGTAGGCTCGATCTCTGCTGGGTCCAAAGCACCTGACGACATTCAAAGAAGAAAGAAATAGAATGTCGTCAGCGAACAGGTCGCTCGGTATGTCCCAAAGATAAGAAAAGACAGAATAAGAGGTATTTTCTAAAGTATTATGTTGTGGAATATTGTGTTAACGCTGTTGTTTGTAGCTTGGTATAGAAGGATGCCAGTGTATACGAGAGGGGTCTCTATATGCTAGAGACCAGGGCAAACGGAATGTACAAGGAACCGTTAAGCCACGGTACAACAGCAACGGATTATAGGTTAGGTGTCTTAATCTGACCACCTCGTGCCACCTTTAACACCTTCCGTACCAATCTACCCCTTAAACCCCGTAGTGTTTGACAGTATTGTTGTATTGTATTGTGTAAGTTGGATGACTGACCAAAACCATGATATCAGTAAACAGATTGTAACTGCATAATCAGGTAAATGGAATAACGGAATAATGGATGTATATCCATGGTTTGATTCAGTCAAGTTGAATAGATTGTTAACTGGATTCTGGGATTCATGTGTTCATATTGAGTTGGAATATTAAAGAATATAGATTGACTTGAATCATATTCAAGTCAGAAATAATCAGACTCAAACCCGAGTCAGACTAAAAGAAATGTAATTTGAAGTTCTATAATTGTTAGGGTCCTTATTGTAAATTATAAAACTTAAGGGGGTTTTATGTAGAAAGTACTTTTGTATAGTTTTCAAGATACACCCCAAGTATTTATTATTCATCTTTATTGTTATAATGAGTGTAAGTTTTATTTGTGTTATTCTAGTGAATATATCCTATTAAAAGTATTAAGTTATAATATTGATTTATTTGAAAATTCATGGTATTTTAATGTAACTTTTAATCTTGTAATTTTTAGGAAAAGGTGGAAACTTTATCTTATAAAAAAATAGACGTTTAAATGATAATTATATATATGTTAATACAAGAATAATTTTAAATAAATATTTTATTCTCCAAAATCTCATTTTTCTTAAATGTCGTATCTTAAACCTTTCGAGACCGAATGCTCCTTGCGGAGGTCTGAATCTCACACTACTAAGCTCGAGGGTGCACGATAAACCGTACTATCCCTAACGAGTTTCCCAAAGGTGGGTTGTAGTGGCGCTTTGCAAAGATTTAATAAATACTAGTCATTTAGAAAAAATGGTTTTATAAAGATGAGGTATTTATTTGTAAAAGGTGTAAATTTCCGTATTTTAGTTTCTAGGGTTTCCTAAGCCAACTAGTCTATTTCTAAAGGGTCTAAACGATAAGTCATTAGAAGCCTCAAATCGCCTCTTCACCGCCAATTGCGGCCAGGTATGTACAAGTGAGGAGGGAGGGATCCGCTCACGAATCGTGAGGCGGGCCTTTTAAAGTTACCCAAGCTCACTTGCCTAGCCTAGACACCACAAAGTCAGTTTAGATAAACGATCGATGTCCATGACATATCGTATTTTCCTATTAAAAGATTTTGTTTTAAAATTGTATACAACTTAGGACTTTTAGAAAAGGTTTATAAAGAAAATGGTATTTTAATGAAAGTCGTGTATTATCGTATTCTAAGTTTTGATGCTATCAATTAGGGTTGTATTTGCATGTGTGTGGAGGTAGATCATTACCTCGTGATCTACGTTAAGGTATAGCAATTGTTAAGGGTTAAATGTGAAAACTAAACATTGTGGTATTTAAGTGAAAGAAATACGATAAATGGAAACATTATCATTTCATGTGAAAAACTTTATCCAAATTGATTTTTAAGTGATTAATAGTCAACATGAATATGTTTAAGCATTATGGAATTTATGACAAGTGAGTTTTGATAGAAAACAGAATCGGAAATCGGTTTGTTCCGATTTCCGTCGGGTTTTAAAAAGTCGTATTTTTCTTAAAAGAAAAGAAAGATAGAAAGAGGGGGACTTACGGGTTTTGGACACGTTAGAGAGTGAGAGGGAGGTAGAGGGTTGTCGAAGCGTCGTGAAGGGTCCTAGTACGATCGCCGGACTTCGTCGTCGATTTCGGCAGCGCTTCGCCTTTCGCTCTTTTTCTAACGTACGGAGTTCTCTTGAATTTTTTAGAGAGTGGACTTAGGAATGTAGGATGAAAGGGTAGAGGGTAGGGGTGTTTATATAGGGCTAGGCTAGGGTTAGGGTTTTAATTAAAAAATATAAAAATATATAAAAAAAACACTAAAAATCATTAAATTTTGGAATAAAAGTGAGTTATTGGGAATTTGATAACCGATCAAGGGAATTAAAGTATTCAGGTGAGAAGACCAGGTCAACACGGAGAAATTCCGTGTTGACGACTCGGCCGTCCGGCGGCGCCGGCCCGAGTCGGGCCGAGTCGAGGGCTCGTTGGGTGGGTCATCACCTGGGGGGAATTTTGGTGTATCTAACTTTTTGGGTTCACTATAAATTTTGTGAGTTATGGCTGTTTGACTGTTGACTTTCCAAAAAAATAAAAACAAAATAATATAAAAATAATATGGGGCATGGGATTCGAACTCTGGTGACTTGGTTCAGCAGTGCAAGGTATTACCAATGAGCTATAAGCTCCTTCATGTAATTATGGAGTGAAATAAATACTTAAAGAGATATCAGCTGTAATAAATACTCCAAGTATACATTGAATTTAAATCAATTCTTTGTATATTAAAAATGGAGTTGTTACATACCTCAACTGCCCCGTGCGGGTATACAGACCGCACAATAAAAGGTCCCTTCCACCGAGATCGTAGCTTACCCGCGTGAAGGTGTAGTCGTGAATCATAAAGAAGGACTTGTTGACCAGGTGTAAACGTTTTCCTCAAAATGTTTTTATCGTGAAATACCTTAGTCCTATTCTTTACAATTACAGCGTTATCATAAGCTTCATCGCGGAGTTCGCTTAGCTCATTTAATTGCAGCTTCCGAAAGTTGTAGGCTTGGTTTAAGTCAAAGTTGATTTCTTTAATAGCCCACAATGCTTTATGCTCAATCTCGACCGATAAGTGACAAGCCTTCCCAAACACTAACCTATATGGAGACATCCCTAGATCGGTTTTATATGCTGTTCGGAATGCCCAAAGAGTATCTGTCAATTTGATCGACCAATCCTTTCTATTCTTCGCAACAGTCTTCTCCAGGATTTGTTTAATCTGTCTATTCGAAATCTCAGCCTGCCCGCTCGTTTGGGGATGATATGGTGTAGAAAGTCTGTGGTTGATTGCGTATTTCCGCATCAAAGTCTCGAAAGACCTGTTGCAGAAATATGTCCCATTATCGCTAATAATAGCGCGTGGGTGTCCAAATCGCGAAAAGATGTTTTCTTTTAAGAACTTAATGACAACCTTCTTGTCATTAGTGCGACAAGGAATAGCTTCAACCCACTTTGAGACGTAATCAACCACAAGCAGTATGTACAAATTCCCAAAGGAGTTGGGAAAGGGACCCATAAAGTCAATACCCCAAACATCAAAAATTTCAACTACTAAGATGGGTTGCTGGGGCATCTCATTTCTCCGGGAAATCCTACCCGTGTGTTGACACTGTGTACAGGTTTTGCAATGATCAAATGCGTCTTTGAACAAAGTCGGCCAATAAAAACCGCATTGCAAAACCTTCTCCGCTGTCTTTTTAGGACCGAAGTGACCCCCACATGCCTGATCATGACAAAAAGATAGAACACTCTTGAACTCCTCATTCGGGACACACCGGCGAATGATCTGGTCAGGACAATACTTAAACAGATATGGTTCATCCCAGTAAAAGTGTTTTACTTGGGATAGAAAACGATGTTTGTCCTGTTTTGACCAATCGCTGGGTATCAGTCCCGTGGCAAGATAGTTCACAATATCCCTGAACCAAGGTTCATCGGATACGTTCAAGAGTTGTTCGTCCGGAAACGAATCATTGATCGGCAGGGTCACAGGTGAAGAAGAGATGCGTGAAAGATGGTCGGCTACAACGTTTTCACATCCTTTCTTATCTTTGATAACAAGATCGAATTCTTGTAATAGAAGGATCCAACGTATTAGCCTACCTTTAGCATCTTTCTTCGCCAAAAGATGTTTCAAGGCGGAGTGGTCAGTGTACACAACTATTGGTGAGCCAATCAAGTAAGGCCTGAATTTTTCTAATGCACATACAACCGCCAAAAGTTCTTTTTCGGTAGTTGTATAGTTAATTTGAGCATCGTTCAGGGTCTTACTTGCATAATAGATCACGTGTGGTATCTTTTCAATGTGCTGTCCTAAGACTGCACCAACTGCAAAATCTATGCATCACACATAAGCTCAAAAAGGTAGTCCCAATCTGGAGAAGATAGAATGGGGGCTGTAGTGAGGGAGTGTTTGAGTGAGTCAAATGCTGCCTCACAATCCGAGTCAAAGTGGAAGGTCGTATTCTTGGCCAAGAGAAGAGTTAAAGGTCTAGCAATTTTGCTAAAATCCTTAATGAATCTCCTGTAAAAGCCCGCATGGCCAAGAAACGATCGGATATCCTTGACGCTTTTGGGTTGAGGAAGGTTTTGAATGACATCTATCTTAGCTCTGTCAACCTCAATGCCTTTTCGTGAAATAACATGTCCAAGCACAATTCCCTCTTGGACCATGAAATGGCATTTTTCCCAATTCAAGGTTAAGTTCTTCTCTTTGCAACGAGTAAGAACTGCGTCAAGATTCGATAGGCAATCAGAAAAAGAGTCTCCGAAAATCGAGAAATCGTCCATGAAAATCTCCAAAAAATTCTTGACCATGTCAGAGAATATCTCCATCATACACCGCTGAAATGTAGCGGGAGCATTGCATAACCCAAAGGGCATGCGTTTATAAGCAAAGGTACCAAAAGGACAAGTAAATGTGGTTTTATCTTGATCCTTTTTGGCAATGGAGACCTGATTATAGCCAGAGTATCCGTCCATAAAGCAATAATACTCACGTCCAGCTAAGCGTTCCAGCATCTGATCAATGAAAGGTAGAGGAAAGTGGTCTTTCCTCGTAGCGGCATTGAGTTTTCTGTAATCAATACATACACGCCACCCAGTTTGGGTGTGTGTCTGAATTAACTCATTTGCCTCATTGGTAATAACAGTGATGCCAGATTTCTTAGGGACGACATATATTGGACTCACCCATTGGCTATCGGAGATTGGGTAAATGATACCACTGTCAAGGCATTTGACGATCTCTTTCTTCACCGCATCCTTCATGACGGGGTTCAACCGTATCTGTGGTTCTCGGGTTGGTTTGGCATCATCCATCAAGTGTATATGATGTTCTACAATCAAGGGACTAATCCCTTTGATGTCCGCTATGGTCCAACCAAACGCCTTCCTATTAGATCTCAATACCGTCAAAAGTGCATTCTCTTGCTCTGATGCTAGAGAAGCGGATATGATAACCGGTAAAGACTCATTCTCACCTAAATATGCATATTTAAGATGAGAAGGTAAAAGTTTGAGATCTAATGCTGGTGGAGAAATAATAGAAGGTGGGATCATCGACTGATTTTCGGAGTCACAAAGAAGCTCATAGCCTGTAAAAGATACAGACTCGGATGGTGATGAGTCAGGAGTGTCGGACTCAAGCGTGGAAATGGTGTCCTCACTAAGATGTTGTGCAAGATCAAACATTGATGTGGTAGTGTCGTCGAGATCTTCAAAGCAAAGTTCCTCAACTCCGCAACTTTCGGGAGCAATCTCGTGGACAGAGCCACATCAAGAATATGAGCAGAGGGTTCTGATGGATGACTTCCAATTTTGTAGATGTTCAGTTCAATTGCCATATTTCCAAAGGATAAGTTCATTGAACCGTTTCTACAGTTAATGACAGCATTGGAAGTGGCAAGGAATGGTCGACCCAAAATCACCGGAATTTGACTCCGGGGGTTTGCTACAGGTTGTGTATCGAGAACAATGAAGTCCACAGGGAATACAAATTCCCCAACTTTTATCAACATATCCTCTAGTTCACCTCAAGGTTTGTTGATTGAACGGCCTGCATTTGGAGAGTACAGTGAGCTGGTTTCAACTCTCCAATCCCTAGCAGCTCGTATACAGAGTATGGAAGTAGGTTAACACTTGCGCCAAGGTCTAAAAGAGCACGGTTGATGTTTTTACCCCCAATAGAAATCGATATCGTAGGACATCCTGGGTCCTTACGTTTCTTTGGTAGCTGTGGGATAAAAGCAGTGCTAAGATTATTAGACATGAAGACCTTTTTGGGCACTTGAGTCTTCCTCTTCCTAGTGCACAAGTCTTTAAGAATTTTCGCATAGGCGGGGACTTGTTGAATAGCATCTAGGAGAGGGATGTTGATGTTAACATGTTTGAACATTTCCATAATCTTCTCCATATGTGGACTCGATTTGTTAGCCCTTAACCGATTAGGATAAGGTGCTTTAGCAATAAGCGCTGGGTCCATCATAGGAGAAGGTGGTGTGAGTAGACGTGATCCCAAAAGAGGAGTGGGGATCATCTGTGGAGGACTAGAAGAGCTGTGCTGAGGTGTCGAGCCTAGTGGGAAACGGAGAATAGGCTCGTGAGAAGGCGGTGGGGTAGAAGAACAAGGATCAGAAGTAGAAGTGTGTGTGTGAGGAAAGGTCTCAGTCGGGGTTTTATTGATAGATTGATCAGTATCATCAATTTCTTCCCCAACTTGGTTATTCAGCACTCTTCCTGATCTCAACGTTGTGATGGCATTTACATTGTAATGCCCAGGATTCGGTAGGGGTTGAGACGGAAGTTTCCCTTTTTCTCTCGCACTCATTTCGGCTTTTAGTCGTGCAATTTCTGCTTCCATCGTTCTGATACTCTCAGCTTGAGACGCTGAGTTTTTCTTTATCTCACTGACGGAAGACCTAACCTCAGCCGACACTTCCATGAAATTCGACAAGAGTGATTTCATGGTTTGTGTGAATGCAGAAAACTCGTCAGAACAAGTCAACTGCATAGGATTAGAAGGTGCAGGAGAGTTGACCTGGTTTTGAAAATTTTGTGACTGGTAGGGGTGCTGAGTGAGTTGAAGTGGTTGCTGTTGTGGTGGAAGAGCCCTTTGGAAATTGTTTTGGTTTGGAACCGTGTTTTGATTGTGTTGTTGGTTCCAAGCAAAGTTAGGGTGATTCCTCCAACCCTGATTATACGTGGAAGAATAAGGATCGTTTCTAGGTCTTTGTTGGAAAGCAGCATTGGTATGCTCTTGACCTTGAAACGAAGAATTCAATGGACATTCTTCCGTCAAATGAGAAGGATCAGAACAGCATCCACATACAGTTTTGGGGAGCGACATCGGATTTAGGGAGGCTACTAAAAATTTTTGTTCCATACCCTCGAGCTTCTTTTGCATTGCTGCCATTTCAGCTCGAACACCTATGGACACATCAATTTGGTGTACGCCACCCCTAGACGATGACTGGTTTCCACTCTCCCACTGTAAGGATTTTTCAGCGAACTCTTCTAAAAATTTCCAAGCTTCCCCATCATCCTTGGTCATAAAGGTGCCTTGACACATGGCTTCAAGGTTTTGTTTAGTGGTAGGGTTAATGCCCTCATATATGATTCGGCATAGATCCCATCTCGGGATGCCGTGATGTGGACATTGAACCAAAAGATCCTTGAAGCGTTCAAAGCATTTCGAGAATGGTTCAGTCGGAAGTTGGGTGAATTGATTTAGTTTGCTACGGACTCGAGTTGTCTTTTGCATATGGTAGAATTTCTTAAGGAATGCCGCAATGAATTCTTCCCAATTCGTAATGGAATGTGCGGTAGTGTTATACAGCCACTTCTCGGCTATATCGCACAAGGTAAATAGAAGAAGACGTAGACGCATAGCATTCACAGAAAGTTGTGACGTACCCATCATAGCACATACATTTTCAAATATGGTAATAAAGACATATGCGTCTTCAGACTCGAGACCGTGGAATTTGGGTAGAAGGTTGATGTATTGGGGTTTAATCTCAAAATTATCCCCGTTGGCTGGTGGAATGGATAAGCAGGTCGAAAGAGGACCTCGCATAGGATAGCACCTATCTTGGAAAGAGATGCATGGTAGATTCTGCGCACCTACGGACGGCGGCAGATTAGTGGGAAAGAAATTCGATGGAGAAGGATCCATCGGTGTGGGTGTGGTGGTGGGTAAAGAAGAAGTGAATGTAGAAATACCGACTTCGGAGTCGATCGGGAAAACGCGGACTAAACGGGCACTAGAATCCCGTGTCCAGCCTATCTTGCTCTAAAAGGGTTTAGTACAAGTGGCAGCGTGAATATAATTAGGGGAAATGAATGAAGTGTTGGTGTTTGTTTTGAAAATATACGGATTTTTGAAAAAATGATGCGATCACAACAAATGCAACAAGCAACTCTAAAATCTAGTGGTCACCTAGGTCAAAGCTATAGACCGCTCCTAACTGCCAAAAGACAAGTCACGGGATCAATCCTCCACTGCCTCTTTGTCTCTCCTGTGGCCAGGTAAGTGCCAGGTAAGTGGGAGGTTCTCCACTACGTAAGTAGTGGGCCTAATTAAGTAACCACTAGCCTTCGACACACTTGCCTTAGACACCCCAAAAGAAACGCGGATAAACAATGAATTACCCATGGCCTTCTCTTGTCCTAAGTGAGCGCGACGGTCCTTAGAGTTATCTCTAGATATTTTTTAGTTAATGAAGGTAATGCGGATGCAAGTTTGTGATTTTTGGGGCTTAGGAAGGGTAATGAACTCCCCACCTAATCTGGATTTGGCCGTGCCCCTTAAATTCCGTATTAATATGCAAACAACCTAGATCAAAACACGCACAATTTTTATTGCTTTTTTGCGGCGCTGCGAATTTTGCAAAGAAACCTGCAGCAAATTGTTAATTGGAGCAGATTAGGAAGGAGATAAGAAAGTAAGAAATTTACAGAGAAATTTTCGTGCAGTGAAGAGGCAAAGATGCCGCGATTCCGCCGCAGGAGACACCTAATGCCGCGGATGCGCGGTGTAACAATAAGATCCCTGCACAAAACTTTTTCCAGAAACTCCTGTTCACTTCCTGAGTCCTCTGGAATGTTCCAAATATTTTTCCAATTGCACAGCAAGCTCCAGATTCCCTTGCAACAAATCACAACGAATCGTTTAGTGTTTTGCGCGAATTTTGATCTAAAAATATAGATGGAATAAACTTTTCAACTCAAATTTCAAAAACGAACGAATTAGCGCACGATCCCCGGCAACGGCGCCATTTGATTGATACGAATTCTCGGTGTGTATATAAGAAAAGTGTAAGAAATCACAACCAAAAATATTTGACCGCGATGAATAGCGGTGTCGATTTGTAGTGCGTTAGTAAGTGCGGATCGTCCACAGGGAAAGTGTAATCGTTCGTATTTCGAATTAGATGAGTCAAAAATTTAAAGAAAAGAAAAGAAACAATTCATGATTTATAGAATTGAAGTTCAAGAACTAGTAAAATTTAGATCTAATAACTAGAAAACATTAAAATCAAGAATTGAGAATTTATGATTTCCAAACCAAATATCAAGATTCGAAGTGAGGCTCGTAGGAGTCGATTGAACCTTTAGATGTGATGAAATCTAATGATTACATACTCTTATCCATTAACGAATTGATACTAGATCGATGACGATTTATCGAGGTTTAAGGATCTTGCGAAGAAACTAGGGTTTCCTCATCTCATCCTTTGTCCTTTCGATGAATCTCATTCACAAGCAAGTTTCTAGTAAATCTAATGATCGATCGTTGCTCTCTAGTTCCGAGCGAAAATAATCAAGAACGCATTTCGCATCGAAACTAGATCGTGGATCATTCGATTTACAAGAATTTACAAACGTTATAGGACTTAAGAATTGTAAAAGAGTCTTAATCATCATCATCTATCGATCGTCACAACTCCTACACGAGCGAAGTTTTACTCAAACATTATCACAAAGAACACATTCAAGAATCTAGATTGAATCATAATGCTTGAATTAAAAAATAAGCAAGATATAGAAATTTCACCTTTATTTATCAACAATTTAGTTACAACTCTCAAGATCTACAAGAGGAAGGAACATGATCGTTGATTTCGGCTTCGCTCGGCTCCTTGAGTCGCGGATCTACTTGGATCTCTTGCTCCGATGAAGTCCGGCGTCGCTTTCTAAAGGATCGAAGGCTTCAAGCTTGATGTGGTACTCGGAATTCTTGATCTTGGCTTTGGAATTGGAATTAGGGTTAGGGTTTTGAGGCACAAGTTGTGTCACTCAACTTGTGGGTGGAAGATGAAGGATAATTCTTGAACAACCTCAACCCTAGATCTAGGTTCCCTTTTATAAGCCTCATAACCCTAGATCTAGGATTCAAATTTCAAATTTCCCTCCAAAAGTTTGTTAAAGAGAGGCTTCTAGAAATAGTTTGTTAGGCCGAGCCTTCTAGATGAAGCCACGTGGAGTTTCTGGAGAGTTCTGGAAGCTTGGCCGTTATAAATAAGCACATGGGGAAAATTTGATTCTCTGATGACGTCATAATGCCGCGGATCCGCGGCACGTGCCTGCTCCCGCCCCAAATCCACGGTCATGTGATGGCTTTAGTGCTTCATATTTCCAGTGATGCTTCCTGCTGAATTCCTGGTATTTTCCTGATATGTTCATTCTCACAATTCCTTCTAGATTACTACCAGCTCTCAAGTCTTTGAGTTGGCGTATTTTTAACAGCACCTTTCATTGATTTGGCTTCTTCTCCTGGAATTTCCTGCACAGACTTCGAAACAAGTGTTGCGCTATACAAGGATGATGTGATGCCATGATAAACTCTCAATTTCCCTTGAAATGTCGGTTTAAGTATACAACACAGGTAATCTGGTATTTTACAGCTGTTTTGCTAATATGTGCAATATGAATACCGAACACTTCTAGATGAGTGCAAATGATAGGGAAATTGACGTGTTAAAAATGCAGTATTTTCGACTGATCAAATTCCCCCAAACTTATTTTCGGTCGTCTCGAGCGAACTGTTTTATTAAAAAGAGAAGGAGAAAATAAAGAAAGAGAAAAAACTAACTAGCACACTTTCGTAGGCAACACGATTGCACTGAGCACGTGCAACAAGCCTTTAAACCTCTAGGTATCCCTAGTAGGAGGAGTGTTGTCTCCTGAGGGTTTTCAGCGGATTGCACCCACAAAATCCAATGATAAAAGGAAGATCATGAATATTACATTTAAAGAAAAGAATTGTAAAAGAAAAGCTTTGAAAATTAGGGTTTCCAACTAAGCTAGCTTTTCGGTTGCCATGAGCCCTATCTTAATAGTCATGAAAAGATGTTAGAAATCACATCATCCCTCAATAAAACATCGTCTTTATTCTTCATTCCTATCTTTCTTCTAAACATCGATCATATAACCCTACGTGTGTGTAATGAACATCCCTACACCCGGAGAATTCAATTCAAGCTATCATACTCTTGTCCATCTGCCTCAGTACTTTTTAATTAATGAATATTTAGATGAATTTGCTCACACACTTTCATGCGACCGTTAATACTTCTTGAGGTACTAACCGACCGATTACTCCTGTGTTTGCTTATTTGGTGTTTTTTCTCGTCTTGCACCACCTAAGGCTTAGCAGTGACTCCCAGACCAGTTGGCCTTAGGGCACTAGGTGAAGAGGCACCCTCGCTATATTTTTTTATTGCTGCCTTGGCGATAACAAAACCAATGTTCATTTTTCTCACCACTTTATATTTTATTCATATTTTTATTTCCTTCATACATCGGCTTTTAGACAAGAGCATTTCAAGGTATCCTCTACTATCCCGAGTTTCAAGACGTGTGTAAGTGCGTATAGTAGGGTATCAACGTTCAAAATGTTTGGCTTCCAGAATAGGAACTATTTTTCAGACTTATTTTTATCCTCAGATTAGTGACTTCCTTCATCTTACTAACCCTTGGGACAACGGCTCATAACTACTTATTACTAGTTCGTTTAAGAAAACTTCTAATTTTCTTGGTTTTCTTAAATTTTTCCAATCTTTTGGATGTAATTTTTCACTATCTAATCTTTTATTATCTTATTTATGTACAAAAATATTTTTATCTTTTTGAAAAAAAATTTAAATTTTTATAGGTTTTCAAAAATGTTTTGTGCTTATGCAAAGTGATATGCAAATGATGCAAAAATAAGCACAAACCTCCCCCAAACTTGTTTTCAACAGTGTCCTCACTGTTGCCAACCGCTATATCTACAAAAATCTGTAAGCCTGGGAGGAATTTATTAGTGGGGGCAAAATATTTAAGTGAAGATCCTCCCCCAAACTTATTCTTTTCACTCTCCTCCATTCAAAAGAATGATGCAGTAATTTACAGGACATGGAGGTGAGACGGAGGAATTTTAATCAAGATAAAATGGCTCCTGTAAAAACAGGAGCTCCTCCGTGGGGTCAGTGGAAAAATACGGCTTTAATCTATGGCCATTCACTTTGAAAAATGTGTCGTTTTTAACATTTTCTACCTTGTCACGCCCCGCTTCCCGGTGTACGGCGAAGGAGACGCGACGAGGTCCGCTACGTATGTACTCAGAAGTACATACGCTAAGCGTATCTAAGCAATATAAAAGTAAATCACAAGAGACAAGAGATATAGAAATAACAGCAACTTTATTAATAACATTCTTTTGTACAATGCATGAAAAGTAAATACAACTGAAATGAAAAGCAATGCCTAAACAGTGGCATAACAGGAAATGAAAATACTGAAAAGAACAAGGTACAATATCTAGAGCTCGGGGTCTTCGTGAAACTGCTCCAAGTCTTCACCGGTGGGCTCGATCTCTGCTGGGTCCAAAGCACCTGACGACATTCAAAGAAGAAAGAAATAGAATGTCGTCAGCGAACAGGTCGCTCGGTATGTCCCAAAGATAAGAAAAGACAGAATAAGAGGTATTTTCTAAAGTATTATGTTGTGGAATATTGTGTTAACGCTGTTGTTTGTAGCTTGGTACAGAAGGATGCCAATGTATACGAGAGGGGTCTCTATATGCTAGAGACCAGGGCAAACGGAATGTACAAGGAACCGTTAAGCCACGGTACAACAACAACGGATTATAGGTTAGGTGTCTTAATCTGACCACCTCGTGCCACCTTTAACACCTTCCGTACCAATCTACACCTTAAACCCCGTAGTGTTTGACAGTATTGTTGTATTGTATTGTGTAAGTTGGATGACTGACCAAAACCATGATATCAGTAAACAGATTGTAACTGCATAATCAGGTAAATGGAATAACGGAATAATGGATGTATATCCATGGTTTGATTCAGTCAAGTTGAATAGATTGTTAACTGGATTCTGGGATTCATGTGTTCATATTGAGTTGGAATATTAAAGAATATAGATTGACTTGAATCATATTCAAGTCAGAAATAGTCAGACTCAAACCCGAGTCAGACTAAAAGAAATGTAATTTGAAATCTATAATTGTTAGGGTCCTTATTGTAAATTATAAAACTTGAGGGGGTTTTATGTAGAAAGTACTTTTGTATAGTTTTCAAGATACACCCCAAGTATTTATTATTCATCTTTATTGTTATAATGAGTATAAGTTTTATTTGTGTTATTCTAGTGAATATATCCTATTAAAAGTATTAAGTTATAATATTGATTTATTTGAAAATTCATGGTATTTTAATGTAACTTTTAATCTTGTAATTTTTAGGAAAAGGTGGAAACTTTATCTTATAAAAAAATAGGCGTTTAAATGATAATTATATATATGTTAATACAAGAATAATTTTAAATAAATATTTTATTCTCCAAAATCTCATTTTTCTTAAATGTCGTATTTTAAACCTTTCGAGACCGAATGCTCCTTGCGGAGGTCTGAATCTTGCACTACTAAGCTCGAGGGTGCACGATAAACCGTACCATCCCTAACGAGTTCCCCAAAGGTGGGTTGTAGTGGCGCTTTGCAAAGATTTAATAAATACTAGTCATTTAGAAAAAATGGTTTTATAAAGATGAGGTATTTATTTGTAAAATGTGTAAATTTCCGTATTTTAGTTTCTAGGGTTTCCTAAGCCAACTAGTCTATTTCTAAAGGGTCTAAACGATAAGTCATTAGAAGCCTCAAATCGCCTCTTCACCGCCAATTGCGGCCGGGTATGTACAAGTGAGGAGGGAGGGATCCGCTCACGAATCGTGAGGCGGGCCTTTTAAAGTTACCCAAGCTCACTTGCCTAGCCTAGACACCACAAAGTCAGTTTAGATAAACGATCGATGTCCATGACATGTCGTATTTTCCTATTAAAAGATTTTGTTTTAAAAGTGTTTACAACTTAGGACTTTTAGAAAAGGTTTATAAAGAAAATGGTATTTTAATGAAAGTCTTGTATTATCGTATTCTAAGTTTTGATGCTATCAATTAGGGTTGTATTTGCGTGTGTGTGGAGGTAGATCATTACCTCGTGATCTACGTTAAGGTATAGCAATTGTTAAGGGTTAAATGTGAAAACTAAATATTGTGGTATTTAAGTGAAAGAAATACGATAAATGGAAACGTTATCATTTCATGTGAAAAACTTTATCCAAATTGATTTTTAAGTGATTAATAGTCAACATGAATATGTTTAAGCATTATGGAATTTGTGACAAGTGAGTTTTGATAGAAAACCGAATCGGAAATCGGTTTATTCCGATTTCCGTCGGGTTTTAAAAAGTCGTATTTTTCTTAAAAGAAAAGAAAGATAGAAAGAGGGGGACTTACGGGTTTTGGACACGTTAGAGAGTGAGAGGGAGGTAGAGGGTTGTCAATCCGTCGAAGCGTCGTGAAGGGTCCTAGTACGATCGCCGAACTTCGTCGTCGATTTCGGCAACGCTTCGCCTTTCGCTCTTTTTCTAACGTACCGAGTTCTCTTGAATTTTTTATAGAGTGGACTTAGGATTGTAGGGTGAAAGGGTAGAGGGTAGGGGTGTTTATATAGGGCTAGGCTAGGGTTAGGGTTTTAATTAAAAAATAAAAAAATATATAAATAAAAAAAACATTAAAAATCATTAAATTTTGGAATAAAAGTGAGTTATTGGGAATTTGATAACCGATCAAGGGAATTAAAGTATTCAGGTGAGAAGACCAGGTCAACACGGAGAAATTCCGTGTTGACGACTCGGCCGTCCGGCCGAGTCCGACCGGCGGCGCCGGCCCGAGTCGGGCCGAGTCGAGGGCTCGTCGGGTGGGTCATCACGTGGGGGGAATTTTGGTGTATCTAACTTTTTGGGTTCAGTATAAATTTTGTGAGTTATGGTTGTTTGACTGTTGACTTTCCAAAAAAATTAAAACAAAAAAATATAAAAATAATGTGGGGCATGGGATTCGAACTCTGGTGACTTGGTTCAGCAGTGCAAGGTATTACCAATGAGCTATAAGCTCCTTCGTGTAATTATGGAGTGAAATAAATACTTAAAGAGATATCAGCTGTAATAAATACTCCAAGTATTCATTGAAAATGGAGTTGTTACAGTCTACCCTCATTACAAAAATTTCGTCCTCGAAATTTATAACTTTTATTTGAGGACTAGTTTACAAAGAGGTGTGGATATCTAGTATGCATTTCATCCTCCCTTTCCCAAGTGGACTCTCCTGGAGTGTCTTTTCTCCACATCACTCGAACCAAGTTAACTTCCTTGTTCCGAAGTGTCTTCACTTTCCTGTCCAGGATCTCCATGGGCTGTTACTCACAAGACAAATCGGGCTGTATAGTGAGCTCGGAATGATCGAGAACATGGCTGGGGTCACTCACATACTTTCTGAGTTGGGATATGTGGAACACATTATGCACTCCTTCCAATGAGGGTGGAAGCGCTAAGCGGTATGCCACTTCGCCGACTCGTTCGAGTATGTCGAACGGTCCAATGTATCTCGGACTCAACTTACCCCGTCTTCCAAATCGGATCACTCCGCGGTTCGGAGATATCTTCAGGAATACGTGATCTCCGGGCTGGAACTCCAAGTGTCGTCTCTTTGCATCAGCCCAGTGCTTCTGTCGGTCTTGGGCTATGCGCATCCTTTCCCTGATAGTACGAACCACATCCACGGTCGCTACTATCATCTCTGGTCCAAGAAGTTCCCTATCTCCGATGTCGTCCCAACTTAATGGCGATCGACACTTCCTTCCATACAGTGCTGCAAAAGGTGTCATTCCTATGCTTGCTTGGTAGCTGTTGTTGTACGAAAACTCCACAAGATGTAGGTGATCTTCCCACGATCCTTTGAAGTCTAGCATACATGCTCTGAGCATATCCTCCAAGATCTGAATAGATCGTTCCTACTGACCATCTGTTTGTGGATGATAAGCCGTGCTGAAGTTCAGACTTGTTCCCAAGCTTGCTTGCAGACTCTGCCAAAATTGCGATCGGAACCTGGTGTCACGATCGGAGACAATGCAGACCGGTACTCTATGGAGTTTCACAATTTCCTGTATGAGTTCATGGGTATCAGAGATAGTACATTATAAAGGGTTTAAATCTTAATTAGATTATTACCTCCATGTACTTGTTTGCTAGTGTCTCAGTTGATTGGCCAACTCGAAATGGGATGAAGTGAGCCGACTTTGTGAGTCAATCCACAATGACCCATACGGCATCGTTACCCTTTGTTCTACGAGGAAGAGCGGTCAAAAAATCCATCGTGATGTGTTGCCACTTCCATTCTGGGATTGGTAACGGTTGAAGTAATCCAGCAGTCCTGTGATGTTCAGCCTTTACTTGCTGACACACCAAGCATTTTGCGACACTTCTGGCTACTTCACTCTTCATTCCATGCCACCAATAATTTTGACGTAGATCTTTGTACATTTTGGTACCTCCAGGATGTACTGAGTAGGGAGAGCTGTGAGCTTCTTTCATTAACTCTACTCGTACAGGACCTTTTGGTACACACAATCTGCTGCCGTATCTCAAAGATCCGTCTTCATGGATGATGAAATCTGTTCTGAGTCCATTCTCCACTTGTTCTCTGATCTTTTGTAACTTAGCATCGCTGGCTTGAGCTGCTTTGATTTGATTGACAATGGTTGATTGAACTTGTAAATTCATCAACTTGAAGCATTACCTGGCATGACTACTTCAATCTCCATCTGATGCAAGTCTTGTTGAAGCTTCCACTGAGTGGTGAGATTCATTGCTAATGGTTGGCGACTAAGAGCATCGGGTACTACATTCACCTTCCCTGGGTGATATTGCAAGTTGATGTCAAAGTCCGCCATGAGTTCTAACCATCTTCTCTGCCGTATATTCAACTCCTTCTGAGTAAACAAATACTTTAAGCTCTTATGATCTGTGTAGATGTTTACTCGTTCACCAAGTAGATAATGACGCCAAATCTTGAGAGCAAAGATGACTGCGGCCAATTCCAAATCATGCGTCGGATAATTGCGCTCATGGATCTTCAGTTGTCTTGAAGCATATGCCACAACCTTACCGTGCTGATGTAGAACACATCCTAGTCCTTTACCGGATGCATCGCAATGCACTTCAAATCCTCCAGATTGATCTGGTATGACGAGAATAGGTGCTGATGTCAACCTTCATTTTCTTCGATCGGTAGGAGTAGACTTTGTTGATTACAGAGTCTTGGACTCTTCGCCAAACCCTGTGGATTTTGGAGGACAGCCACTGAGAGGGCTGTTCCGGGTTTGCCTTTGTAACGTTTGGAGGAGACCTTTTCAGCATGGCAGTTGAAGAGTTCTTGCGCACCCTTCTGAGCGGCTCAAAGTTGTTCCCAGTTGGAACAGCAGTATCAATTTCCACCATTAGAACTAGTGGGGTAAGTCCAGAGGGGGAACTGCCCCCAGCTTCCCTCACTCGGCGCCAGTAGCGACGTCGAGCGTGTCATGTGGCCGGGATCACCTCTATCGTCGGAGTAGCTTTATCATGCCTCCTGCTTTGAGGAAAGGCTGTTATTGGCGCCAGCCTATCGAAGACTGACATCCGCTGGGAAGGAATGGTCAACCTGTCGAAGGCCGACTTTCGAATAGGGGAAGTAGTTTGGACGACTTCACCTACAGCAAGAGTTGGGATAGCCTTCTCCGGTATTGCGAGCCTCTTCGCGGGCCCATTTGAGCTTAGGCTCAGCCCGTCGAAGACTGAGGCAGTGGACTTGGACGACCCGTTGAGAGGAGTCATGGTAGCTGCAAGCCGATAGAAGACCGACTTCTTCGGAGCTTCCTGTGATGGCACTTGGGTATTGAAGCTCAATGGTGGGATCATGGTCCCGAAAAACAATCATGTGGTGGCATGTGTCACTTGTTCCACCGGCATTGTGTAGATAGAGGCCGCTTAGGGCCCGTAAGTTACTCCTCCAGATGGGAAGGAGCGGGAGTTGTTGTTGCAGTTGGTGCAGCTGGAAGCCATTGATTTTCTTTTCTCTGCACGGGACCAAGACACCAAATCTTAGTATCTTGAATCCAGGGGCAACCATATTAAACCACGATTTTTTCACGAACACGACATACGAAGTGTGGAGTGGAAAGAGGAAAAGGGCCCACCAGGTGTGCCAGAATCTGTTTACGGCCGAAAGACGCGACCGAGACGTTTGGAACGTCTGGCCTGAATTTTGGGGGCAGATGCTATTTGGTTTTATCCATCCACCTCTCTGAAGATACCAAGTTGATTTATGGCACCGTGTATCAGAGGTTTGGACAGATGCGGCCGATATAGCAGACTTCATCAGATCCCCCCTCGTTTGTGAGGGGTTTTTGATTGTGGGGACGCTCTTCCCTGCAGGCGCAAGCCCCTGCAGTTAATTACGTTACCGCATTGCGGTAACAACTTTCTCCTGCTCCAGATGTTCACTTCGTGTCGTGTGTGTTTGTTTTGTTTTAGGTTGCCCGTGGATTGTATACGGAGACTAATTTATGTTGTCGCCCGTAGAGCGAGGATTAGTCCAAATCCATATTTTCTTAGATTTGGGTTTGGTTGATTTAAGGCTCGTTAATCTCATTTGAGATTAAAATCAACTTAAATGTTTGTTAAGGATACGTTAGTCTAATTTTGAGACTAAAATCTACTTAACAAGGTTTCAGGATCATTTAGATCCAACAAAAGAGCATCTGGGCCCTATCATTTTAGTTTAGGGACATTACGGTCCATTGGGTTTAAGGACATCATTGTCCATGTTTAAGGACATCATAGTCCATAGAGTTTAAGGACATAATAGTCCATAGAGTTTAGTTTACGAACGTTGCGGTCCATTGGGTTTAAGGACATCATAGTCCATAGAATTTAGTTTAGGGACGTTGCGGTCGATTGGGATTAAAGACATCATAGTCCATAGAGTTTAGTTTAGGGACGTTGCGGTCCATAGTTAGTTTAAGGATATTATGGTCCATAGTTTGTTTAAGGACATTACGGTCCATAGCTTGTTAGTTGTCGGGACCCACCACCTTTCTGAAGACATTGAATAATTACACCGACATGTATCAGAGATGTGGAGAGATGTACCCTTGAACCAAATTTCAGATTGAGGAATCATCAGTCATGAGCATGGAGGCTCGGTTTATTTAGAGATTTAATCTCAGGAAAGACTTAGCCAATCTAGGGTTGAAGTTGGCCTCTTATAACGTTAAACACTAGTGTATACTCAGTGCCCACGTGCTCCCACGTGATATTCTAAGGCAGTGTTAAACACTGAGATCTGAGATGCTCATGTGTGGCACGTGAGGCGCCATAGCAGTGTTAAACACATGAAGTTGGGGGCGCTCACGTGTGGCACGTGAGGCGCTTACAGTTGGGCGATGCCTCCTTTATTCTCTTATTCTAGTGCTAAGCACTGTTAGGGGGTCACGTGGGGTCACATGAGGCACCCCAAAAATAGGGTTTATTCTCTTTTCTCTTTTATAAGTGTTGAGCACTTCTCAGGGGTCACGTGGGGTCACGTGAGGCGCCCGAAAAATAGGGTTTATTCCCTTTTCTTTTTTATAAGTGCTGAGCACTTCTCAGGGGTCACGTGGCTAGATCTCAGTCTTTCCTTTTTTGTTCCTCAAAAGTGCTCACGTGGGAACACGTGAGCTTTTATTGTGTAGCATTGAACACTAATATGCATGGAGCTCTTGATCTGAGTTTTGTGAATTTCAAGTCCCTTATGTTTATAAGAATTAAATTCTTTTATAGGGTTAAACCCTAGTTTTATCAGAGAAATTAAATTCCTATATCTTTTGGTAAGAATTAAATTCTTTGAACTTAGTTCTTTCCCCTAGATTTGAATCTACATAACAGAATCTCCCGGATGAGAATTAAATTCTCAACTTGTGGAGAGATCTGCTTCTGCACATCCCAACCAGAGGAAGAGCTAAGTTCTTTTGGAAGAGTTCAACTCTTGTGGAAGCGAAGAAGAAGTCTCTGTGTTTCTTTCCTTCTTACATAGGGTTTCTTCTTTTCTTTGAGGAAATCTTCTTCTCTCTAGAGAATTAAATTCTCATTTCTTTTAAACTTATCAGGGGGTTTTTCTCTCCGTTTCTCTATATATTTCTCTCTTCAGTCTCAAGTCCTTTTTATAGCAGAGGCAAGTTTGTTGATTTTTGTTAAGGAAATCTCCCATTGAGAGATTTTTGATTGATTCGGGGATTTTTGTTAAGGAAATCTCCCACCGTTGGATCTTTGATCCAGGGACTCCTGTTTTACAGAAGATAATTTTCTTGTTTTTAACAAGATTGGGTAAAAAAATTCCCACATAGAACTTATTCTGTATCTTGGTGATTTTTAATCACCATTGGATATTTGATCCAATAGTGCTCTGATTTACAGAGCACAATCTTTCTTATTTAGAAAGATTCGAGGAGTATTTCCTCAATCAGAATTTAATTCTGTATTTTGGTGATTTTTAATCACCATTGGATCTTTGATCCAACGATGCTCTGATTTACCGAGCATAATCTTTCTTGTTTAGAATGATTGGGGAAAATATTTCAAAATAGGGTTCTGATCCATTTTATATAGAATTTAATTCTATTGGGTCAGAAGATATTAGGAATCCTCACGTGTAGCACGTGACCCAGTGACACTAGGCCGGTTTGCCTATATGCAGCAGTCCCAGAGAAGAGCGTCATGTGTTGGCACGCGATGCGCCTTCTGGTCTGCTATTTGTTTTATAAAGGCGTCTATATACTTTGTATATAGGTGCTCACGTGTGGCATGTGAGGCCAAACTTCAGTCCCATTTGTTAAGTGTAATGCTTGTAATTTTGGCTCCAAGGCGCATCACATGTGGGCACGTGATGCTCTTTTTGGGGAATTTTCCCATTGCTTTTTCATTTATTATTTATTTATTTTTCCAAAGGGAACAGTCCCAACTTAGTGGTGAATGACACTTTTTTCTATAGAGTGTTGCAAATGGTTCCATTCCAATGCTCGCCTGATAGCTGTTGTTGTATGAAAATTCCACAAGGTGTATGTGATCTTCCCACGAACCTCCGAAGTCTAACATACAAGATCTTAACATGTCCTCCAGAATCTGAATTATTCGCTCGGACTGTCCATCCGTTGTTGGATGGTAAGCCGTGCTGAAGTTCAGACTCGTTCCTAGGCTAGCTTGCAGACTCTGCCAAAACTGTGATCGGAATCTTGTATCACGATCGGAGACGATGCAAACTGGTACTCCATGTAATCTCACAATCTCCTGTACGAGTTCATGGGTATCAATATAGTACATTTTGAAGTTAAATCTTACTTTAGATTCATTCTTATCTCCATGTACTTCTTTGCTAACGTCTCGGTAGATTGGCCTACTTGAAAGAGAATAAAGTGAGCTGACTTGGTGAGTCGATCCACAATAACCCAAACTGTGCCGTTACCCTTCGTGCTATGAGGAAGGGCAGTTATGAAGTCCATGGTAATGTGCTGCCATTTCCATTCTGGGATGGGTAACGGTTGAAGTAGACTAGCAGTTCTGTGATATTCGGCCTTTACTTGCTGACACACCAAACACTTGGCTACGCTTCTGGCTACTTCACGCTTTATTCCATACCACCAGTAGTGTTGCTGTAGATCCTTATACATTTGTGATCCAATGTCTACACATACGAGAAGCGGGTACTCCTACTTCATTATGTTTACCGGTGATTTCTCAAAATATGGACATATCTTCTTGATGAAACACAAGTCAAAAGCTTTTGAAAAGTTCAAGGAATACAAGAATGAAGTAGAGAACCAAACGGGAAAAAGTTTTAAGATACTTCGATCTGATTGAAGAGGAGAATACTTAAGCACCGAGTTCCTTGAGTGTTTAAAAGAGAATAGAATTCTATCTCAACTTTCTCCTCCATACACACCACAACACAATTGTATAGTGGAGAAGAGGAATCGCACCCTACTAGATATGGTGTGTTCTATGATGAGCAGTGTTGAGTTGCTGCTTTTCTTCTGGGGTTATGCGCTTAAAACAGCTGCATACCTGTTGAATCACGTTGCATCCAAATCCATGCCCAAGACACTGGTAATCTGAAGCAGCATGTCACTTAGTTTAGATACAAGTGTGACGACACTGGAGGCAACGACATTCTGCTCCTTCATCAGTTTGTGAGAAGTTTCTCAAACATAGCTTTCGAATGGTATGCTGAACTTCCGAATGATTCCGTCAAGACCTTTGCCGAGATGGAGCTTCTCTTCACACGGAGGTTCGCTAGTGCAAGTGAACGGACTACTATAACTGTGCTAGTCAATGAAAAGCCTAGACCCGGCGAGACATGGGTCCAATATGCCATGAGATGGTGAAATCTCTGGTCCAAATGTCAGCGGCCCATCGCCGAAGCTCTGGCTATAAGCATGTTTGTGGGCACTATCGATAAGAAGGCACAGATTTTCCCATACCTGGCAATTTTCAAGCCTACGACTTTTCAGGTGCTCATCGACAAGTTGGTTCCTCTAGATGCAATATATCAAGGCCTTTCCTCGTCCGGCAGAGAAGCTCGGAATTGCAAGGGCAAGAATAAGGTGGCGTTTGTCGCCAATACCCAACATCAAATAGGTGGCTTCAAGGAAGGAGGATGCCGAAATAATAGTCGCTTAGGTCCCTCTCTTGAAGAAAATATGGGACATGAGTACTCTTTTCCCTGTGATAAGACGAAGAAATTATTCGACTTGGCCATGAAGAATAAGATGGTGACGTTGCCCAAGACCCGGCATCCATCACAATCCAGCTCATTTAATGACCCTGACTACTGTCCTTATCACTGGCTCGTCAGCCATCCGATTGAGGAATACTTTGTCTTCAAGAACTGGGTTGAAGATCAATATAGGCAGGGTAAGATCAAGCTAACAAATAGCAGGAGAGTGGAACCGCCACAAAGGCACGCCCCTAAGAAAGCGGATATTCAAGGGGCAACCTGTTCTAGGGCAGCAAAAGCTCCGTGGGAGATAGTCCTCTCCTCAAAAATGAAGAAAATGTTGAAAGATTTGCATGCATGCCCCCGCAATCCGGTGGAAGAGCCCGATTGAACCTCAGATTATTGAAAGGATGCTGAAGCCACTTCTGTTTCCCCCAATAAAAAAGCAAAGCTCTGATCAAAATTTAAGAGGCAACACCTCACGTGCTTTCAACTAGGGCGCCAGCGCCAGAGTTAAAAACTCTTATATGAGCAGCGCTCGTATGCAAAGCACACAAAAATCTTAAGCAGCACCCACGTGCACAACACGTAAGCGCCGGCGCCCAGTAGAATTAAATTCTACTCTTTGTTAAGCAGAGCCGTTGGATCAAAGATCCAACGGAGACGATAAATCATCGGGATACAGAATTAAATTTTGTTTAGAGGAAATATTCCTCAAATATTTCTAAACAAGAAAGGTTGCCCTCTGTAAAATAGAGTACCGTTGGATTAAAAATACAATGGTGATTAAAGAATCACCGATCTACAGAATAAATTCTGTATGGGTAAATTTCCCTAATCTTGTTAAAAACAAAAAAATATTTTCTGTGAAACAGAATTCCTTGGATCAAAAATCCAACGGTGGGTAAAATCCCCAAGTCATTTGGGATCTCTTAATGAGAGATTTCTTCGGAGCTAACCAACAAACTACCCCTGCTATATAAAGGACCCAAGACTTCAAGTCTGAGGAGGAGGAACCCCTCCCCCCAAGCTTAAAAAAAAGAGAAAGCTTCGAAAGAATAGAGAATTAAATTCTTGAGGAAGAAGAACTCTCTCTTTGGAAATTTTAGGTAAATAAAAGTAGATAAAGATCCTGTGGATCATTCAAAAAAGAGAGAGAGAGAGAACTCAGGAGTGCTTAGCACTTAATAAGCGGCGCCCAGCGTCTCACATGCCCCTCACGTGGATGCCTCAGAAAACTAAGCAGCGCTTAGCACTCAGTGGGCAGCGCCCAGCGCCTAGCGCCCCATATGACTCCTACATGGGCGCCACAAAATAAGGAGTGCCTAACACCCAGTAAGCAGCGCTCAGTGCCTAATGTCTCACGTGCCCCTCATATGGACGTCTCAGAACTCAGGAGCGCTTAGCACTCGGTGGGCGGCGTCCTAGCGCCTAGCATCCCACGTGACTCTCACATGGGCGCTACAGAATAAAAGTACTTAGCACTCACTAGGCAGTTCCTAACGCCTAGCGCCTAGCTCCTCACGTGCTTCGCACATAGGCGCCATAAAAAGTGCTTAGTACTCTATATAAAGACAAAAAGGGGTAAAGTGTTTAACACTTATTGGGCAATTCCTATGACTGAAAACCCCACATGATTATATGTGAGCGTCAGAACTTACATAAGTGCTCAACACTTTTTGCACAAAAAAAAGGGACTGAGACCAAACAAGTGCTTAGCACTCTTTTTCAAATAAAAAGAAAACTGAGTGAACCAAGCCCAAGTTGGTTAGGTCCCTTGAGTGTAGAAACTCCTTAATTCAGATCAACCAATCCCATGTGCTCATTACTTTCCAAACTGATCTTAGTCCCAAATACGACTGTCGATCTTCCAACTGATGATATCCCAAAACGATATTCATCCCACATTCCCCTGAAGAAATCTTAGTCTCAAAATATGGCTAATGATTCATTGGTTTACTATTAATCCATGTTCCCACAATTACGGGAATTGGTTCAAGGGTACATCTCTTTACGCCTCTGATATATGTCTGTTGGGGTAAAAATTTACACCCCGGTTGACCGAGTCAAAGTCAAGGTCAACCCCCAAGCTAGGTGGGCCCAAGCCTAGGTCAAACGGGCCCATGCCCAAGTCGAGCCCGCGGCCAGCCTCCTCCATGCCAAAATATAGATCATGTAATAAATAATTTTTATGTAATTTTTTATACATGAATGCATGCAAAATGGGCATAAAGCCAATATTTTGTAAGCCCATGGTTTATGTGCAAAAAGAAATGACACATGAGCCATGGGATGGCTAAAATGCCATTTTATGAAGCCCAAGGGGCTATATGTAAATATGTAAGCCTATAAAAGGCAACATGATGATGAATAAAGCAACACTTTTTCCATTCTCTCAAAAACCTAGGGTTTGTATTTCTTTCCCTTTTCTGAAGGTCTAAAACCTTCTTCTTTCTTTTGAATTAAATCAAGAGTTTTACTCTTCCTTTTCAAAAACAAGATAGTTTTTCACCACCAAACCCACGAAGGGGAACTTGGATCTGTCTTTAGATCCCAAAAAGGAGAGATTTTGAGATCTCACATCTCTTGATCTTTAAGATCCAGCTAACAGAGGAGGAAGAAGAAGAACCCCTTCAATTAACCCCAAAAACACACTTAGGAGTCCAACACCACTCTGATTTATCTTCCAAGAATCTTTTTAGGCTAAAAACCTCTTTTCCTCGCCGGCGCTCAAGCGTAGAGCGCCCACGTGCCGACACGTGACGCGCTTGCGCTCAAGCGCTCAGCTGTAACGTTCTAGAAATCGTTTTGTGTTTGTTTCTGTTTTTGGGTGAAATTCGTCGGTATTTTCAGTTTTATACCGATTTTGATCAAACGGCCATATCGACTTGCCAGCACCTACTTTTGATAAAATAATGCTAGTGCGCACACTTTGGGAGTATATGGGACGTTTTGGTCCAATTTGAATTTTTCCCAATTTTAATGTTATTTTAATCCGGTTTGCACATTTTGGGAAATCTTCTCTTTGTGACTTTTCTTTAAATTTTCCTAAGTTAATCTAAACCACATAGCATAGGAATGAGTGTGTGGACATGGATTAAAGGGGAAAAAGAATTGAAAAGAATTGAAAAGAAGATGCATGCATGTGTGAATTATTGTGTGTGAGTGCATTAAATGCTTGGATTTGCTTGGAAACTTCCCTCTCTTTCTCCTCTCTCTTTCCTTGGCCGAGCTCACTCTTTCCCCTACTGCCTTGTGCAATTTCCTATCTCTTTTCTTCATAATTCCTTCACAAATACTCAAATTCTTCACAAGTTATCACAAAAATCCCATTTTCTTCATGTTTTCTAATTTTCTTGACTTGGAGCATGCAAGCTTGGGTTCTTGGTGTTCTTTTGTGTAGGTAAAATTCTCTTACTGTTATTTTTATGTTTTTAGTGTAGTTTAGCTAATTAGATTCAGTTTAGAATGTTAAATTAGGTTTTGATGCGAAATATCGTATTTTAGTGTCGGTTTGTGGTTTCTAGGATCTGCTTTGACCGATGTTTACTGAGAAATTAAACATAGTGGTAGTGTTGTACTAGAGGACCTGGAGCACCACCTTGGAGATGGACCCCAGGCCACCGGCCAGGGCCGGCGACGGCTTGAGGAGGGGCCGGCGACGCCGGCCAAGTTGTTGAGTTAGGGTTTGGGTTTTTGTCTGTAGGTGTCTGCTATGGTTTGGGTTCTTCTGGTCTTGTTTGTTTGTTTAGTTTTCACAGTAGGCAAAATCTGGGATCATTTAGGTAGTTTCTAGTGTTTTGTGTCCGCGCGATACGTGTTACGACACGGGTCGTGCAGTTTTCGTGGTTTCGCTCTTAAGTTGTTTTCGTCGTGTCGCTACTCTCGTTAGCCACGATACGAACACTTAAGAGGTGGTTGTGTGTTGTTGTATCGGTTAGGTGTAGCTTGTTTGTGTTTTAGAATTATTATTAATATATATATTTGCTTGTTGTTTATATGTTGCAGGTTCGCAGACGGAGACTACGGACACTGCCACAGGGGGATACAGGTGGTAGACTTCTTCTAGCTTGGAGTGTGGGTGAGTAGATTTAACATCTACAGGGGAATCGCCCGCATGGCGTTATGCGTCTGGGCTAGAAATATTTTACATTGTCGCATATTCTATGTCATGTTTAGAATTGCGCATTTACCTTGCTGTTTAGTGATAGTTGTGATTGGACTAGTATCCTTAGGACACTGCACTATTATTGACGGCTCAGATTGCGAGAGCACTGATTGTATACCACACACACCGTCAATAATTGCCATGTCATACACAACCCATATTTAGAAATGATATTGTCTGGTTAGGGACATTGTGACTTTGATACATATTTATTATCGTTTATAACTTAGACTTGACATGCTAGTTCCTGTTACCTATAGGATCTTGTACCATTAGTGTTAGGTACATATACACCTAAGGACATAGTTACAGGTGTACTTGCATTTCATACTTTACTTATACCTGATAGGTGTATTACATCATCATGTAGGTACATACCTATATTGCTACTATACCATTCATGTGTTCAGTTATATCTGGTGAATGCTATGCTTTTCATTTATACGCTTTCATTACAGTTATTATATTGCGTATATTTTATTCATGGATTATCGCATTGTTATATGGATTTTTCATGATGTTTTCTGGATTTGGGGACCGTGGTAGTTCATGAAATTATGCATACATTGAAAAACCTGGTTTCCTTGATATGATATTATAGCATCCACCATGAGATTTATCGGTTCTGATGTATACCCTACGCGAGGAAAGGAGGGATCCGTGTATGGGTACATGGTGGGGCCTGGAGGTACCCTGAAGCAAGAAAGTTGTCGCTGTGAGAGTCGACATCACGGTGCTAGGCGATGAGGCTTAGGGGAACCATACTTTCCGGTGACAGGACCATTGACTCATCGGCTATCGAGTGGATACCGACGGGAGTCATGTGCGTATGGATACGTCGAGAGGCGAGGGTCAGAGCTAGGCACTCGAGCTCTCGGGATAGCGTATGATACGTACTTATCAGTATTTCTGTGTCGATGTTTAGCACATTGGTTTCATGATATTTCTAATTACTCATTTGTATATATAACAGGGGATTGAGCCGCTGTTATATATACCCTTCACCAATATTAGTGGAATGGGACGCTAATATATGTGTATTGCCCTCATCATATTTATTACGACATTATATTAGGATGTAGAACTGTGCTGGAGATTTGACTTGATATTGTACATTTGATATATGTGAGATATACCTGATATTGTACATACGAGAGATGTGAGATCCACTTGATATTGTACATTTGATATATGTGAGATATACCTGATATTGTACATACGAGATATGTGAGATCCACTTGATATTGTACATTTGATATATGTGAGATATACCTGATATTGTACATACGAGAGATGTGAGATCCACTTGATGTTGTACATTTGATATATGTGAGATATACCTGACATTGTACATGCTAGATATGTGAGATCCACTTGCTGTTGTACATTTGTTATATGTGAGATATACCTGATATTGTACATACGAGAGATGTGAGATCCACTTGCTGTTGTACATTTGTTATATGTGAGATATACCTGATATTGTACATACGAGAGATGTGAGATCTACTTGATATTGTACATTCGATACTTATACGAGATATACTTGATATTGTGCAGTTGAGGAGATGTGACACTTAGATGATATGGGAGCCAATTTAGGGACTGATTTGAGGGATTGGGATTTTGATTTGTCTTGTTGGATTGTGATCCTACCACGATGTCAGGATTCCGTGGAAAATGACATACTTCACTCCATACCTCATCTTTATATACTTGTGCACTGTTCCATGTATTAGGAGTACCTGTGAGTGTACCTTCATGAGTGTTGCACATTTACTTTCTCATATCCCCAGTGCATGATTATTGCATACTGTTGTCATATCATTATTGTTTATATATTGGTGGTACTTGTTAGTGTACTTTCCATTATTTCGTACTCATATGACCTGTTATTACTGAAATTGACATATATTAGATTCATGCTGTACGTACATTCTTGCGATTACCTGCATATGTTATTTACTATTCACGAGTTGGCAACTCACCCCCGTTGTGCCACAGGTATTGCCGGTGTTTCCCCAGAGTAGTCGAGGCAAGCTATTAAGCTATTCAGCTATTCACCTATCTATCATCTTTTGGCTGCGGATACCACTTCGCCTATTAGTGTGCAGTTTTGCCCAGGTGGGTTTTGTGGTTATCTGAGATTGTTCTGTATATTCGTTGTATCTTGTACTCTCCATCTACTACCAGTTTGTTGTGACTTAGAGACTTGGTGAGGACGATTTTGTATATATTGTGGATTTGTTGCTTTTATACAGTTTCCTTTCTTTTGTCTCTTATTTCTTCGCTACGGCGTCGTATATCTGTTTTGGTGTTGTTTTCCGCCGTTGGGCGTGGATTTTGCTCCCGTTTGGGATGCTTTACTTTATATTGATGTTGTACCCTTTTTGGGGCTTGTTTTATAAAGGAGGTGGTGCCAAAATTTTAAAGAAAAAGTGGACTCTTTTAAAGAATTTGGGTTGTGATTTCAAATGTTTCCAAATTTTTTTTTATTATCTTTTCCGTATTTTTATGGTTTAGATTTCTGGGTTTTGGCTTTCTTTTACTGCGTTACGTCTGGAGGCGTTGCGTAGTATTAGGGCCATCACGTACCAATTTCGGGTCGTGACAAAGTTGGTATCAGAGCGTGGTTTTACCTTTCGGAGTGTAGGATGACCTTGGTATGATGGAGTAGGTAACCTGAGCGGAGTAACGTAGTGTGTGTATGTCTGCAGCATACTCACGATGCAGTATTTCGCCTAAAGTGCCTAAGTACAAATTGCTTGAAATTCCTTCCTTGATGATTCATATCCTTGCGATTCGATTTCCTTGTTCTTATCGAATCCTATCTCTATTTATAGCCTTGCCGCCGATGACTATGGGGACTCAGAGTGATGCAGCGAGGGCCAAGGTCAGAGTTAGCTCGGGTGAGACGAGCACTGACCAGGATGGCACTTTTGTTGCACAGTTGCAGACGGATCAGCCTTCGACTGATCAGCTCGCTAGGCTTGTGACAGAGATGCAGGACTTGCGCCAGACGATGAGATCATTAGTTGATGCCGTTCGAGCGCAGCGACAGGAGGTTGTCACTCCTGTTACTCAGTTGTTCCTTGGGATCAGCATGCAGCAGTCTGTCACTTACGTAGCACCAGTGGATGTAGCCCCGGTCGACGAGACCCGTATTCCAGAGACTTTGAGAGTTCCAGGACAGTGGAGGACCCGTACAGGTGTGCCAGTCCAGGGACAGAGGTTCAGTCGTCGTGACAGGTTTCGTGCACGTCATGGGAGCAGCAGAGGCATAGGACGTGGACAGACGTTCAGCTCTTATCCCCAGGAGGGGCAGCAGCGTTATATTGGATGCTATCGATGTGGGAGCCTTCACCACTTCATCAGGGGTTGTTCCTTAGCGCCGCGTCAGGGTAGAGTTCAGAGAGGCCGTGGACGCGGAAGGTTTGCTCAGAGGGGTCAGTCTGGCAGAGGAAGAGTTCTGACAGTTCCGGGTAGAAGGCAGACACGAGAGTTTGTTTCTACTCATCCGGACGCACGGGCGTCCAGTGCAGATTTGTCAGGTATCCTTGTTCATGTTCTTTTGTTGTGCTTGTTGGTTTTTCGCACTTTGTGCCGTGGTTGGGACGAGGATCGTGTTAGTTAGATCAGCCGTTTTGTTGTATTAACTTCTGTCAGCGATTCTTTTGTTTGTGCGACACGTATTTCAGTCGTATGCCAATCGGTGAGGAGATTTTGCCATCATTGTGATCCTTCTAGAGATGTTGGATTTGACGTTCTCCTGGGCATGGATTGGTTAGCTACGTGTTAGGCGTCTGTGGACTACCGTGTGGAAACAGTCAGGAATTGTTTTCCCGGCGAGTCAGTTCTTGTTGTGCAGGTGGATAGTTGTACCGCCTCTCACAGCTTGAATTCAGCCTTTTCCGCTAGTCAGCTTAGGAGGAGATGTCGTGGATTCTTGGCGTTCATTCGAGATACCGGAGCCACAGTAGATTTGTTGGACTGGGTACTTATCGTGCAAGAGTTTTCCGACAATGTTCCAGATGAGCTAGCGAATTCAGGGAGCTTAAGGATCTGCTGCAGAGTTGTTTGTTGGGAGGTTTGTGTGTCCGAGTGTTTCGCTTTTGGGGAGCTCCTAATTCTGTTCGTTCAGGAGAAAGACGACAGATTGCAGTTGTGGATTGATAGATCGTCAATTGAACCGGCTTACGGTGCGGTTAGGTATCATTTACCTCGTTTTGTCTATTTCTTCGATCAGCTCCAGAGTGCGAGACTTTTTCTAAGTTTGTTTGGGATCAGGTCATCATTGTTGCGGGTTCGGAGTGGTGACATTCCGAATACTGTTTTTGTGCGTGCTACGGGCAGTTTGTGTGTTGGTGGTGTCGTTGGACTCGCCAATGCCCTAGCAGCATTTGTGGATATGATGTACCAGATTTCTTCAGGCCGTTCCTCGACCAGTTGTTGATATGTTTTGACGACATTCTGGTCAATACTTTGTGTCTTGAGGGACAGGAGCAGCACTTGAGAATTTGTTTTGCAGACATTGGTAGAGCCCAGCTGTTTGCTAGATTCTCGGAGTATTCCTTCAGGCTTGTTTGTGTTGACTCCTAGGTCTTGTAGTTACGGGAGACGGTTTCGTATGGTTCTGAGGGAGATCGAGACCGTACAGCTTAGGCCCAGACTTGTGTGCAGGACGGAGATCCGCTGATTTTGGGGCTTAGCAGGTTTTTACCGCCGTTTCGTGCAGGATTACTAGTGTATTGTTGCACCATTGACTGTAAAGACCTAGAAAGGAGGTTCTTTTATTTGAACTGAGGCATGTGTACAGAGTTTTCAGCAGTTGAAGATTCAGTTAACAACTGCATCAGTTCTTTGCTTTTGGTTCGGGCGACCATGTTGTCTAACTGTAGTGTTTCTTGAGTGGGCTCGAGGATGTACTGGTGTGACATTACAGAGTTATCACTTTTGCTTCCCTACTTTTGGAGGAAGTACGAGAAGGATATTCCACTCATGATCTGGAGATGGCCGCGGTGGTTTTGCGTTGGAGATTTGGAGACACTTCTTGTTTGAGAGTCGTGTCAGATTTTCCACGGACCACTAGAGCTTAATGTACATCTTCCTGCAGCGGACTTGATTGTTGTGATAGTCTTCTGCAGATTTACAGTTTTTGTGTGATCGTTGAGTATAGCTTAGTTCGTCTCTACGGAGGGGACAGCTTGCTCATGTCCGCGCCCGACCACCTCCCTTAAATCGTTTTCGCGAGACACTGCCCGCCGATGCTCATCGTCAGAGATACTTGAGCATACTCGGCTGGGTAATGATTCGGAGACCTTGATTATGACAAGGTTGTGCTAAGTTAGGGATGCGTTTGTGTACCTGATGTTATCGGGTAGAGACGTGAAATCCTAGAGCAAGCACATCAGTCAACTCTTTATGTTCATTCAAGTTCCGCCAACATTGACGTGACTTGTGAGATAGTTACGGGTGGACAGGGGTGTAAAGAGAAATTTCAGGTTTCGTTTCAAGGTGTCAGTCTTGTTGTGTGCTTGAGTCGAGCATCTGAGGCCGGCTGGAGAGTTGCAACCTTTTACCGTTCCGAAGTAGGAATGGGAGCAGATCTCCACGAATTTCGTTATGGTTTCTACCCAAGTTTGGTCAGGGTGTGACTCCATTCGGATTCTTGTCGTCCGGTTATACTCAATTTGCTCAGTTGTTTTTGTTAATGTTGAATGTTTGTTTGGTTTGTTGTTTGCGACAGTTGGGATCGTCACTCGCCATTGTTAGGATACTTCTTGATAGCTGTTATCAGGAGACATTCCAATTGGCAACCTTTAGGTTTAGTCAGGTAGTGTCGATCACCAGTCTGTTTGTCTGACTCTGCATAGTAGGATATTGGACCTCAGCTAGTCTAGAGACTTCGGAGATGATCCAGTTGGTTCAGGTCAGGATGAGTAGCCCAGTGCAAACAGAGGTCTTATGCCGACCATGTAGGTCGCAGACTTGAGTTCGCAGTGGGAGATCATGTATTCCTACGGACTTTTCCGATGAATGACATGTTGAGTTTTGGGAAGCTTATCCCAGAATTTTAGGTTCTTCTGAGATCCTTTAAGCGAGTTAGTTTTCGTTGCCTTTAATTTGGCACTTCCGCCTAAATTATCGATTATTCACCCCGTTTTCATGGTGTTGATTTTTGCAAATACCTTCATGACTTTTTCACATGATTCAGCACAGACCATTGGTTTGGACTCGATCTTTTCGTTCACCGGCAGCCATGTGTGTAAATGGTTCGGCAGGTGGAGAAGCTTCGGTCAAGGGTCTTGCCATCTGTGGAGAGTTTTCTTGGACGTAGCTGTATAGTGAGGTGATCACTTGGGAAGCTGCGAGCGAGATTTGGGAGTTTTGTACTCTTCTCTTTGAAGGTATGCTTGGTGAAAATTTTAAATTCGGGGACGAATTTTTATAAGGGGGGAGATTGTAACGTTCTAGAAATCGTTTTGTGTTTGTTTCTGTTTTTGGGTGAAATTCGTCGGTATTTTCAGTTTTATACCGATTTTGATCAAACGGCCATATCGACTTGCCAGCACCTAGTTCTGATAAAATAAAGCTAGTGCGCACACTTTGGGAGTATATGGGACGTTTTGGTCCAATTTGAATTTTTCCCAATTTTAATGTTATTTTAATCCGGTTTGCACATTTTGGGAAATCTTCTCTTTGTGACTTTTCTTTAAATTTTCCTAAGTTAATCTAAACCACATAGCATAGGAATGAGTGTGTGGACATGGATTAAAGGGGAAAAAGAAAAGAAAAGAAAAGAATTGAAAAGAATTGAAAAGAAGATGCATGCATGTGTGAATTATTGTGTGTGAGTGCATTAAATGCTTGGATTTGCTTGGAAACTTCCCACTCTCTCTCCTCTCTCTTTCCTTGGCCGAGCTCACTCTTTCCCCTACTGCCTTGTGCAATTTCCTATCTCTTTTCTTCATAATTCCTTCACAAATACTCAAATTCTTCACAAGTTATCACAAAAATCCCATTTTCTTCATGTTTTCTAATTTTCTTGACTTGGAGCATGCAAGCTTGGGTTCTTGGTGTTCTTTTGTGTAGGTAAAATTCTCTTACTGTTATTTTTATGTTTTTAGTGTAGTTTAGCTAATTAGATTCAGTTTAGAATGTTAAATTAGGTTTTGATGCGAAATATCGTATTTTAGTGTCGGTTTGTGGTTTCTAGGATCTGCTTTGACCCGGGATGTTTACTGAGAAATTAAACATAGTGGTAGTGTTATACTAGAGGACCTGGAGCACCACCTTGGAGATGGACCCCAGGCCACCGGCCAGGGCCGGCGACGGCTTGAGGAGGGGCCGGCGACGCCGGCCAAGTTGTTGAGTTAGGGTTTGGGTTTTTGTCTGTAGGTGTCTGCTATGGTTTGGGTTCTTCTGGTCTTGTTTGTTTGTTTAGTTTTCACAGTAGGCAAAATCTGGGATCATTTAGGTAGTTTCTAGTGTTTTGTGTCCGCGCGATACGTGTTACGACACGGGTCGTGCAGTTTTCGTGGTTTCGCTCTTAAGTTGTTTTCGTCGTGTCGCTACTCTCGTTAGCCACGATACGAACACTTAAGAGGTGGTTGTGTGTTGTTGTATCGGTTAGGTGTAGCTTGTTTGTGTTTTAGAATTATTATTAATATATATATTTGCTTGTTGTTTATATGTTGCAGGTTCGCAGACGGAGACTACGGACACTGCCACAGGGGGATACAGGTGGTAGACTTCTTCTAGCTTGGAGTGTGGGTGAGTAGATTTAACATCTACAGGGGAATCGCCCGCATGGCGTTATGCGTCTGGGCTAGAAATATTTTACATTGTCGCATATTCTATGTCATGTTTAGAATTGCGCATTTACCTTGCTGTTTAGTGATAGTTGTGATTGGACTAGTATCCTTAGGACACTGCACTATTATTGACGGCTCAGATTGCGAGAGCACTGATTGTATACCACACACACCGTCAATAATTGCCATGTCATACACAACCCATATTTAGAAATGATATTGTCTGGTTAGGGACATTGTGACTTTGATACATATTTATTATCGTTTATAACTTAGACTTGACATGCTAGTTCCTGTTACCTATAGGATCTTGTACCATTAGTGTTAGGTACATATACAACTAAGGACATAGTTACAGGTGTACTTGCATTTCATACTTTACTTATACCTGATAGGTGTATTACATCATCATGTAGGTACATACCTATATTGCTACTATACCATTCATGTGTTCAGTTATATCTGGTGAATGCTATGCTTTTCATTTATACGCTTTCATTACAGTTATTATATTGCGTAT
Source organism: Agapanthus africanus (assembly GCA_030015575.1). Taxonomy (NCBI): domain Eukaryota; kingdom Viridiplantae; phylum Streptophyta; class Magnoliopsida; order Asparagales; family Amaryllidaceae; genus Agapanthus; species Agapanthus africanus. Next base: position 36,803,136 of record JASDDO010000014.1, on the reverse strand, counting down.
ATTTTATTCATGGATTATCGCATTGTTATATGGATTTTTCATGATGTTTTCTGGATTTGGGGACCGTGGTAGTTCATGAAATTATGCATACATTGAAAAACCCGGTTTCCTTGATATGATATTATAGCATCCACCATGAGATTTATCGGTTCTGATGTATACCCTACGCGAGGAAAGGAGGGATCCATGTATGGGTACATAGTGGGGCCCGGAGGTTCCCTGAAGCATGAAAGTTGTCGCTGTGAGAGTCGACATCGCGGTGCTAGGCGATGAGGCTTAGGGGAACCATACTTTCCGATGACAGGACCATTGACTCATCGGCTATCGAGTGGATACCGACGGGAGTCATGTGCGTATGGATACGTCGAGAGGCGAGGGTCAGAGCTAGGCACTCGAGCTCTCGGGATAGCGTATGATACGTACTTATCAGTATTTCTGTGTCGATGCTTGGCACATTGGTTTCATGATATTTCTAATTACTCATTTGTATATATAACAGGGGATTGAGCCGCTGTTATATATACCCTTACACCAATATTAGTGGAATAGGACGCTAATATATGTGTATTGCCCTCATCATATTTATTACGACATTATATTAGGATGTAGAACTGTGCTGGAGATTTGACTTGATATTGTACATTTGATATATGTGAGATATACCTGATATTGTACATACGAGAGATGTGAGATCCACTTGATATTGTACATTTGATATATGTGAGATATACCTGATATTGTACATACGAGATATGTGAGATCCACTTGATATTGTACATTTGATATATGTGAGATATACCTGATATTGTACATACGAGAGATGTGAGATCCACTTGATGTTGTACATTTGATATATGTGAGATATACCTGACATTGTACATGCTAGATATGTGAGATCCACTTGCTGTTGTACATTTGTTATATGTGAGATATACCTGATATTGTACATACGAGAGATGTGAGATCCACTTGCTGTTGTACATTTGTTATATGTGAGATATACCTGATATTGTACATACGAGAGATGTGAGATCTACTTGATGTTGTACACTCGATACTTATGCGAGATATACTTGATATTATGCAGTTGAGGAGATGTGATACTTAGATGATATGGGAGCCAATTTGGGGACTGATTTGAGGGATTGGGATTTTGATTTGTCTTGTTGGATTGTGATCCTACCACGATGTCAGGATTCCGTGGAAAATGACATACTTCACTCCATACCTCATCTTTATATACTTGTGCACTGTTCCATGTATTAGGAGTACCTGTGAGTGTATTTTCATGAGTGTTGCACATTTACTTTCTCATATCCCCAGTGCATGATTATTGCATTCTGTTGTCATATCATTATTGTTTATATATTGGTGGTACTTGTTAGTGTACTTTCCATTATTTCGTACTCATATGACCTGTTATTACTGAAATTGACATATATTAGATTCATGCTGTACGTACATTCTTGCGATTACCTGCATATGTTATTTACTATTCACGAGTTGGCAACTCACCCCCGTTGTGCCACAGGTATTGCTGGTGTTTCCCCAGAGTAGTCGAGGCAAGCTATTAAGCTATTCAGCTATTCACCTATCTATCATCTTTTGGTTGCGGATACCACTTCGCCTATTAGTGTGCAGTTTTGCCCAGGTGGGTTTTGTGGTTATCTGAGATTGTACTGTATATTCGTTGTATCTTGTACTCTCCATCTACTACCAGTTTGTTGTGACTTAGAGACTTGGTGAGGAAGATTTTGTATATATTGTGAATTTGTTGCTTTTATACAGTTTCCTTTCTTTTGTCTCTTATTTCTTCGCTACGGTGTCGTATATCTGTTGTGGTGTTGTTTTCAGCCGTTGGGCATGGATTTTGCTCCCGTTTGGGATGCTTTACTTTATATTGATGTTGTACCCTTTTTGGGGACTTGTTTTATAAAGAAGGTGCTACCAAAATTTTAAAGAAAAAGTGGACTCTTTTAATGAATTTGGGTTGTTATTTCAAATGTTTCCAAATTTTTTTTTATTATCTTTTCCGTATTTTTATGGTTTAGATTTCTGGGTTTTGTCTTTCTTTTACTGCGTTACGTCTGGAGGCGTTGCGTAGTATTAGGGCCATCACGTACCAATTTCGGGTCGTGACATCAGCGCTCAAGCGCAGAGCGCCCACGTGTCGGCACGGGGGCGACTTGCGCCAGAGCGCTGTGCGCTTGAGCGCAAAGCGCCCACGTGCCGACACGTGGCACGCTTGCGCTCAAGCGCACAGCGCTCTGGCGCAAGTCGCCCCCGTGCCGACACGTGGCGCACTTGTGCTCTGGCGCCTGGCGCTCAAGCGCAAGTCGCCCCCGTGCCGACACGTGGCGCACTTGCGCTCGAGCGTCAGGCGCTGAAGCGCAGAGCGCCCACGTGCCGACACGTGGCGCGCTTGCGCTACAGCGCCCTGCGCTCAAGCGCATAGCTCCCACGTGCCGACACGTGGCACGCTAGCGCCTGAGCGCACAGCGTCCAGGGCGCTGGCCCCACGCATCCTTTGGATGCCTTTTCCCCCTCTTTCTTTTATATATATATATATATATATATATACACACACACATACATATATATACATATATATATATATATATGCATACATATGTGCACACACACATACACCACGACACTGTCCCTGTTAGAAAAAAAATTCTAACGGGGCGCTGCCCTGCACCCCGCAAGGAGGCTGCTAGCCCCCTTGACCCCCAGCCCGCTATCCGGGTAGCTGGACCCCCGTAAAAACTCTGCGTGGCTCCCGATATACCCAAAACCCCCTTTCAAAACACATCACACGCACACTGCACATTGAGTTCGCATGACCAGTTTAACCCGTCAATCGGAGGTTCCCTCACTCCAAAGGCGAGGGGTAATTAACGGCAGCTTAGTCCGCGGTTGCCGTAGATTCGGATCCCCACAATCATTAAACCTCGGCCTACCCTAGGCAGGGGGAATCTGTAGTACACCTGACAAGCGTGCGCGTATTCCCATCTCAATGGGGTGACGAAAAACACCCTACAGATTCTGGCACGCCCGGTAGGACCAATCTCTCCTCCCATATTTCGGGTTAAACGTTCATGCGAACTCAATCAATATACATACCTATATTTAAACTAAAATAATGCTTTTTCATGCAGGTTTTCAAGCAATCACTCTCCAACAATATCTCCAAGGACGATCTCAGCTCTCAGCACGACTCCCGTCTCCTACACGATGAAGATGGACTCCAGGACGGTCCTTCCGGCCAGTCTCGGGCGACAATGGGAGGAGTAGCCGCTACCATTCGACTCTATCCTGTTCGTGTCAGCTAACGCCATCCCGGCTCCTCAAGCTCCAGCAACAGACAGACCGGTCTCGAAAGGCAAGAGACCAAATGTAGTGATCTCGAGGGCGCCCCAACCCAAACGCAAGTCGGTGTCTGAACGAATTTCCTTGGCCCCAACTGGGGGCAAGGCCATCAACACCAACAAAGCTACAACGCGTCTTGAGCAGTCTCCAGCGGCACCTCCGACAACTGCTCGATTGGGTATCTTCTCAAGCCTCCCCATCACTCAGCCTATGGCGGCTCCCCGAAGAGCAGAAGCCTGCCAAGCGCTTAAGGCAGAGAAGCTGAGGCAGAAGCGGCTCAGATATAGAGCCAACAAAAGGGCTAGGGCTTTGGCCATGTTAAAATTTATGAATTTCCAAAGCCCGGACCGCTCCGCAAAACCAGCTGCCAGTGATGAAAGAATGGCTGAATGTGTTATCCACACTGTCTACATGGCCGGATATGAAGAAACAAACCCTCCTCTTCTTCACAGCCATGGTGATGATATGGTTGACGCTGCCCAGCATCGGCTCGATCTAAATGATGAAGAGCCCGCTCAGGCCGATAAGCCAGAGGAGCCCGTGGTTCCTGCGGAATTGAGCTCAGGCAATAAAGATTACTCGGTTGTCATAGCCGGAACTACATAACAAGCATTATTCCAATGGCTTCAAAGGCAATTTCAGGACAGGGATGAGAAGATGGCCGAGGTCTATTCCAAAGTCGACGAGCTGGCAAACGTCGTGGCAGATCTCGCGACCCAAGTCGCCCGATTGCAATTACAGCAGAATCAAATTTTAGTTCATGAGCCAGGGATTGATACCCGGAGGCAGCCAACTGATACCCCCTTCAACCTAAGGGCGGAGCGCCTTCGCGGAAAACGGCCGCAATCAGCCTCCAGTCCCTTCGACACATACGCCGGGGGGGAATCGCCTCTGAAAAAGAAACTGGAGAAAGTCTATTCCTTCAAAAGGGAAAAAGTCCACAAGATATTCAGGGACGCCCTAAGAAACGGTCTACAACTGCCGGAATCAAAGAGATCGCAAGAAGCGAATATGACCGACGACCCAGAATATTGCCCCTATCACAGGGTGATAGGTCATGCCATTGAGGACTACTTCGTCTTCAAAGATTGGGTCGAAAGGCAATACAAGACGGGAGAGATAGAACTGTCTAAAGGCGCGTTAGCAAACAGTCAATCTACGACCGCCGATTTCATGAAAATGGAGACCGGAGCCTTTCGGGAACCTAATCCTCCCAGACACGTACCATTATCTGAAAAGGGCGAACCAAAGACCGATCGGCCTCGAGGACCAGCATCAGTAAAGGCACCTACTCCAATGGAGAGAAAGAAGAAGGTATACTCCCTCAGGAGGGATGAAGGCCGCAAAATATTCATGGACGCCTTGAACAACGATCTGCAACTGCCTGTTCCAAAGAGGCCACAGGAAATGAACATGACCGGCAATCCCGTATACTGCCCATATCATAGAGTGGTGGGTCATACCATCGAAGACTGCTATATTTTCAAAGATTGGGCAGAGGACCAATATAAGCTTGGAAAAACCTCACAATCCTCGGATGTGTCGGCAAGCCACGAAGCTAGGTCATCAACACAGCTCCGCCAAGATCAAAGTTCAAGGAGCTGGGATAAGCAAAGATGACCCCCGCGTCGTTAAACTGGGAACCGTCGACCTCTAAGTCGTTAAACTGGGAATGTAAAAAAATATATATGTATGTAAATAAACAAAAAATGTGTAAATAAAGGAAAAATAAAGAAAAGCCGAAATGATGGGGCAACTCGCCAAAAAAAAATCAGCGAGTAAAGATAAACATGAAAATAAAGCCGAAATGATGGGGCAACCGCGAATAAATAGCCGAAATGATAGGGCAATCGCGACCTTCGCGATAAGAAAAGCTGAAATGATAGAGCAATCGCGGTAAAACAAAAAAAAACTGGCAAATGATGAGTTGCTCCTGGTACCATATTCCAGTGCAGCGATGCAGACGCCAACAAAAATCCATTTTTTTAAAATTCTTCCGGCCCTACGGCCAGTCCCCAAATTGACTGTCGTATACAATCCACGGGCTTAAATAATTCTCATCATACCCATGCCCCACCGTAATCACCAATTACGCGGCTGGTCTCCGCCTTTGGAGTTATGCTCCATTGAGAAGACCCACTCATATGTCCTCACGATACATGAGGAGAACAAACCTTTGTGGGATCCTTACGACTCACAAAGGAAAAACACACTTAGGAGTCCTCATGACTCTTAAGGAGAAAATACACCTGCGGGATCCTCACGACTCGCAAGGAGAAAATGCTTTTATGGGACCCTCACGGCCCATAAAATTGAAAAGCCTTAGGCGATAGGGACCTAAACCCGTCTCCTAAGCCATCGCTCCGCCAACAAGAGTAGGCAAATGATGAATTGCTCCTGGCATCTCTGCTTCAGTGTTAGCAACGCTGATGCCGGCCCCTACCCTAAAATTCCAAGCTCGCCATAAATAGACCCCTAAGTCTTTAAACTGGAAACAGATGACCTCCAAGTCGTTAAACTGGAAACAGATGACCACCAAGTCGTTAAACTGGAAACATATGATCTCTAAGTCGTTAAACTGGAAACATTAGACCTCTAAGTCTTTAAACTGGAAATAGAAGACCTCTAAGTCTTTAAACTGGAAACAGATGACCGCTAAGTCGTTAAACTAGGCACAATAGACCCCTAAGTCTTTAAACTGGAAACAGATGACCTCTAAGTCGTTAAACTGGAAACAGTAGACCTCTAAGTCTCTAAACTGAAAACAGATGACCAACAAGTCGTTAAACTAGAAACAGATGACCACCAAGTCGTTAAACTGGAAACAGATGACCACCAAGTCGTTAAACTGGAAACAGATGACCTCTAAGTCGTTAAACTGGAAACAGATGACCTCTAAGTCGTTAAACTGGAAACAGATGACCACCACGTCGTTAAACTGGAAACAGATGACCGTTAAGTCGTTAAACTGGGCACCACAGACCCCTAAGTCTTTAAACTGGAAACAGATGACCGCTAAGTCGTTAAAATGGAAACAGTCGACCTCTAAGTCATTAAACTGGGAACGAGGGAAATCCACTCATGTGTCCTCACGATGCATGAGGACAACAAACCTTTGTGGGATCCTTACGACTCACAAAGGAAAAACACACTTAGAAGTCATCACGACTCCTAAGGAGAAAATACACCTGCGGGATCCTTACGACTCGCAGGGAGAAAATGCTTTTATGGGACCCTCACGGCCCATAAAATTGAAAAGCCTTAGGCGATAGGGATCTGAACCTGTCTCCTAAGCCATCGCTCCCCAATCCCCAAGTGGCGAATGATGAGTCGCTCCTGGTACCATATTCCAGTGCAGCGATGCAGACGCCAGCCAAATTCCAAATCCCAACGGCGAATGATGAGTCGCTCCTGGTACCATATTCCAGTGCAGCGATGCAAACGCTAACAAAGACCCAAAATGTTTTTGGCCCTACAGTCTGGATCATACATCCTGCAAAACCGTATACAATCCACGGGCGTAAAACAATCCCAGTCCCTCCCAAGTCCTACCGGTGAGACCACATTCAAAGTCCTACCAAAAAAAAAAAGAACAGAAATAAAAAAGGCATGTCCACAAGAAAAATGGGCACGGATGAAAACCCGAAAGGGCTCCGTGAGTAAAAACAGCAGGACTGCCGACGAGTTTGTGAAAACCCGAAAGGGCGCACACTCGTAAAAAAGAGATGAAATGCACTCGCAAAGTCCTCTCGACTTTGTGAGGAGACAATTCCCGCGTGAGATCCTTACGACTCACAAAGGAGCAATACACTTGGGAATCCCCACGACTCCTAAGGAGAAAATACACCTACGGGATCCTTACGACCCGTAGGGAGAAAATGCTTTGTAAGACCCTTACGGCTTACAAAATTGAAAAGCCTTAGGTGGTAGGGATCTAAACTTGTCTCCTAAACCACCAATTTCCAAATCCTCCCGGGGCAAATGATGAGTTGCTCCTGGCATTATTCCAGTGCAGCAATGCAGAAGCCAAACAAGAAAACCAATCCCCAAATCCTCCCGGGGCAAATGATGAGTTGCTCCTGGCATTATTCCAGTGCAACAATGCAGATGCCGACAGAAAACCCCAATTCCTAAATCCTCTCAAAGACGGATGATGATTCGCTCTTGGTACCATATTCCAGTATAGCGATGCTGATGTCGACTCAAATCAAACAAATCAAGCCAACCAATTCCAACATCGACCTCTGCGTCAACAAGCGACACTCTGCATCGGGGAAACGTCCAACACAGACACTCCGCATCAGGGAAACGTCAACCAGGGACACTCCGCGCCGGGGAAAAGTCGATCAGCGACACTCCGTGCCGGGGGAAAGTCAACCCGACACTCCGCGCCGGGGAAAAGTCGATCAGCGACACTCCGTGCCGGGGGAAAGTCAACCCGACACTCCGCGCCGGGGAAAAGTCGATCAGCGACACTCCGTACCGGGAAAAAGTCAACCCGACACTCCGCGTCGGGAAAAAGTCGATCAGCGACACTCCGCGCCGGGGAAAAGTCGATCAGCGACACTCCGTGCCGGGGAAAAGTCAACCCGGCACTCCGCGCCGAGGAAAAGTCGATCAGCGACACTTCGTGCCGGGGAAAAGTCAACCCGCGACACTTCGCGCCGGGGAAAAGTCGATCAGCGACACTCCGTGCCGGGGAAAAGTCAACCCGACACTCCGCGCCGGGGAAAAGTCGATCAGCGACACTCCGTGCGGGGGAAAAGTCAACCCGACACTCCGCGCCGGGGAAAAGTCGATCAGCGACACTCCGCGCCGGGGAAAAGTCGATCAGCGACACTCCGTCTCGGGGAAAAGTCAACCAGCCGATACTCCGCCTCGGGGAAACGTCAAGCGTGCCGGGGGCACATCGACAACAGACACTCCGTCTCGGGGACACGTCAACCAGCCGATACTCCGCCTCGGGGAAACGTCAAGCAGACACTCCGTGCTGGGGGCACATCGACAACAGACACTCCGTCTTAGGAAAACGTCCGACAGTGACACTCCGTGCCGGGGAAACGTCAAGCAAACACTCCGTGCCGGGGACACGTCAACCAGCGACACTCTGGATCGGGGAAACGTCCAACACAGACACTCCGCATCAGGGAAACGTCCGACAGCGACACTCTGTGCCGGGGAAACGTCAAGCAGACACTCCGTGCCGGGGACACGTCAACCAGCGACACTCCGCGCCGGGGGCACGTCAACGAAATCACTCCGAGCTAGGGAAACGTCTTCCATGGACACTCTGTCTCGGAGACGCGTCAAGCGTTGGCCGTCCATGTCGTAAAAAGGGCAGTGCGTCCCAAAAAGTGGGAACCAAAGCAAGTCGCCTCCACGTAAAAGAAGATCCATCAATTTCATGCACACGACCTACATCTGCGGTGTGCATTCATTGATGGGGGCAATTTGTTGGGGTAAAAATTTACACCCCGGTTGACCGAGTCAAAGTCAAGGTCAACCCCCAAGCTAGGTGGGTCCAAGCCCAGGTCAAGCGGGCCCATGCCCAAGTCGAGCCCGCGGCCAGCCTTCTCCATGTCAAAATATAGATCATGTAATAAATAATTTTTATGTAATTTTTTATACATGAATGCATGCAAAATGGGCATAAAGCCAATATTTTGTAAGCCCATGGTTTATGTGCAAAAAGAAATGACACATGAGCCATGGGATGGCTAAAATGCCATTTTATGAAGCCTAAGGGGCTATATGTAAATATGTAAGCCTATAAAAGGCAACATGATGATGAATAAAGCAACACTTTTTCCATTCTCTCAAAAACCTAGGGTTTGTATTTCTTTCCCTTTTCTGAAGGTCTCAAACCTTCTTCTTTCTTTTGAATTAAATCAAGAGTTTTACTCTTCCTTTTCAAAAACAAGATAGTTTTTCACCACCAAACCCACGAAGGGGAACTTGGATCTGTCTTTAGATCCCAAAAAGGAGAGATTTTGAGATCTCACATCTCTTGATCTTCAAGATCCAGCTAACAGAGGAGGAGGAAGAAGAACCCCTTCCATTAACCCCAAAAACAAACTTAGGAGTCCAACTCCACTCTGATTTCTCTTCCGAGAATCTTTTTAGGCTAAAAACCTCTTTTCTTCGCCGGCGCTCAAGCGCTGAGCGCCCACGTGCCGACACGTGACGTGCTTGCGCTCAAGCGCTCAGCGCTCGAGCGCAGAGCGCCCACGTGCCGACACGTGGCACGCTTGTACAACAGCGCCCTGCGCTCGAGCGCAGAGCGCCCACGTGCCGACACGTGGCGCGCTTGCACAACAGCGCCCTGCGCTCTGGCGCAAGTCGCCCACGTGGCGCGCTTGCGCTCAAGCGCACAGCGCTCTAGCGCAAGTCGCCCCCGTGCCGACACGTGGCGCACTTGCGCTCAGGCGCCTGGCGCCTGGCCCTCAAGCGCAAGTCGCCCCCATGCCGACACGTGGCGCACTTGCGCTCGAGCGTCAGGCGCTGAAGCGCAAAGCGCCTACGTGCCGAAGCGTGGCGCGCTTGCGCTACAGCGCCCTGCGCTCAAGCGCATAGCGCCCACGTGCCGACACGTGGCACGCTAGCGCCTGAGCGCACAGCACCTGGGCGCACAGTGCCCAAAGCGCTGGCCCCACGCATCCTTTGGATGCTTTTTCTCCCTCTTTCTTTTATATACACACACACACACACACACACACACACACACACACACACACACATATATACATATATATATATATATATATATGCATACATATGTGCACACACACATACACCACGACACTGTCCCTGTTAGAAAAAAAAATTTAACGGGGCGCTGCCCCGCACCCCGCAAGGGGGCTGCTAGCCCCCTTGACCCCCAGCCCGCTATCCGGGTAGTTGGACCCCCGTAAAAACTCTGCGTGGCTCCCGATATACCCAAAACCCCCTTTCAAAATACATCACACGCACACTGCACATTGAGTTCGCATGACCAGTTTAACCCGTCAATCGGAGGTTCTCTCGCTCCAAAGGCGAGGGGTAATTAACGGCAGCTTAGTCCGCGGTTGCCGGAGATTCGGATCCCCACAATCATTAAACCCCGGCCTACCCTAGGCAGGGGGAATCTGTAGTACGCCTGACAAGCGTGCGCGTATTTCTATCTCAATAGGGTGACGAAAAACACCCTACAATGTCGTTGTAATTCCTCAACGTCTTCAGAGAAGTGGCGGGTCCCGACAACCAACCGCTTTTTGGTGCACTTCCCAAACTGACGTGCACATCCCAGATCAAACCATATCCCAAGCTGGATGCATCCCATATCATCATTGCTCATCCCGTCTCGTAACAAATACACGTGAACGCAAGATGGACAATAGACCGAAACGTCCTTAAACTAACAATGGACCGAAACGTTCTTAAACTAACAACGGACCGAGACGTCGTTAAACTAAACTCTCACCTCCAAAATAGTGATCAACGGACCGTAACGTCCTTAAGCTAAAACTCTCACCTCCAAAATGGTGATCAACAGACCGAGATGTCCTTAAACTAAAATCTCACCTCCAAAATGGTGATCAAAAGACCGAGATGTCCTCAAACTAGAACTTCACCTCAAAAATGGCGACAATGGACCGAAATGTCCCTAAACTAAGAAAACAGAGCCCAAATGCTCTCTTGTTAGATCTGAAACAAAAATGATCCTAAAACTCTTTTAAGTAGATCTTAGTCTCAAATTGGACTAACGTATCCTTAACAAAGGACTAACCAAGCCCCAACTGCTCACATACATTTAAGTCGGTCTTAATCTCAAACCAAATTAACGATCCTTAAATAAAACAAACCCAAATTTAAGATATACGGATTTGGACTAATCCACGCCCTACGGGCGACGACACAAATTAGTCTCCGTATACAATCTACGGGCAACCAAAACAAATAAAAACACACACGACATGAAGTGAACTTCAAGAGCAGGAGAAAGTGGTTATCACGATGCGGTAACGTAATTAACTGTAGGAGCTTGCGCCTGCAGGGAACTGCGTCCCCACAATCAAAAAACCCTTCGCAAAACGAAGGGGAATCTGATGAAGTCTGCTACAACGGCCGCATCCTTCCAAACCTCCAATATACGGTGCTATAAATCAACTTGGCATTTTCGGAGAGGTAGACGGATAAATCCTGTCACGACCCGAAATTTAGTTCGTGACCGGCACTTAAATCACGTAACGTCTAAAGGCGTAACGTAAATTAAGTAAGCCGAAGCCCATAAATCTAAACCTTTTTAAGAAAATAAAAGAGGTGAAGTTTTGAAATAAAGGTATGATGAAATTAAAAGTTTTCTTAAATACATAGATGAGGGAACATGAAAATACAAGTGGATTATGCAAGTTGAAAAACATGTTTCGTCTTTTAAAAATTTAGGCAGCACCTCCTTTGTATGTTTTGATCCAAAACCACATATACATAATAATATAAAAGGCATCCCCAAACGGGAGCTAGCTCTTCGTCAACCGACGGAATCACAACCACGCAAGTCACAATATAAGTATATGACGCCCAACGGCGAAGATCAACACCAAAAAGATAATGTAAAGCAAGACATCAAACCCACCAAGCGACCATAAACCCTCGCTCTAAGTCTCGCAACCACAAGTCTCACCAAGTCTTACTACTTATACAAATACTAGTTTCTGATTGATGGAGTTAAGTAGATACAACAGGAATAATAAATACAAGAGTGGTACGATCCAACATGTATCACCTACCAAAGCAAATCACCCTAATACAGCTGTGTGCCAGCGATGCCGCTACTGATCCATGCGGTCAACCTGCAAGAACTATGACACAACGGGGGTGAGTTGTCAACTCGTGAGTAGAAAACATCATCAGGTAGAAATCGAATAAAACAACGATTTTCTAGGTCAATTATATCATAAGGGTAATACTATGATATCTAGGGTGACCGTACCTGCATATGTGCCAACAATATACTCAATGCCTATATGCATGTGGATAACATCTACGTGTCCATCAATGACACACCAACATCATGCATGTAAATATCATGAAAGCATATGCATGAAAATATGAGGATATCAATCAACGTGTGTCCAGCAACGACACATCAAAATCATGGAATCTGAGTGTCCAACATCGACACTCGAAAACATTATGAACCCCGTGTCCAACATCGACACGTAAATCCTCATATTTCGGGCTCCGTCTGTCCGGATCGGCCCACATCAATATCTCGGGCTCCGTCAGTCCGAATCGGCCCACGGGCTCCATCAGTCCGGATCGGCCCGTATCATCTCACGACTCCGGTCGGTATCCTCCGGATAACCGCTGAGTCCAAATACTATCACCGGTAGGTAGTGGTCCCTCTGCCAGGCTCATCGTCATCCCCACAAAATCTCGCTCTTGCCCCGGGGTACCTTACCGGGTCCACCATGTACCCGCAGACGGTTCCTCCACTCCTCGAATCGGGTCTCGAAAACAAATCTCAGAACCGAGAAAACTCATGGTGGACGTCTCGAAATATCATATCAAGAGAAACCGGGTTTTTAAAATAATACATACTTTCTTTTAAAATAACCACGGTTCTCAAATCCAGAAATCTCATGAAAACAGCATATCTCAATGCGTATAATCGTAAAGCATGATGTATGCGACATATAACAGAATGTAAGCATATCCGTATATCATGCAATATGGAACAGTGATGTGGGCATGGGCATATCATCATAATGTGAGCATAGCAATATAATAGCATGATGTAGCAATTCTACTGTGTGAGTGACATAGCAATTATCGATGATGAAGTGTGTGAGCCAGCCAATCTGTGTAAGTGTAACATATGTATCATCGATAATGGTGTAGGTGTACTAGCACAGGTATATGTAATGCAATGAGAATGACATGAACATGGCATAAGGTACATCGTACGCGAAATGCTAACAGGTATATGTATCTACAATATATCCGAGTCGGTGAATCTATCCATCGGCATCCAGCCTCACAACATCACGTACGGTATAATCTATCGTACGGCATCCTCCAGTCAAGGGTACGGATCAATCGTCATAAAACTCATCACGTACGGTAAATCATCATACGGCGGCATTAAACCATTAGGGATCCTATCAACCTATATGACAATGAGGGTGCGGACCTAACATCTCGTACAGCATATCACTCATGATTCACAACATTATATGTATCTATATGCCTATATCCCATGTCACATCCATAACAATCTCATATCAGGGGACCGACAAAGGTATCAATCATCTCTTATCGACTCGCATCCGTATACTGACATATCAATCAAGTCATCATATCACATCGTATATTCTTTTCATCACATTAAGTCATCTTACATCAAGTCGATTTTATATATACATTCTACCTTATTAATCTCGTGTCATGCTACTCTAAATCTCTTACTTATTCTCGTGCACTACCTATCTATATATCGTGATTCACGTTCACTTATCATATCCTTATATATGTATCAATCCGAGACATCATTTCTTTCATATCATGTCACACTAAACCTTTAATCACATCCATAAGTTCCTAGAATAGGTTTCTACGACTGTATTCTATAGATCGGACTCCATTCATAATTTGCAGGGGTGCTATACGCCATCCACCCGACTTCCCCCGTAGATATATATCTACTCACCTGCGGAACTCCTTGTTCAGCCGTAGTCGATGTGCTTCGTCATCTCGGAATCCACGCGAAGGTACCTACAATAAATACATAATCGCAATTCTTATTCAAATCAAATCCGGAAAACCAATACGGCACACGGTGCGCTCATAGGTTAGAACCTATAGCCTACGCATGCAAAAACAACCAAACAACCCTCGTCGTTGACGTACAAATATCCAACGACCCAATACAATATCAAATACAAAAACCCAAGTTTCAGAATCGCAAAAACACGAAAACGGCACCCTAGGAAAACCTCTCCCAGATTTCATCTCAGGTACAATTAGCCAATTTTGCATATATAGGAGGTCTAATTATCAGATATAAGAGCTACAGACCAAGCACGAACCCATTATCTCACACCAAGGCCGACATTTGTGGCCAGAAGGGAATTATTTGCGGCCAGGACAATGAATTTGGGGCTCGGGGCTCTAGGGTAGCTTCAAGGTTGCCTGCATGACTCACTGTAATCGCTATATAATTTTTGGGGTCTCAGGGTAGCAGCAGATCTCTAAATACCATCACTAATTCCACAAAAACTCGATATCGGCAAATCTAAAGTTCGTATCTTGGTGTCTAGTCTCTGGTTTTTTCCAGAATTCTAACACTAAGGTCTTGTAACAGCCAGTACACATCACCACAACACAACTCAAACCCTAATCTTTCTCTTGGAATTTCCAAACATCACAATCTAAATCGATTTAACTCTAAAATACTATAGGATGCTAAGACACTGAAAACTAAACTAAATGAAAGGAATTATACCTCATTTGGGCAACTCAAGAAAAACCCTAGCTTCCCAAAGTCTCCAAAATTCAACTTTGATTGGTCCAAAGTGTTGAGAATGAGGTGGAGATCAACTTTAATGAAGAGGGTGTAGGGTTTTGATGAAGATTTTGAGATGATAATTGGAGGTGGGGGTGGAGGGAGATGAGGAGGAAGGAGATGAAGGAAAATAATAGGGTGAATAAAATGGTGGCTGCCCCCCCCTTTTCTCTCTCTTATTCTCACCCCCTCCAAACTCAAGTCTCATTTTCTCTCTCCAATAATTGTCTTTTTAACCCTTTTCTTTTTTTTTCTTTTTTCCCCCACTCATTAAAACCAAACATATAATACAAATAAAATGAAACAACAAGCAACATGTCATGGTGTATTAGCCATGGAAAACTGTAGAAACACGGATTTGGCTTAATCGCGATTAGTAGTGCACTAATCAATTTTTATTCAAACTACATATAATTAATTATAAAAATACCAAATCCAATAAATATATTTTTAAATGAATAAATCATTTTAATCTCCAATTATTTTATAAATATTGGTATATATTTATACGTTTTTACGAAAAACCCCAAATTCGCAAATCGGGTAATTTTCGCGAAATATATTATTTTAATATTAAATTCCAAAAATAATATTTTATATTTTCTGAAATGTTACAAATCCAAATAGCATCTGCCCCCAAAATTCAGGCCAGATGTCCCAACGTCCCAGTCGCGTCTTTCGGAGGTGAACAGATTCTGGCACGCCCGGTGGGACCTCTTCCTCTTTCCACTCCACACCTCGTGTGTTGTTATCGCGAACAAAATCGTGGTTTGCTGTGGTTGCCCTTGAATTTGAGGTACTAAGATTTGGTGTCTTATTCCTGTGCAGAAAGAAGAAGTGAACATCAATGGCTTCCAGCTGCACAAACTGTAACAGCAACTCTCGCTCCGCCCCAACTGGAGGAGTGACATATGGGCCCAATGCGGCCTCCATCTTTTCTATGCCGGTGGGGCAGGTGGCTCAGGCCAGCACTGGATTGTTCTTCGGGACCATGCTCCCACCAGCAAGCTTCAGCGTCCCAATGCCACCACAGGAAGCTCCCAAGAAGTCGGCCTTCGATCGACTTGCAACCACCACGGCCCCTCTCAACGGGTCGTCCAAGTCTGCCACCTCAGTCTTCAACAGGCTGAGCTAAAACTCAAGTGGGCCCGCAAAGAGGCTAGCAATACCTGAAGGGGTTATCCCGAAATGGATAGCCGTTCCAGCTCCGGCAGTTGAAGTCGTCAAAGGGGCTTCTCCTACTAAAGGATCGGTCTTCGCAAGATTGGCCGTTCCAACTCCTGCTGCGGGTGAAGTCGTCAAAAGTGCTTCCCCTACCAGAAAATCGGCCTTCAAAATATTGGTCGTTCTCTCTCAACGGACGTCAGTTTTCGACAGGCTGACACCAACAGTAGCCCCTCATCAAAGCCGGGGGCATGACAGAGCCGCTTCCACAACTGTGGTGGTTCCGTCTGCAAGACACGCTTGACGTCGCCACTTGCGCCCGGTGAGAAGAGCTGGGGGCAACTCCCCTCTGGACTTACTCCACCAGCTCCAATGGTGGAAGTTGACGCTGCTGTTCCAACCGGGAACAGGTTTGAACCGCTAAGGAGGGTGCGCAAGAACTCCCCAACCGCAGTGCTGAAGAAATCTCCATCACCTGCTGAAAACATGACGCGGGCAAAGAAGGAGCAGTCCCCTCAACGGCTCTTCTCCCTAATTCATAGGGTCTGGCGGAAAGCCCAGGACTCTGTGATCAACAAAGACCACTCTCATCGACTGAAGAAAATGAAGGTTCGACAAGAGAAGGACCATCCCTCCGCCATAATACGGAAGGCCTCGTTCATGAAGGCGCTTGTTACAATGGCTCCTTCAACTTTGACTTCTCACAAAAAGAGAAGGCCGGAGAATCTACCACCACCGGTAGAAAATCCCAAAGGTGATGGATCCAAATGCCCCAAGTCTGGGGGCATGATCTTGCACACGGTTTACATAGCTTCCGGAAAAGAGGAAAGCCGTGCTTCCGTGGGTTATCGGCCGCAAACTCGGTCGTTGACAAAAGCTCAGGAGCAGCAACAAAAGCTCCAGGAGATACTGACGAAAATGGCAGCACTCACCGGACAGAAAGAAAGCTCGGAATCGGCGTCTGAACAGCGCCAGGAGCAGGAGACCGATACAGAGTTCCTGCGAAAGATGCTAGAAAGAAAGGATAAGGAGGCCGCGGAACAAGCTGCTAATATCAAACAGATGGCACTTTTGTTCCAAGATATGGTTGGAATGATGATCCCGCCAGAACCTCCAGCTGAAAACCCGCCGATAATTATCAAGGACGACAGAGGGGAACATCAAACTCTCTTCCAGCTTTATCAACAGCCAAGAAGGAAACGATCTCCAAAGCTGCCCTTGATGATTACATAGCTCAGCAAATACAAGCTCATCAGGCAAGTGAAGCGGCTGGCCAAGTCGTCAGAACCGGGCGACCGTACCCAGGTTGGTACGATCAAATCAAGTACCTGCCGGGATATACGATCCCCAAATTCCATATGTACAAAGGGACAGGCAACCCGCATCAGCACGTGGCTCAGTTCAGAGCTTTATGCGGCAATACTGGAGACGGCGAAAAATTGCTGGTCGGTAGTTATGACCGGCCATCTTTGCCAAATTTTTTGGATAGTGATGTCGTTATTGCTTCATTTGAAATAAAAAGAAATTCAAAGAAAAGAGAGAGAAAAAGCAAGATTCAGAAAGTTTCACGTTATTATAATAATAAGACAAATAAAAATAAAGATAATGTGGTCAATTTATATCCATTCATGCTAACTTTTAAAATTCAAATTCAAACCCAAAAAATGAAGCCAGCTTTTAATTCTATAGGTTTATATAACAAATATAAACTATATTTAAGGAGCTAAACAAAAGTAGTTATAAGAATGAAAGAGAGAAAAAATAATCATCATCAAATTAAATCAATCTTAATCAAATTAAAAATGCACACAGATAAAAGCTAGCTGCAACTGATATCTGCCTCATATTTTTCTCCCAAATAACAGCCCACAAGCAATAATCATCCGTATTTTTTAATCTCGCGTGCATTGCACGTGCAATAAACTAGTCTAAATAATAGAAAGCAAGAGCCCCGAACATGTAAATGCATCACCTTTTACAGTAACAAAGCTGTCCTCCTTTTACATTAGATTACTACAAAATAATAACAAACTTACATTGATAAAGTTTAGCAACACCAAAATGCTCGATTCTGTAACATGAGGATCATAGAGCAATTTCATGAACTCGTTGAATATAACAAGTTTGACACAATGCCACAAAAATGGTACATGGCCTTCTTTCTATAGAACCCTGCATCTAAAATAAGAATAGTTTATACGTAAAATGATCTGATGACTGAAAAAATCCAATAAGCAATCTGAAATGAGCCAACTGCCATGATTTAAAAGTCGAACAACTTTCACAGATCGAGTAACGATTGCTATTGTTACAATTTTTTTTTTGAAACTCAAGCGCAAGAACAATATGCATTATAAGGGTTGTTTACTTAATCGTCCTCCAAAACTCAACTAAGTACTAAAACAACCTCTTCTAAACTTGGTAATTGCTAAAACACCCTCTGAAACTTTAAAAATACACTAAAAGCTGGACATAGCATGCCCACCATGCATATATATACACAATTAATTTTCTAGGCTAACTAAGCTTGTCCTCTATGAAATTTTCAACCTAGCTGGAAAATTTCTCAGGCCCTGTCGGGGAATGGAGTTGAGTTTTCAAAACTGTAATTTCATAAAGTTTGCAATACTTGATTCCAACATGCTAACTATACCTTATTCGACAATCATTTTGAGGTGAGATAATTAGTGCAGTTTTCTCATCTTTAAAGTGAGAAAACTGCAGTTCTCTAAACTCCAGTATGATCAAAATTATATACAATTCAATTTTAGAGTTTGAAACTTGCAAACCTTATATTGCAGCCCTTTCCTCCTGATGATGCTCAATATCGGTGACACCCCAGATAATGACACGTGGCAGATGACGTGTCCCAGAGCTTACAAGAAAGGATCAAGAACGTTGCGTTGGGATCACACACCGGGCCTCCGGCCCGAGAATGTTCCCGACCTTCAGTGGCCTTCTAGACCGCCCCCCGGCTCGTCTCCGAGCTATCACAGAATCAAGATGCCTCGACCTCCCGCTCGTTCCCGAGCCTCCCGCCGAGCTCATCTTTCTCGGTCTCACTGACCGACCCACAGCACCGATTACAGGCGCCTCCGCCACGGCTCCGCGAATCTCGTCAGGCACGAGATATCCGCCGCCCATGATCCCTCGTTCCACGCCATCACGATCCCCCGTTAACGAGCATGTCTCGTCATTAATGAGGAATCCCGCCTATCACGCGAGCGTGACGCCAGGGGCATAACGGCCGGTGTGAATCTCGTGCTCCTACTCATTGCTGCCGCTATATAAACTCCTCTCTCAGACGACTCAGGTAAGCCAATTTTACTCCAATAGGTCGTTACTCTGCCAAAATACCCCGTCTAACTTAATCGTCGGAGGATCCTCGGTGGCACAACCACCCCGGGACTTCTTTGCAGGTAGCTCGGCCTCAACCACATAAAATCCATTGAGATTCACACGCTCCAAGAGACAACCCTCCAACTCAATCTCAGCCGTCCATCAGCGCCCGCAGCAGATCAACGGAAGATAACATCTGAAGGAGATCCAGAGATCCATCAGTTGGCGCTGTCTGTGGGAAATTAGTTCCACTCAACGAAAGTTCATCTTCAGATTTCGACATCATAGCGAGCGGTCACCACGACGATCCAAACACCAGCCGTCGTCCTCCCCGCAGTGGGGACGAGAGAGAATCCCCTCCCCCCGAACGCCATTCACGCCCTATCCGTTCGGATAGATCAACTCGCGTCCGTCGTGGATGCACTCGTCCTTGTCCAAACGGCCGGTCAAGCTCCCCAGGTCGCCGCTCCCCCACCTCGGGACCGAGACCCCTACAGAGGGAGAGAAGACTCTGCCCGCGTTGGCACGACCGAGCACCGCCTCACTGTCTCCGGCGGCCGCAGATCCCCCGGGCCGACGTATTCGATGACCCGGTGGGCGCCGCACAGCTCAACACCGAGGTCTTTCGCCAGAGAGCCTCGCCCCGAGCCCCATCGCGCCCCTGTCCCTCTTGAGGAGTTGTCGGTCAGCTCGCCTGCGCCCAGGCATGACCGGCACCCCCTCCCTCGATGGGGTCGCACGCACGGGACTCGCCACGGTAGCTTGAAGACGACCTCTCCAGGGGACCTGAGGAACCTCATCGAACGGAACCGGGGCAGTGGCCAGGCAGAGGTCTCCGGCAGCAGAGGCCAAAAATCAGAATGTGCCAAATCATCGGGATACCACGGCCGACTCGATGCCCTCAAAAAGAAGATCGAAGGCATGCATCGAGAAAGTCGTCATTCAAGTGACGGGACTAAATATGTCGCCGACTCGCTCACAAAGCCTTTCACCAAAGAGCTACTCGCCGTCTATGTCTCCTCCCGGAACAAGCCCCCGAAAGTGTAAATTCCCAGTTCCGTAAATAAAAAATTTCCATATTTTTCCAAGTCCCCTTGAATGTTTTTTTCTATTTTTCTCCATATTTATTTTGTTTGTAAGAATTTAGATACATATATTTTAATTCTGAGTTTCTTTCTAAAACAAAAAAAAATTCCCGGCCCAAACCCACTCTCAGGCCCAGTCCATTACCGACCCGACCACATGTCCATACCCGACTCGCTTCCTTCTTCCCCATTCCCTTTTCTTCTTTTCCCGCTTCTTTTCTTTCTTCCCCACGTCACGCTCTCTCCCATGTCCCCGCCGCTCGTCGCGACCACGTCCTCACTCCTCGACCCACGACCTCGCGCGCGCACGCTCACGAAACTTCTCTCGACCTCGTCTTTTCCTCCTTTTTCTCTTATCGCCACTCCAACACCACATGAGCCCCTCCTTCTTCTTCTTTCCTGCTCAACTTACAACAAAGAACCCAACACCATCGATCCTCCACCGACCGCCGAGCTTGCTAAGCCGACCCCCTCTGCAACCTCCTTCCCCCATTGCATCAACCGAGCAACCCATCATCGCCCATAGCCATCAAAGCCGAGCCCTCCACCTCTCTCCATACCCGACTGCACAACCGAACCCACTGCATCTCCACCGTGAGCATCTCTGGCCACCAACCTCCATCGCCGACGAACCCGCCGAGCTCTTCCTCTATCGCCAACGACCACCTCAGCCACCTCCGGCCACTACGACCTCCTCCCTTCACCATGCCCCTCCACCATCGAGCTCCTCAACCTCCCTCGACAGCACCACCACCTTGCAGCCCTCGTCGTACCGCCCCTTAGTCACCACCGGCCAACCCCCTCTACACTCAATGCCTGCTGACCCTTTCTCGTTCACACCCAAGCCCTAGCTGCAGCAGTTCCATCTCCAAGCTCGAGCCGAGGCTGCGAACCCTAGCCGTGCGTGTGTCGCGATCATGCCGCTGCCGCTGCCGTACCGTCGTATACACGTCGTCAGGCAAGTATAATGCTTGCTTCATGCTAATTTTACCTATTTCAATTCAAATTACCAATAAATTCCATATATACTTTTCGTGCGAATCGATGTAATGCAAGTGTTCGATACAAAACCCGAATGGAAACCCCCCGTTAAATTGACTAAAACTAATCACATATGATGGACCCAGTAATAACGAACGCTGTGTTATGATTTGGCTGGAAAATACGGACTTTACTGACGTGATAGGTCTTTCCCATTTAGACCCGTTAAAACTGAAAATTTCCCGTATCCGAACCTTGTAAAAATCACAGTTAATTGATTACAAATTGGAATGTTGTGTTCAAGGGCTCATATCGAAGACGGATCGACGAACTAGAACCCCATAAGAGTTTTAATCTGTTCCTATGCAAATAAGGTGACGAAAACTGGTTCGGAGGACGGTTATGGACTGCAGTCCAGAGCAGCATTGGCTGTCGATTCTCGTTTTGTAATACTTTCACTCTGCTGTATGAAAATACCATGATGTGGAACCCTATACCATAGCAAAGATAAATTTGTTAGATAACCATTGAAAGTGGTTTCATTCGTTTTTACTGTCGTTTACTATTTAAATTACATTTTAAATCAATAGAACATATAGCAGTCCCAAACAAGGATAGAACGTATACCCCTTTATTGTACAACGCATAATTTCCAGTGCACTATGGATATTATTGATACGTCTGGTGCGTTGGAAACCTAACTGATAAACCTAAATTTTGTTCAACTATATCGTCGCCTAATTTTGATCCCAACAGGGTGAAAACTGTGTTGCGAAATGGACCTTCAGTTCAGGAACTGAATTTCCAGCAGCGAACACTTAAAATGAAACGATTGTAACTTGCGAACCCGAAACCCGATTGACTTGAAATAAATTTTGTTGAACTTCCGACTGAGTTTACTTATTACCGCTTTTATATCTTTTTGCTTAATTCTGAATGCATGATTTAATATGAATTTTCTATGTTCATAAGATGCATAACGACTTATACTGCACATAAACTGTTTTGCGGCATGATTCATAGTTCTACCCGACTACAAGACCTCTAGTGATAGTGAATATTCGTGTTAATTCTTCGTGTATATTGCATTGTCGAACGTGTACAGTATCGGTGTGGTTGTGTCAAGTATGCCAGTGAATAGTGAGTGATTCGTGACAATGAACCATACAGTGAACAGTGAATGAAATCGTGTTACTGATGCGTACTTGTACACAACTAGCCCATATTCATGAATAGTGAAACCTAGGGAAAAGGGGGAAATCGAAGTGGAAAGGGAGTTGTATTTAGCGAGGTCAGTGATTTAGAGGATGGTCATTCGAACAGCGACTCTTATATATATTAGGTTGGGCCTAGCGGTCCGGCTGACAGGGTTATATCCCGGGCAACAGCGGGCCGTAGTCTCGGGTATGTACGAGACCCTCGTTAAACACGAACCTCCTTTTCACAACTCGATTTCAAAAATGGCTTAGAGACCGATAGGGACACAGATCATACATTGTATCAGTTAGTGACATATTGATTACCTGCATTTTATCTTCACCGTTATACTTTCACTTTCTTGTCTTTTGTTATTATTATAATATTGCTATCATGTCACTCTGAAGACCTGAGTATGCATGCTCAGACCTTGAAGGAGAACCAGTTCAGGAGTCAGGCTTGCCCTTCGAGCTTGCAGAGATTTAGGCGGTCGTGCCTCCAGTACCTTTACTGTTTTCCCTAAAGAAATCTTGTATTCGCACTTGGTTAGTAGTTCTTTTCTTTGTTTTGTTGCAAATTATGAACAATGAAAGTTGATGTAATAACTAGTGATGTATTTCCTTTACTTATGTGCTGTGTTTACTGATTACCATGTAATACTAGAAGCCGAAGTGTGACTACGGCGGGATTATTCCTTGACCGTATGAGCATGGCTGGCCTAGTCATCTCTCGTATTCCGTATTTTGGGAAGCGGGGCATGACAGAAAGTCTCACTTTTCGACAAGAAGTCCGACCCGAAGGACCATTTGGACGTGTTCACGGCCGAGATGTGTTTCCTGGACTGATCTGACGCCGCTCAATGCCGCGCTTTCCCGCCATTCTCATCCGCTCCCGACGAGACTAGTTCCGAGGGCTCGCGCCACGCTCAATCTCTACATTCGATGAGCTGTCCACCCAATTCCTCGGCCACTTCATCGGGAACAGACGACAGAAGCAGACCGTTGACCATCTCTTCACCATAAAGAGCGAGGACAAAGAATCCTTCAAAGGATACGTCACCCGCTTCTACAATGCCCTCCTTGAGGTCCCGGAACACCGGGACGAAACGATCATTACGGCACTTAGGTCGGGTCTTAGGCACAAGGAGTGGCTATGCTCCTTTGCATTAGCGCAACCTAAGACCATGGCCGAGATAAAGGCATGGACCGAACGCGAGATCCAGCTTGAATCCGAGGTGAACGCCAACCTGCCCCGGACAGAACAAGCTGATTAGAAGAAAAGGGCCCGGGAAAAGAAAAAGAAGATTGAGAGGCCAAAGCCCTACTCCCCGAAGTTTCAGGAGTACACCCCGCTCAACGCCTTCCAGACGGTACTGCTGGAGGAGGCTAAGGGTGAGAGGTTCTTCAAACTCCCCCCAGTCTCTAATAAGGCAGCAAAGTGCACCCGGGGCCCCTACTGCGGCTTCCACAGGTCGCAGGGCCACTCCACTGAGAACTGCAAACAGCTCCGAGACTATATCGAGGAGCTAATCCGCTCGGGGCACCTGGCAGCGTACTTGCGAGACAAGCGGCAAGCCGACCGTGAGCAAGAGTAACGTCCCCCTCCCGGTGAATTGACAATCGACCAAATCATGGTCATGTCAGCGGGGGGTACGATGAGGACCGACAAGACACGGCATCCCTCCCCGATCGAGGGATCTGTCGGCCACCCGAGGAAGAAGGCCAAAGCAGCCGAGCCGATCGTTTTTACCGACGAGGACCTCCACGGTATATCCCTGCCTCATAACGACCCGCTGGTGATCACAGCTCGGGTCCACCGCTACGAAGTGCAGAGGATACTGATCGACTCTGAAAGCTCGGCAGACATTCTCTTCTATGACTGCTTCCTGCATATGGGACTCACCCCATCGGACCTAAGGCCGACCACCCATGTTCTGTCAGGGTTCACTAACCACTCCATCCCGGCAGAAGGAGTAATCACTCTCCAATTTAACATCGGGGAGGCCGGCCGCACGCGCACCGTGCCTGTGGAATTCATCGTCGCGAGAATCCCATCGGCCTATAATGTTCTCCTCGGTTGCCCGACACTGAACTCCCTCCGGGCCCAGATATCGACCTACCACCTAGCAATAAAATTCCCGCTCGACCAAGGAGGGATAGGTCGGACCTATGGAGACCAATGAACCGCAAAGGTTTGCTTCACCGCAACATCTACGTATGAGCGGCCAAACAATGATGTTGAGGGTGAGGGTGACATCAAGGGTTCTCCGGACACTCGAGACAAGCAAAAAGAGGTCCGAGGGACCCCAGTGGAGCCACTGACAGAGGTCCCCCTCGCAGAATGGTACGACGAACGAATCGTTCAGAACGGGTCGCTTTTGACGGGGACTCAGCGAGATGACCTGGTTCACTTCCTTAGAAACAACTCTGACGTGTTCGCCTGGGCACCTGCCGACATGCCTGGGATCGACTCCAAAATCATATCTCATAAGCTCGGGGTGGACCCTACGGTCCGACCCGTCCGGCAGAAAAAACGAAGCTTCGCCTCGATCAAACAAAAGGCGATCGAGAACGAGGTAGAAAGGCTCCTCGCCGCCAACTTCATTCGGAACATGCCATACTCGGAATGGTTGGCGAACGTAGTCATGGTCAAAAAGTCAAGCGGGAAGTGGCGCATGTGCGTCGACTTCACCGACCTCAACAAGGCCTGCCCGAAAGACAACTATCCCTTCCCTCGGATAGACCGGCTCGTCGACAGCTCGACAGGCCACGAACTACTTAGCTTCATGGATGCCTTCTCCAGCTACAACCAGATCCGTATGAATCCGGCAGACAAGGATCTCACCGCATTCATAATGGACCGGGGGGTATACTGCTACAAGGTGATGCCTTTCGGCCTCAAAAACGCCGGAGCTACGTACCAACGCTTGGTCAATCGTATGTTCAAGTCGTAGATCGGCAGGAACATGGAAGTTTACATCGACGACATGCTCGTCAAATCGATCTCATCGGACGAACACGCCAAGGATCTGGGCGAGGCCTTCGACGTCCTCCGCAAATACAAGATGAAATTGAACCCCGCCAAGTGCGCATTCAGGGTCACCGGTGGAAATTTTCTCGGTTTCATGGTCACTCACCGTGGGATCGAAGCTAACCCGGAGAAAATCAACGCCATCCTCAACATGGTCACGCTCAAGACTAACGTCGAAATCATGCGGCTGACAGGGCGGGTAGCCGCTCTAAGTCATTTCATGTCGAGGTCTGGGGAGAAATGCCTCCCGTTCTTCAAAGCTCTAAGGAAGATACTAAGATTCGAGTGGTCGGAGGAGTGCCAGACCGCTTTTGAGCAATTAAAGAGGCACCTTGCAACTCCCCCGCTGCTCACCCGGCTAGTTGAAGGGGACGAACTATCACTATATCTGGCGGTATCCGACCAAGCTGCAGGCTCGGTGCTCGTCCGAGAGGTCAAGGGAGTCCAGAAGCAGGTATACTATGTGAGCCACGACTTCAAGGACGCAGAAACGAGGTACCCAGCCATAGAAAAGATCGTCTTGGCACTCATCGTGGCCTCAAAGAAACTACGGCACTATTTCCAGGCGCACACCATCCTCGTTCTTGCCGAGCAGCCTTTGGGGGCTATCCTCGTCTCCCCCGAGTCCTCTGGCCGCTTGGAGAAATGGAGGTGGGAGTTGTCCCAGTTCGACATAAAATATCGCCCGAGGCAGGCTATCAAAGCACAAGCCCTGATCAATTTTATCGTTGAGTGCACCATCCCCGGCAAAGAGCCGGAGTCCACGCCGGCCCCCGCAGCTCAACCCTCAGTCGATGAGAAGCCCGACTCCGTCCCTGATTGGATCCTATACGTCGACGGTTCCTCGACCGAGGAAGGCTGTGGTGCCGGCCTCATCATTCGAGTCCCGAACGAGGCATAAATGGAGTATTCTCTGAAGCTCGGGTTCAAAGTCTCAAATAACGCGGCGGAATACGTAGCCTTGCTGGCCGGACTGCGCATAGCCTTCGAACTGGGGCTGAAAATGATCTGGATCCGCAGCGACTCCGCCCTAGTCATTGGCCAAGTGACCATGTAACACCCTAGTTCATTTATACCAGTTCTAGTTCAAGTATTTCTTTATTTATGGTATTTTCTTGATTTATTGTGTTTTGGGTGCGAATAGTGTATTTGACATTTGTATTTTCATCCGACCCAACCCGCTTGCTTGAAACCCATCTTGATTCCTGTTTATGGTTTATCCTGGCTCATTATATGGATCCGTGTGCTTTCATTATTTGTACATTGCATGCTCGCATTATTTCTAGCATCTGCATTTTTTTTAATATAACATTTAAAATCACATAAAATATTTTAAAAATATCTTGCATAGCCTGCATGATATCCCTAACCCTGTCGTAGCATCCGCGCATCTTGTTCTCGTCCCGTTCAGTGAAACGGACTTGTTTGGATGGCTACGCGCACGTACGTGCATCCATTCTTGGGGGTATGCATTTTCGTTACCCGGATATCCAATTTTAGTTTTGGTCGACACATATATTTTTCGTATTTTGAAACCGAAATTTTAGACCCGACCTGGGCATATTTTGGAGTAAGTTTGTATTTACCAGAATATCAAATTTTATTAAATGTTTTTAACAGTTTAAAATTCATATAACGAAAAAGATTTTTAAATTAAAATCCTAACAACTTTTTAACAGCACTAAATTTCTTTCTCTTTCTTTTTCTCTCCCTCTCGCTGACTCTCTCTTTCTATTTCCCACTCACTTTCTATCTCTCTCTATCTCTCCCACTCTCCCTTTCTCTCTCCTCTCGAATGCCTATCTCTCTCCTCTCGCACTTACTATGCGCTTCTCGGTTCCCGTCACCGCCCGCTCCCTTACAATCACCTCCCTTCACACCCTACGCTCACCTCCCTTCTTCGTTCTTTCTTCTTCTTTTCATATTTCTTATTCCCGCCTCGTTCTCGCTCGAATCCACGCCTGCGCCGCTCGCTCGCCTCCACCATCGTATACAACACCTCCGCTCACCTCATCTCTCCAAAACCTGACCAACACCCCGAGCTCTTCTCCTTCCCGACACCAAGAACCTCATCCCACCGACCTCCATCACTCCTTATCCTCCAACAACCAATCCCTCACCCAAGAACCCTACTCCAAAAGAGCCCAACCTGCACACCCAAACCCTAGCTCCTCACTGCCGATCCCAGAAACCCCATTGCCTGCACCTCGTCGTCGACCGATCACCGTCGTCGATGACTCCATCGCCTCTACCTCCTCTGTCCCATATCCAGTGAGCACATCCCCTCTCTTCTTCTTCTTTTTCTTGATTCTTGATTTTTCCCAGCCTTCGCCGGAGTCATGTCGCCGCTGCCGATCCAGGCTATCCAGTGAACGTCTCTTACTTGCGTGATTACCCTCTTGCCTTGCCTGGACCCGTCCCGCATGCCATGTGTGCGTTGCGACGATTTACCGAAGTCGGACGTGCCGTACGCATCCATCGTGTGTTCCGATCGAGGCAAATTTATCTTGCTACATGATATAATACCCATTTTGCATCCATATGAATACAAATATTACATATTGATTGCATTATACATCCATATTAAAGTTTTACTATTTTCGGATACCCGTATGCATCCATATCATTTAATATACATGTAGCTGCATCTACAGATCTTATTAATTCATGTTATTATTGTAGTAACACCCCATGCTAGATAATGTGCATCCTACATAGTAATGGAGCTATAGTTGCAACCCCTGATAGTTATTCATGCATCCATGTTTTATTGTGCATCCATACCATTAATTATATATCTAGTTGCATGTCATGTCACGTTATTTCATATTACTGCTACATTAACACCCTATGCTAGATAATGTGCATCCTACATAGTCATGGAGCTATAGTTGTAACCCCTGATAGTTATTTATGCATCCATATTTATTTGTGTATCCATACCATTAATTCTGCAAACCTAGCTGCATGCCATATTACATTAACTCATATTATTATTACTTTAGTCCCCCACACTTGATAATGTGCATCCTACATAGTCATGATGTAACCCCTGATAAATATTTGTGTATCCATGCTTTTATCGTGCATTCGTACTTGCGACAGTTTGTTATAAGCACCCTTTTGGTACACTGTGCACCCCTGACATGACCTGTTATACCACTGCTTGACATGTTACCTGATCCTGTTTCTAATGCCGACAATCCTGACATGTTGTCCCGATGGACATATCCTGTTGTCTGTATAGACAAACTTGTTTCTTCTTGATCCTGTGTTGGTATTAGCTTAAGATTTATCAATACCTGACTTGAACACATAACTTGGGGGTAAGGGGAAATCAATGATGAAACCTGACTTGTAACTCGACAGTTCGACGCTTATACTGATCGGTTTTACGGGCCAGGCCAGCCCCGGGATGCTGCTGCTGACATCATTCGTCTGTACATGTTACCTGTTTACTGCCTAGCGGCACGTCTCGGATTCAGCCCAAGAGTCTTGACCGTGGTCCCGGGCATGCACGGGATACTATTGAGTTATATCGACGATTCATTAAATTGATTTCAAAGACTTGAGAGTAGTTAACCCAGTAGTTTAGTTCAGATTACTCACTGCGCGTCACATGTGCTTATACCCTTCATTGTTTCTTATTCGTGTTATTGTTATACTTTTATTACTGTTTATACTCATGCATGCATGACTTGTTACCCCCTGATTATATTATTGTTGATATTATAACGCACTGACGTCTGGGTTTTGCATGGCCCAGATCCTCTACCTTTGCCGCAGGCCGATCAGGAGTATTTCAGTGAACAGGCCGAGCAGTGAGGACCTGTTAGTATTTTAGTTTAGTTTCTTTCAGCATTTTCATTCCTGATGTGAGCCTGTATTTGGGACGTACATTCCTGATTGTTATTATTTATTGGATTTATTGCTTCCGCATATTATTTCTTGACTCGTTTATTCTGGCTCATGGACATGTACTAGATAGTTTATTTTATTTTTACTGTTCTTGATATCTTATAGACAGCCGTAATGTGACTGTGGAAGGATATTTCTTAGCCACAGGTGGCATGGTTGGCTCTGTCACATGCCGATCTTAGTGCACTCTGGGAAGCGGGGCTAACAGACCGGATGATTCAAGGCACGGGAGCCTATGATGGTGAAGTATCTGGCCGAGGTAAGAAGACTGCCGAAGGACTTCTACGAAGTCCAGGTGGAGCAGATCCCCAGACAGTTTAACGCCCAGGCCGACGCCTTAAGTAAGCTGGCTTCATCTTATACGGCCAACAACAAGAGGAACATCCTCTTCGAGGTCTTGCCACGGCCCAGCGTGGAAGAAGGGGCAACGCCACTCCAAGTGTACGCAGCCCGGGAAGAAGACTGGGACTGGAGAAAGCCCCTCGTGGATTTCCTGAGGGAAGGTACGCTCCCAGAAGATCGGGGAGAAGCCCGCCGTCTCCGACCCAAAACTCGCCATTTCGTCTGGAGCAATGGGAACCTCTACAAGAAGTCCTTCACTCAGCCCCTGCTTCAGTGCGTCGACCCCCACGAAGCCGACTACGTCCTCCGTGAGATCCACGAAGGGGTCGGCGGCGTGCACCAAGGGGCCCGTACCTTAATCCAAAAGGCATTGCTAAAAGGGTACTACTGTCTGACAATTCATCAGGACGTCCAAAAGCTCGTCAGGAGATGCAAGAGCTGCCAACTCCATGGAAGCATACCTCGCCTTCCTGCTACCGAGCTAACCGCCCTAACCTTCCCGTGGCCATTTGCCTAGTGGGGAATGGACATGATAGGCCAGTTCCCTACCGGTACGGGCAGGCACAAGTACGTCCTCGTCGCAGTGGACTACTTCACGAAGTGGATCGAGTCCATTCCGATCAGGAAACCGGACGCCACCACGACTATCAAGTTCCTGCAGAACAACGTGATACTCCGGTTCGGCATCCCGAGGTGTATCATCACCGACCATGGGAAAAATTTCGAAAACGAAAAAGTTAAGCAATTCTGCAGCGAATATCGCATCTTCATGAAGTTTGCCGCGGTCGCACATCCCCAATGCAACGGTCAAGCCGAGGTCGCTAATCGGGACGTTCTCCGAGGTCTTCGGACACGCCTAGAAGGACGCCAAGGCAGTTGGGTCGAGGAATTACCCCGGGTTTTATGGGCCCTGCACATGTCGAAGAAACCCCCACCGGGGAGACCCCTTTCAGCCTCTGCTACGATACCGAAGCAATGGTCCCAGCGGAGATCGGGCTCCCCAGTCACCGAGTCGAGCATTTCGACGACGAAGCGAACACCTCAGCCCTCCGAACTAACCTGGACATCTTGTTAGAGAAACGGGACCGGGCTCATATCAGAGTTGCCGCCTATCAACAATAAACTGCTCGCTACTATAATGCGCAGGTCAAGCATCACTTCTTCAAGACCGGAGATTTAGTCCTAAGGCGGAACGAGTTCGTCAATCAAGGCAAGATGCATAAGTTTTCCCTAAAATGGGACGGTCCTTTCCTCGTCTCTGAGGTTCTGCCCGGCGGATCCTACCGCTTACAAGACGCGGATGGTCGCAAATTTCCACGACCTTACAACGCTGAGAAACTCAAGCTGTACCTCTGAAAAAAATAGCTACGCATGTATATTTCTTCTTTCACAAAGGCGATGTAAAACCTTTCTAAATTTCTTTTTATTTAAACAACAAGAAGGACACGATAGAGCATTGCAAAAATAAGAATTTTATTCATTCAAAGGTATTGTAGGCTCCTCAGCCGTACACTGCTAAGAAAAAAAAGATTACAGCATCGGGGGAAGGGGGTGCAAGAAGCATTCCTCGTGATACTCCGAGGAAATCGCCGCCAGCCGGGCCCTTGCCGCCTCGGACCTCTGCCTCTGATGCTGTCCGCGAACCCTCGTGGACACAGACGGGCCAGGAAGCTCCTCGGGCGGGCACCCATCGGCGAGATGCCTCAATTGGTAGCACTCGAGGATGAGTGCCACCGAGCGATCCCGCCGACTCTTCAAGATCAGGCCGAGACGACATAGTGACCTCAGCTTGCCAACCGCCTCGTCCTTCAGTTGTTCGGACAAGGGATTGTGCAGCCCCGGCGATGCCCTCCGGATCGAGTACATGAACAATTGGAGAAGGGGTGATCGCCGGGGAGCAGGCGGCCGATGTGATCCTCAACCCGCCGGATCACCGCCTGCACCGTCTCCTCGGAGTACAGCTGGTCACACCTCCTTCTTGCATGAAACCCCATCATCTTAAATGGTGACACCACCTACTGCCTTATCTCTATTATCCCTTAATATGGTAAATTGTGTTCGGTTGATATATATTAGTTTATGGAACTGAAACTGAGTTAGAAAGAAAAAGGAAAATATTAGAACACAACAAGAGCAAGGAAAGAGAGAAGTGAAAAGAAGAGCTAAGTGCTAAGATTTCACCATCACCCTCAAACTAGGATCCTTGAGTTTGTGCTTCTTGGAGGGAGTTTTCCAGTGATCATGCTGTAGGTATAATCCTTAAACCCTGTAGGATTTTAGTTCTGTAACTGTTTGATTTTAGAAATCCACTATTGGTAATATCGTATTTTAGGCAAAAATTTAGCTCTGTGTTAATCTGCTATAGTTTAGATGAAAATAAACAAAATCAAACAGTGCCTTAATATTATAAATTGGACTTAGAATAAACCATAGGAAAACGACCCCGTTCCATCGGATTTTGGCCGGCGACCATAGGGAAAATTTCGAGCTCGCCGGGTGTTTGTTGGAGTTGGGTGCTAGTATTTTTAGAATAGGTCTCTGTATATGGATTAAGATGTTGTGTATTGTTTGTTTAAGTTATTTTAACAGTATATAAAATCTGAAAGCTAATATCTGAAAAAGGATTAAAATTCTAAAACACGACACGTATGTTTTGTGACACGTTTCAGTTTTCTGTTGCAGACAGCGGGGGATTAAAATTTCTGTTGCAGATAGCTTACAATAGTTGTACGTAGTATAGTTAGTACGTAAAACTGGTATTTTCATATCTCGACGTATCGGAGGTTAGCCGTTTCTTATACAAATTAATGTCGATATTAGATTCAAGTACGGGAACTTCGGAGGCCGTAAGGAAGGGAAAGGGATTGGTGATTTCTCAGTAGAATACGACATATTCCGAAGAGTAGACTAAACATCTACCGGGGGATTTTGTATGGATGACGTGATACGCCCGTAGTTTAAGTTTAAATGAAATTTTCCTTTGTATATAACGTTTGATCGTATACATTCGTATATATACATCGTCATGTTAATAATTGTTAGAACACTACACAATTATCGACGAGTCATGTTGCACATGCACATATCTACATGTTACACTACACCTCGTCAATATTAAAATGTCACTTACACACTTAGTATTTATTATGTTAAATATGATTTCTATTATAACTTAATGCATCAATAATGGTAGTTACTTTGCATAAATGATATCATGCGGCATATTCAAGTGTTAGCAGTTCGATATAAAATGCATTGGATTATTGAGGATTTATGGTTTTGATGGTTTTATAGAATATTGAGTAGATTCATAAATTCTTTCTGAATGATGTGATGCGTCCACCATGAGATGTTGTTTTTATGATTTGGATTTATTTTGACCCGAATGGGGGGCTATACGGTTGCGGATTTATACGTTATCCAGACTGAGATGGTGGTATACAGTTGGATACATGGTGGACCCGGTCGGGACCGAGAGGCAGGATAGCCGCATTTTAGGCGGGAAGCCTAACGAGGATACTCGATACCGGAGACAGTTATGAACACGGCGGATATCTAGGTGATACCGACCGGTGTTATTGGATGACATGATCGTTCGGGGAACGATGCCTGATGGAAATGGAAGATTTGTGTTGATATTGGACACGGAAAATGAAACTTATTTGGAAATAATTGATGAGATTTCAGTTTTGACTTATATATATTTAGTAGTACATGTTCATGTTACAATCCATTACTATGCATTATATTCATCATTGTTGATATTAGCTCTAGTTCGTCATACTTACATTATCAGGCGATATATGTTAGTTTTATTCACTGAGTTGGCAACTCACCCCCGTTGTGCCATAGTTCCTTGCAGGAGTCGTGTGGATGTATAACAGCAGTGCAGATCCATTCGTCAGCTTTTACCGCTCTTTTTGCTAGATAGGTTACATATGTAGTAAGCTCCTATTTTGGATATGTGTATTTTGAATCTACTATTACTCCATCAGACCATGTATATTTGACTTAGAACGCAATGTGATTATATGTATATTATTTTGACTTAAGAAATCGTTTAGTTGTGTTAGGTTATAGTTCTTTTACTTATACATGAGATTCTTCATTTCGAGTGTCGTATTATTATTGTTTATTGATTCCTGCTGTTGGCTTTGTTTTGCTCTCAACTAGGGATGCAACCTATTCATACACCCTATAACTGTTTTATTAATAATTAAAAAGGGAGTACTGTCGAAGTTTTAAACCCAGTTGTGTAAACTTTTATTATTTAAAAACCTTTTGGCATGCTACTTCATTCTTTTACTTAAAAACTAAAATTGTCTAAATTCCGCAAAAAGGGTTTTGATCTTGGTTTTTGGCTTACTCAGATTGTGTCGATATCTTCTGATATTATACAATCTAAGTGCCGGTCACATCCAAACTTTGGGTCGTGACAAAGTTGGTATCAGAGCTTAGGATTTACCTTACGGAACCGAGTAGAGATTTGGAGTAAGTAGTCTTAAGTTTCGTTACGTAGGATGACCTTTGGTTGATGGAGTATGTGATTTAGGATGAGTAAAGTATCGTACATATGTTCCGCGGCATATTTACGCTACGATACTCAGCCTAAGTGACCTTAGGACATATTTGTTCGTATTTCCTTTCTTGATTCCATATATCCGGTGATTCAATTGCAATGTCCTTATCAATTCTGTTTCTTACTCCAGCCACTAAGTCACTAATGACTACAAGGACTCAGGAGGCCGCTGTTAGAGATGAGATTGGAGCGGGCTCGTCTGAGACGGGGACAGACCAAGGCAGTATGCCTATCTTTCATGAACAGATTGATCCACCCTCTATTGATCGTATAGCTAGGATGGAGGCGAATGTTCAGGAGATGCACCGAATGATCGGATCCTTGATAAAGATTAGTCGAGCACGGAGATCAGCCATTACTCCACGTACGGTTGTTCAGAGACCAAGGCGAATTCGTACTAATACATCAACTCCTAGACATGTTCGTAGAAGCCATGGCGGATTCCTTATGGACCAGTTATGTTACATATACCCGTATGAACAACAGCCCTCGCAAAGATGTTCCAGGTGTGGGTGTCCGTATCACCTTATCCGAAATTGTCCCGAGATGCGACAGACTGAGGCATCGGTCTCACAGGTGACTTCACCACCTTCACCACCTCCTCCTAGCGCATTACCTCCTACACCTGTTGTTGTTCCACGTCAGATTAACGCCCATAAAGGCCGTGGTCGAGAAGGTCGTAATTCGAGAGGACGAGAAGGCAGAGGCAGACGGCGGTTTGTCGCTGGAAGAGGGCAGACTTTAACTTTTGTGTTGACTCCTCGGGACGCCGAGGCGTCAAACGTTGTCGTAACAGGTATTCTTTCAGTATGTTCCTTAAATGCACATATTGTCTTTAATCCCGGTTCTATGCATCCTTATGTATTTGCACACTTTGTAGTTTCTCTGGGGAGAGAGTCGTCGTTGTTAGAATTACCGTTAGTTGTGATTATTCCGGTGGGGGATTCTTTTATAGCTCGACACATATTCAGGTCTTGTTCAGTACGTATCGGTGATTGGGATTCATTAGTGGATTTGATTCTCCTAGATATGCTAGATTTTGATATACTTCTTGGTATGGATTGGTTGGCCGCTTGTCATGCTTATGTAGATTGTCGGGGGAAAACGGTCAGATTCTGTTTTCAAGGCAAACCGATTTTTGTTGTGCAGGGAGACTGTGGTGTAACTCCTGCCAACATGATTTCTGCTCTTTGTGCGGGACGGCTCTTGCAGAAAGGTTGTTGTGGTTTTTTAGCGTTCGTTCAGGACGTAGAAGCCGCTGAAGTCCCGTTGGACTAGATTCCGATCGCACGAGAATTTCCGGATGTGTTTCCTGCTAAATTACCAGGATTACCGCCTGATCGCGATATCGAATTTTGCATCGACTTGATTCCGGGAGCGGGGCCTATTTCTATACCGCCTTATCGGATGGCCCCGACGGAGTTGAAGGAACTCAAAAGTCAGTTGCAAGAGTTGTTGGATAGAGGACTTGTTCGTCCGAGTGTATCGCCGTGGGGAGCTCATATCTTGTTCGTTAAAAAGAAGGATGACAGCATGAGACTGTGCATCGATTACAGGCAGCTGAATCGAGTTACTGTGCGAAATAGGTATCCACTACCTCGTATAGATGACTTATTCGATCAGCTGTAGGGAGCTGGCTATTTCTCGAAGATTGATTTGCGGTCAGGGTATCACCAGTTGAGAGTTCGGAAGGATGACATTTCGAAGACTGCTTTTCATACCCGATATGGGCATTATGAGTTTCTGGTGATGTCGTTCGGACTCACCAATGCCCCAGCAGCTTTCATGAATATGATGAACCGCATTTCCAGGCATTTCTTGATCAGTTCATTATTGTATTCATGGATAACATCCTTGTATACTCCCGTAGACAAGATGAGCACGAGCAGCATTTGCGTATTACATTGCAGACCTTGAAGGAGCATCAGCTGTTCGCTAAATTCTCCAAATGTGCTTTCTGGCTGGATAGTGTGGATTTCTTGGGCCACGTAGTCACGAGAGATAGAATACGTATGGACCCAAAGAAGATCGAAGCAGTACAGTACTGGCCCAGACCCGTGTCAGTTACAGAGGTTCGCAGTTTCTTGGGTCTGGCCGGTTACTACCGACGTTTTGTGCAAGATTTTTCTCGGATCGATGCACCGCTGACAGGGTTGACCAGGAAGGAGGTTCCATTTCTTTGGACAGAGGCGTGTGAGCAGAATTTCCAGCAGTTGAAGACTCGCTTGATGACTGCACCGGTATTATCTTTACCTTCTGGGTCAGGTGGTTTTGTTGTTTATTGTGACGCCTCTCGAGTGGGTTTAAGTTGTGTGTTGGTGCAGCACGGCAGGGTTGTCACTTATGCTTCACGGCAACTGAAGAGGCATGAGCAGAACTACCCCACTCATGATTTAGAGATGGCTGTTGTGGTATTTGCATTGAAGATTTGGAGGCATTACCTGTACAGTGAGTCGTGCCAGATATTTACAGATCACAAGAGTTTGAAATATATTTTTCAGCGACGGGATCTGAATCTAAGGCAGCGTCGATGGATGGAATCAGTAAAGGATTACGATTGCGAGATTCTGTATCATCCAGGCAAAGCGAATGTTGTAGTAGATGCTTTGAGTCGGAGGCCTGGAGGTAGCTTATCTCATTTTTGCACTATGCAAAGACAGTCTTCGGCAGATTGGAAGATTCTGTGTGATAGCCGTATACAGTTTGAGTACAAATCGATCGGAGGACAGTTGGCTCATGTTCGCACCCGTCCTCAGTTATTGGATCATATTCGAGAAACACAGCCCGCGGATACTCGTATGTCAGAGATTATGAATCAGGTTAGGCAGGGTAGAGAGTTTGAGTTCGTGATAGATGACCGTGGAGTATTACTATTTGGGACTCATCTTTGTGTGCCGGATTCGGAAGGACTGAGACGCGAGATCTTAGAGGAAGTCCATCGATCAGCATATAGTATTCATCCTAGTTCCACCAAGATGTATCATGACTTGAAAGAGATCTATTGGTGGGAAGGAATGAAGAGAGATGTCGCAAAGTTTGTTTCGAGATGCTTGACTTGTCAGCAAGTCAAGGCCGAGCACCAGAGGCCGGCAGGAGAGTTGCAGCCCTTGCCTATTCCGGAGTATAAATGGGAGCAGATCTCCATGGATTTCATTGTGGGTCTACCCAGGACTAGCAGAGGGTATGATTCTATCTGGGTGATTGTGGTTCGATTAACGAAGACCGCTCACTTTCTTCCGGTGAAGACAACGTTTGGATATGCGCAGTATGCTCAGATCTATATAGACGAGATTGTGCGATTGCATGGAGTTCCGACATGTATAGTGTCCGATAGGGGTACACAGTTCACCGACCGACTATGGCAGAAACTTCAAGAGGCTCTAGGTACACGACTGAGTTTTAGTACAGTTTTTCACCTGCAGACAGATGGTCAGTCCGAGCGGACAGAATCTAGAGGATATACTTCGAGTCTGCAGCCTTGATTTCGGTGGCAGTTGGGATCGTCACTTACCATTGATAGAATTCTCTTACAACAACAGTTTTCAGGAGACGATCCAAATGGCACCCTACGAAGCTTTATATAGGAGAAAGTGTCAATCACCCGTTTGCTGGACAGAACTCAGCGAGAGTAGCATTTTGGGACCGCGGATAGTACAGGAGACTACAGAAAAGATCCAGTTGACACGGGACAGAATGAGAGCGGCCCAGTACAGACAGAAATCATATGCCGATCGACGCCGTCGTAGACTCGAGTTTGATGTGGAAGATCATGTGTTCCTTCGTGTATCTCCGATGAAGGGTGTGATGCGTTTCGGAAAAAAAGGAAAGCTCAGCCCCAGATATGTCGGACCCTATGAGATTCTGGAGAGAGTATGTGCTGTAGCTTATCGTTTAGCACTTCCACCGAATTTTCTTGATGTGCATCCAGTGTTTCTTATGTCTATGCTTCGTAAGTATCTTCACGATCCCTCTCACGTGAATCCAGCATCAAACCTTACAGCTTGAGTAGGATTTATCCTATGCTGTGCAGCCGGTAGCTATTCTAGACCGACAGGCAAAGAAACTGAGATCAAGGGTACCTCCATCTGTAAAGGTTCTTTGGCGGGGAACGAATTGCGAGGAGATCACTTGGGAGACCGAGGATGCGATGCGGAAGAAATTTCCACATCTTTTTGAAGGTACGCGTAGTTAAGTTTTAAATTCGGGGACCGAATTTTCTTAAGGGGGGGAATATTGTAACATTTTGAAATATTTTAGATAATTAATTAAATTATTTAATTAAATAGATAATGTTATTTAATTTTTATTGTAGTAAAGAGAGCTTTTAAAGTTAAAGAAGAATTTAACTAGTAAAGAAAATAGTGTTTATATAATAACATATGTAATGAGGGGTTGATGTGAAAAAGGTTAGTTTCTTTATGCAAAATAGAGTTGTATAAGGGTGTTTATGCAAATAGGGCTAGAAAATAGTTAAGCCTAAGTTATACCTCCTAGATAACATACCTTAGGTTAACCTAATGGCCACACCTCCTTCTTGCATGAAACCCCATCATCTTAAATGGTGACACCACCTACTGCCTTATCTCTATTATCCCTTAATATGGTAAATTGTGTTCGGTTGATATATATTAGTTTATGGAACTGAAACTGAGTTAGAAAGAAAAAGGAAAATATTAGAACACAACAAGAGCAAGGAAAGAGAGAAGTGAATAGAAGAGCTAAGTGCTAAGATTTCACCATTACCTTCAAACTAGGATTCTTGAGTTTGTGCTTCTTGGAGGGAGTTTTCCAGTGATCTTGCTGTATGTATAATCCTTAAACCCTGTAGGATTTTAGTTCTGTAACTGTTTGATTTTAGAAATCGAATATCGGTAATATCGTATTTTAGGCAAAAATTTAGCTCTGTCTTAATCTTCTATAGTTTAGATGAATATAAACAAAATCAAACAGTGCCTTAATATTATAAATTGGACTTAGAATAAACCAAAGGAAATCGATCCCGTTCCATCGGATTTTGGCCGGCGACCATAGGGAAAATTTCGAGCTCACCAGGTGTTTGTTGGAGTTGGGTGGTGGTATTTTTAGAATAGGTCTCTGTATATGGATTAAGATGTTGGGTATTGTTTGTTTAAGTTATTTTAACAGTATATAAAATCTGGAAGCTAATATCTGAAAAAGGGTTAAAATTCTAAAACACGATACGTATGTTTTGTGACACGTTTTAGTTTTCTGTTGCAGACAGCGAGGGATTAAAATTCAGTTAGTATAGGTATTAGATAGCTTACAATAGTCGTACGTAGTATAGTTAGTACGTAAAACTAGTATTTTCATATCTCGACGTATCGGAGGTTAGCCGTTTCTTATACAAATTAATGTCGATATTAGATTCAAGTACGGGAACTTCGGAGGCCGCAAGGAAGGGAAAGGGATTGGTGATTTCTGAGTATAATACGACATATTCCGGTGAGTAGACTAAACATCTACCGGGGGATTTTGTATGGATGGCGTGATACGCCCGTAGTT
Source organism: Agapanthus africanus (assembly GCA_030015575.1). Classification (NCBI taxonomy): domain Eukaryota; kingdom Viridiplantae; phylum Streptophyta; class Magnoliopsida; order Asparagales; family Amaryllidaceae; genus Agapanthus; species Agapanthus africanus. Next base: position 36,763,064 of record JASDDO010000014.1, on the reverse strand, counting down.
TAAGTTTAAATGACATTTTCCTTTGTATATAACGTTTGATCATATACATTCGTATATATACATCGTCATGTTAATAATTGTTAGAACACTACACAATTATCGACGAGTCATGCTGCACATGCATATATTTACATGTTACACTACACCTCGTCAATATTAAAATGTCACTTACACACTTAGTATTTATTATGTTAAATATGATTTCTATTATAACTTAATCATCAATAATGGTAGTTACTTTGCATAAATGATATCATGCGGCATATTCAAGTGTTAGTAGTTCGATATAAAATGCATTGGATTATTGAGGATTTATGGTTTTGATGGTTTTATATAATATTGAGTAGATTCATAAATTCTTTCTGAATGATATGATAATTTCACCATGAGATGTCGTTTTTATGATTTGGATTTATTCCGACCCGAATGGGGGCCTATACGGTTGCGGATTTATACGTTATCCAGACTGAGTGGGGGGTATATAGTTGGATACATGGTGAACCCGGTCGAGACCGAGGGGCATGATAGCCGCATTTTAGGCGGGGAGCCTAACGAGAATACTCGATACCGGAGACAGTTATGAACACGGCGGATATCTAGGTGATACCGACCGGTGTTATTGGATGACAGGATCGTTCGGGGAACGATGCCTGATGGAAATGGAAGATTTGTATCAATGTTGGACACGGAAAATGAAACTTATTTGGAAATAATTGATGAGATTTCAGTTTTGACTTATATATTTAGTAGTACATGTTCATGCTACAATCCATTATCATGCATTATATTCATCCTTGTTGATATTAGCTCTAGTTCGTCATAATTACATTATCAGCCGATATATGTTAGTTTTATTCACTGAGTTGGCAACTCACCCCCGTTGTGCCATAGTTCCTTGCAGGAGTCGTGTGGACGCATAGCAGTAGTGCAGATCCATTCGTCAGCTTTTACCGCTCTTTTAGCTAGGTGGGTTACATATGTAGCAAGCTCCTATTTTGGATATGTGTATTTTGAATCTACTATTACTCCATCAGACCATGTATGTTTGACTTAGAACGCAATGTGATTATATGTATATTATTTTGACTTAAGAAATCATTTAGTTGTGTTAGGTTATAGTTCTTTTATTTATACATGAGATTCTTCATTTTGAGTGTCGTTTTATTATTGTGTATTGATTCCCGCAGTTGGCTTTGTTTTGCTCCCAACTAGGGATGCAACCTATTCATACACCCTATAACTGGTTTATTAATAATTAAAAAGGGAGTACTGTCGAAGTTTTAAACCCAGTTGTGTAAACTTTTATTATTTAAAAACCTTTCGGCATGCTACTTCATTCTTTTCTTAAAAACTAAAATTGTCTAAATTCCGCAAAAAGGGTTTTGATCTTGGTTTTTGGCTTACTCAGATTGTGTCGATATCTTCTGATATTATACAATCTAAGTGCCGGTCATATTCAAATTTTGGGTTGTGACATGGGGTGCGAACACTAATCTGCACGACCTCTTGAGCTATGGCCGCCATTTGGGCCGGAGGGTCCCCCGAGGGATTCTTCCTCCGGCCGACCTTTCCATCTCCGAAAGCAGGCTGTCGGCGACGGAAAGCCCCGAGGGCACCTCGAAGCGAAGCTCTCCATCGTCCACGAGAATCGGGGAAGCTGGGGAGCGGGGCGCTGTCCTATCAAACCTCTTGAGGAGCGACGCGGGAGAACCAGTCTCACCTCCCACCTCCGGAGCCCAGGGCTCTTGCTCTCGAGCACGTTTTCGTCTCGGCGCACGACTGGACTCTAGTCCCCGGGGCACGCTTGGGCTCCTGGATGGAGCGGCCGCCGTTGGAGCCGGAGCCGACGGCGGGAAAGAAGGGCCGGCGCTTCCGGCCTTCTTCCCCTTCTTCGTTTCGACTAGGGCTGCCCGAAATTTGCCTAGGTCCATGGGTTCTGCATAAGACAAAAATACAGAGGAATAGCAATGCCAGAAAAAGTGAAAGAACACATAAGTCTAAACATGCCGCCTAAAAACTCCTAACTTACCCGCGAACTGGGTGGGGCTGAGCCAGGCCCAACCAAGGGCCCGCTCAGACAGCAGCACATCAGCCCGAGGGAGGGGCTCCCATTCTGACACCGCCACCGCGTCAGGATGATTCGACCGACTCACCCGCAGGAAGCTGGCCCCATGCCACTGGATGGGCACATGCCAATCCTCACCCTCGGGCGGCCCAATAAACAAAAACTTCTTCTTCCATTCGTGAATGGAAGAAGGTACTACGACGACCCCCGACCCGGCGGCATCCCCCTGTTGTTTTCTAAAAGAGATGTATACCTAGCTCGGCTCGCCCCTGCGAGCGCCCGGGTGGTTTTTGTAGCAAAGAGAAGAAACGAGAAGGCTCCGGCTGAAAGGGATCAGACGCAATTTCAAGCGGACTAGGAACCCAAGGAGAATCCTCCAAGAGTTTGGCACTAACTAGCCCGGGGCTAACCCAAAACAATTCAACGCCGCACTCATCTCGAGGGAAAAGGGCAGGCGCATCCCGGCCCAAAAGGCTTCCAGGTACAAGGCGATCTCCTTGCCCCCGTACCGGTCTGCCCTCTCCCCCTCCTCGGCCAGACGAAAAGAATAGCCGGAAGGAATATGGAAACGAGTTCGGATAGTGGCGAGCTCATCCGCACGCCTCAGCGTGGATGACGCACCAAGAACACCCGTGACCTGCGCTCCGGGGACCGCCCCCGTCGTACGGCCTCAGGGAGCATGACTAACCCTAACTTTCCGGGAGGACTCCGACTCAGAAGAGGAAGAGGAAGAAGTAGAAAAGGAAGCTTCAGAAGTCTCCCTAGACTCTACCCGGACTATTTCTACAGACTCCTCGGAAGAAGACATCAAACCTGATCAAAGGGATGTGTCCTCGAGAGTGAAAACGCAAGGAATCCGACCTGAGAAGAAGAGCGTTGGGCTAACACGACTAGGGACGAGAAAATTATGGAGATGTATGGCCCCTGATGGGGATCCCACCTATATTTATAGCTGATGGCGTACACATCCTACGGCTCCGATCGCCTCCCGCCAAAATAACACTTCGCAACCAACGGCCGACAACATTCCACCTGTCGCACTCACATTGGGCGGGTCCTATTGGGCACGGGAACGTCTGTGGCCCGTCTTGTCAGCCAACCAGTGCCAGATACGTGGGTTGTCGCTTCGACGAACGTACGCACAAACCGGCGCCTCCTCTTTAATGCGGGATCTCTCCCCTGATCCGCTGATGTCATCAAGAAAATACTACTCTTTGCTTGGGAATGCGTGCCGATGATATCTTCGAGTGAGAGCTCACCCCGGACGGCCGGTTAGACCGCTCTCGACCCGACCCAGGAACGGATCGAGACGAGAGTGGGAGGCTAATGATGATGCTCGATATCGGTGACTCCCCAGATAATGACACGTGGCAGAAGACGTGTCCCAGAGCTTACAAGAAAGGATTAAGAACGTTGCGTTGGGATCACACCCCGGGCCTCCGGCCCGAGGATGTTCCCGACCTTCGGTGGCCTTCTAGACCACCCCCGACTCGCCTCCGAGCTATCACAGAATCAAGATGCCTCGGTCTCCCGCTTGTTCCCGAGCCTCCCGCCGAGCTCATCTTCCTCGGTCTCACCGACCGACCCACAGCACCGATCACAGACGCCTCCACGAATCTCGCCAGGCGCGAGATATCCGCCGCCTATGATCCCGCGTTCCACGCCATCACGATCCCCCATTAACGAGCATGTCTCGTCATTAATGGGGAATCCCGCCTATCACGCGGGCGTGACACCAGGGGCGTAACGACCGGCGTGAATCTCGCGCCTGCCTGCCCATTGCTGCCACTATATAAACCCCTCTCTCAGACGACTCAGGTAAGCCAATTTTACTCCAATAGGCCGTTACTCTACCAAAATACCCCGTCTAACTTGATCGTCGGAGGGTCCTCGGCAGCACAACCACCCCGGGACTTCTTTGCAGGTAGCTCGGCTTCAACCACATAAAACTCATTGAGATCCACACGTTCCAGGAGGCAACCCTCCAACTCAATCTCAACCGTCCATCAGCGCTCGAAGCAGATCCATGAAAGATAACATTTGAAGGAGATCCAGTGTTCCACTTAAAAATAAACTATAGTTATCTAGGCTCCGGTTAGGGCCTCATAAGTCAATCGGTTCATCCTAGGATCCATTTAAAATAAATTAGTGTTAACCCTTGCCTAAGTACAAAGATCTAATAGGTAATATCAAAGTATATGAGGGGTTTACCGGAAAAGTACCTAAATTCCTCTGCAAATATTTGGGGATTTCAAGATTCAATTTTTAGCCCTCTCTCTTTGCGCTTACACTCCTCAGTCCTCATGTCGATCGAAGTGAAGCTTTCTCGCTCGAATCGCATCTATCGCCCTGGCGTTAATCCTTCATCAATCTCTTCATTCTTCAATCTTTGTTTCATCTGTGTAAAACATTTATCCCAAATTTGTTGCAGGAATCGATCGAAGGCAAGATCATAGCAACCGCCTCCTCCTCCACCTCTTACAACAAAATCATCGCCACCGCCACTGGAACTGTCAATTTGCAGGTAAAAATTTGTAATCAACCCTTTGTGTATGATAATTTTGGAGGAAATTAAGTGACTTTTTTTTTGCCATTCAAATTTTGGGTTTGATTGAAAAAGGTTAGAGGCGGCATTACCGGCGTGATCGAATCGTTGTATTGCGTCGTGAGCCTATCTGCATCTTGTAAGTTTTTATTACCTTTTGTAATTACTTTGAAATTATGAAATGAAGAAGAGTTGAGCATTTCTCAAAAAGGAGAAAACAGAAGAAGAAGAAGGAAAACCCTAAAATGAGCGTACACATAATTAGCATCAGCAAGCTTCCCTTATTAGTTGTCAGCAATAGGTTCATCTTCTAGGTATTTGCCGGAATTTCAGTAAAGTATTAAACTTTATAAAGGGAATGCAATGCATGCGGTGCGAAAAGCTGCAGCACTGATCTGGGTTCATTCACCGAATTATACGTGAAACCTAATCGAAGTATCTTAAAATCAGATAATTCATATTCTGCTTATTAGTGAATTGGAACTTGCTGGATGGTGCACAATGCTTGTTTGATGTAGATGCCAATAGAGTAAAAATTCCTTTGCTACAAGTTTTTAAACTTCAAGGTCAACTTTCTGTAACTGTTCTCACTAATTTGCATTGCTAATGAAGGAAAAAGAGCATTGAGGTTTCAGCCACGGCTGGAAGATTTGGCCGTGGAAGAACAGAGGTAGTCCTTTGTTACAGAAATCATTTTTACCTCAGATGTGAAAGGATAATTTTCATTGATCACTGGATCTTTCTTGCCCTTTAGTTATTTCTCTCAATTTCATTTGCTATGCCAGCTATGTTATCTGTCAGTGGAATATAGTTATCATCAATGGTCAAATTTTATATCTTCAGTGTGTTTATGTTTTTAAGTGTGTTGAGTGATTAATTATTTTTTGCTTTAATTGTGGGAATGCTAGTGTCACATTGGTATTATTTGATTAGTACAGATAGGTAAACCTTGTTCTGGAAATATGTTCCATTGCCTATCAAAATCCGCTCTTTTGTAAGAAAGACTTCCATTTCTTTGTAAAACTAAACAAAAGGATAGAAAGAAAAGACTATGCATTACAGAAAGGTAGCAAGCAGTAACAATATCTTCAGTTTACGGTTTGCTCAGTAAACATAACGTCAAGTTGTTATCAACCGTGGCCGGTCAAGTGAAAGTCAGGATGCATCATTCAAAGGAAAAAAAAGTGATAGTCAGGAGGTGCCATACAATGGAAAGCTGTTTTTATATGTTGTTAGATTCAATGCTCAATTCTTATTTCACCGTATAAGTTATTATCACCTGTATTGCTGTAGTAATTTATCTGTGGTTTTTTTACTTAACTCCCCCAAAACTTATTTAATTACTAAAAAAACCCAAAACTCGGTAATTACTTATTACACCAAAACTTTGAAGCTGCTCTTTAAACTCCCGACTACCTCAGTTCCTTAACTCTGGTAGTCAGTCAACGGAAAGTCAGGCAAGGGGCATTAAACCCCCCTCCCAACCCTTCTTTTTCATCATCTAAAATTCGTAATTGGAGCCCTAAATCAAAATTATGGTTAACAAATTGCTCTTCAAATTCTGCTGTGGGCAATGGAGTATCTTTTTCCTCAACCTTATCCAGCCATGAAGATCGATTAAAATTCGTGAAGACGAGCACACGCCCCCTCTCCTTCACGCCAAATTCTCCATCTCCAACCTCCCCTTCACCACCTCCATCTCTGCCTCCGACGCTGACTCCTCTGACCTCTCCCTCAACCTCCTCACCTCCTTCCCTTCCTTCCCCTCCCTTGCGCTCTCCTATCATCCAAACCCTAACTTCCTAAACCCTAACCCTAACCACCGTGTCCTCACTCTCGAATCAGGCCTCAGCCCTTGCAGATTCCCCTCCAACTCCCCCCACTCCATCTCCCTCCGTCTCTCCTCAAACCCTAACCCTAGCTTCTTCATCACCCTCAAGCCCCACCTCGGCCACTTGTCCTTCACCAAGTCCTCCCCCCCTCTCAAAAGGTTCAGTTTGATTATTAATGCAGATTTATCGTTAACCGCCCCCCTATATATTTCAACATGTATACTTTGGTTGGTGGATGTACAGAATAATTGACATGTTAACACACTCGAAGTCAAGAAGCGTGCTAAGGTGACTAGTTCTTGTTGGGTGAAAACCAAGCACATGTTTAAAAAACCACATCATAAGCATAATCTCCTGTCATTATGTTTTGGAAATGGAGTTTTGTTGATGTAATTGAAGAAAGCAAATGTTTCTGGTTACATGTAAAATTGAATGTCATCGTTATGTGTTCTATTGAAACTAGTGCTATGTAGATGTAGATTACGGGCAGGCGATTCCATTCTATTTCTATGTACTTGTATGGAAAGGTAGGCGTAAACAGTTTCAGGGTGCTCTATTTTGTCTTGTTCTGTGGTGCAAAATTTGGCGTTGCCCTTCTTCTTCTTATTATTTTTATAGAAAAAGGGGTAAATTACACCAAACTACCCTAACCTATCACAGTTTTTCTCTAAAATACCTGGAAGATTGTTTATTGCAACAAAATGCCTAAGACTATGTAAGGGGAATTTTTCCACTAAAATACCTGAAAAGTAGCAATTGAGGTATTTTACTGTATAGATTTATGTTCATTATTGTTTAAGGTTAATGGCCATTGGCCCATTCATTTCCTTTGAGTGGTGATATAGTTGAACCGTAACTTTTGAGTGTGAGAAATGGTAAGAAAATTATAATTTAGATTATATGATTATTTGTAGCCTTGATGCTTCTGATTTTACTGAAATTAGTAGTTACAGATTTTACAAATCATTTCTTATCCTTAGAAAAAAATTTGCACTATTAGCTAATATTGTCTTTTAGTGAAGAATCATTTTGAGTTTTTGACACATCTCTGGTGAGAACTTCTGTTTGGATATTTTGTAGGAACCATCACTTGGAAAAAATCTTTTATTACATTTGCTTCAGGAAAAACCACTTTAAACCTCACATTTCAGAAAAGATTATGAAGTCATGGAGCTTATATTCTGTCATACTGCTAGAAATATGTTCTTCATGTACAAGTAATGCTATTTTCGCTTTTGTAACTTACAATTTTGCTAGACGACGGGCTTTATCAGTTACATGGTGTCAAATTAAGAGAGAGAGATGGCACAAATAGATGTCAAAGAGGCTAAAAGCAAACATAAACGTTCATCCTACATTCCTCCACATCGATTATGCTATATATATATATATATATATATATATATATATATATATATATGACAGTTCTGGCTTCTGAATAAGGACGCATTAGGAGAAAAAACTATGAGGGTTAGCAACTTTTGGTTGATTATCGAGACATAAAAGATAATGATGCATTCATCTTATTTAAGTATATAACTCATGAAGTGTGAACTTTGTAAAGTGCTATATCTTTGATTTAATAATAATTGAAGGATTCATTTCTATTCAATAAGATACAGTCAATGATCAGAACCCGCCCTAAAAAAAGAAAGGAAAAAAACACATGTAAACTAATTGTAGTTACTAGAAACTTTAGTGCATAGCTCATCAACTCAAATTCTTTCTGATTAACATGTGCATTACCTTCAATATCTAACATGAATTAATCCGAGATAATAAAACAACATAGGAATAAGAAAAATCGAAAAAATGAATTAAACAAAAAGCTTCTATCAACATGAAAGGATCTAAACATGAATATAACACAACAAGGTTCTCAGACCATGTCTTTGACACTTGCTTGTGTAACATATATATAAAGCTTTTTGACAACTATTTAAATTAACAAAGTGCAAGATAAATTCCATCATGCCATTGAACATAAGATATAGAAGTAACAAAATTAAAAATAACAAAAAATGGATGCGTTCATGTCTGATAATTCTAATTTATGTATGTCGATTAAAAAAAGGAAACGAGACATCAAAAGCTGTTATATTTAACAGGATTCCAATTGTAAAACTTTAAACTAATATTGTTATTCTAACTGCATATATTCCTCCAATAGGTTCATCCCTGTATGAGTTGTATCCTGAATGTTGAGTATACTATGAAATTATATATAAGCGGGAAAAGAAACTGCATGTGTTCAGCACTAATTAATGCAGGAGACCACAGAATAAAAATTGAGTGTTAGGGCTCCATTTGCATTTGAAATAGCAGTGCTCAAATAGCTTTTGAAGTTGGCATGTAGGAACCTAGCCTAGGACATGTTCGTTTCATGAAAAGAAAATAAGGAAAACCATGAAAGAATTTCATCATATTTCTTGATTTTTAATTTTCGTGTTTGTTTTTCATAAAATGTGTACATGAATTCTAAGATGCGCTTTTCATTCTTTTCCATTGTTTGGTGTTCGTGAATTGGTGTCATGGGAAAAGAGAATTATGGGGATTTTAATTAATTTCGTATTACCCAAAGTTACTTTCTTCCCATGAATCATAAATAATAATTGTTAGAACATGGGCCTTGTTGGCCCATACCCGCCTAAGTGAGTAGGTAAGTGGTTCGTGTTGGATATTAGACAATCCCTAACCGACCCGGTTCTAGAGTATTGTAGTATCTTATTCAACTTCATGTGAGGTCTTGAAGGCTTTATGAGAGCCTCGAGGCTTCTAGGGCATACCATGGAGTTTTCTAGGACAAGCCTAGAAAGAGGCTTCTAGGTGAAGCTAAAGGAGGTGCTCTAACTCTATAAATAGACATGTATAATTGCTCAATAGCATCATCATCAACCACAACAACTACTACACAATATAGCCTTCAAAGTCCTTATCTTCTTCATCTCTTTGTTTATGGTTGGTAGCGAGGTGATAAGCATGGGTTTCTCGCCGATAGGTGTTACTTGCCGGCCGTTGCGACGATTTCATAGTACAACAAGACGTGGTGTGTGCAAAACATCACACGATCAGGTTAAGGTATATCAATCCATTTTTATATCGCTTTATGCTTCCGCTATTTTGTTTACTCGTTTATCTGGCATGTCCGACAATATTTATTACTATATTCAAAAGGTCTAGGATTCCTTGCCTTTTCATGACTTTAGAGAGGGAATTACTTTTCCATGTTTTGATGATGTAGCAAGGTGCCACATAAGCAATATGTAAAATGATTTCATGGATACCAAACAAAGGAAAACCCTAAGTGTAATGTAAACCTTTATGTGGCATCAAAATGCCCATTTCCTTAACAATTTTCAACCAACCAAACAACCCCTTAATGAAAAACAAACAAGAAAATTAAAAATTAAGAAATATGATGAAATATTTTTTCTTATTTCTTTTTCATGAAATGATATGACCTAAGTTAGATGTCTATATACTAGTTTCAAAAGCTATTTGATCTCTATTATTTCAAGTGCAAATGGAGTCATACTGCTCCATTTTTATTTTGTGGTCTGCACCTGTACTAATTAGTGCTGAACACATGCAATTTCTATTACTGCTTATATATAATTTTTTGGTGTACTCAACATACAACATACAACTCAGAGGTAGGATAAACTTGTTGGAGGCATATATGCGGTTAGAATACCAATATTAATTTATATTTTTATAATTGGAGTCTGTTAAATATCACATAACTTTTGATGTCCCATTTCCTTTTTTTTAATCGGCATACACATAATTAGGATTATCAAATATGAACGCATCCATTTTTTGTTATTTCTAATTTTGTTACTTCTATATCTCATGTTCAATGGCATGATGTAATTATCTTGCACTTCGTTAATTTAAATAGTTGTCAAAAAGCTTTATATATATATATATATATATATATATATATATATATATATAAGAGGAAGTGATTCATTGCAAACCGGTCCGCGTTTTTTAAAAACGGAAACTCTCGGTCTACGGCATATTTGAACGATCCGATCCGTTTAAGTTGATCACTATACTCTCAAATATACATGTATGAAAAATCAAAGGATTTAAAGACTTCTAACATATGCATCGGATGAAGTTTATGTTGCATTATCGAAAGACGTTCATTTTTGCATCCATCGATACATATGTTAGGGATCTTTAAATCCTTTGATTTTTCATAGACGTATATTTGAGGGTAGGGTGATCAACTTAAACGGATCGGATCGTTCAAATATGCCGTAGACCGAGAGTTCCCGTTTTTAAAAAACGCGGACCGGTTTGCAATGGATCATATATATATATATATATATATATAACACAAGCGAGTGACAGAGGCTTGGTCTGAGAACGTTGTTGTTGTATGCATGATTAGATCCTTTCCTGTTTATAGGTGCTTTTTCTTTAATTCATTTTTTCGATATTTCTTACTCGTTGTTTTAGATATACCCGCTTGGATCATTTTGCAAGAAAATTGTTATGTGTTTTGGGTAATTTTCTATCTTTTTTTTTGTTGAGGAAATGATATGTTATCTCATTTCCAAGATATGGTGAACATAGTGATATGTTCAAAAGAAAAAAAATAGAGTGTTAACCCTATTTTCTAGTTGTTTTAGTAGAAAATCAGGGTATCCCCATAATTTCAAGTTATGCGAAGAATACGGGGTTATGGCCCATGTTCTTATAATATGCAGAAAATTAGGTTTCCCCTATTTTTTAATTGCATAGGATATTAAGATTGCATTCATATTCTCCATTTGTCAAAGAACATTAGTTCATCGGAGAGTAATTGATTGTGGAATTGGTAAGTATTCCCTCAAGACTCAACTCTAAACATCCCATAGCAGAAATCCATTCTATGAGAGGGAACGAAGAAGAATTTTGTTGAGAGAAAGTCTTCATTGCATTCCACTCTGTTCGTTTTGTTCTTTAACCGAGAGCGAACCAAGTCTTGAAGTCTCAAAAATCCTGTAAAATGAGAGAGCCCTTTCATTTTCCGGCTTTGGAGGGATATTTATACCCTCTTGTCTTGAGTGGGGTGATTATCAAACCATTCTCATAAGTGAGGGTGAACCCCCAACTAACATAGACTTAACCGTCTATGCGGGCAGATACCCGCATCTGCTTCAAGTCAAAGCGGATACCTGCTTTGACTTGGTCAAAAGGAAATCGCCTAGGGATATCCGCCCTAGGAGATACCCACAATGGGTCTCATTTGAGATACCCGCTTCTCTTGCCTTTCTTGAGCAAGAGATATCCGAAAAATAGGCATTTCTAGGGCTTTATTAAGAGTTTATATTCTGACTCGAACATCATTGCTTATCAAAATTTTCTCTTTTTTAAGACTCCCATTTATTTGAAAAACTAAACTAAAGAAAAGACTATGAAATACGAAAAGGTAGCAAACCGTAGCAATAAGGATGATCAGTAGGCATAACATCAAGTTATTGTCAAGAGTACTCTCATGGCCGCCTAAGTGGAAGGCAGGATCTGCCCATACAATGCAATGCTGTCCTCATATATATTTTTTCGATTCCATATTTAATATATGTTTTGCATTGTAAGTTATTGTCACCAGTATTCTCATAGCCGTTTATGCATCTATCTTAATTTTTCCCCCAAAGGACAAAGGAACCGACATTTAAATGTAGAAATGTAACACTCTATTTAACTTTCATTGAATTTTTGCATTTACTTAATAGTTTACAGGTCAATGAATCTATTTAATGCAATTTTTAGTTTCCGGCAATCTACACTTGCATTTACTTGCAGTATATTAGCATATGCTGACTTGCTTAAGAGCCTTCCTCCCTGTTAGATTTTGGCGTTCCTTTCTTCTCCTCTTTGCATTTTTATCATTCAATTTAATAACTGTTATCACAGCTTTACCTTTTCTACTTAATTATGACCATCCCTTTCTTTTAAACGGCTGATCCTTTTTGTTCAATGCCAGGTTCCATTTTCGTTCATTTTGAGCTCAGAAGATATTGACAATCGAGGAAGACTGTATGAGACGTTCCATGGTGGAAACATTAGCATCCAGGTGATATATTTCATAATGAGGATATGTTTTTTCTTTTGCTTAGTTTTGTGCCATAAGCCATGAAAAATTATATGCAGGTGTGCAATACTCTTAATGATTGGTGTCTGATTCTTCAACTATAGTATCTGATCACTGCAGATATAACAACAGGTTACTTACACAAATCTTTATCTGCCACTGTTGAGTTAATAGTTGAAACTGATAAAGGTAAAGACATGTTTCTGTTTTTGTTAAGAATTTAAAGTTTGCTCAGTTTCATAATCTCCGTTTCTCACATCAATGCTGCACATTGCTTGCAGCGAGTCTTCTGGTTTTGTCAGCTCCACCTGAACTTGTCACCTTTTATATTACTCAGGATACCCAAAAACATCAATTACTTCCTGAACTTCTAATAGGTTTCCTCCCTCAACTCTCTTCTTATGTTCCAACTATTAAAAATAGTGTCAGAATGTTGTATTGGCTTTATATCTAAACCTATGTTACCATAAATCGCTAAACCACCGGCGAATTGCGATTTGGAACGATCGTTCCCAATTCGAGAACACTAGCGCTCCAAATCGGAAGAATGAACATTCTGATCAAAACTTAAGTTAAATGGGGCATATAATCGGGTTTATATTAGATTATACTAAAAAATATTATTTATGCAAAAGAAATTGAATTATATTTATGTATATTATATATAATTACACACACATACAAACGGTCGAAAAACACTCCTTTTTAGATATACTTTTTCCATCCCATATAAGCATATGAAAGAACACTATCCTTATCATACCGTGTTCCACAACAAGTGGCGATCCGCCTTCCTGTTTTCGTTTTGCATGCCGAAACGTTCCACGTTCTAGGTAACATTGATCTAAACAGCTGGAAAATTACTGGTAAGTACCCTGATGGTATGATCTGAAATATACAGCTAAAGATTTATTGATTATTTGATACATACACTGATACCTTTAAGTATGCAAAGAACCTGACAGCTACAGTTGTCCAGTGCTGATTCAGTCAACTTTAGTGAGTAGTTGGTAGTTCATTGCCCATAAACTGATTATACTCTGTTCTCACCTTAAATCATTCTATACTTACCACCTATCTGGAAACTAATCTTTGGATTATTGTCTTTCCATTATCAGTTACTTGGTCATATTGTATAGTGTCTTATCCTTTTTATTTCTATATGCATATTCTTTGGATTATACTTTTGTTAGAATGAACATAATTTAGACATGTTCACCCATTTCTATTTGAAGATCAGAAGACTCTATTTCCTTTATGTAATATACCCACTTTAATGAGAAAACTTAAGCTGGTTGTTGTGGGTTAACAATATGTATCAAAGAATATTTCTTAACATAAAGATTGTTTAACATACTCTCCTTTGGGCTTTTTGGCCACATTAAAATGCCTCCAACATAAAAAAATGACTTGTGGAAAGATGGAGTGAATTGGGGTAAATAAACATATTTTAAATTACCGCTGAAGAGTTCTGATCCAAGACCTTTTGTGCTGTTTTTTTCCGGAGAAAAACAGGTGGATAATTCAGCCACCCAATATCATTAAACAGGTTTTAACAATAACAAAATAAACCCCATATAGAGACCCTACAAAATCCTAGTACAGTAGCTACATACATGGCTACCAAAGACAAGTTCAACACATACATAAACATAAAGCATACCAAAAGGTCACGACATCTCCGCGAGTCAAATATAGCAACAAAATGAAGATGCATTCAGCTTTGCCCCTGAGGTCGTCGAGCGCTAGGTTTCCAATCCACCTTCCGCATCGGTTTCATCCTGATCTGTCATGCCCCTGAAGACCTTTTGTGTTTTGAAATGTCGTGCTTATGCCATCTTAAACCCTGCCGGTGCCAACACCTCAAACTTATTGGAAGGGCTGAAAGAGATAATTTGCAACTAAAAACTACACACATGGAATGCCTTTGGGATTTTAACAAGTTTCATGTCTGATACATGCATTCGACAAGACATGGTTTCACAATAAAAGTGCCTGTGCTTCGTAGCTGTGAATCTAATAGAGAGGGGTTGGGGTGGAATAACAGCATTACATTCTATTTTCTCTTCTAGACCGATCACATATTCATGCGTTAATTTTTCCTTTAGCAGGTCGTTTCCGTAGGGAAAATTTCAACTCAATGTTCTTTAACTGAACCACTCAGTGGAGAACTCACTGTTGAAGCATCTGCAGTTCCCATACAATCTATTGACATATTGTTGCTTCTTGCTGAGTCGATCGTTTCTGATACATCGGTTATCCAGAGAACACAGGTACAATGCCTTTTGTTGTATGTCTTTGTCATATATAACTTAATAATCACTGCATGGTATGCAATTGTTGTGTCAGATAGCTGATGGAGATGTATGCCAATCTATGACTCTGCCTATCTTTGTCGTACTTCCTTGTCTTTTGGTGTGCCCCACAGTGTTAGCTGGGTAAATGTCATTTTGCATTTCAATTTTACTTCGGATCTTTTATCAATAATTCAGTAATTTTGTTTCAATGGTAGTGCTGTTATTCTAAGGTAAATCTGGTAATTTCAATCATTATGGAAATATGACTAATGCTACCATAACAGAAGTAGTAGGCATATATCCATAACAGGCATTACCTTCACCAATCAATAACCGGTGGGCGTCGTTATCTATGTTTGAATGAAGATTCCAACAGTTCTTGGATACTTTTGAGAAATTTATAATATGACCTTGGCCAGTGTAAGGCCTTTTATCTGTTGCTTTTATATGAGGATTGCAGTGCAAAATTTATGTTTTTCCTAATGGATGTGGGTTTCTGCAGCTATGGTGGCTGGTTCTCTCTTCTTTCTGGATTGATTGTTGTTATTATTCTTGTTCTACTACCATCGATGCATCCAAATTAGCAATTTAAGAAATCTTCAACTTTATCTGTTATCTATATCCTGTCGATCTTTTCTAATTCATAGAAGTCACAAATTAATTTAATTTAATATTGATGCAGGTCATTCTCAGCTGAGTTCCAGGTTTCCCTCGTTATTAGTTTCCAGTCTGAACTGTCAAAATTACTCCCAAAATCTGATCTCAGAACTCCAAGGCCATGGGTGAGTGAGTATACACACTTGTATTATATCTAGAAAGGCATCATACCTTTTGTCTTGGAACTTTGATTTCTGTTTGTGAAGTTAGCAATGTTGACTCTACCATTGAGGCTTTTTCAAGCGAAGTGATGTACCCTGCTCTATTTCAGAGTTTGTGGGGTTGCGGTAATTCGAGTATACTGTACGATTTCTTTGCAAATTACATTGTACTTCAGACTTTATATGGCTGCAGGTGATATGTTGTTGTATTAGAGTTGATGTTGAACAATTGTAGATGCATAATTGAATTGAAATTGAAGTGATTGGGATATTTGCTTAGAGTTGCTCCTGTTGGCACCCAACCTTTCATTAGGCTTTTCAAAAAAATTTTTTTGCTTCAGCACTTTCGTTTTGAAGAAGATGATACGTTATTATTGGGTTAATGGGTTAATTGCGCAAAACACCCTTTAATTTACCTTGTAACACTATTACTCTAAACAACTGAGATGACTGTCAAATTCAACTCTCTCTAGAACTTGTATTTGTTGTTTAGAGTAGAATTTGATAGTTTAATAGGTTTTTGATTGATGAAGAGAAGGGGTGCTTGTGGCAATAAATGACTTTACGGGATAGAAGTGTTGTATGAGATAAACTATAGGGGGTGTTTTGTGCAACTCACTCTTTTTCTCTATTTATCTAGAACTCAAAAGAGCCAACTATTTATAGTAATCATGTGTAAAATTGATAGATTTTTATAATAGTCGGATCAAATTTGAGAGAGATGGAAGTGTAATATGAATTGCTTGTGAGTGCAAGCAAATATAAATGGATTGGAAGTGGGAGGCTCTGAAGTGCCCACCACTTTGTTGGCACTTGCGGGGCCACTCCCTTAACTTGTGGTCTCTAACTCTCTATTCCCTCTTTGTTCTCTCTGGCCCTTGCCTTTTGTTTTTTACCCACCCCTAAATTTTTCCTCTCTCCCCCTATCTCTCTCCCTCTCTCTGTTTCTTCACTCGCACTTCTCTGAGCTGTTTTCTAAGTATCTCTAAGCTTTTGTTTGTGATTTCTCTCTCTAGTTTGTATGGTATACAAATGAAATAACTGTTTATTAGAGATGGCTTTTCATCTATGGATCTTGTGATTGGAATACATATACTTCGTTGTAGTAGTTGTTGTTGTGTTAAACTTGTAGGATAAAAGTGGTCATCTGATTAAAGCTTGGGAAAATTAAACAAGGTATTGAGGCTCGGTTCATTTGGGTCTTTTATTTAAATTTATTTTATTTGGGCTAGTTAGATCCTGTTTCATGTAGGGAACTCTTTCTTGAGTTAGTATTAATGTCTCACTAAGTAGGGGTGCAATTACAGGCTTCTTGGTTTGGGCAAAGCTTTGAGTTTTATGAGAAGATCATTATGGTTGTAATGGTGATTCCCCATTTCGCTTTAATGGTTACTTTGTGACAAGATTCAAAAGGACAGCCCCCTATTGAAATCTTGGTTCTCAACTTATTAGTACATCTAACCCTAATTAACTTAATCTCATATAATCTCTTTCTTCGCATTTGCTCTTTATGCCTTGCTGCACATAGATGGCCAATGCAAGGCGATGATCTCTTCAATTTTATGGTTACTTATTTGCAATGCATTCAGCATTCTACATTCATGCATATGTATACTCACAATGTGTTCAAATACTTTGCTTATCACAGGGCTTATGTACTTTTTTTAATCCTGCTAATTACTTAAAAATAATATTTACATTTTCTTAGAAAATTAACTATGTATGTTTGTGAGCATCCAAGGGCGGGTCCATGTGGAGATCAGAGGGGGCACGTGCCCCCGCTGAATTTTCAAGAAAAAAGTGATTACTATCGAGTAAAACCGAGTTTTTGTATTCTCGAGACATATAATACATATATTCATGGCAAGAATCTAACAAAAGGATACTTTAGGTCAAATGGTAAAACATTTTGCTTCCCAATAATAGATCTTGGGTTCAAACCCCACAACCCACACAATCACTTTTATTATGATTTTTATTTCTTTCTATGTTTATAATTAAATTAATTTAAAATTTTGTTACCATTTTTTAAATTATTTGACAATTTTTTATATAATATTTAAGTTTATCTTTTTAACGAAACCTTGCTATATTTGGTGTCCCCTCTAGTGAAATTTCCTGGGTCCGACCTTGCGCATCCTTCATTTTTTGCAAGTTCGAGCAATTAACCTTTGCTATTCACTTCAGTAATCAGTTATTGGTTCTGTACCTTAAAGTTCAATTCATAGGCTTCTCAAAGTATAAAATATAATGGTTTCACTTTTGATGTAAAACCAACTTATGTGACTTTCTCCTTTACAGGTTAACTCGGGGATTGGTATTTAACAGCATGCAAAAATGTCGGCAACTATTTAAGCCTACGTTAGCAGTTGTTTTCTTCTGAAAATTGCACCCGATACCAAATCTAATTTTTTGTGTTTTAGCTTGACGCACTTCTATTCATACTTATGGCAAGCAAGGTTTCTGGTAGTTTTACCGAGCAATGTAGATTGCTTCTCCCATCCTCTAAATCCTTGCAATGCATTGTCTCAAATTCTATAAACCAAAAGATAGAGACAAGTAAAAGTAACGCACATCTTTTCAAAGTAAGGATTATCAGCAGACAGCCTTATTCATACATGCACACAATGAAGCATTCAGTTTCATGTTATTCTATGGGCACCCGAAATAGTGAAGCTAAAGAACGTACAAGGAGTTCTGAGGACTGCGCAAATTTATCTAGGCATTTATCATACTGTCAAAACTTCTTTTTATTTCTTATTCTGTGTATATCTTATCCTACTGTAAGATTTAAAAGGATGAATGCAAAATCATTAAATGGTATGATCCATAAATGCTTGGAAGTGTTAAATATGGAGTTAAAGATTATTTGCTTTATGAGCACTTACAGTGCAAGCTTGTTAGCGGCCATTATGAATTATGATATAGACTTAGGAGAACAAATGAACTTAGAAAGAAAATTCCTTTTTTGCAATGAGTTTACTGGAAAACTAGTAAGGATTCAATTGAAGGTTTTTTTAGACATTGTCTATTGTATTTTTTAAAATTCCAAGGTATTTGGGTTTTTGTCAGGATGATAAATGATGTGGTAACAACTGACTGCAGATGATTGTATTGTAGTCGCCATATTGAACTTCAGATCTGACAGGATAGTGATTTAGTTATAAAAATGATTGAATTCATCAGAGTCGAGAATAAATCAACTGGAATTAATTACCTCATAATCAAAATCATAATAATGATTAATATATGATATGCACAAGTTCTGCAGCTTCTGCTATTATAGCCCAGTACTTTACACACACACACACACACATATCTGGTCTGGTTCATCAGTCAAATATCAGTCTGTAGTTTGCCTAATTATTCTAGATTGATTTATTAGTGCATTTTTTATACGTCATATCCACTGTATTGACATCTATCTTATCGTGTTTCAGTGATCAGCTTGAGAATGAGCAAGTTGGAGGAAGCAGTGGTCAATTCTATGATCAAATCATTAATGAAAGTGCTTCTACTTATTCTATTGTTTACAATGATGCAAAATATGTAAATGAAAGAGCATGCAATGACATTGTCTTGCTTTCACGGTAAGCTCACTTCTTCTAGATATAAACACTTCCATTATGATATCGTCTAGTCTGTCCATTTCTATTGCTATTTTCAAAACTGAATATGTTGACTTTATAGTAGTTCTCCTTGTGTGTTTCTCTAGAAGACGCCAACTATTATTCATCTTTAACATTGACGTCCTTTACTAAGAACAGTCAAATTAAAAAATATTGCTTTGAGTTCATATCAGTGTCGCATGTAAAATTAGTGAACAAATTTACCCAACATCAATATAAGATTCATGTTTTATCTCCTTAATGCAGTAGTTAATTCCCATCACCGAAAGCTATATAATTCTTTGCTTGGCAACATGGGCTATCATAAGTTGCTGCAAAGAAAAGTGTCACATATATTTATACTTTTAAGAAGAGTACTGAATTTTCTGATATGATATAGATAATGAGTTTTCTTAATAAGACGCCAAGGGCTGCTTCAGTTTTTTAATTGTTTTTTTCATGTTATTTGATTTTTTCCCCGTATCGACTGCTTTCATGCCTCAGTGGCATAACACAGCTGAATGATCGTGCACGCCAAGATGTTGCTGTTCTAGGCTTGGGAATACTGAAGCTTGATGGTATGTTTCTATAGTTATTTTCAAATGGGTAATTTTCCAGAATCTTCCTTTCAAGTTCTTTTGTGGCATTGCACTCTTTCACTTTAGTTTTAAGGTTTATTTTTCTAAGCTCGTGCGAGGGAGGACACGGAGAAGATTGACCATGGAATGAAGAAAAAAGCAGCTCGTTTTCACCATATGACTACAGTATTTACTTCTTCTTTTTTAAATATCTATCAGTGATTTAACATTAATTCCATCGATCACGTTTAATGAATATGTGATTATATCATGTGTCAGATCTTAAAGGACAAAGCTCAATCTAAACTGAAGAGAGTAGCAGATCAGCACTGGAGTGATGGGGCCTTGGAGGTATACTACCTTTTTTTAAATTTAAAAACGGTTGGAAAATTCCCACCATGTTCCATTAAATAGAGGAAAAAAATAAAGAAGCAAATATATAGAAACTTGGAGGTATATTACTATCATCCCCAAAATGCTTGTTCTATCTTCTTGTAGGGTGTATTTCGTCACCCCATTGAGATGGGAATACGCGCCACTTGTCAGGCATATACAGATTCCTCCTGTCTAGGGTAGACCGGGGTTTATTGATTGTGGGGATCCGAATCTCCGGTAGCCGCGGACTAAGCTACCGTTAATTACCCCTTGTCTTTGAAGCGAAAGAACCACCGATTGACGGGTCAACTAGTCATGCGAACTCAATGTGCATTGTGTGTATGTGTGTCTTGAGGGTTTTGTGTATATCGGGGGTCTCGTAGAGTTTACAGGGGTCCTGCTACCCGGATAGCGGGCTGGAGGTCAAGAGGGCTAGCAGCCCCCTTGCGGGGTGCGGGGCAGCGTCCCGTTAGAAATTGTTTTCTAATAGGGGACGCGTTTTGAGTGTGGAGTGTATGAAAAAAGTGGGGTGATGAGCGTCCTAAGGACGCGTGCGTTGCGCGTGGGCGCTAGCAGGCCACATGCGTGGGCGCCAGCGCTCCATGCACCCGGCACGTGGGAGCTGGGAGCCCGCAGGCCACGTGAGAGGCTCGTGGGTGCTGGATGCTAGCGCCTCACGCGTGCGGCACATGGACACTGGGCGTCCGCGGGCCACGTGAGAGGCCCGTGGGCGCCAGTGCCTCACGCGCCCTGCACGTGATCAGGAGTTAAACTCCTGCAGAAAGAAAAAGATAAAAACACTTAGCCCCGGGATTAAGAGTTAAACTCTTGAAAGGATCTTGAAGGGAGTTAAACTTCCAAAAGGGTTTGATTTGTGGAGTTAAAACTCCGAAAGATTTTAAATGAAGTTAAACTCCTAAAAGAATTTTATTTATGGAATTAAACTCCCAGAAATGTTTGAAGATGATCAAAGGGGATCCTTTTCTTCTCCTATAAGCCCTGGATCCTCTCCTAAGCCTCGAATATTTCCAAAGTGGGATTTTTGAAGATGAGTCTCCTTCTTCCTCCTCTATGTTAGCTGGATCTTGAAGAAAAGGGGGTGAGACTTAAAAATCTCCCATTTTAGAGATTTGATGGGAGATCTGAGCTCTCCTTCGTGGGTTTTATGTGAAAAATTGTTTTTTTTTTTTGGAAAAAGAAAGGTTAAACTCTTGATTTAATTCAAAAAAAGGGAAGGGGTTTTAGAACCTTGAGGAAGTAGGAGGCACAAAAACCTTATATTTTTTGGGGAATGAATTATCTTTATTTCATTATCATGTTGCCTTATATAAGCTTACAAATTTACACAGTCTCTTGGGCTTTACAAAATGGTATTTTGCCCATCACATGCCTTGTGTGCTTATTTCTTTTGCACATGAGCCATGAGCTTTACAAAAATTTGGCTTTATGCCCATTTTTCTTACATTTATTCATAAAAATTACATCAAAATTATTTATTACATAATTTTCATATTGGCATGGGGGAGACTGGCCACAGGGCTCGACTTGGGCATAGGCCCACTTGACCTAGGCTTGGGCCCGTTTACTTGTGGTTGACTTTGACTTGGTCAATCGGGGTGTAGTTTTTGACCCAAAACTTCTAAATTCTTCTTTCTTCCCTGCTTTCTTACCATCTAATTATGGGATTCTAACTTGAAATAGATTTCTCATTAAAACTGATTTTCTCGTCCTATTGTGGAATGTTATTTGTAAAAGATTTTTCTCATCCTAAGCATTTAGGTCAGTTTTAAGGGCCAACCCAAATATCGACGTGTTAGTTAAAGATGCTTCAAATGAATATTTCACATGCAGCGAATTTGGTTTCCCTCGTGATTTATGTTTCAGAACATAAATATGATCGATAGAAAATGTCATCGTTGTAGATTTTTAATGCAAATGATCCATGTTTCTACCCGTAAAACCTTGGCATATCATATTTCGGGTTTTCTCATTTTGAAAACTTTTGATATGCTGTCAGGCTGACCTGCGACAGGCTGACTTTGTTGTTAGACGCCGGGCTATGGAAGATGCATTCATGGTTTTGAAGGTATAAATCTATAACATCTGTTTTGCATAAAGTATGTTTTTTGGAAGCAAAGACATAGATTACTTGTGTTTGCACACAATTTCCCAATGTAGTTGTCATCTATTACGGCGGCCAATTTTTTATGGTTGAAATTATTTTAGCCTATTATGTTATGACACGCAAGCACTGAATTCATGCATTTGATCCCTCATGTCTTTATAACAAGAAGATCGGGTTAAGCTTTAAGACTACAGTTACCGGTTGCCACAAGTCGAATTTTTCAGTAACGTATCGTAAATTCAAGTTTAAGAAGTTTTCTGCTAATATTATTACAACACTCTTGTATGTGAACTGCATGTCAATAATGACATTTTTCTTCCTTCATTTTTGTTGGTTTTACAGTTTGTGAGGAGCATTCATGACATGATGGCTAGCAAGTTGTACCAGCAGTAAGTATAGTTTACAAAGACAAACCATGATATTGTTTGCGAAGTTATTATATATAATCGTAAACTCTTGAAATTCAAAAAATATTTTCCTTTTATGCATAATATATAAATGCGAATCCCTTTGTAGGCCTCAGAAGGAAGGTTCTTTCTTAGTAAATGATACTATGGGATTTATCACACTTGAAAAGAATGGAAAATCTCTTGACCTTTTGGCTCGGGGAGTCTCTACCGATCGCATTACTGCAATACAGGTTCTTAGTTACTTCGATTGTATTTCCCACTTTCTAATTTAATCTTTTTTTTTGTGTTTCTAATTTAGAATTCCTTGAGTAATTTGTGAAACTTTATTTAATAATATTCAGGAAGCTTATCGGAGTATGGCATCTGCCTTATCTGAGGCTGATGGAAATGATTACACAAACCCTGAGGAGGTATTAGGTTAAACTCAGTTTCTAATATGAACTGCAGTGGTGTTTGATTCAAAATTATGCTGTCTTTGTAATTCTTTTTTTTTTTGTGCATGAAGCTTGAATTGTTGGTAGCAGCTCTTATTGATCTTGATGCAATGGATGGTAAAGGCAGTGTCTTGCTTCTGGCTGAATGTTCAAGTTCACCTAATGTTAGCACAAGGTACGACCATTTCTAAATCCATACTTAATCTCTGTGTGAGAAAATTCATCCACGTCCCATATTGTTATTTTTGGAAAAGCAAATACATAGCTCAACAACGAGACAACTTTGTGTACCAAATAGTATGATTCTCTGTTTTTTATGGGTTATTGTAAGAATTATGAAGGTGAAGGTTGCTCTGCATGAACCATGAGGATCTTGGTATAGTGGTTATAAAGTAAGAGTCGGGTTACGTTGTTTGGCGCACCTGTTTCACATATAAACTAAAGAATAAATAAATAAATAAATAATAAAGAGAGAGAATGAATGCATGCATGAATGAATGAAAAATTATCTTTGAGTTATTAATATTTACAGTTACCAGTGAAGCTTAATCGAGCTTGAGCTTTCTCATTTGAATATTAGACTGCATTCCAATACCAATCATTGTGCACAAACCTTTATAACTTCACATTTATTATCAACCATAAGTTTCATCAAGTTATCATAGGAAAATAATTAAGCGAGGAGATGATGATTAAAAAAATTGAATGCATAAAGAATGACATGCAAGAAAAGTTTTTGTTGCCTTGGTATTTCAATTTGCAAACAACTCCTTCAAATCTGGCTTACATCTGACTATCGTGAAATAACTCAATGGAAAACTCCATGGAAAACTCTACAAAGAATAAAAGAATCCATGATTGACTTGTATTTTTCCATTTTTCTGGATCCTTAGGCAAGCTCTAGCAAATGCATTGGCAGCAGCTCCATCTATGTGGATTCTTGGCAATGCTGGCATGGGGGCGCTACAAGTAATTATTAAGATTATCTTCTATATAACTTCATTATAGGCTCATTAGAAATATATGATGAATAAAATATCTAACGTCTTCATTTCGTTTTCGTTTTTCCTCTCCTTCGTTTTATTTTTCCTTTGGGTCCTTTGTAAATACAGAGATTAGCTCAGGACAGCAACCCAGCCATTGCAGCCGCTGCATCTAAAGCCATTGATGAATTGAAGCAGCAATGGGAACTAGAAGAGGGTGATAACTTGAGATTTATGATGAATAACATCTCTCAGGAATATGAAGACAAATCTGATTCAGAGGAAGAAGGCGATAACTAATTTTATTGTGGTGTGGCCGAAGTGTCTAATAACCGTGAGACGGTTTTAAAGGAATATTCTCGCGCCTCTTCTTCCTAATACTGTGAATATTAACAAAAGATGGTAGAATTGCTGTATAAACTTCTGAAGTTTTGAAAATGGATCCGATTAACGCATTCATGAAATTGCCGAAGAAACCTGTTTCTATATTGTATGTCCTGGAACAGTATATATTCTATAAAAATGGCATGGCTGTTTTTTCTCTCTAATGGCTTCGATTATTCCTTGTGAAGTTTATGTTTTGCGATTTGTTCTGTACTGGTTTCTCTTAAGACCGGTATGAATTTATAGTTTTTGCAGAACCTTACATGGTTATAAATAGTTTGTGCGTTCAATGATGGTGGGGATCTGTTCTGTTCCGCTCTTGATCATGTTGTTAGATTGTGAACGAAATTTCATGTTTACAAATATATTTTTTCTACCTTTCTTCTAAACTATTTTTGAAGTGAGAACGATTTGAATGTTGCAAAAGTGGTTATTGAGGATTGCCCCAGTTTTCTTGATAGAAAACCTCGCCACTAATTAAGTTACAAATGATTTGAGGTTGCTGACCGGTAGCCCTAGCTTCAATGCATGTTCGATTTTGATGGAAGGCTTAACTCTCCTTTTTACGCTCAACTATAATAAAACATTTTGTTTTGGCGTGAATCAAAAGAGAACTTTAGAATTTAGTTTATGGATATGAGTACCGCAAACAACACCCAAATAAGATTCTCACCTATTTCATAATTAATTATTTTGGGATAATAACACGCTTCATAACTAATTGAAATGGCCTCAAAAGAACTGCTCCAAAAAACAAACAAAAAACTGTACAATTATCGGTATCTCTCACTAAAAGCAGAATCTTCCACCCTTCCATTTCTCAACTTCATAAGGAATAGGGTTTGCAATGCTTGTCCCTTGAAGATCAGGCAACATATTTACACTAGTAATCTTCTCATGATACACAAGATAGTTGTCATACTCGAACTTTTTGAGCATCTTAGCTGCATCATTCAATTCTTCAGCAAACACCGATTTGTACAATTCGTTATTGGGTTGTGTAGCCTTGTTTGCTCTTGCTATCGCTTGCTGAAGAACTGCGATACCGACTCCGATTTTCTCGTTTTTCTCCATGTCATCGGCAAGATACCTTTGGCTTCTTAATTCATGTAGAACTTTACAACTGTATAAAATTTCCTGATGACAGATAATAATTCATACTATTTATAATCTGCAATATTGTTATGAAATACTATTTATGATCTGCAATATTTTTATGAAAAAAGAAAAGGAGGGAAAACAATAATTTTATGGGCTAAATTACAGTAAGCTATTTTTAAATTTCGCTGTTTTCTATATACAACCTTAAAATTTTTATTTCAGCAATCTCCCTTAAACTTTGGTTTTAAGGAAGTTTCATTTCACAAAAATACCCTTAAATGCAGCGCATTGAGGGATATGCGATAAATAAAACTAAAGGTAATTAAAAGGAAAACAATGATAAGGGCAGTTTAATGAAATTTAGCTCTTAAGGGCATTTTATGTGTGTGTGGGTGTGGGTGGGTATTACTGTATCTCACAGAGCTACCTGAATCTGTTTGAAAAAAATTATATCAAGCTCCCATAAAGTGCTACATTTATAAGAATAATAGTGAAAATCAGCGATATTTATCGGTATATTGGTGAAGTTTAGTAGGAAAAGGAAAAGGAAATCAAATGGTTCATTCATACCTTAATCCTGCTCGATAAATCCTTAAGCTCTCCTGGTTTCGCATCCAAAATCGAAGTTGCCTCGTCGAGCATCTGAGTGATACCATAATGCAGCTTAGACAAAAGCATCGGTACTCTATTTCCCCTTTCTTCAGATCTCTTTATGACTAGAGCCTGTTCCAAAACTTTTAACAGCATTAGTAACTAGCAATTTGAGAATTTTCAAAATTTAAATAAATGGATAATAAATTCGGTCAATGAAGAAAATTAACCTGCGCATCGGCCAAGCAAATGATGCTCATGATGGATGACATAGACGAGGTTGATTCAGCTGCACGTTCTTTCGGCAATGAGTATTTTAAAGGAGGGAGTATTTTAAAGGAGGAAGTATTTTCTCAGCTAAACAATTATAAACTCCTGCAGCTTTCCTAAATAAATTGGCACTTTCCAAGAGTTCTCCTGTGTTAAAAACTCAAATTCATTAGCCCAAACCTTATATTTATTCTGGGAAAAAAAACTTAATATAAGGCATGCACAAAAACAGATACATGTTTATTCACCTGTTGACAAAGTTTCGAAAGCCCTCTCTCTTAAAACCGCGCCGTAAAGAAAAAGACTCATCCCAAGTTCGAACCTTAAGTCGTCAACACGATAGAATTTTGGACCCCCGATTTTCATGTGAGAAGAATTCATAGCACTAGTCCACTGTATTTTTAGGTTTGAAATATATTTTTTTACCGCTGGAGTTTGCGGTAGACATTCAACATATGATTGCAAGTGTGCCAAGAGAGGTAGATATTGCTCCAGCTTTTGCAAATCCTGAAGCGTTGCGTTTAAAAAAAATCCATTGAAAACAAAGCTCAAGGGGTTTACTGTAATAAAAAGTCTAAGGTAGTTTAGTGAAAAACAATGCTAGTTAAGGTTGTTTAGTGTAATTTATCTGTTCAGAAGAGTACCTTTTGATTTTGAGAAGTTAACCCGTAAACCCACTTGCTCGAAGTTGGCCGTGTGATGGCGCTTCTATTGTTGATCGATTCTTGGACCGGCTTCCGCCTAGAAGTTAACTCTTTCAGTAGCTCTTGAGTAGGAGAATGGCCATTGCATTTTTCTTCATATATTATCTGTTCAATCGACATCTTAAGCTTATGATTGGTTGAACAAATCGATCATTTTGTCAAATTATTAAAAGCTTAAACTAGAAACGCAGACCATAAAAATTTCAATTGTTTAAATTCATGAAAAAAAATTCAGGCCTGGCTTCAAACACCGGGATTTTTTTTTTGTTAATTTACGGAATGCTATATTGACGAGAGACAATTTGTAATTTTGTTTGCTAATAGGATTGATCAGGCCACTTTTTCATCAAAAACCCAAAAAAGAGTGGGAAAACAACAGCAGAACAACATATATATGTTCTTTTTATGTTATATTTACTAGGTAAAATTTCCTGAGATATAATTTATTTTCCAATGATAAAAGGGATTATAATTATATAATTTTATAATTTCCCAAAAAAGGGGGGAATTAAAATCGAGCCACCTACGTTATGGATTCTATTCCGATGGAAAAAGAGATTATAAATTATTCTTATGGATACAGAACACCTGATTAAGTTACAAAAATTTGAAAAGATTGAAATATAAAAAGAAACGGTCAGAAACTTTCATAAAACTAACATCAAACCAACACCAGCATCATCAACAATACCTTCTTGGCCTTGAGTTTAACGGCATCGTGAAACGCCAGCAGCATTGTTAAGGTGCAAAATCTCCCTCTCCTTCAAAATTCAATGGAGAACCCAAAGAGATTTAAAGGAGTAATATATAAAGGAGTCACAAAACCTCGGGCAACCAGAAAAATTATATAACAAGCTAGAAAGATGCTGCCATATTTAAGAATACAGTTGTTTGATAAAGTCCAAATCCTATCCAAATTATAATAATCTGAAAAGAATTAGGATCGATTATATAGTCCTATCGCAAGATAGTGATTTATTTAAATTTTAAATTGATGAAAAAGATAGAGGGAGAAGTTGAAATGCAATTGTTTTTAACATGATGCATGATGTTAACGCTATAAAATTTTACAGCAAAATTAAAGTGATAAAACATATTCTTATTTAAATTAAAGAGCCAAACAAATCTCTTTATTTTTTATTACTTGTCCATCGCACATGGCATAATCAGTTGACACGTCATTAGATGGCAGCAAATTAAAAAGTTGTTTTTACAAGTACTTCCTCTGTCCCTTTTTTATAACCGCAAATTAAAGGGGGATAACACGTGCTTTCTACACGTTTCTTTGGCATTAAAATAGTGGAGATATATAGCAGGTTCCTTTTTTGCCATATATGATGAATCAATTCATTGTTAGGGTTAGTCGATTGTTTTTCTTGTTTCAAGATAATTATTTTCTTTGTTTGAAACAAATTTATTGCTATCCTTCTCTTCTCTCTCACACACAAGCACATGCAGAATAATGGAGGAAAGTGACACTAGGAGGCTTTTTCGTCAAGTGGCGTCTAAAATCTATATCCTCCACGATTTTTTTCGACGATCGGCATCCATCATCATCATCTTTATCATGTACAATGTTGATACACCAAATTTCGTGTGATTCCACCATTTTCACCGTTGAATTAGCAGTGTAAAAAATTTTATTGTCGGTAAACCGTTAATTTTGCACCCACTAAATCAATGGTGAAAAACTATTGGAATCAAATGAAATTTGGTATATCAACATCTAAGATGATATAGATGAAGATGATGGATGCCGATCGTCGAATAAAAATATGGAGAGTGTATTTAATTTTTTCAAACACCATGAGAGGATATTCCTATGGCACATTTTCCTCTCTCTGTATATATATAACTAGCATTGTACCCGCGCTACGCGCGGGGATAGCATGAATCAAAGAAAAAATGAGACGATGAAGTAGTTTTCAAGTAAAAATTTAAATTCTGTTTAGTCTCTCGTACTCTCAACTTATCTTGGTTACACTCAATGATTAATAGATACTTAAGAGACTATAAATTATATTTTTATTTTAAATAAGAATTAAGAATGTGTTTTTTTGTTTCTCTGAATTGAAAAGACATGCAAGGCATTAATGGATGATAGCATAATAAGATACATGATATTTATTAGTCATCCATTTCATTGAAATAGACATATAATATAAGCAAAAATTCATGTCCTAAGTATTCATAAAGTACATCACCATATCCGTATTACATAAAAAAAATAAAACAACACTAAATAACAAACTGAAAAAAACTTACAATCTCACAGCGGCCTAATATAATGGAATACTTGGAAAATGAATAAAGTGACCTTATATAGGAGAGTAAGAGTTCAAAAAGTAATAGCAAAATAAAATATTAATAAATATATCATTTTAGTTTGTTAATAATGTGTTACTTTTTGAACTCTTACTTTTATCATAATTCACTCTGTATTTGAACGGTTTTCAATAAAGTAGATTTGACAAAACATAACTTGACTGATTTGATAGCATTGTAACTTGAGTAAATTAAATAAAAATATTGAAAAAGATAATATTTGATGTTGTTTAGTGATGAAGAACACAACAAAAAATGAATGGCGCCAATATTTCCAATTTCAATGTTTTCTGTTGAGACTATTATCATTCAACAGCAAACAAAAACCGGTTACGATATGAAAATTATATTTAGCAACAAAAGGAGATGTTGGTTTCTTACTTACAAAAACGAACCATTGCAAAGTGATCACAGATTTCAACATCCTACCCAGCAAATATGGCACATACTTCTGAAACTTAAAAATTGAAAAAAAAACATCGAAAACACAATCAGTTAAGAGATGGTAGCAATGTTTCCATTGGCATTAATTTCCAAAGAATTTATAGCACTCGTCCATTCATCGGCAAAACTGACCGCAAAATGCTCTCGGAAGTAGATCATTATCAACCCAGTAGCCATCACTTTTTTCCTTCACAACCCTTCCACACAGCTTATCCTTGCAGGAAGATCTCGGTTCCATCTTCAACATCATTCTCGTCCAACTTTTATTCGTAATCTGCAAAGTATCTCTTCTGCATTTGTCTATTATCGGATTTCCCGATCTCATGCACTCTTTAACTTCATGACCAGCGTATAAAAGATCGCCGCAAGAAACCTTGTTCAGAATTTCCATGGCGTGTGCCCGTGTATATGCATCAAAAAATAATATGATCCCGACCACATATGCCGCTGCAAAGTGGCCACCAGTCATCGTTGTCTTGAGATGCTCCATACCCAAAGTCATCCTTCCTAAATTGTATATCTCTTCCTATAGGTTTAAAGAAAAACCCAACATCGATGAATTAGACAATTTATATATATATAGGAAGATATGTATTAAATCAAATTATTTACCAGTCCAAGAATAAAGTTGGCATCAAGATTGCCGCTATTTGCACAGTTTCGAAGCAAAATTAGACATGCACCTTTTCCCCACCAATACATCCTCAAGTACTCCTTAATCACCGAGATTGAACGCCCAACCATTTTATCTTTGGAGGCACGGTAAAAAATCTTACATCTAAAATGCATACAAAACGATATTAGATAATTTATATGTAGGTTCTGAAATTATAAAAAGTAATAAATGCTTACGTTGCACGTAGGTTTTTAATATCATCAAGAGGAGACGAGGACTTGGAGACGACTTGCATGGCTATTTCGATGAGAATATCTTGTGGGAGAGAGGTCACGGTCGACTTCTTACTTTTTTATGGCCTTTCTTCATTACCGACGGACTAAGCTTAAGCTTCATCATGGACAACTTAAGTATTTGAAATAATCAGGCACAAGTGTTTGTGAGAAAATGCATGATCATGGTTTATATATATATATATAAGAGTCACCAAGTCAGTTTGAAATTTAAAATTAGCAAGTAGCGAATGCAATTATGGTGAATTGGAAATGTATAGCTGCATGTGGTCTTATCATGTATTTTTTTCATTTTAATGTCATATCATATATAAATATGCATGAAGAAAATACACATGATTGGATGGATGAAATATATGCATTTATAGCTCATATCATAATTGCACTATACATGTGAAAAATTCTCAATAAAATGTATTCTGATAAAATATAATTTGACTGGTTTGATAGCATCGTAAGTTGAGTAAATTAAATAAAAATATTTGGAAAAGACATTACTTTATGTTGTCTGGTGACAGAAAAGACAACAAAAAGTGCTTCAGCCGCGAAAAAATGGAATGCAATTAAGGTGAACTGGAAATGCTGGCTTCATGTGTCCAATCATGCATTTTTCTTCATTTTAATATATATATATATATATATATATATATATATATATATATATATATATGCAAAAACGCATGATTGGACGGATGAAGTATATGTATTTATAGATCATATCATAATTGCACTATACATGCGAAAGATTTTCAATAAAGTATATTCTGGTAAATGTATAATTTGACTGATTTGATAGCATCGTAACTTGAGTAAATCAAATAAAAATATTTGGAAAAGATAATACTTGATGTTGTCTAATAGTAGAGAAGACAATCAAATGCGTATCAACCGCAAAAATAGGGAATGTAATTATGGTGAATTAGAAATGCTGGATTCATCTATCCCATCATTCATTTTTCTTCATATATCTATATATGATATTGTACAAACAATCATCTGTCCAATCAATGTTATACTTTCTATTCAGTATATAACTTAATATTTAGAATAAATGAATATATATTGTTTGGCTTATTGATTTTTATTTTCTTTTAGACTTATTATTTTTAATTTCTTATTAACAACAAATATTATATAGCAAGTAAGGTATCATAAGTATAATGATTGCAAGAATTTATAAAATATTCATATAACTAAAGTTTACATAATTGTATAAAAATAACTTATAACTGATATGATAAAAAATGATAGATAAATATCACTTAAACTCTGCGATATTACATCTTGATTTTAGAATTTCATTATACATAGCAAAATACTTTTACATCAAGGATAATCTCCACGCATTAAAGAAGCGACAGTTATTGCATGCTCGAACACTTCATAAGACGGAGTGATAAATGTGCAATGATGGTCATTCTTACGACCATCACTTTCACGATATATTCGGACCGGACAGGTTCCTTGATAGCAATAAAACATGCAGAAGACATCAAGATCCGATCGTAAAGAAACATAACTATGATTTTCAGACAACTGATAGCATATCCCACCTAAACTAAATCCAACTGGATGGTATCCATTGGTTATGAAATCACGAAATATAAAGCATAATATACTAAAATTGACAATATCAACTCTCGCCGTCCATTTAGCAGTATATTTTTCTGTAATGCACAATTCCAATTGCATTCTGAGTACATCCTTATGCCCATCCTGAAATTAAAAATTTGAAGTCATATAAAGTTAAGATTTTTTTTGTTATTAAATTTTTTCTTTCTAGTAGAAATTTTAATATAATAAAGTTGAGCTTAACATATTTCATGATTTTTATAAAAATAGTATTAGAAAATTATAAAATAATACAGAAATTGTTAATTATACTCTACCGTTATACAATTCTATATATGGAAGAGAACTTACATTTCCGGTTGATGGAGATGACATTCCAGGGAGCCCAATGGTTAGAACCATTCAATGCAATACTAATCGTATATCTGAATCCATATCATTGTATTAATATTCCATTAAACTGATTTTAGTATACTCAACTAAGTAAATATTGTTACCTCAAAGAAATAAAAATGAGTTGTATAGGCAAATAACAAAAAATATCAAAATGGATATTACTTCAAAGAAATTAAATGAACGATATAAACAAACAACACAAAGTACCATACATGAACTTAAATAAAAATATTTAAATAAGCATAATGTTTTTATAATATCAAAATTGAACTCTAGAAGAAAAAAACTATGCATCTAAAGTCAGTGGGATATTTTTTTTATGAAACTTAAAAGAATTTTAAACTCTTCATTTCAAACTCTAGCATAGAGACATAATCGACTAAGAAGACAGTCGAGTAAAAAATAAAAAAAACTTTAAATTTTATTCAAGTATAATAAAAATTGACTTACAATAATATCCGTTAAGTTGTTGAACTTTGAAGTGGCAATAAAAAAATTACCTCCCATATATATAGATAGAAGTATAACTATAGCACAGAAAGAGTTGGTTGCATTTATTAATAGGAATCTTTGAAAAAGTAGAGTTATTTTAAAACGACTTTCTAGGTAACTCATAAAAATTACATCAACTTATAATATTATGATACCCAGTTTATAATTTATATGAACTCTCTGATATGTAATATTTTTATCTTATATCTTATAAATCGAAAAATCAAGTATGGATAATCCTGACAACTTTTTATCCAACACTTATGTGTTTTCTTTATGCATTAGCTGTTTTTGCTCTACTTATGATAACCTCTTTACGTTGAGGACGGTTTTCAATAAAATATAAGTAGGCATAAAAAATTAATGCATTCTTCGTTAAAAAGAGAAAAGAAAACCGAAATATGCTCTAGTCTAAACGACTATTTTCGATGTCATATCAAGTATAAATAGGCATAAAGAAAAAATGCTTGATTAGACGGATGAAATATATGCATTCAACTCATATTATTAATACACTCTGTATATAAACGGCTTTCAATAAAATATATTTTGACAAATGTATGATTTGTCTGATTTGATAGTATCGTAATTTGAGTAAATTAAATAAAAATATTTAGAAAAGATAATCCTTGATGTTGCCTAATGATAAAGAAGAGAACCAAACGTGCTTCAACCGTGAAATCAGGGAATGCAATTATGGTGAATTGGAAATGCATAGCTTTATCTGTCCCATCATGCATTTTTCTTCATATTTCTTTTTATGATATTATACAAATAATTATCTGTCCAAACATGTATTATCTATCCAATCGTTGTCTCCAACATCGCTTTCACAATCTATTCGAAGTTGGACGGCTTTCTCGATAGTAATAAAATATGTAGTATACATCAAAATCTGATTCCAGAAAAGCAAGTATTATTTGTCATAGCAACCAAGTGGTGAATTTTGCAACAAAGTTCTTTTGAATACATGAGGTAATAAGTAAATAAAGAGATAAAAACAATTTATGCATTCTCTGTTAAAAAGAAAAATTAAAGTCGAGTTATGTTTTAGTCTAAATGACTATTTCGATGTCATATCATGTATAAACAGGAATAAAGAAAAAATACATGATTGAACAGATGAAATATATACATTTACAGCTCATATCATTATTGCACTCTGCATATAAACAGTTTTCAATAAGACATATTTTGACAAATGTATGGTTTGACTGATTTAATGGCATCGTAATTTGAGTAAATTAAATAAAAAAATATTTGGAAAAGACAATCCTTGATATTGTCTAGTGAAAAAGAAGACAACCAAACATGCTTCAACCGTGGAAACAGAAAATGCAATTATGGTGTATTGGAAATACATAGCTCCATCTATCTCATCATACATTTTTCTTCATATTTCTATATATGATATTATACAAACAATCATATGATCAATCACGCATCATCATAACTATATCAC
The DNA here is from genome assembly GCA_030015575.1 of Agapanthus africanus. NCBI lineage: Eukaryota > Viridiplantae > Streptophyta > Magnoliopsida > Asparagales > Amaryllidaceae > Agapanthus > Agapanthus africanus. Next base: position 36,728,256 of record JASDDO010000014.1, on the reverse strand, counting down.
AGAAAGAATTGATTGTATTTGTTAATAGGAATCTTCGAAAAAGTAGAGTTATTTTAAAATGACTTTCTAGGTAACTCATAAAAATTACATCAAGTTATAATATTATGATACCCAGTTTATGATTTATATGAACTTTCTAGCATGTAATACTTTTATCTTATATCTTATAAATCGAAAAATCAAGTATGGATAATCCCGACAACTTTTTATCCAACACTTATGTGTTTTCTCTATGCATTAGTTGTTTTTGCTCTACTTATGATAACCTTTCTATGTTTAGGACGGTTTTCAATAAAATATAAATAGGCGTCAAGAATTAATGCATTCTCCGTTAAAAAGAGAAAAGAAAACCGAAATATGCTATAGTCTAAACGACTATTTTCGATGTCATATTATGTATAAATAGGCATAAAGAAAAAATACTTGATTAGACGGATGAAATTTATGCATTCAACTCATATCATTAATACACTTTGTATATAAACGGTTTTCAATAAAATATATTTTGACAAATGTATGATTTGTCTGATTTGATAGTATCGTAATTTGAGTAAATTATATAAAAATATTTAGAAAAGATAATCCTTGATATTGCCTAATGATAAAGAAAAGAACCAAACGTGCTTCAACCGTGAAATCAGGGAATACAATTATGGTGAATTGGAAATGCCTAGCTTTATCTGTCCCATCATGCATTTTTCTTCATATTTCTATTTATGATATTATAAAAACAATTATCTGTCCAATCATGCATTATCTATCCAATCGTTGTCTCCAACATCGCTTTCACGGTCTATTCGAAGTTGGACAGATTTCTCGATAGTAATAAAATATGCAGTATACATCAAAATCTGATTCCAGAAAAGCAAGTATTATTTTTCATAGCAACCAAGTGGTGAATTTTGCAACAAAGTTCTTTTGACTGCATGAGGTGATAAGGGAATAAAGAGATAAAAACAATTAATGCATTCTCTGTTAAAAAGAAAAATTAAAGTCGAGTTATGCTTTAGTCTAAATGACTATTTCGATGTCATGTCATGTATAAACAGGAATGAAGAAAAATACATGATTAGACAGATGAAATATATACATTTACAGCTCATATCATTATTGCACTCTGCATATAAACAGTTTTCAATAAGGTATATTTTGACAAATGTATGATTTGACTGATTTAATAGCATCGTAATTTGAGTAAATTAAATAAAAAAATATTTGGAAAAGAAAATCCTTGATATTGTCTAGTGAAAAAGAAGACAACCAAACATGCTTCAACCGTGAAAACAGAAAATGCAATTATGGTCCATTGGAAATACATTGCTCCATCTATCCCATCATATATTTTTCTTCATATTTCTATATATGATATTATACAAACAATCATCCGATCAATCACGCATCATCATAACTATATCACAGAAAGAGTTAGGTGTATTTGTTAATAGGAATCTTTGAAAAAGTATAGTTATTTTAAAATGACTTTCTAGGTAACTCATAAAATTTACATCAAGTTATAATATTACGATACCCAGTTTATGATTTATATGAACTTTCTAACATGTAATAGTTTTATCTTATATCTTATAAATCGAAAAATCAAGTATGGATAGTCCCGACAACTTTTTATCCAACACTTATGTGTTTTCTCTATGCATTAGTTGTTTTTGCTCTACTTATGATAATCTCTTTATGTTAGGACGATTTTCAATAAAATATAAATAGGCGTCATGAATTAATGCATTCTCCGTTAAAAAGAGAAAAGAAAACCGAAATATACTCCAGTCTCAACGACTATTTTCGATGTCATATCATGTATAAATAGGCATAAAGAAAAAATGCATGATTAGACAGATGAAGTATATGCATTCAACTTATATTATTAATACACTCTGTATATAAACGGTTTTCAATAAAATATATTTTGAAAAATGTATGATTTGATTGATTTGATAGTATCGTAATTTGAGCAAATTAAATAAAAATATTTAGAAAAGATAATCCTTGATATTGCCTTGTGATAAAGAAGAGAACCAAACGTGCTTCAATCGTGAAAGCAGGGAATGCAATTATGGTGAATTGGAAATGCATAGCTTTATCTGTCCCATCATGCATTTTTCTTCATATTTCTATTTATGATATTATACAAACAATTATATGTCCAATCATGTATTATCTATCCAATCGTTGTCTCCAACATCGCTTTCACGGTCTATTTGAAGTTGGACAGATTTCTCGATAGTAATAAAATATGCAGTATACATCAAAATCTGATTCCAGAAAAGCAAGTATTATTTGTCATAGCAACCTAGTGGTGAATTTTGCAATAAAGTTCTTTTGACTACATGAGGTGATAAGGGAATAAAGAGATAAAAACAATTAATGCATTCTCTGTTAAAAAGAAAAATTAAAGTCGAGTTATGTTTTAGTCTAAATGACTATTTCGATATCATATCATGTATAAATAGGAATGAAGAAAAAATACATGATTGGAAAGATGAAATATATACATTTACAGCTCATATCATTATTACACTCTGTATATAAACAGTTTTCAATAAGGTATATTTTGACAAATGTATGATTTAACTGATTTAATAGCATCGTAATTTGAGTAAATTAAATAAAAAATATTTTGAAAAGACAATTCTTGATATTGTCTAGTGAAAAAGAAGACAACCAAACGTGCTTCAACCGTGAAAACAGGAAATGCAATTATGGTGCATTGGAAATACATAGCTCCATCTATCCCATCATACAATTTTCTTCATATTTCTTTATATGATATTATACAGACAATCATCTGATCAATCACGCATCATCTATCCTATCGTTGTCCTGAACAACGCTTTCACAATCTATTCGGAGTTGGACAAATTCCTCGATAACAATAAAATATGCAGTATACATTAAGATCTGACTGCAGAGATGCACAAGTATGACCCTTTCCAGATAGCTGATAACATAACTCATCTAAACTAAACACAACAGAATGATACCCATTTGTTATGAAGGCATGAAGCTGCAAAATATGTTGAATCTTATAAGTCAATATCTCTTTTGGAAAAATGATAAGCGAGAACGCATTAAGTAAACCTAGCTAGTGATAAATCTAAAATTTGTTTAAAAGTGTAAAGTTCGATTAAGAGTTTTCAAGATGATCTTGAAATTTTGGAATCTAAATTTTTTGAGTAAACAAATAAATTGGGCGAGAGGGGGTTCTCATGGAAATAGAATTCTAAATCATATATTTCTATAGATTTTTACTTAGTAACTAAAAAGATCCTCTATATGCATAGGCAATGTGTAACATAAACCAATTTAAAATTAATCTGAGGCATGCTAATAATTTGTTTCATTCAGCAATTAAGAATTATTGTTTTCCTAGAAGAAGACATGCACAAAAACCTAGTAAAACACAATTTAAACATGAATGTACAACTGCTTTACCAAAACCCTAAATTTAAATGCAAACGACATTTAGAACTCTACTGTTCTTAGTTAAGAACCATAAAAATTCGTTCATATGCTAATGCCATACCAAAACTTTAGCCTTTCAACTATACCAAATATTCGATCATCTAACAAAACCATAATCTAAATTAATGCAATCCACATCATCACTTATATATTGAAGATTTTTCTATATTTCAACTAAGACACATTTACATAAGAAAACCCCAATCTAAATTAATGTATATTCTACTTTGTAGCCTATATATAGATTGATCACCTCATAACCCTTACCAACTTCACTCTCATATCCGGTAGCCAAATGGAAGATCACCTCTCACAAATGCAACTTCCCAACCAAAACCAACCACAGATAAGAACAACCCGAGGCTCCACCGGATAGTTGGGCGTCCGCAAACGTAATTGGGGACGATATTCAGCAGAAATCTGAAACGCACACACCAAAAAGAGGCACTGGTTAGGCACATTCGACACGGCTGAGGATGCCGCTATAGCTTACGATCTCTATTCGATATCGTTCAGTGGGCCTGAATGGGCAAGGACCAATTTTGTTCATTACTCGGGTTTTTCCAATTCCCATGCTTCTTATTCACCGCCGCCATCGGAGGAGTTGATCGTGAATGACAGTCTCTCTTCGATATCGTTCGATGGATCTGAAGGGGCGAGAAACAATTTTCATTATCTGAGTTTTTCCAATGACCGTGTTTCTTATTCACCGCCTCCTCCACCGCCACCGTCGCCAGAATCAATGGAGATTTATGGAGGTTTAGATGAGAAGAAAGATGATGAATCTATGACCATTGCAGTTATCTTGCAAACCTTTGGACGATAAAAAGATATTTCTTCTTTTTATATATGAAGAACTTAATGATTATTGTTTGACAACTTTGTATTGGAGAACCCACACCACTCAATGATTGAGTGTTCTAGTTGTTGGTGGTGTTGCTGATATCTTATCTATAATATGAATTTTCTTTCTATCTCATTTTACATTTTTGGGGATATTGCAATCATAAGTTTTTAAGTATATTTTATGCGTGGAATATATTTTCAGATCCATTTATCATAAGTACATGATTTGTTTTAAAATGTTAAGATGAATTAGTTTTATTTTAGCGATTACTTAATGGAATCCTAAGTATAAGATAGTTATGCTATGAATGATAATGTATTTTGATGAATTGAGGGGTTCAAGCTAGTAAACTAAGGTTCTAATTTGAACTATAGAATTTTTTTTCAAAAAGTATACTGATAAATACCGAGAAGTTTCCTTCACAGACAAAAGAGGACAACAATCGTTTGGAGATAAGGTAACTTTTAAGGCACAAAAACACACGATATCAAAAATATTGTTTAATGGATTTGTTACAAATTTTTTCGAATGGAAAATTTAATAGAACAAACACAATTTCAAAATATTTCATGATTTTCATTAAAAAAATGTGTTAGAAGATTTTAGAATAATAAAGGAACTATTAACCATATTTTGTTGTCATACAATTTTATATATTTTTTATTGGAAAAAATGAAATTCCAGAAATACCAATACTTAGATCCATTTACTGTATTTATGTTTTTCAGCGTTTGTTATCTTTACTCTACTTGTAATAATTTCTCTGTGCTGATCATTGCTTGTAAAATTCTGTTACTTTTTCTTTCCTTATTTGGATAGACTATTGAAACTTTCTAGGCTTATAATAATGTAACGGTTGTTAGTTGTATATAACAACCATTTGGAGATAAGACAACTCTGAAGACACAAAAACACACACTTCAAAGATATTGTTTAAGTGGAGATATGGAGTTACGAATTAATTCTAGTTTTCATACGCCATTAGATATCTATTATAACTAATTGTTTAATTGAGGGTTTTGGAATATGATGTTGTGTAATTATATTCTCCCATAATACAGAGTTTTAAATGCATTCTGGTAGAACTTTATGCTCATCCTGAAATTAAAAACTCAGAGTCGCATGTTATTATTGATTAAAAAGTATATTATAAATTATCATCACCCTATATGCCCGCAATATGAATAAAAGCAAGTATAATTTTGCCCAGACTGCAACACCATTATACTTCGCTTGCATTTAGAATATATATAACACAGTTTATCGAGAAACATGTAAGAAACTGTGGTATTAACTATAAAATCCAGAACCGATATAGAATTATAGAGTTTTTAGTCTTAATTAGTTTCCTCTTCACTTTCTTGGCATTTTTTAACGAAACTGGGAAAGCCCGGTTATTTTATTAAAAAATAATAGATTTTGTGAGCCAGGCCCAATACATCAACGCCCAAATATGGGTTATACATACATATGAAGAGAGTTGGGGTTTATTAAATAGATCGAGAGAGGCGGAAGAGAGAGAAAAATATCCGTTCTCTCTCTATTTCTCACTTTTTCTCTTAAATGAAAAAATAACCCAATATCTCAATTTTCTTCTCTTTTCCACCATTTTATTTGTAAATCATTGCAATCTTCACTTTCTTGCCATTAAAAAGGTTTTAATCAAAATTTTGATAAATAAAGAAGCTCTTTTTTTCTCAAACGGTCTTCCAATTTATATTTTTTTAAAATTAAATCGGGAGTAGACTCAGCTGAATTTTACTAAGAAAAATATTAAGTGGGCTTTAGCCCATACACCATGACCCTTAAAAGGGATATATATACATCGCAGGAATTAGGGTTCCCGTAGAAAAATCTAGAGGCAGAAAATATCTTCATCTATCTTTTTCTTCATGGTCTTCGCCCCATTCGAACTCCAAAGTTTACAAATTTCCACCAGTCTTCAAAAATCTTTTTAGTAGATCTGATCTCTCCACACCGATATCACTCATCTCTCCTTTTCTTCGTCCGTTTCGCCTCACCCCAACTTCAGATCTTAAAATTTTTCATTATTTTTCAAGAGTATTTTGAGACATCTGAGCTTTTCAATCTTGGTAACTATATAGGTAAGCATAAAATGGGCAAAAACACTTGGCTTGCTAAACTTTTTTCGTCTCTAGTATTGTGATTATCAGATCCAGTCTCTACTCTTAACGATCTCTCTTCTAAGCAACCAAATTACAAATTTCTACCCGTCTTCAAAAATCTTTTTAGTAGATCTGATCTCTCCACACCGATATCATTCATCTCTCCTTTTCTTCGTCCGTTTCGCCTCATCCCAACCTCAGATCTTAAAATTTTCATTATTTTTCAAGAGTATTTTTAGAGATCTGAGGTTTTCAATCTTGGGAACTATATAGGTAAGCATAAAATGAGCAAAAACACTCGGCTTGCTAAAATTTTTTTCGTCTCTAGTATTGTGATTATCAGATCCAGTCTCTACTCTTAACGATCTCTCTTCTAAGCAACCAAATGTCCAACCTTAAGGCTTTTTGTGATTTCTCCTGCTTTATAAATCATTAGATCTGTACTTTTTCTCAACAATTTTTTGACGCTAAAATCAAAAATGCAAACTTAAACTTCAGAATTTCAGAATCCGCAAAGAAAATCCTCAAAGCTGACATTTTTGACTCTAAGAACTAATTTGTATTCTCCTCGGCTTAATAAAACTTGATTTTTGATTTTTGCAGCATTCTTCGTGCTACCCAGTTTCCTAATCAAAGAAAAAAAGAAACTCTTTGCTTCATTCTTCTCAATCTCGGCAGGTGAGATAAATCCAACTTTATAAATACTTTTATCTCCTCTAGAAAAGGTAAGTAATTATTTAGAATTTTCAAATCACGTCTACTCTAGTTTTTTTGATTCTTCATTGTTTGTCCCTTTCTTTTATTGTTGGGATACTGATGATACTTATTTTTGGATTAATCTTTCTTTGGATTACTCGTAATGATGGTAAGCGTAGTGATGCTCATCGCAAGGATAGTAAAAAAAAAGTTAATAATTATTATTTACTTGCTAGATGAGAGGATGTGGTTTAAAGGATTGGTTTTGATTTCTCACAATTCTTTGATCCAACTTTTTAGAGAATCGAACTTGAATTCGGTCATGGGCAAGATAATCGCATGGGTTTCCAAATTACTTCGTCAATCTGTATTTATATATTTTTCAATGTTTATTGTCTTTACTCTACTTGTAATAATTTCTATGTGTTGAGAATTGCTTGTAAATTTCTGTTACTCTTTCTTTCTTATTGGGATATACCATTGGAACTTTCTAAGCTTATAATAATGCAACAGCTGCTAAATGTGATTGATGACAAAAGGGTTTCTCATAAACACCCTTATAATAACCACAACTCCACACATAATTATACAATATCATACTGAAATACCGGAAGCAATAATACTTAATTAAACATCATTATATAAATACCCTAATCTTAGTATTAATCTTCACCATCATCTTCTCCAGTTGGCTCCAAAGCTGGGGCTTTATAAAATTGGCGGACAACCCTTTCCAAACTATTGACGGTAAATCCTCCACTTTGGATAAATTTATGATTATTATTAGTCACTCTTATTTTTATCTTATATGCAATAGATGCACACTTATCAAGATGTTTCTCATACTCATACGAATCTTTACTCTGCATCAACGAAAAAAATTGTTAGACATACATTGATTATTATGTTGCATTTGAAATTATTTTAACAATCTATGTCATACCGATGAATAAAGTTGCATCATACCATCCAATAGATAATGGAGAAGTGTCTGAGCATGCTGATCAAAAACTACAATATTTGTTTCATCAGTTTTGTCCTCAATTCTTGCTTTAATTTGATACCTACAATATGTATATATTGATCAAATAATATGTATTAATTTTATTCAGCAACCTATAAGGTTTTCTTTAAAAAATACATTTTCCTGGAATCCGACCCCATATGCCCGCAATCCGAATAAATGCAAGTATAATTTTGCCCAGGCTGAACCTTTACACTTCGCTTGCATTGAGAACATACATCATAGCATGGTTCATCGGGAAAGATGTAAATAATTGTGGTATTAACTATAAAATCCAGAACCTATATAGAAAAATAGAGATAAACAAACCCTTTTAATAAAACAAAAATATAAAAATATAACTTACTTTAGATTATATGCTAAATACATGTTAATATTAAATTATATATCATATATATTACATATAAATTATCATTTCATACCGTATTAGGTGGAGGACAAATTCTTGTTTCATCGATTAGATGTTCAATGGTACACGTTTCTACCATCTGATTTGCATTATTGTTGTTGCTTCCTACTTGTTTCGAATACCCAATTTGCTTTGTTGGCAGATCAAATCGAACCCTAAAAGCATGATACTCTTATCAACATTGCATTTAACAAATGTAAAAATATAAACTCGAAATATAATAAATATATGATATACTACCATCTCATCAGCCGTTCTGCTTCGGGGATACCATCGGCTTTAAATCTCATTTTCGTAAAGCCTGTTGTTTCTAGCATGTAACTTACTATAATTGTATCATTTACCATATTAATAGTGCTACACTTGTAAAAACTTAATAACTATTGATAACCACTAAACTTTAATTTATTTTTAAAATAACAAAAATTATATGGGTGCAAGTAAAAAATTTACCTCTGAATTCTTTTGCACGCACACATATCGCAGCAATTAAGAAACTATCAGTGTATTCTTCCCCAAAAATACCCATGTGCTTTGTTAGAAAATTCTCCCAGATCGTTAAAGTGACCGGTTTCTCGTAACAACCATCATCAATGAGTGATACTTCAACTAATTTACTTGTACCTCTAGACTTTAAAGAGATTATACGTTCATGGCTTACATCAACGACATATCCTACTATATCTGCAATTCACATAATGAATATAAAAGGTCATGAATATATAAATGTTGTAATGACTTATAGTAAAAATTAAAAAGCTTAACGGTTATGAGTACACATTATCTTACCATAAACACATTCAGGCTTACGCGCAAGATCACGTATTTTGCACAACTTTTTAAAATGGTAAGTACGGCCAGTCGATATTTCTTTCATAGAAACTTCATCAACCTCTGATTGTCTTGTCAATGATAATTGCCATCTGTTTTCCAAAACTTTAAAGATTTACCGGTTATCAAAGTCACAACATTTTTTATCACGTATACTTTATCAACGAATATTATGTTTTTCCATTTGTCAGCATATAGATCATCAACTAACACTTATCGTTCAGTGCCCTGCATAAAGTCGTAAAATTAATATTTAAATAATAAATTTTACGTTGAAAAGATAACTGCTGTTGTAAACAACAACTCACTTGTTCGTCTCTAGCCACAAATGTAAGCGAGTTTGATGACTTTGCATACAATCGACCATACCACAATCGCGTGATACGTACCTTAATATTATACAATTTACCTCGTTCTACAATTTTTTCAAAAGCGGTGATCTCTAAAGGTGTATGTATCATTTTCTTCTTACTTTCTGGATAAGATTCGTCAGAAATCAAAGTCGATAGATTCTTCTCTTTCTTTCTTTTGCTTTCATGTTGGCTACTGGTTTCTTCGTCTTTTAGTATAAGAAAATACGTTAGTAAAATTAGAACGAAGTTTTTTTTTACAATAAATAAAACAAATAATCGGTATACACATACCGTTTTTATAATCCTTCTTTAAAGGAGTCACAGGAGCAATTTCTTTTTTACTACTTTCACTTTGTCTCCATGATCCTTTTGCTCTCTTACTTGCAAATTTTCCTTTGTTTTCACTTGCACAATGAGCTTGAATATTACCAATATCACAGTCGTCACGATCCTCCAAATCTGAAACTGACATGCACAATAAAATATAAGTAATTTATTAAAATTCAAATATAATAAAATATAAAATTTGAAATAATATTGTAGGAGCTCATACCTTTTTTTAATTTATGAACCGGTTTAATTTTTTCCCCACGTTTATTCAATGTTTTCTCTCCTTTTAAAACGTCATGCTCTCTTTTCCGAGATTTCTTATCATTGATACATTTATTTTTTATTTCCCCAATGGTCAGATTAACACCATCACTGTCATCCCCACCTTCATTACTACTGTATTGATAATTGACATCATCTTCAAAATTTTCAAAAAGAACAGACTCTTCATTTAAGAATATATTTCCATCACAATCATTTGAATTATTCTTTTCCATCCTACACAGAAAATAGAAAAAAAATCAATAACAATAAACATCAAGATATAAAAAAAATCTGACAAAAATGAATAGATCGAGTGAATGCATATATTATATAAAATTTAATATAAGAACTACATATATACAACAAATGAAATCGAGTATTAATTCAATATTGGAAAGCAACACTATGATTTAAAAATAAATTTACTCTAAAAGTATATTTAAATCAAAGCGATACTTTCCAATATTGGGATTAATACTCGATTTCATTTGTTGTGTATATAGTTCTTATGTATCTTTACCTTTGTGAGAACGCTCTGTAGAACTTCTTTATAAACAACATTTTTTGTACAATTTTTTGGAATGTCAATTTGTTCTTCTAGAAAAACTTTTAAGGATGAAGCGGATCTAGCTCCTGAGAATGCAACATACAATTGCCCATGACAAAAAACTGGTGTACGTAGATTTAGTCCAACTTTTCCCAAGGTTTGTCCTTGACTTTTGTTTATAGTCATAGCATAAGCAACACGAACGGGAAATTGACGCCGTTTAAGAACGAAAGGGAGATCTTCATTATCACTTGACATAATTATTCTTGGGATTGCCACACATTTTCCAATATTTGTACCAGTCATGATTTCTGCTTTTATGACCCTTTCACCTAACTGTTTAATGATAAGACGTGTGCCATTAAATAAACCAATATTTTGATCTAAATTACGAAGTAGCATAATCGGTGTATTTACTTTAAGCTCAAGCGAATGAGGAGGCAATCCAGAGCATATCAACGAATTTAAAAATTCCGTTGTATGTAAAAAATTATTGCAAGCAGAATCATCAGCAACAGAAACCTTCGTGTCTGCACTCAAGTAAATCCGACTTCCTTCACTAATTTGAGATATGACTTTCCTATTAATTTCATCAATTTCTTCATTTCTACATGCAAGTATTGCTCTTGATTCCAAATACCGCGGATTTTGATAATTATCATTTAAATCTGTATATATTTCATTTATTAATCCACTAATACCAAGTCTGTGATTAGATAATATTGAATCCGGAATCTTTATCCAATTATCATCACAATCGTTACCCATTTGAATTCCTTTAACATCACCATTACCAATATCGATTAGCCATTTTGCAAAATTTTCGTTGTCTTCTTCTGACCTCGTATTCGTATGAACACGCATATTTTTTGTCAGTATAAACAGCTCACATTGATCCCATAGACATGATTTATGTAATGTAGCGGACACAATTTGTTGTCTCCTACCTTTACGGACGACTGGTAAAATCTGTCGAAAATCACCACCAAGAACAACAGTCTTTCCACCAAATGGTTTATTCTCAAGTTGTGGATTAATATTCGATAGAATATCTTTGAAAGTTCGATCTACGGCTTCAAATGCAAAGCGATTTATCATCGGAGCTTCATCCCAAATAATCAGTGTTGTTTCTTTGATTAGAGAAGAAAAATTAGATTGGCGAGATATTGCGCAAGATGAAAACTCATGAAGATCGATAGGAATTTTGAATCTTGAATGTGCTGTACGTCCTCCCGGTAGTAACAAAGAAGCAATGCCAGAAGATGCAACTGCAAGAACGATTTGTTTCTTACTACGCAACTTCGCTAAAATTGCATTTCATAAGTATGTTTTGCCAGTTCCACCACCTCCATACACAAAAAATAGCCTTCCAATATTTTTTTCGCACGAATTTATAACCGCATCAAAGATTTTTCTTTGTTCATCATTTAAACCACATTCCAATTCAATAGATTTTTTCGACAACTCAAAAGTATCATAATTTAGCTCCTCAAATATCAATCTATTGTTTTTGTTTAAATTGCTAGGAGAGGGTATCGACATAAATAGAAAATCTCTCAAGCTTTTATTATTATATGACAAAATCACATCTATATCATGAAGCGCAAAATCTCTTAATTGTTCGTTACCGAGTACAATTTTTAAATCAGGATGCAAATTTTCCAAACGTCTTTCATAATCATCACTCATGGCCTCCCAATGTAAATCCTATAGTTCTCGAGGATTCATAACTTCGTTAAAAAGTAATATCGTGCAAAACATGCGACGAAGTTGATTAGCCGTAGCCCACTTAGACGTTTCTTGGAGTGCTAAGTTACATTCATTATCAACATCAAGAAGTCCAAGTGCTATACATGCTGCCTTATAAGTTTCATGTTCAATACCATCAATTGTTCTCATATCAATAAAATTAATCCTTCCTTTCACTATTGTCAACAACATCCTGAAATAATATCTTTCACCGGCGGCAGGATATGCATAAGGTAATCTACCTATCGCTTTCCTTCTTTTTCGTTGCTTCCAACATAAGTTTTTTTTGTTCCAAACAAAATGATTTGGAAACTCAACATAAGTATAGTTTCTTGCATAAGGAAATTTAAGCTTCATGGTAAACCATTCAGTTAACATTGTTTTATTAGCTCGCTCAGACTCCATTATTTCTTGAACGGTTCCATCTTCTCTAAAAAAAACCATTTGTTCACCAAAAAGATGATACTGCAACCGTTCAACGGCAGGATGACGTTTATTTATTTTAAATTCAAAAAGCCTCCATGAAGCTTCAGATGCTGCAATATATCTAGAATCTAAATATAATTTGACATCGTCATATCTTTCGACCACATTTTGATGAATGATAGCTGTTGCAAAATCAGATCCTTTATTCACATATTTAAATAAATATTTTATTGCTCGTCTATGATTGCATATTTCAACATTAATATGTGATTGATATTTCAGTAGCAGATTTGCATTATAAGGCACAACCCAACTGTTGTCAATATCCTTTCCATCTACCGTGTAGGATCTTGATTTGCGTCTCCGGTAAATTGCATATCCCTTTTCATCAATAATAGTATGGCCATTGAACATTTTAGGGAATTTTTTTGAGCATTTATTATTTTTCATGCAAACACATTTTGGATTATGTGTACCACATGGTCTATGAATCATATGGGTAACTACCAAATCATGAAGTAAAGGTTCCATTTTAATGTCAGGAAGCCCAGCTCTAATTAAATTATCAATATCCTTTGCAAGTTTTATTTTTTTTGAACTTTCCAATGTAATAAGGATATGAGAATGTGGTAATCCTCGTTTTTGAAATTCTACCACAGATAGATCTACAAATGGAAAAATTAAACTTTTAAATAGAAACATATAACAATATACAAAACATATATCAACAAATAATGACAATAACCTACCAGAAATTACTCGTCCAAAATATTTATGTTTAATCAAATCATCAAGAAGCTGCATAAGTTTTAAGTGAAAAACTCTGGCAACAATATCAGGCCTATTAGATGCACTTTGACCACCGGCAATCAATAAAAAATCATGTATTTCTTTCCAATTAGGATTGCATGTAAAAGTAATGAATAAATCCGGAGGCCCGGCCCATGCACAAATTGCCATAGCATCTTGATAGTTTTGAATCATGTATCGTGGACCTCCAGTAAAGGATGAAGGCAAAATAATTTTTTTACCAATTGTGTGAGCATCATTATCACCATCGTCAACAGCATCCTGCAAGCCTTGATATAACTCACATCGTAAAGTTTTTTGATTATTACGAATCCATCCAAGACGATTCCCTTCAACAGACGCATAAGCATTAACTATATATTGCTGTAATAATTTTCCACCTCTCAACAACGTTGTTCCTTCATGACAACGCTGTTATAACCTAAATGCGTAGAAGTCCTTCATTGAAACTTTATTCCTTTTTCTTTTCGTATTGTTACCTTCAATATAATTATGCCAACTATCTTCTCCATATGGGAATAATAAGGGATATTGCAATGGCATGTATGCTGGATGAATCTCACTAATTCTTTGATATCCTTTTTTCGATCGTTGACAATAACATCTCGAGTAGATGAAGAAAAAAAATCATCATCAATCATCAGAGCAGCTATTTCTGTTGAATTTGGTTTATTATATTGTTGACCCTTATGATTTCTATCCTCAAGAATGCACAAACTAAACTCTTTATCCTTATTGTTCTCATACCAATCACGTACGCATCGAAATTTCTTAACATATTTATTGTATTTACCCAACATTTCCTTTAAACTTTTCACAGTTTCTGAATCATATTCCGTAGCATTAAAATTATCTCCAATAGATACAATTCGATTTTCAATTTCATGCTCGGTATCATATATTTAAAGCTGTGCATATTTAGGTCGACTTCCGATAGCCGGTAGCAATGAACCTATTCTATGATAGTTTTGTCCATGAATTCGAAATGTATACGGTCCCCTTTGTTCCCCTCCGAATGGCCGCCGAGACATGGACGTCTCGCCTGAGATTCGGGGCAGATGCTAATTGGTACTATCCGTCCACCTCTCCGAAGATGCCAAGTTGATTTATGGCACCGTGTATCGAAGGTTTAAACGGATGCGGCCGATGTAGCAGACTTCGTCAGATTCCCCCTCGTTTGAGGGGTTTTTGATTGTGGGGACGCTCTTCCCTGCAGGCGCAAGCCCCTGCAGTTAATTACGCTACCGCATCGCGGTAACAACTTTCTCCTTCTCCAGATGGTCACTTCATGTCGTGTGTGTTTATTTTATATTTCGTTGCCCGTGGATTGTTTACGGAGACCGAGTTATGTCGTCGCCCGTAGGGCGTGGACTAGTCTAAATCCGTGTTATCTTAGATTTGGGTTTGGGGGTTTTGGTTTGAGGATACGTTAGCCATATTTGGGGCTAAGATCAACACAAACGTTCGTTAAGGATACGTTAGTCCAGTTTGAGACTAAGATCAACTTAACGGGATCGTTTAGATCCGACAAAAGAGCATTTGGGCTCTATTGTTCCAGTTTAGGGACATAGTGGTCCATCGTATGTATGGCCGTCGGGACCCATCACCTCTCTGACGACGTTGAGGGATTACAACGACAGATGTCAGAGGAGTTCAGAGATATACCCTCGAACCAGAGTTAATTGGGAGAGATTCATAACCCAGTTTGTTTGAAGGTTTAAGGATACGTTAGCCATCTTTGAGGCTAAGATCAACTTAAACGGGATCGTTTGGATCCGACAAAAGAGCATGCGGGGCTCTATTGTTTCAGTTTAGGGACATAGTGGTCCATGGGTAGTTTAAGGACATTGCGGTCCATGGGTAGTTTAAGGATATTGCGGTCCATTGTTAGTTTTAAGACATCTCGGTCGAGGTTAAGGACGTCGTAGTCCATGGGTTTAAGGACTCCACAGTCCGGTATTTGCTCTGGATCCTTCACACGGGTTCACTGCCGTGCTTGGCGACCAGGCTCTGCTCTGGGCGTTTTCCGCGGGGTCAAAGAGTGACGTTATCCGCGTTCCACGTGACCAGGAATTTTGCACTAGATGCTTCACATGGGTTCACTGCCATGCTCGGCGAGGACTAGGCTCCGCTCTGGATGCTTCACACGGGTTCATTGCCGTGCTCGGCGAGGACCAGGATCCGCTCTGGACGTTTTCCACGGGGTCAAAGAGTGACGTTATCCGCGTTCCACGTAACCAGGAATTTTGCATTAGATGCTTCACACGGGTTTAAGGACCCCACAGTCCATATCAATGTGTGGTCGTCGGGACCCGTCACCTCTTTGAAGACATTGAGGGATTACAATGCCAAGTATCAAAGGAGTGAAGAGATGTACCCTAGAACTGGAGTGGATTAAATAGTCCTTGGCCCAATTTGGGATCAAGACCAATTAATTACGTTATGGGCCCATTAGCCCAGTTAATTACGAATTGAGGACTCGTGTCCTAGCTTGGGCTAAGTCCAATCATGTCTAGAATATTGGCTTCCTGTTGGTCCATTGAAGGAGAGGCTTTGCCTCTATCCATTTAGCCAATTGGGCCAAAGCCTAGTGTTAAACACTACAGAGCAATCAGTGTTGAACACTGGGAACGAGATTGACAAGTTAGTGTTTAACACTAAAAGATAATTGGTGTTAAACACCAGCAACAAAGCTTTCAACTTATCATAAACACTAAAACAGATCAGTGTTAAACACTGGCAACGGAGATCTCAGATTAGTGTTAAACACTAAGGTGATCAGTGTTGAACACTGCGAATAAAGTTCTTTGATTAGTGTTGAACACTAAGGCCCAACAGGGTTCTAATACTGGATTCGGGAGTTTCAATTTAGTGTTAAACACTAAGGCAAGAGGGGTCACGTGGCAACATGTCAAAGCGCCCTCCCTTCATTTGTTCTTCCGAGATTATTGCGTCTTTTAGAGCATCACGTTCCATCACGTGATGGGCATTCAAATGCTTATATGTTAAAGCTTCTGCCTAGGGTCACGTGGGTCACGTGGGGTGCTGCCTCAAAGGGGCTTTCTGTAGGTCCTTTGGGGGGGTCACGTGGTGACACGTGACCCTGCCTCTATGTACGTTGTTTAGAGGATCTGTTAATTTTTTCCAGGAATTAAATTCCTCGTAGGGTTGAACCCTGACAATAATTTCGGAGGAATTAAATTCCTACTTCCTTTTGAAGATTTATATTCTGGAATAGAGTTGGACTCTGAATTTTCTGTAGGAATTAAATTCCTCATATATGTGAAGAACTGAATAGGGTTAAACCCTAATAAAAGCTTTTAAGGAATTAAACTTCCGTTTTCTGTTAAAGAATTATGATTTAAGGGAATTAAATTCCCGCTGTTTCAACAGAACTAAGTTCTTAATCAGGGTTAAACCCTGTTTCTTTTTGTTTTGAAGGAATTAAATTCCCATGACACAGGGTCAAGCCCTAATTTTATTTTAAAGGAATTAAATTCCTATAGTTCTGTGAGAATTAAATTCTCGTGCTTCCGTTCCCTCTCTATGTTTTGGATCTGCATGGCAGGATCTCGACCCATTGAGAATTAAATTCTCAACTTCAAGGGGAGATGTGCACTTTGCAGATCCTCTATCAAAAAGAGAAGAGATATGTTCTTCTGTTTTATATATCAGAGTTAAACTCTGTTGAGAATTGAATTCTCTTTTCTTTCAAGGAGCCTTCCCTTTCTTACCTAGGGTTTTCTTTTGCAGAAGATCCAAATTCCTCAAAGTATCAAGGCTCTCTCCCTTTTCTTCCCTCTGCGTATATATCCTTTTTGTATCTCTTGGCTCCTATTTATAGGAGAAGCAGCCGAGTCAATTAGTTTTTGACGAATCTTCATTGAGAGATTTGATTTGCATCCATCATTCGTTCTGGACCTTTGGATTATTAGGTGAATTTTATTCACCATTGGATTTCAAGTCCAGGGATTCTCCTTTGTTATTTCGGTTAGATTTAAAAGGGAAATCTTTCCAAGTTCGAGATTTTCCCATAGATAGGTGATATTTAATCACTCTAAATCTTTAATTCGATTGGTTCCAGGTGATCGCTTTCCTTTGGAAAGATTTGAATCTCCTTCAGAATTTAATTCTGTTAGCAAAATGGGCTTTGAAAGCCGGTCACGTGTGACCACGTGCCCCATGGTCACGTGTGGACACGTGACCCTCTTTGGAATGAGCCCTCTTCTTTCCTTTGCGCTATACCTTTGCCGCTGCTTGGTCATCACATGCCAACATGTGACCACTGGTCACGTGTGAGCACGTGACCCTTGTCTGGAGCCTCTTTCCTTGATGTACCCGGAGAATGAGTCTGATGTTTTGAGCGTCATGTGCCAACACGTGACCCTGGTCACGTGGGAGCACGTGACCTCTTCTGAGGCCTTTTCCTTGATTTGATCAGGGGACCAATGTGCCTTTGCCGCTTGCTTTTAGGTGTCACGTGCCAACACGTGACTGCTGGTCACGTGTAAGCACGTGACCCTTTTCTGAAGCTTTTTCCATAAGCTTTCCTGATTTTAAATCAGGGAACAAATGCCCCCACAGCGTTGTTCTCACGTGTCCGCTCGTGAGTGCAACGCTGTCACCTTTTGTGACCGTTAAATTCCTTTAGGGATTTGGGGAGATGAAGCGTTTCCATCGCCTTCTATAAATACCACTGTCTCTTCAGAAGGGCCTTCATTTTGTTCATCTTCTTCTTTTGAGGACTTTTTCTGAGAATTTAATTCTCTTCTTCCAGAGCTTAGTTCTCTGCTTTGAAATATTGTTAGAGTTTAACTCTGTTTAAAAGGACTCTTCCTCCTCAGGTAATGGTGATCGAAGCACCTTCATTTTGACAGCACTCTCTGGATTTTAAATCCACATTAAGGGTTTCACAAAGAACCCACTTTTCTTCAATTTCTTTAACCAAAATATGAGACCACTTAACCTCCAACAGAAGATCCCTTAGGGTTTAGATGATCCTTAGGGAGATGATGATGGCAGTTCAAATCCATGGAATTTAATTCCGTCCCAAAAATGTTTCTGGGAATTTAATTCCCTTTTCTTAATAAGGAATTTAATTCCAATAAAGGACTCGATTTCTTCACACGGAGGCTTCCTGGGGTCTCTTGGCCCGAGGTTGTTCTTCTGCAATTAATGAAATAGGGACTTTCTAATGATTCTCGTGACCTTTATTTCAGGTATCATGGATGCCCATCTGTATAGTCTTGACGAGATCATTTCCTATGGGAATATTCGTGCACTGGGCCGCAGTCAGAACCAGGAGTTCACCGATGCTCAGTGTGCCGAGATCATGAGCCGCTTTGACGAGTACAACCATCGGCTACTCTCCCGTCGCTCTTCTCTTCTGAGGCTGATCGTCCTGGCGATCCGGGAGGCACTTCCTCTCTTTTGCACCGGCATACCGCTCGGGGCCTTGGACACTGCTGAGGATAAGATGCATTCGGTGTACCTTATGGGCTTGATCTCAAAGAGGAGGCGAGATCACCTCATCGATCTCTTGCACCAAGCCTTCCAGCAGTCAGCCATACTTGCCGCCTATCGGAGGGTGGAGTACATTCATGAGGACCCCGACGCTTGCGACCGCGAGAGGAAGCATACTCGGGAGGTTCGAAATGCTTGGAGAATCTTGGACAAAGTTAATCTCGAGTTTCTCAACCCATGCCCCGCGTCTGAAGCCTTGCCATTGTAAACGTGTCCTCTTTATTTTGTATGAACTTCTTGAAAGATTCAGTGACAAGTTTTATTATGTCTTTCCATGTTTGCATGCTTTTCTCTGGGATTTTACTATTTTGCTACTGTTGTTGTTGGCGCTTTCAATATGCAGAGTGCTACTCCATTTTTTCTTTTCTTTTTAGTGTACATCAGTTTTAGGCCTCACGTGTCCTGCACGTGGGGTTCCTTGATGGGGCTGTTCACAGAATTTTCCCCATGCCATATTTTCAGTGCACAATATCAGATGCAGAAAAAGGGCCTTGGAAATAATTCCATCTCCTTGATTTTTGATGCCTTTCCTTTTTTGGGCCTTGGAAATAGCTTCACCATGCAAGATTTTCCACGCACAGCACTTAATGCACTTCTTTATATATGAGGCTATAGCTTTCTTTTCCCTTCACAGAGAGATTTATATTATATTTTTTTTTTACTTTGGTGTAACTTGTCTTGAGAAACAAACGAGTGCCATGGCCTGCAATCGCCCTCATGCTCGTCGACAGCCATGGGAAGTTCCTATTGAGGAGATGATCCCCCGCTTTGCTGCTCGGTTGGTGGATCCCCTCCTTTCCGACAACGAATGTGACTTAGCCATGCATGAACTCTCGATCCGTAGAGGGTCTCCCCTCCCGATGGGTTCCCTCTGGCTCCGGATGATTCTCGCGGCCGTGCTTGCCGACATCCCTCCTCACCCAGCGGAGATGACCCTGGCGATGCTTGACGCGGCTGAAGAGAAGCTCGAGGGTCTTCACGAGGCCTGTTTGATTACTCAGGCTTTGAAAGATCGCTTAGTTCATCTTTTGAGCGAAATAAGAGCCCGACGAGCTGTTATGTCTGCTTTTGCAGATGAACATGGCTCCAATCGATGGGGAGCGACTCCTCGTGAGAACCGTCGCTTTGATGTGCTGGAGAAAGCAGAGAGAGAGATGGAGAATTTTGTCCTCTGCTTCATTAACCCCTGTGCCGTTGATCCCATGTTTGGTGACCTTTTCCGTTAGCGTAGAACATTTTTAAATTAGTCCCTCCTTTTTTACGCTTTATGCCGAACTTCCATGTAGGCTTGGTACTAGTATGTATGTTTCCGCTTGCATAAATAAACTTTGCATTCTTCTCATGAGAACTTTCTTTAATTGCAAATGCTATCATCACTTTCCTGCGCATCAGACCTTTTTGGGCATTATGAATGTTCATGCGATTGCAAATGCTATTATTTTTTTTAAATACTCATATGATTGCGAACACATGCTTGAAATATGTCGGGAATCTTTCTTGTTGCCTTTCACGTCAGGTGATGTGAGCGCGTTTTGGATCGATTATTCCCGTCGACTGGAAGCTCATTTATACGGTCTTGTAAATGTCTTGTTTCCAAGGCCGCGGTCACGAAAGCAAGCTTACGTGGCCTGATAGAGTGACACGTAGCGAACATATTGTTGTGCGAGAAAAGGGCTCGGCCATAAATTTTCGGAGAGGGAGCTAGCTTCCAAGGCGCTGAGCGAGCTTCGCGCCACTCTTATCGCCAAGGCCAACAAAACGTATGAACTCTGGCGGTTGCTTCAGGAGTCTGTCAGGGAGGTGGTGACTCTTGATAAAGTTGCTACGTTCACTCGTGAGAGGGTCGAGGCTCATAAGGTCACCGAGAAAGAGCTTGACGCCCGGCTTGCTTCATATCAAGCCCAACAAGCTCAGGCGGAGGCTCGTCTTTTGGAGATCTTGCGTCATGAAGCCGTGGTCCAACAAAAGCAGGATGAGCTGACCAAGCTGCTGAATCGCCCGCCGGCTTGAAACATTTGTATCTTTTCCTTCCTTTTTGTACATACTCATGGATGAGAGTATTTTCTTTTTGTTCTTTCATGAATTGTACTTTGCATCCATTTTGGTTTATGAATAAAAGATACATTTTTCTTCTTAATGGTGTGTCCCCTTTTTATTGAATGTATTCTGCGGATATTCTATCTTGATCTCCTTGCAGGACAGCGATGGCTCAGGATTCAGGGTTAAGATCTGCTTCCTAAGACTTTTGCATTTTATAAGCCATGAGGGTCTCATAAAGAGTTTTTCTCCCTACAGGTCGAGAGGATCCCATAGGTGTAAGTTCTTCTTAGAAATCGTGAGGATTCTTAAGCGGGTTTTCCCTTGAGAGTCGTAAGGATCTCATAAGAGAGTTTTTCTTCCTTACAGGTCGTGAGGACCTGCAAGTGCTGGATGTGGTCACCCTTATCCGTGTTTCACGGGGTCAAGGGCTGCTCCAGGTATCGTAGTTTAAAGACGTCGCGGTCAAGGTTAAGGACCTCATAGTCCGTGGATTTAGGGACTCCACCGTCCGCTGTTAGTTTTAAGACATCACGGTCAAAGGACCTCATAGTCCGTGGATTTAGGGACTCTACAGTCCGATGTTAGTTTTAAGACATCACGGTCAAGGTTAAGGACCTCATAGTCCGTGGATTTAGGGACTCCACAGTCCGATGTTTGGTTGCAGGGACCCGTTACCTCTTTGAAGACGTTAAGGAATTACAACGCCAGGTATCAAAGGAGTGAAGAGATGTACCCTTAAGCCAAGGCAGAATCCGTAGGGAATCGGGGTGGTTGATCGTTAGTTTTAAGACATCACGGTCGAGGTTAAGGACATCATAGTCCGTGGATTTTAAGGACTCCACAGTCCGGTATTTGCTCTGGATGCTTCACACGGGTTCACTGCCGTGCTTGGCGAGGACCAGGCTCCGCTCTGGGCGTTTTCCGCGGGGTCAAAGAGTGACGTTATCCGCGTTCCACGTAACCAGGAATTTTGCACTAGATGCTTCACACGGGTTCACTGCCGTGCTCGGCGAGGACTAGGCTCCGCTCTGGACGTTTTCCACGGGGTCAAAGAGTGACATTATCCGCGTTCCACGTAACCAGGAATTTTGCACTAGATGCTTCACACGGGTTCACTGCCGTGCTCGGCGAGGACTAGGCTCCGCTCTGGATGCTTCACACGGGTTCACTGCCGTGCTCTGCGAGGACCAGGATCCACTCTGGACGTTTTCCACAGGGTCAAAGAGTGACATTATCCGCGTTCCACGTAACCAGGAATTTTGCACTAGATGCTTCACACGGGTTCACTGCCGTGCTCGGCGAGGACTAGGCTCCGCTCTGGATGCTTCATACGGGTTCACTGCCGTGCTCTGCGAGGACCAGGATCCGCTCTGGACGTTTTCCACGGGGTCAAAGAGTGACATTATCCGCGTTCCACATAACCAGGAATTTTGCACTAGATGCTTCACACGGGTTCACTGCCGTGCTCGGCGAGGACTAGGCTCCGCTCTGGATGCTTCACACGGGTTCACTGCCGTGCTCTGCGAGGACCAGGATCCGCTCTGGACGTTTTCCACGGGGTCAAAGAGTGACATTATCCGCGTTCCACGTAACCAGGAATTTTGCACTAGATGCTTCACACGGGTTCACTGCCGTGCTCGGCGAGGACTAGGATCCGCTCTGGATGCTTCACACGGGTTCACTGCCGTGCTCTGCGAGGACCAGGATCCGCTCTGGACGTTTTCCACGGGGTCAAAGAGTGACATTATCCGCGTTCCACGTAACCAGGAATTTTGCACTAGATGCTTCACACGGGTTCACTGCCGTGCTCGGCGAGGACTAGGCTCCGCTCTGGATGCTTCACACGGGTTCACTGCCGTGCTCTGCGAGGACCAGGATCCGCTCTGGACGTTTTCCACGGGGTCAAAGAGTGACATTATCCGCGTTCCACGTAACCAGGAATTTTGCTGATTGTATCCGCATTTCACGGGATGGAGGTTTGACTGTTGGCGATATGTATACCACCGAGCCATGGAACTGGGAGTTGCCGCCGTTCCGCTTAGCTTGAAGTTGTTTCCGTCGTTACGAGATGAATGTTGGGACGATCTCTAGGTCGCTTGTGGCCCGTCGAGATTTAGCTTCTTTCTTTGGTGAAATCTGGGGGGGGGAGGTATGTTCCCTTTTTGTTTACGCCCTTAGATTATGCACAGGGTGTGATGGAACATCACTTGTAGGGCATAAATTGAAGCCCCTTTTTTTTATATTTTATTTCTTTTTCCGCGATACTCTATCATTTCAGCTTTTATATCGCGGAGGTCGCGATTGCCCTATCATTTCGGCTATTTTTCATGCATACATTTTGACTTGCTGCTTTTTATTGCAAGTTGCCCCATCATTTCGGCTATTTCGTATGCATGTGTGGCTTGCTAGCTTTTTCGCTGCGAGCCTGGATTTTAGGCACCGATTTCGGCATCAGCACCGCTACAACTGAAATGTTGCCAGGAGCGAATCATCATTTGCCTTTGTCGATGATGAACAAAGGTGGCTCAGCAAACAGGGTTAAGGGTCCTGTCGACCAAGGCTTTTGACTTCATGAGCCGTAAGGGTCTCACAAAGGTATTTCTCCCTACAAGTCGTGAGGATCTTGCAGGTGTATTTTCTCCTTAGGGATCGTGAGGATTCCTAAGTGTGTGCTCCTCTGTAAGTCGTAAGGATCCTACAAGAGGGCTTTCTCCGTATGGATCGAGAGGACCTACAAGGGTTGGACTTTGCTGGGGAAATGTTTATTCGCGCCCGTGGATTGTATACAAGGGTCAGTATTGAGTCCCTTGTAGGGCAATATCGAAGGTTGTGGAGGATTTGCTTAAGAACATGTTTAGGTTTCTGTAACTTAAGACTTTCAAATCTTATGAGCCGTGAGGGTCCCATAAGAGAGTTCTCCTTACGAGTCGTGAGGATCTCGTAAGTGTATTTTCTCCTTAGGAATCGTGAGGATCCCTAAGTGTGCTGCTCCTTTGTGAGTCATAAGGATCTCACGCAGGTGGTTTCTCCTTACAAGGTCGAGTGGACCCTACAAGTGTCTTTTAACGAGGTTGCGCCCTTTCGGGTTTTCACAAACACTCGCCGGTAGTCCTGCTGTTTTTACTCACGGAGCCCTTTCGGGTTTTCATCCGTGCCCATTTTGCTTGTGGACACACCGTTTTTTATTCTTTTTCTCTCTTTTTTTTTATCTCGTCAGCCTAAGGATGCTGCGGTGGTAGTTTAGGGACGTTTCGGTCCGTCGTTAGTTTAAGGACGTTTCGGTCCGTCTTTAGTTTAAGGACGTTTCGGTCCGTCGTTAGTTTAAGGACATTTCGGTCCGTCGGTAGTTTTAAGGACGTTTCGGTCCGTCGTTAGTTTAAGGACGTTTCGGTCCGTCGTTAGTTTAAGGACGTTTCGGTCCATCATGATGGGAAGGCCGGCTGCTGCTTGTAAAGTCTGAGCTTAGGAAGATAGCGAGCGGACATAGTCGTTGTCATCTATCATTGACCCAGGCTGTGGCTCATTAAGCATAGTATTTCTTTAAGAAGCGGCCGTTTATTGGCCTGAAAGGCCTTTCACCGTGCATGTCCATGAGTAGATAGGCTCCACCCTGGTAGACCTTGTCTATGATGTACGGGCCTTCATAGTTTGGCTCAAATTTTCCCCGCTTGGCACGATTGGGGATCATAGGTCTTTTGACCACTAGTACGAGATCGCCTTGGCGGAATGTTCTCGGCCTGGTCAATCTTTCGTACGAGCGCGTCATCTTTGCTTTGTAGGCTTCCAGATGTTGTTGCGCTATGAGTCGGGTTTCGTCGAGGGCATCAAGCTCTTCAAGTCGAAGGTGGGCATTTTCTTCGTCCGTCAGCTCGTGGTGGACTGCCACTCGTAGAGAGGGTAACTCTATCTCGAGGGGGAGCACTGCTTCCGTCCCAAATGCCAACGCATACGGCGTTGTGTTCGTGGCCGTCTTGAATGTAGTTCGATAAGCCCAAAGGGCTTCTTGCAACCTCTCGTGCCAGTCTCTCTTATTCCGGGAAATGGTCTTTTTTATGATCTTCGTCAAGGTCTTATTGAAGGCCTCGGCCAGACCGTTAGCTCATGGGTTGTAAACTGAAGAATATCTCCAGTCTATATTGTGCTGCTGCGCGAAGCGGCTAATCTTGTGGCTTCGGTAGGCTGGCCCATTATCGGAGATAATCCGCCGTAGGGTTCCAAACCGATAGATGACGTGCGTCTTGAAGAAATGGAGGATATTCTCCGTCTTCACTTCCCTCAGTGGTACTGCTTCTGCCCATTTGGAGAAGTAATCAGTTGTTGCCAGGATAAAACGATGTCCCCGGGATGATGCTGGCTCGATGGGGCCGACTATGTCAGTCCCCCACATTTCGAATGGCCAGCTAGCCACCGTTGGGTGTAGTGGATTCGGATGTTGGTGGATAAAGTCTCCATGAATCTGGCACGAGTGGCATTGCTTCGCATACTCGAGGCAGTCCTGGATCATCGTGGACCAGTAGTAACCCATCCGTTTAATTTTTAACTTCATCTTTAGGCCTGCTTGGTGAGAACCGCAAAGTCCGTCGTGAACCTCCTGAATGACTCTTTCTGCTTCGTTAGGTCCTAAGCATCTCAGCCATAGAGAATCAAACGATCTTTTGTATAGAGTATCGTTGACGAAAGCGAAAGATAGAGCTCGTTTCATGAGCTGATGTCTTGAGGACGCTTCTTTGGGCATTCGGTGGGACTTAAAGTAGTCTATGAAGACTTCCCTCCAGTCCTCGGCTTCTCATGGTCTTTTATTTGTAGGGTCGTCTGCTCAGTCGCTCCCTTTTCTTTATATAATTCCGGAGGTATTTCTGCCGGGGCAAGCACTCGACGGCTTTGTACCACGATTCTGACGTCATCGAGGTTCTCGTCAGCCAGTTCTTTAGCAAGTTTGGCCAACGCGTCTGCTTTGCTGTTTTCCGCGCGCGGTATGTTCTCCAAAGTATAGGAGGGAATTTGGGTCAATAGTTGTTGCACCTTTTCGCCGTACTTCACCAACTCCGGTTTGCACGTTTGGTAGTCACCATTTACTTGACTAACGACCAGTTGAGAATCCCCGTATATAAGGAGGTCTTCAATTCCCAGGTCGATGGCGATTTCGAGGCCTGCTATCAGAGCTTCGTATTCAGCTTCATTGTTTGTCCTCGGCTCTGTTAAGGAGAAGGCGAAGCGCATTATCCCTCCTTGTGGGGTTGCAAAGACGAGGCCTACCCCCGATTTGATCATTGGGACACCTTGTTTCTGTTTCTTTACGGAGGACGCTCCATCGAAATAGAGTTCCCATCGGGTGCTTCCACCGCTAATCGCATCAAATGCTTGCTCGTCCGGCAAATCACAGTTCAGAGGAGAATCGGTCGGTATCGGATGCTCAGCGAGGAAATCGGCAATGGCCTGGCCTTTCACTGCCTTGAGAGGTTGATACGTTATCGAGAATTCCATCAAGAGCAGGGCCCACTTAGCGAGTCGTCCCGTTAATATGGCTTTCGACATCAAGTATTTAAGGGGATCCACCTTTGAAATGAGACGGACTTCATGCGCCAACGCATAGTGCCTGAGCTTTGTTATCGCGAAGATTAACGCCAAGCAATGTTTTTCAATAGGAGAGTAGTTGCTTTCTGCCCCCAGTAGAACTCGACTTAAGTAGTAGAGTGCCCTCTCTTTCCCCTGATTGTTCTCTTGTGCCCATAATGCGCCCAAGGAACCTTCGAGGGCGGTCGTATAAAGAATGAGGGGTTTTCCCTTGACCGGCGCAGCCAACACCGGAGGGTTCTGCAGGTACTGCTTGATCTCGTCTAGTGCACCTTGACATTTGTGATCCCAAACGAATGGAGTCCCCTTTTTCATCAGGTGGCTGTAAGGACGGCACTTGCCTGAAAGATTGGCGATAAACCGCCGGATGTATGCGAGCTTCCCTTGGAGAGACCGCAACCGTTTGAGGGTTCTCGGCGGAGGCATTTCCATGATCGCTTTAATCTTTGACGGATCTATTTCAATACCTCGGTGTCGAATGATGAATCCCAGAAATTTGCCCGAGGAGACTCCAAACGCGCATTTGAGGGGATTCATTTTCAAATTATATTGCCGAAGGCGTCGAAATACAGTCTCCAGATGTTTTAAATGATCATCGTATGACATGCTCTTTACTATGAGGTCATCGATATAGCACTCGACGATGTCATGTATGAGGTCATCGAAGATCTTTGTCATGGCCCTTTGATAGGTAGCGCCAGCTTTCTTTAGACCAAAGGGCATAACCCTGTAGCAGAATATACCCAAAGGGGTCCGGAAAGCGGTGTGCTTCTGGTCTTCGGGGTGCATCTTTATCTGATTGTATCCTGACGAACCGTCCATAAAGGAGAAAACCTCGTGAGTGGACGTGTTATCTATCATTAGCTCGGTTACTGGTACTGGGAAATCATCCTTTGGACAGGCTTTATTGAGATCCCTAAAATCCACGCATATGCGTACCGTCCCATTCTTCTTCAATACCGGGACGATATTGGTGATCCAATCGGGATATTGGACTTCTTGGATAAACCCAGAATCGATCAGCTTCTTGACTTCGGCGTTGATGCTCATCTCAAGCTCGAGTCGCATCCTTCTTGGCGCCTGCTTGACTGGCTTGATATCTGGGGATATTGCTAATTTATGCACAGCAATCTCCGGATCTAATCCTGGCATCTCGGAGTAGTTCCACGCGAAGCAGTCTTTATGTCGTAGAAGCACGTTCTTTAACGCAGCCACCCTTTCTTCAGACAGCAACTCGCTGACAAATGTCGGTCGCGGGTCGTCTGCCGATCCCAACTCAATCTTCTTGAGGTTATCTGCAGTAGTATGTATACCATCTTCCAGTTCTTTCGGAGCGGGCGGAAATTCTGAAATCACCTCATCATCGCTGTTCTCAAAGCACCGGGGAAGGTCATCTATGTTCTCGGGCTCTTCTTTTAATATCGTAATCGTATAACAGGTGCGAATCCGCTCCCAGGACTGAGGTGGATCCGGTTCTGCTCTTGCGGCCTTGGGTTCATGCTTTTGTGGCGGCGTTACCCTCCAGCCGTCGGATAGAGCGAATCTGCCCTGTTGGTACTGGTCCTCGACCCAGTTCTTGAAGGTGAAGCAGTCTTCGGTAGGATGTCCTATGGCTCGGTGATAAGAGCAATAGCTCAGATGAGAAGCCTTGTTAGCTTGCTCAGGGTGTCTAGACCCTGGAAGCGCGATCATTTGATATTTTAAAGCGAGCTTGAGTAACCTCTCCGTCTTGTCTCGGGGGAAGGAGTACGCTCGACTCATCTTCTTCATGAGGGACAAATCCGAGCCGCGCAATACCCGATCACGTAACTCTTTAACCCTGTGTCGTTGTTGTCGGCTCCTCTTTCCGCTTCTTGATTTATTTCTGTCTTTGCGTCGGGCCTTTTGTACAACGGGTTGACAAGGATGAGCATCTTTGTCTTTTGCAGCCTGTTGAAATAGACGTTGCGTCCTGGCCTTCTCGTAGATGGCCATGTTTCGCCCAATCAGAGCAAAGCTCTGTTTGAATTCAAAATTCAAATTTTGAAGCATAGCTTCAAATCGCGGGCCCAACGCGCCGCGTGTCTTGCGCTAATACGTCAGCGCAGCGCCCCAGAAAGCGCACCCAATCAGAGCAAAGCTCTGTTTAAAGGAAGCAACGCTTCAGCTGCGCTGCGCTCTGCGCGCGTGACACGTGTCAGCGCAGATGCGCTAGTGCAGTTGCGCTGCGCTCTGCGCTGCCGACACGTGTCTGTGCAGACGCGCTAGCGCAGTTGCGCTGCGCTCTGCGCTGCGCGACACGTGTCAGCGCAGACGCGCTAGCGCACTTGCGCTGCGCTCTGCGCTGCGCGACACGTGTCATGCGCTGGGGCATCTGCGCCAAACTAAATTAAGATTTTATGAAATCTTTTCTGTTCTTTCCAAAACCAGAAGATTTTCTTCTGCCTTTGGATCAAAGATCCAGCGGTGGAAAATTCCCGAAATCATTCAAAAAATATCTTGTTAACAAATTCAACAAATTTATGGGCACTATAAATAGGACCCCAAACCTCATTCAAAGGGATCAACATTTTTCTTGAGAACTCAAGAACTTTAAACAGAGAGAGCTCTGAAGATTTCAAAAAAAAAAAAGGTAAAGAACCTTCATGGATTAGAAGAAATTCCTTCTAATAGACCGTTAGTCTAAAAAAAAATATAAGATCAATGATCTTTATATAAAAAAGAAAACAATGCTTTGCACTTCTTGTGAACCTTCGGTTCTTTAAAAACAATAAAAAAAATAATACTAAAAGAATAAAAGAATAGTGCTTTGCACTTTTATGAACCTCTGGTTCTTCGAATAAAGAAGAAATTTATTTTTCTTTGATCTAATTTAGATCAAGAACTTAAACAGTGCTTTGCACTTCCCTTCTTGAATCTAAAAGATTCTTAGTGCTTTGCACTTCCAAGTTGCGCCGTTGCGCTCTTAAGAGAGCGCCACGTGTCGGCTATAAAACCACTTGCGCTAAGCGCCCTTAAGATAGAGCTTTGCTCTCTGGAATTGGCGCAACTCGCTGAGAGCGCGCCACGTGTCAGCAGCACAATAGCGCAGCGCAACAGCGCATCGCACTGCGCTAGTGCGCTTGCGCTCATCAGAGCACGACACGTGTCATCACCATATGAACTTGCGCTCATTACTTAGCGCAAAGCGCAGATGCATTAAAAAGGGCCAAGCCCAATTAAGAGAAGGCCTAACAGGCTTAATGAAGCGCAAATGCATTATTTTAAGGGGCAGAGCCCAAACCAGAACAGATGCTTTGCATCATTTATAAATGGGCAGAGCCCAAACAAAATATTCAGAATGCTATGCATTTTAAAAGGGGCAAAGCCCAAAACAAAGTAGATACTTTGCAAATGGGCAGAGCCCAAAATAAAATGATACTCTATATCTTTTGTAGAGCCTAAATAAGAAAAATGCAATGCGAACAAAGTGTTGAACTGGACTTAGCCCAATCGTGGCCATAAGTCCTTAAATTAAATTGACTGAGCAAAATGGCTCTCCTAAATCAATTCACGTCCGGTTTGAGGGTACATCTCCGAACTCCTTTGACATCCATCGTTGTAATTCCTCAACGACGTCAAAGAGGTGACGGGTCCCAACAACCCTAAACTAATATTGGACCGAAACGTCCCTAAACTAATATTGGACCGAAACGTCCCTAAACTAATATCGGACCACCACGTCTTTAAACTGGCGATCGACCACCACGTCCCTAAACTGGCAATGAACCGCCACGTCTTTAAACTGGCGATGGACCACCACGTCCTCAAACTGGAACAATAGAGCCTCCAAACGCTCTTTTGCCGGATCTAAACGGTCCCGTTTAAGTTGACCTTAGCCCCAAACACGGCTAACGTATCCTTAAACATTCAAATGGATTATAAAACTCCCAATCAACTCCGGTTCGAGGGTACATCTCCGAGCTCCTCTGATACATGTCGTTGTAATCCTTCAACGACGTCAGAGAGGTGACGAGTCCCGATGGCCATACATTAAATGAATCATTACGTTAAGTTGATCTTAGTCTAAAACGGGACTAACGTATCCTTAACAAATGTTTAAGTTGATCTTAGCCGCAACGCGACTAATGCATCCTTAAACTAAAAACACTAAACCCAAATCTAAGTAAATACGGATTTGGACTAATTCACGTCCTACGGGCGACGGCATTACTCAGTCCCCGTATACAATCCACGGGCAACCACAAACAAAACAAACACACACGACACAAAGTGAAATTCTGGAGAAGGAGAAAGTTGTTACCGCGATGCGGTAGCGTAATTAACTGCAGGGGCTTGCGCCTGCAGGGAAGAGCGTCCCCACAATCAAAAACCCCTCACCCTGAGGGGGAATCTGACGAAGTCTGCTACATCGGCCGCATCCGTCTAAACCTCCGATACACGGTGCCATAAATCAACTTGGCATCTTCGGAGAGGTGGATGGATAAAACCAAATAGCATCTGCCCCGAACCCCAGGCCACGGATGCGAAGTCCGGGCCGCCGTTCGGAGGGGAACAGATTCTGGCACGCCCAGTGGGACCTCTTCCTCTTTCCACTCCATACTTCGTGTGTCGTCTTCGCGAACCAATCGCGGTTTGTTAAATGGTTGCCTTCGGATTTCAAGTTGCTAAGATTTGGTCTTTTGTCTGGTGCAGAACTCAAGCATTCAATGGCCACCAACTGCACCAACTGCTCGAAATGCCACTGCAACGGACGCTCCACCTCACCAGGAGGGGTGACGTATGGGCCCCAAGCGGCTTCTTTCCTTACTCTGCCGGTAGGCCAGGTGACCCAGGCCACCACCGGCCTGTTTTTCGGGACCATGGTCCCACCTACAAGCTTCTCTATGCCGATATCCGTACCGGAAGCGAACAAGAAGTCGGTGTTCGACCGGCTCACTGCTACCACGACCCCTGTCAACGGGTCGCCTGCTACTGAACCAACAGCCTCCGTTTTCACCAGGCTAGGTCAGAACTATAAGGTGGCTGTCCCAAAGAGGGCAACGGCCGCTGCTTTGGAAGTCGTTAAAGCGGCTTCTCCTATCAGAGGGTCGGTCTTCACAAGATTGACGGTTCCTACTCCTCCCCCAGCTGGTCAGAAGGCATCAGTCTTCGATAGGCTGACATCAGCAGTTACCCCACGCTCAAACAGGGGGCAGCAAGAAACCATCTCGATTTCCGAGCCAGTCCCAACGGCTCGTCGTGCGCGACGTCGCCATTGGCAGCGAGTAAGGAAAGCAGGGGGCAACTCCCCCTCAGGGCTAACCCCACCTGCTCCAGTGGTGGAGGTCAATGCTGCTGTTCCAACTGGGAACAGCTTTGAATTGCTGAGGAAGGTGAGAAAGAACTCCCCGGTTGCTACATTGAAAAGGTCTCCTCCACCCATGGAAAAAGCTCCGGAGACAAAGCAAGAACAACCCCCTCAGCGGCTGTCGTCAAAGATTTATAATGTTTGGCGGAGGGTTCAAAACTCCGTGATTGACTCAGACCACCTCCGCCGCCAGAAAAGGGCAAAGGTGGAAAAGGACAAAAACCGCCCCATTAAACAGCAGGGGGCAACAAATGCTAGGATGCCCATTTCAACGGCTCCTTCAACCTCAAAGGTCCATAAAAGGAAGAGGCCAGAAAAAGCTCCCGTGACACTGACAAAGTTTAAAAGCGGTGAACCTAAACGCCCCAAGTCAGGGGGCATAACAGTTCATACGGTCTATATGGCTTCGGGGAAGGAAGAAAGTCGTACTTCTACGGGTCACCGACCACTTACCCGGTCAGTGACCAAGTCTCAGGAGCAGCAACAAAAGCTCCAGGAGATGATGACTACAATGGCTGCACTCACGGGGCCAAAAGAGAATCCTGAGATGTCCTTAGATGAACGCCAAGAGGAAGAGACCGACGCTGAGTTCCTCCGCCGAGTACTGGAAAAGAGAGACAAAGAGGCTGCTGAACAAGCAGCCAATATACAGCGTATGGGCCTCCTCTTCCAGGACATGATAGGGATGATGATACAACCAGAGCCCCCGACTGAAGAACCCCCGATCGTCCTTGGGGATGATAGGGGAGAAACATCAAACCCTCAGCCCGTTCTATCGACGGCTAAAGAAGACACAATCTCTAAAACTGATCTGGACGAATATATAGCCCAGCAAATAAAGGTTCATCACGCGGCCGAAGCAGCCGGCCACGTCGTAAAAACGGGGCGACCGTATCCGGGCTGGTATGACCAAATCAAGTACCCGCCGGGTTATACAATTCCCAAGTTTCATGTCTACAAAGGGACCGGCAATCCCCATCAACATGTCGCCCAGTTCAGGGCGCTTTGTGGTAACACCGGCGGCGACGACAAGCTTCTGCTTCGCCAGTTCGTTGGAAGCCTATCAGATACGGCGTTCGAGTGATATTCCGAGCTCCCCAACAACTCTATTAAAACCTTTGCGGAGATGGAGCTGCTCTTCACCCAACGCTTTGCAAGTGCCAGTGAGCGTACTCCGATGACGGCGCTGATTAACGCCAGGGTAAAGCCCGGCGAGACGTGGGTCCAGTACGCTATACGGTGGCATAATCTATGGTCTAAGTGTGAACAGCGCATAGAAGAAGCCCCTGCGGTGGGAATGTTTGTTGGAACCCTTGATCCACAAGCAACCATTTCACAGTTTATGATGTTCTTCAAGCCGACTTCCTTTCAGGCTTTGATCGACAAATTGGCGCAGATGGACCAGATGGGCCATAAACCCCCTCTCCCGAAGCCGGACTCCCGAAACGATAAAGGAAAGGGAAAAGCGATCATCATCGCTAATGCCCAACAACAACCGAACGATTCGAAGCCGGTTGCTCGTCCAAACAATACGCGCCCATACGTACCCCTTGAGGACAGGATGGGATGTGCTTACTCCTTCCCCCGTGATAAAATGAGGAGGCTATTCGAGCTGGCATTGCGCAACAGGATCATAAATCTGCCAGATCCAAAACACCCGTCGCAACCAAGTGACGTCAACGAGCCTAATTACTGCCCTTATCATCGAGTGCTAGGACATCCAATCGAAGACTGTTACGTCTTCAAAAATTGGCTTGAAAACCAGTACCGCCAGGGCAAATTTGCGCTATCTGACAAATGGAAGGTGAATCCCCCGCAGCCCCACATCGCTAAAGGGACGAATACGCCGGGGGCAACATGCTCCGTCATTGAAGAAGCTCCTTGGGAGGTTGTATTATCAGCCAAAACGAGGAGAATGTTAAATGATCTTCAGACCTGTCCAGCGGTCAAGTGGAAGAACCCCTTGGAACCGCAGGTTATTGAGGGGATGTTGAAGCCACGCCCGACTCCGAGGACCGATGGTGGTAGTTCAAGCGCTCATAGTCAGCCGTCAAAATCTTCGAAAAAGAAGAAGAAGAAATCTAAGAAGCCCGTGAAGCCTGGCGACAAGCGCACGGACTTACAAAAGTAAATCGACGCACTAGATGAATACAACCAAAAGGCGCGGACTCCCATTACGCTCCAAGATTTCCTTGATCACATCTTCCAAAAAGAAGATGAGGGAGAAAGTTCATTGGATGAATCCGAGGAATATGTGGCGAGCTGTCATATGGTCTCCCATTTGACCATGAACGATGAAGGGGCTTCTGGCACTGAAACGCTGGGGGCAAATGCCGAATCAAAGGCTCCAGGGTTATCAGTTGAAATGATTGGCGCGTTTCTTAATGAAGCTCGATTGAAAAGCAAAGTTGATCGAGAACGCGAGACGACTTTATTCGAAAGGGCCAAGCGCCAGCGACTTGAGGAAAGAGCTGAGATGATCCCGCTGGAGCAAAATGCCTCCACCGCTGACAAAAGCCAATTCAAGATAAAAAAAAGAAGCTTGCTAAGGCCATATCGATGGGCATGAAGCTACCACCCTCTGAAGAAAAAGTTACTGGCGCGATAGAAATGCACCCCTCTTATTGCTTATATCATCAGAAGATTTCGCATCCCACCCAAGATTGCAAAGCTTTCAATAGATGGTGGCAAGGATACGTCGCTAATCAACAGCGCTTTAAACGGGAAAAGCGTAAGATTCGTTGGGAGCAAAGAAGCACAACCAAAGAGCTTAAAAGAACTGCCGGCAATTGTTGCATGGTTAACACTGGCGGGTCGCAAGTGCCTACATTTGGGAGCGACTCTGATGAGGAGTTGGAACTTGCCCCTCTCTTTAAAGAGTCAACTTCGGGAAAAGAAGAGGAGCCAATGGTTTACGAAAATATCCGGCTGCGGAATCGAACACTGCCTGAAAAGAACCTCGGACCCTCGAATAGAAAAGATAAAGGGAAAGAAAAGGTCTCTGAAGACATCGCTTTGGATGACCAAGTCGCGGAAGAGCTAAACGCCAAAAACCCGCCGAAGAGAAGTAAAGTGGATTACAACGTTCTGGCACATATGAGGAAACTGCCCTCTCAGCTCAGCGTCCTTGATGCCTTGTTACTATCAAAGGAGGCGAGAGACTCTTTGATTAAGGCGCTACAAGATCCGGACCAGTTCCAAGCCTTCTTAGCCGAAGAAAAGATGAAAGACGAATTAGAAGAAGTGCACACAGCCGACGTTGCTTTTGGTGATGAAGACCTTCTCCTCGGGACGTGTGAACACAATCGCCCCCTTTATGTCTCAGGATATTGCCATGACATAAAGATAGGTAAAATCTTGGTCGATAACGGATCGTCTGTCAATTTACTCAATGTGCGAGTATTAAAGGAGATTTGCATGAGTGTCCAACACCTCGCCCGAGACAAAATCACTATCTCCGGTTTCGACTCCCAATCCTCAAAGACTCTTGGATCTGTGATATTGACGCTACGCTTCGGGTTGCTCGTCACAGACATCAAATTCCATGTTATAGACGCCAAGACGTGCTACAATGCTCTGCTCGGACGACCATGGCTACACGAGTACAATATCATCCCTTCTACACAGCATCAGTACATGAAGTATTCTAGGGATGGCCTCGAGTACACTGTGGCGGGAGAATTGAATCCGTTTTCCGTGAATGAAGTTCGCAAGTATGAAGATGCCAAATACTTTTTACCGAGTTTCGAAGACACGGAAAGGTGTCACAAACCGGAGGACAAAACTAACGCCACCATCCCTGTCTTCGGCAGTGACACCGAGGAGGAGGAGGATATAATTTATTCAGGTCCATCCCAATCCACCAAGCCGGGACCATCCATTCCTTCATTGATCTTTGGTAGTGATTCGGAGGATGAAGTTCATGCTGTATTCCCTGCTCGGCTTTCAATACGGGCTTCCGCTGATGAAGAGCGAAGTTTACAGATAACCATGGTGCCGCTTGAACATTACAAAGAACTGGATGCACTCGACACCAACAGCGTAGAAGAACTGCAGACATTCTATATCCCTCCTGGACGAAAAGGCGAGAAGGCAATCCTATTCTACCATTCCGAAGAAAACAAGGTGGAAAAAGAAGTTTGGCATGGCGCGGATCCCACGCTTGACAGGCTTCAACCTATTCGTCTTCCCAGATATTATACCGAAGGTTTGAAGAAACTGTTGAAACGCCAAGGGATGTCCTTCACACAGACCGCTAGAAAAGCCAAATTCTATGACAAGGTCTGGAGCGTTCCCGGGACTCAATGCAAACTGCCTAACTGGAGAGTAGAAACCAAAGGGCTTGGGTACATCCGGCCAAAGAAGAGGGAGCTAGTAAACAGCTGTTATGTCATGTATGACTTCGATGAAGAGGCGGACGCTCAATGGGAGGATGCTAATCCTGAACCAGCAAAAGTTCCTGATACAAAACCGCCCAGTCCATCGTCTGAAGACCAGATGAGCAAACTTATAAGGGATGCGAGTCAAAAAGCCCGAGATGATCACGATCGTGAAATGGCAATCTATGAGAAAGCCAAGACACAACGCCTCCTTCAACAGGCAGTGAAGGATGAAAATACCGCTCCTTGTCAACCCG
Organism: Agapanthus africanus; assembly: GCA_030015575.1. Classification (NCBI taxonomy): domain Eukaryota; kingdom Viridiplantae; phylum Streptophyta; class Magnoliopsida; order Asparagales; family Amaryllidaceae; genus Agapanthus; species Agapanthus africanus. The sequence continues at coordinate 36,691,265 of JASDDO010000014.1, read as the reverse complement.
CTACAAAGAAGGTTCGACGCAAAAGCGAAAACAAGTCGAAGGGCCGAAAAGGTACTCGACAACCACAAAGTAGAGCTAAGAAGCCACGCATCCGAGAGTCGAGCGTTATTGACCTAGCCCTCATGAAGAAAATGGGTCGAGCATACTCATTTCCTCGGAACAAAACGAGGAAAATACTTGATCTTGCTCTAAAACATCAAATGCTCACTCTGCCAGAGTCTAAACACCCTGAACAAGCAGGCGAAGTCTCCAACCCAAAGTATTGCTTTTACCATCGAGTAGTAGGGCATCCGCTTGAAGATTGCTTCACCTTTAAGAATTGGGTTGAGGACCAATATCAGCTTGGCAAATTCGCGTTGTCTGATAACTGGAGAGTAGCGCCACCACAGAAGCACGAGCCCGAAGCCGCGAAAGAAAAACCAGTTCCACATTGGGATTGGCAGAAAATTCACACCTGTCGTATGATAACGACATTGAAAGAAGAGTCCGAGAACCTGGACAACCTCCCTTGGTGCCTCGAAAACAGCAGTGATGAGGTAATCTCAGAATTTCCCCCAGCACCGAAAGAGCTGGAAGATGGAATACATACCACCGCAGATAACCTCAAGAAAATCGAGTTGGGGACGGTAAATGATCCGCGACCGACGTTCGTCAGCGAGCTGCTGTCTGAAGAGAGGGTGGCTGCGTTAAAAGACGCCCTTGTACAGCATAAAGATTGCTTCGCATGGAACTATTCCGAGATGCCGGGACTAGATCCAGAAGTTGCTGTACATAGACTAGCAATATCCCCGAACATCAAGCCAGTCAAACAGGCGCCGAGAAGGATGCGACTCTAGCTTGAGATGAGCATAAATACCGAAGTCAAAAAGTTAATCGATTCTGGCTTTATCCAGGAGGTTCAATACCCTGAATGGATCGCCAACATCATCCCAGTGATGAAGAAAAATGGGACAGTGCGCATATGCGTAGACTTCCGGGATCTTAATAAAGCTTGCCCGAAGGATGATTTCCCAGTGCCAGTCACTGAACTGATGATAGACAATACATCCACTCATGAGGTTTTCTCCTTCATGGACGGCTCGTCAGGGTATAATCAAATAAAAATGCATCCAGAAGACCAGAAGCATACAGCCTTCAGGACTCCTCTTGGTATATTTTGTTATAAAGTAATGCCCTTCGGTCTGAAGAACGCCGGTGCTACTTATCAGAGGGCCATGACAAAGATCTTCGACGACCTTATACACGAAATCGTTGAATGCTATATCGACGATCTCGTGGTTAAAAGCAAATCATACGAGGAACATCTCGAGCATCTGAAGACTGTATTTCAACGCCTTCGGCAATACAACTTGAAGATGAATCCTCTTAAATGTGCGTTTGGGGTCTCCTCGGGCAAATTCCTGGGATTCGTTGTTCGACACCGAGGTATTGAAATAGATCCGTCAAAGATTAAAGCGATCATGGAAATGCCTCCGCCGAGGACTCTCAAACAGCTGCGGTCTCTCCAAGGGAAACTCGCATACATACGGCGATTTATAGCCAACCTTTCAGGAAAGTGCCGTCCTTATAGTCACCTGATGAAGAAGGGAACCCCATTCGTTTGGGATCAAAAATGCCAAGGCGCACTGGATGAGATCAAGCAATACCTGCAGAACCCGCCGGTGTTGGCTGCTCCGGTTAAGGGGAAGCCTCTCATTCTTTATACAACCGCTCTCGAAGGTTCCTTAGGCGCATTATGGGCACAAGAGAACGATCAGGGGAAAGAAAGAGCGCTCTACTACTTAAGTCGAGTTCTGCTGGGGGCAGAAAGCAACTACTCTCCCATTGAAAAACACTGCCTGGCGTTGATCTTCGCAATAACAAAGCTTAGGCACTATGCGTTGGCGCACGAGGTCCGTCTTATTTCAAAAGTGGACCCTCTCAAATATCTAATGTCAAAAGCCATATTGACAGGGAGACTCGCTAAATGGGCCCTGCTCTTGATGGAATTTTCGATAACATATCAACCTCTCTGGGCAGTAAAAGGCCAGGCCATCGCCGACTTCCTGGCTGAGCATCCCATACCTGCCGATTCTCCTTTAAATTGCGATTTGCCAGACAGATATGCGTTTGACGCAATCGACAGTGGTGATAGCCGCTGGGAGCTCTATTTCGATGGAGCATCTTCTATGAAAAAGTACAAACAAAGTACGCCAATGATTAAATCAGGGGTAGGACTTATCTTTGTGACTCCACAAGGAGGAATAATGCGCTTCGCCTTCTCCTTAACAGAGCCGAGGACGAATAATGAAGCTGAATATGAAGCTTTGATAGCAGGCCTCAAGATCGCCATTGATATGGGAATTGAAAGCCTCCTCATATATGGGGACTCCCAACTGGTCGTCAGTCAAGTGAACGGCGATTACCAAACATGCAAACCGGAATTGGTAAAATACGGTGAAAAAGTGCAACAACTGCTAACCCAAATTCCCTCCTATACTTTGGAGAGCATACCGCGCGCGGAAAACAGCAAAGCGGACGCACTAGCCAAACTTGCTAAGGAACTGGCGGACGAGAACCTCGACGACGTTAGAATCGTGGTACAAAGCCGTCGAGTGCTTGCCCCAGCAGAAATACATCCCAAATCATCCGAACAAAAAGGAGCGAACGAGGAGGCGACCCTGCAAATAACAGACCATGAGAAGACCGAAGACTGGAGAGAAGTCTTCATAGATTACTTCAAGTCCCACTGAATGCCTGAAGAAGCGTCCATAAGACATCAGCTCGTGAAACGAGCTCTGTCTTTCGCCTTCGTTAACGATACTCTATACAAGAGGTCATTCGATTCTCTGTGGCTGAGATGCCTAGGACCTGACGAAGCGAGAAGGGTCGTCCAAGAAGTCCACGATGGACTCTGCGGTTCCCACCAAGCGGGCCCTAAGATGAAGTTGAAGATAAAACAGATGGGCTACTACTGGCCCACGATGATGCAGGATTGCCTGGAATACGCGAGGCAATGTCATTCATGCCAAATTCATGGGGACTTCATCCATCAGCATCCCAATCCACTGCATCCAACAGTGGCTAGTTGGCCATTCGAAATGTGGGGAACTGACATAGTCGGCCCCATCGAACCAGCATCGTCAAAGGGACATCGTTTCATCTTGGCGACGACTGATTACTTCTCCAAATGGGCGGAGGCGGTACCGTTGAGGGAAGTGAAGACGGAGAACATCCTCCATTTCTTCAAAACGCATGTCATATACCGGTTTGGAACCCCGAGAAGGATCATCTCTGATAATGGGCCAGCCTACCGAAGTCATAAAATTAGCCGCTTCGCACAGCAGCACAATATAGACTGGAGATATTCCTCAGTTTATAATCCGCGAGCTAACGGTCTAGCTGAAGCCTTCAATAAAACATTGACGAAAATCATAAAGAAAACAGTGTCCCGAAATAAGAAAGACTGGCATGAGAGACTGCAAGAAGCTCTTTGGGCGTATCGAACTACATTTAAAACTGCCACAAACACAACGCCGTACGCGTTGGTATTTGGGACGGAAGCAGTACTCCCTCTCGAGATAGAATTACCCTCTCTACGAGTGGCAGTCCACTACGAGCTGACAGACGAAGAAAATGCTCACCTTCGGTTTGAAGAGCTTGACGCCCTTGATGAAATCCGGCTTCTAGCACAGCAAAATCTGGAAGCCTATAAAGCAAAGATGACGCGCTCATATGAAAGACTGACCCGACCGAGGACATTTCGCCAAGGCGAACTCGTGTTAGTGGTCAAAAGGCCTATGATCCCCAATCGCGCCAAGCGAGGAAAATTCGAGCCAAACTATGAAGGCCCGTACATCATAGATAAAGTTTACCAGGGTGGGGCCTATCTACTCATCGACATGCACGGTGAAAGGCCTTTCAGGCCAATAAACGGTCGCTTCCTAAAAAGATACTACGCTTAATGAGCCATGGCCTAGGTCAATGATAGATGACGACGACTATGTCCGCTCGCTATCTTCCTAAGCTCAAGCTTTATAAGCAGTAACCGGCCTTCTCCATGATGGACCGAAATGTCCTTAAACTAATAGCAGACCGAAACGTCTTTTAGGCTGACGAGATGAGTAAAAATAAAAAAAAAATATATAAAAATATATATATAAAAATAAACGGTAAGTCCATAAGCAAAATGGGCACGGATGAAAACCCGAAAGGGCTCCGTGAGTAAAAACAGCAGGGCTACCGACGAGTGTTTGTGAAAACCTGAAAGGGCGCAACCTCGTTAAGAAACACTTATAGGGTCCTCTCGACCCTGTAAGGAGAAACCACCTGCGTGAGATCCTTACGACTCACAAAGGAGCAACACACTTAGGGATCCCCACGATTCCTAAGGAGAAAATACACTTGCGAGATCCTCATGACTCGTAAGGAGAACTCTCTTATAGGACCCTCACGGCTCATAGGATTTGAAAGTCTTAAGTCACAGAGACCTAAACCTGTGCTTGAGCAAACCCCCACAAACTTCCAATATTGCCCTACAAGTGGCTCAATACTGACCCTTGTATACAATCCACGGGCGCGAATAAACATTTCCCTAACCAAGTCTCATCCGTGATTGGGGATACGTTCGCATGGTAAACAACCCTTGTAAATCCTCTCGATTTATGAGGAGAAAACCCTCATGTAGGATCCTTACGACTTACAGAGGAAACGAACACTTAGGAATCCTCACAATTCCTAAGGAGAAAATACACCTACAAGATCCTCACGACTTGTAGGAAGAAATACCTTTGTGGGACCCTTACGGCTCATGAAGTCAAAAGCCTTAGTCGGAGGGACCTTAACCCTGGTCGCTAAGCCACCTTTGTTCGACATCGACAGAGGCAAATGATGATTCGCTCCTGGCAATATCCCAGTTGTAGCGGTGCTGACGCCGAAATCGGTGTCCAATTTCAGGTTTACGGCGAAAGCCAGTAGGCCGCTCATGCATACGAAATAGCCGAAATGATAGGGCAACTTGCAATAAAAAGCAGCAAGTAAAAATGTATGCATGCAAAATAGCCGAAATGATTGGGCAACTCGCAATAAAAAGCAGCGAGTGAAAATAAAATAAATAGCCGAAATGATTGGGCACCGCGAAAAATAGCCGAAATGATTGGGCAGTCGCGACCTTCGCGATATAAAAGCTGAAATGATAGAGCATCGCGAAGATAAAATAAAAAAAAACAACGATGATAAAACTTTGGCCCTACAGTTAAGATCACATCGATCCCTGTATACAATCCAAGGGCGCAAACAAAAAAGGAACCATACTTCCCCGGGATTCCGTCAAATGACGAGAGCCTTCTGATCCGCGTCGACTCGCAGAGCCACCAGCGCCTCCGTGGGAACCATCGACTCGTTTCAAACCCCAAGGACATAAATAATCCTTGGCGCTTGGGAAACAAATAATCCCAGCAAACTACTCGACTCACGGATACAAACACTCCTTGACGAGAGCCTTCTGATCCGCGTCGACTCGCAGAGCCACCAGCGCCTCCGTGGGAACTATCGACTCGTTTCAAACCCCAAGGACACAAATAATCCTTGGCGCTTGGGAAACAAATAATCCCTCGCAAAATCCTCGACTCACGGATACAAACACTCCTTGACGAGAGCCTTCTGATCCGCGTCGACTCGCAGAGCCACCAGCGCCTCCGTGGGAACTATCGACTCGTTTCAAACCCCAAGGACTCAAATAATCCTTGGCGCTTGGGAAACAAATAATCCCTCGCAAAATCCTCGACTCACGGATACAAACACTCCTTGACGAGAGCCTTCTGATCCGCGTCGACTCGCAGAGCCACCAGCGCCTCCGTGGGAACTATCGACTCGTTTCAAACCCCAAGGAAACAAATAATCCTTGGCGCTTGGGAAACAAATAATCCCAGCAAACTCCTCAACTCACGGATACAAACACTCCTTGACGAGAGCTTCCTGATCCGCGTCGACCCGCAGAGCCACCAGTGCCTCCGTAGGAACCCTCGACTCGTTTCAAACCCCAAGGAAACAAATAATCCTTGGCGCTTGGGAAACAAATAATCCCAGCAAACTCCTCAACTCATGGATACAAACACTCCTTGACGAGAGTTTCCTGATCCGCGTCGACCCGCAGAGCCACCAGTGCCTCCGTAGGAACCCTCGACTCGTTTCAAACCCCAAGGAAACAAATAATCCTTGGCGCTCGGGAAACAAATAATCCCAGCAAACTCCTCGACTCACGGATACAAACACTCCGTGACGAGAGCTTCCTGATCCGCGTCGACCCGCAGAGCCACCAGTGCCTCCGTAGGAACCCTCGACTCGTTTCAAACCCCAAGGAAACAAATAATCCTTGGCGCTTGGGAAACAAATAATCCCAGCAAACTCCTCGACTCACGGATACAAACACTCCGTGACGAGAGCTTCCTGATTCGCGTCGACCCGCAGAGCCACCAGTGCCTCCGTAGGAACCCTCGACTCGTTTCAAACCCCAAGGAAACAAATAATCCTTGGCGCTTGGGAAACAAATAATCCCAGCAAAATCCTCGACTCACGGATACAAACACTCCTTGACGAGAGCCTCCTAATCCGCGTCGACCCGCAGAGCCACCAGTGCCTTCGTAGGAACCCTTGACTCGTTTCGAACCCTAAGGAAACAAATAATCCTTGGCGCTTGGGAAACAAATAATCCCTCGCAAAACTTCTCAACTCACGGATACAAACACTCCGTGACGAGAGCTTCTTTGACTCACATCTCGGGCAGTAAGGATTCAAAAACTTGCTTCCTGAATAATGGGACCCTGCAAGTCAATCCTAAATGGTCTCTTGCATACTATTCACGGGTCTCACTCTCTGAAGTCGATTCTCGACAAGGAGGGAAACAACCACTTACGAATCCTCTCGACTCGTAAGAGGGAAAATTCTCTTATAGGATCCTTTCGACTTATGAGAGAAAACCACACTTGGGAATCCTCACGACTCCTAAGGAGAAAATCCACCTGCGAGATCCTCTCGATCCGTAGGGAGAAAAGCCTCTACGAGACCCTCACGGCTCATAGAGTTGAAAAGCCCTGGGCGGCAGATCTGAACCTGCAGTCTAGGCCATCGTTATTTCTGGGAGAAATGAATTTACTCGCCAATAATTTGCATTAAAGATATCATGCTAAAAAGAAAGAAAAAGCGAAGAAGTGACACAAGACATTACAAAAAGGTGTATCTTTTATTCATAAACTCGATCAAATACAGGATACATTATGTCAAAGGATAAAAAAAATATATACATATACATTCTTTTATCTATGAGTACGAACGATACAAAAATGGATAGCTACTGAGTCTGAGGAGGAAGTGTCTTTAGTAAGGTCACAAGCTGCTCTCGCACTTCCTTCAGCACTTCCTCTCGAGTGACAGCCGCGGCCACCTCCGCCTCCACCTGAGCCCGCTGTTGCAAGAAAGATGAAAGTCGCTCCTCTACCGCCTCCTAGGCTGCTTCCTGGCTGGCTGCAGCTCGCTCGACAACGTTAAGTTTATGCCTCAATGATAATCCTTCGGAGAGGCATTGCAGGAGGCCCTCAAAGATCACTTTCAGCCGTGCGGCATTGGCCTCCACCCGAGCATGCAATTGAGCAGACCTGCTCGAAGCATCATCACGCTCTTTGCGCCTTGAAATAACTTCTTGTTCGAGATGGCGGAAGTAAGAAGCGCTCTGCTCAATCCACGCAGTCCTCTGATTATTGGCAGCCACAGTCTCGGGAGTGGGACGCAGCGACTCCAATTGAAATAGGCAACCCTCGATCTCCTTACAATGGTTAACCCAGGATGCAATGATGCTCTCATTATGAAAGTTCACGAGTATTGCTAGCATCGGGTTAACCACCATAGCGAAGTCTGCGGCAGATGTAGGAGCTTCAACGTCGAGTTCCTCGACATAGTCACTCAACATGCGCAGACTGTTTGCAGCGCCTTTTGAAGACGGACTCCTCAGATAAGGACCTGCCGGCATTGTGACGCGAGGTTCGAAGGACGCCGAAGCCAGAACGACAGCTGAAAGAAACAGGATGCGATTAGATAACAGTATAGAAAATAGAGAGAGGAAAGTTACCAATATGATGGTCATTGTACCAGTTAGAGCAGATGGCAAGGTCGGAAGGGCTGGTGGCATAGCTGATCTTTTATCCCCTCCTTCAATTTGTAGCACTGCAGTTGAGATGAGGAAAAGAGGTTAAAGACAATTCCATCAATAAAAAAAGAGAGAGGAAGGATGTTAATAGAAATTATACTCACCAACGCCACCAGAGGAAGAAGCAAGCTTAGATGGGAAAGAGAAGTATGGGAGCAACATCTGGTGTACATGATCAAAAAGCGCTCCTGAAAACACAACAGTATGACTTTAGTACACGAATTAGATGTCTGGAAAACAAGATTAATAAACCGTAGACATATACCTTCCAACATCTTCGAGGGTATGAGAGAAGGTTGAGAGGTGACCACCGCCAAAGCGGTCATCGAAGGCGCTCCCTCGAGCGGTGGGGCATCGGCACTAGCTGCACCTGCATTACGAAAAGGTGGACTTGTCAGAAATGGTTGTAAAGTAAAGAAAAGCAGCCACTTAGGGTTTACCTGAGGAGCTCCCGACTGAAACGGAGGCGACTCCCTCCTCTATCGACATAAGATCACCGCCTGTAGCCTCATCGCCCGACTCGATGGGGACCGTTGTCGTGCTCGCGAGACCTGGAGACGGCGGAGGACCATAGATGGGGAGGGCAATGACTGGAGTATTGCCAGATTCCAGAGAAGGCGCGGTTGGTTCGTCTTCGGGAATCATGGCCACCTCACCCACTACTCTCTCAGGTTCAGTAGTGGCGGTCGTATCGTCCACCATCACCAGGGGATCGCCGGCCTCGAGCGCTTCATTCGCCACCACCCTAGACTCAGCTATAATGATCATATCATCTACCACCGCTTCGGGTTCGGCATCAATGACCTTCCCGGTGGCAGGCCCCTCGGACTCCACCTCAGGCTCCATGGCCTCAATGATACTGCCCACTGTCGGCTCGAGTTCGACAGGCACCGCCTCCTCCGCTCCCCTAGGATCGACGGCCTCCGCCTCTCCCTCGATCAGACTTGGCCCTGCAAAGATAAGAGATATAAGGACCAATGACATCAAAACCCTTATAACAAAAACTCTGAGAGAAAAATTACCTGAAGCGGATTTGCCGTTTGCGCTCCGAACTGCTCGCGCCACCTCTCTATGGGCAGTAGATAGGGCGACAGAGGCCTCTCCGGAGGGAGTATCAGCGCGAGGGGCGGTGCTAGGTCCCGCTCCCATGGCCAAGGCAGCCCTGCGCGCCTTCGCCTCACGCCTCAACCGCTTCCTCTCCTCCCGAGCGGTTATGAGGGACCTCTGTGACGCCTCCTTCAAGGCGTCATCATCTTCATTCAGGGATGCCTCCAGAGCCTTTAAGGCATCTCTCATCGGCTCTTCAAGACGAACCTCCTGTGGTGGCCCAAAAGAAGCGGGAACGTCGGCAGCTGGTAGGACGTCTGCGTCGCTAGGAGGGAGCGGCATTGAGGTCCCTGCAATTAAAAGGGAAAGGTTAGATCGACCATAACACAAGGAAAACAGAAAAAACTTGATGAGTCGAAACTTACTAAGGCCCACAGATGCCCTGGCACGTTCCTCCTCCTGAAAGGTCTTCAGAGAAGCGGCAATGGCTTCTTCATCGGTGATGCCTGTTGAAAGAAAAGAAAGAAAAGCGTTAGTCAAAAATAATGAAATAAGGAAGAAAATACGTTACAGTAAAGAAAAAGTGACTAGTAGTTACCTGATTGCGCAAGCTTAGCCAGCCACGCATCACGCTTCACCAGCCATGCTGAAGCTCTGAGAGCAGCTTCCAAGTCTGTATCGTCCGGAGGCGGCATCACTAATCCCGCGTTAGTCCCATATTCGAGCAGACCCTCGGAATAAGGAGCGTGGGGTTCCTGGCCGAACGCAACGTCCGCGGCGAAGAGAGACTTCTTTTTCTTTTGCCCTCCAGCCCTAGGCTCACGGGGAAGCGATTTACGCTTGGCAGCCGCTTTGGGACGACGGGTCCCGATGTCCGCACCCACGCCAGACTCCGGCGAGGGTACAACCACTGTTTCCTCCTGAGCGCGGGGTGCAGGAGGTACATCCGCGGTATCGGGGAGCGGCAATTCACATGGAGGACTTTGCGCACGTGATGGTCTGCTCCCAGCATCTTTTAAGGGAGCGACTATTGGAGTCCTTGGCACCAGAGGAGCGTTGCGATCGCTACCTGGAGGTGCACCCTTACGATCGATCAGCAACCGCCTTTCCTCCTTTATGACCGCTCCCGTCGAATGACTATACCATTCTGTGTATACCCTAAGAAGTCGGGGGGCGCAAACCGGCTCACTGATAAAAAAGTGAGAGCCCGTGTTTAGACGCATGAAGTGATGCAGCGCTCTCTCCGTCCCTTCTTCGGTCGCGGCAGGTTCCGATAAAAAGGCCTCCAGCGGTACCCCTTGGTTATAGCTCAGCTGTTGGGCGAAACGATGCGGGTTATATCTCATGAAGATCGCTCCCCCGTCCTGCCTCAACACCAAAAAGCCCGGTCTGATAGAATATAAGTGAAGGGTCTCCCGAGCCGTTAAAACCGAAGCGCCATCCCTAAAAGTGTCTTGCAATGGCCGCACTGCAGTGGTGGACGTTTTTCCAATGGTCAACACCTTGTCAATAAAAGACACACCGGTTCCAACGGTGTGGGAACGAAGGAGTAAACTCCTGGCATCTCGCGGCGATGGATTTACAATTGATGCGCCGATCAACTGTAAAAGGCGAGGAAAAATGCACCTTTCATAGAATGAGGGCCTTTTATGCATGCCGAAAACACCCGCTGTATGTAGTTCGAGCCACGACATGAAGTAGTGCATTGGGAAAACCACGTGCAACGCCCCAGGTTCATTAGCATCTGCCGCTCGGCTAAGGCCGTGATATAAATGCGCCAAGCCGGCGATCCCAATGGCCACCTTTACCCCGATAGTCATTCGGTGGGCCGGATAAAAAACAGAGGGCCGCATGCGGTGAGAGTGCATTGGAAGTGCAAACCAACTCAGCCGAAGCCCAAGAAATCCCAAAAAGAAGGCCTCCTCGTCCATCTCGGGGGCTGCGACTTCCGCAAAAGACATGGTTGATGAGTTGGGAAGAAAAAAGTTCTTTTGATCTATGTCTTTCGCTGGCAGGTTATCCAAACCTAAGCCGAAAGGATCTTCAAGGTTGGCAAACTTGGCAGTCTTCGCCGAGAGGACGTTTGGATGAAGAAACCGAGCAATAAAATCCTCAAAATTAACTCCACGGCTCCCATGCTCAACGAAAAGGGCCTCATAGATGTTCAACACCTTGATCAGACTTGGAAACTGATGTTGAACAGTGTTCTCCGGCGTGAGCTCCCTTATCATCGGCTTGGCACCAAAGATGTACTCATCCGGCGGGAGCAACTCTTCATAATGTTCCCCCATAGCCGGTAGGCCAGACACCTCCGTAAACTCTTCCAACGAGATGGACACTTCCCGATCCATGGCAAGGAAAGTATGAGTAGGTATGTTCCACTGCTCCAGGAAGGCCTTGAACCACCAAGTAGGAAGCGTAGGATACTGGAAGAGAGAGACGTAGACTGCGGTGTACAGTCCTAGTCTTATCAACTGCGACTTCCTCGTCGACAGGATATACCGGGCCCACGGCAGATAGCCAACCGGGTGGCGGGGGATCAGACCAATGTTATATGATTGCCCCCAAGGTCTCGCTTCGCCCTGACAGATACGGCGTCCTAGGATATCTAAAACCATAGGACGCTGGACCGGGATGGCATCTATGGCAGGATGAAGAAAACCCTTCGATGTCCAATCCGTCATCTCCGCGGCATACTGCACCGGGGGTGGGCTGGCGTAATGAATCGCCGTTATGGGCTCCGACGGCACCGCACATGTAAAGCTGCGTCGACCCATAATAATCTGATTGTACCATGACCCCCAAAGGTGGAGACTCTTATACTCCGGGTCGTATGCCTTGATCATGGCCAGGACCTCGCGATCCAAAGGCGCCTCTGGAAACCCCTCCTCCGAGCGGACGAACGGGAATGAAGTGTCTTCAGACATGATCGCTGCGAAAGAGCAAGGTAGCCGTTAGTGTTGTAATCCCAACGTTTGGCATTGAAAGAAGAAAATGCATTAATTAAAATTAAAATCAAAATTAATTAATTACACCGCACCACAGTGTAGTGAGTAGGGGACCAAAGAGGGACCCATGAAATCTAAATGACAATACGTCAATCAATAAGACAAACTCATCATTGGATGAGATTGTCAGTTGGCCCCTGGGGGGGAACATTCCCATAATAAAAAAAGGGGGGAAAGAATCACTAGAGACAAGGAGAAAATCTCCTCTTTTAGAGCAAACCTCTATCACAGAATGACACTTGTCAAGTTCTGGTCTCAAAAGAATAAAATTCCTTAAAAAAGAGCTTAGCTCTATAATACCCCACCAAAGAGAAAGTTTCGAAAAAAGAAATTTAAAATTAAAATTTCTGGAATCCTGACAAAGGATCCATAAAAGCTTACAGAAAAAAATTCTTTATCTTTTTAAGTCAAAAAGATCTACATTTAATTCAGGAGCAAAGCTCTGTTCATGGGTTAGAACCCATGAACAAGATCTCTGTAGATCTATGAATTTGTGAGAGCAAAGCTCTGTGGATGAAACCCCAAAGGGAATTTCTTTAGATCAAAAGATTTATGAGAGCAAAGCTCTGTGGTTTAAAATTGACTTAAATAAATTTAACTTAGTTTTAAATTAAACATTACCTAAAGTTTTCTAAAAGACTTTGGGAAATGAGAGCAAAGCTCTAAAGTTCTGAAGTTCTTAAGCAAGAGCAGAGCTCTGAAAATTTAAATTTAGAAAAATGGTGGAGAGTTTCAGAGAGCCATGGGCTCTATTTATAAGGCGCTTGCGCCTCTTGAGGTTCCCCCTTGATCCAACGGTCAGGGGGGGTTGCCACCGTTGCACTCACGTGTGCGCCACGTGAGCGCAACGGTGGGGGGGCATTTGTTTCGCCCAATCAGAGCAAAGCTCTGTTTGAATTCAAAATTCAAATTTTGAAGCATAGCTTCAAATCGCGGGCGCAACGCGCCGCGTGTCTTGCGCTAATACGTCAGCGCAGCGCCCCAGAAAGCGCACCCAATCAGAGCAAAGCTCTGTTTAAAGGAAGCAACGCTTCAGCTGCGCTGCGCTCTGCGCGCGTGACACGTGTCAGCGCAGATGCGCTAGTGCAGTTGCGCTGCGCTCTGCGCTGCCGACACGTGTCTGCGCAGATGCGCTAGCGCAGATGCGCTAGCGCAGTTGCGCTGCGCGACACGTGTCAGCGCAGACGCGCTAGCGCACTTGCGCTGCGCTCTGCGCTGCGCGACACGTGTCATGCGCTGGGGCATCTGCGCCAAACTAAATTAAAATTTTATGAAATCTTTTCTGTTCTTTCCAAAACCAGAAGATTTTCTTCTGCCTTTGGATCAAAGATCCAGCGGTGGAAAATTCCCGAAATCATTCAAAAAAGATCTTGTTAACAAATTCAACAAATTTATGGGCACTATAAATAGGACCCCAAACCTCATTCAAAGGGATCAACATTTTTCTTGAGAACTCAAGAACTTTAAACAGAGAGAGCTCTGAAGATTTCAAAAAAAAAAAGGTAAAGAACCTTCATGGATTAGAAGAAATTCCTTCTAATAGACCATTAGTCTAAAAAAAAATATAAGATCAATGATCTTTATATAAAAAAGAAAACAGTGCTTTGCACTTCTTGTGAACTTTCGGTTTTTTAAAAACAATAAAAAAATAATAATAAAAGAATAAAAGAATAGTGCTTTGCACTTTTATGAACCTCTGGTTCTTCGAATAAAGAAGAAATTTATTTTTCTTTGATCTAATTTAGATCAAGAACTTAAACAGTGCTTTGCACTTCCCTTCTTGAATCTAAAAAATTCTTAGTGCTTTGCACTTCCAAGTTGCGCCGTTGCGCTCTTAAGAGAGCGCCACGTGTCGGCTATAAAACCACTTGCGCTAAGCGCCCTTAAGATAGAGCTTTGCTCTCTGGAATTGGCGCAACTCGCTGAGAGCGCGCCACGTGTCAGCAGCGCAATAGCGCAGCGAAACAGCGCATCGCACTGCGCTAGTGCGCTTGCGCTCATCAGAGCACGACACGTGTCATCACCATATGAACTTGCGCTCATTACTTAGCGCAAAGCGCAGATGCATTAAAAAGGGCCAAGCCCAATTAAGAGAAGGCCTAACAGGCTTAATGAAGCGCAAATGCATTATTTTAAGGGGCAGAGCCCAAACCAGAACAGATGCTTTGCATCATTTATAAATGGGCAGAGCCCAAACAAAATATTCAGAATGCTATGCATTTTAAAAGGGGCAAAACCCAAAACAAAGTAGATACTTTGCAAATGGGCAGAGCCCAAAATAAACTGATACTCTATATCTTTTGTAGAGCCTAAATAAGAAAAATGCAATGCGAACAAAGTGTTGAACTGGACTTAGCCCAATCGTGGCCATAAGTCCTTAAATTAAATTGACTGAGCAAAATGGCTCTCCTAAATCAATTCACGTCCGGTTTGAGGGTACATCTCCGAACTCCTTTGACATCCATCGTTGTAATTCCTCAACGACGTCAAAGAGGTGACGGGTCCCAACAACCCTAAACTAATATTGGACCGAAACGTCCCTAAACTAATATTGGACCGAAACGTCCCTAAAACTAATATTGGACCGAAACGTCCCTAAACTAATATCGGACCACCGCGTCTTTAAACTGGCTATCGACCACCACGTCCCTAAACTGGCAATGAACCGCCACGTCTTTAAACTGGCGATGGACCACCACGTCCTCAAACTGGAACAATAGAGCCTCCAAACGCTCTTTTGCCGGATCTAAACGGTCCCGTTTAAGTTGACCTTAGCCCCAAACACAGCTAACGTATCCTTAAACATTCAAATGGATTATAAAACTCCCAATCAACTCCGGTTCGAGGGTACATCTCCGAGCTCCTCTAATACATGTCGTTGTAATCCTTCAACGACGTCAGAGAGGTGACGAGTCCCGATGGCCATACATTAAATGAATCATTACGTTAAGTTGATCTTAGTCTAAAACGGGACTAACGTATCCTTAACAAATGTTTAAGTTGATCTTAGCCGCAACGCGACTAATGCATCCTTAAACTAAAAACACTAAACCCAAATCTAAGTAAATACGGATTTGGACTAATTCACGTCCTACGGGCGACGGCATTACTCAGTCCCCGTATACAATCCACGGGCAACCACAAACAAAACAAACACACACGATACGAAGTGAAATTCTGGAAAAGGAGAAAGTTGTTACCGCGATGCGGTATCGTAATTAACTGCAGGGGCTTGCGCCTGCAGGGAAGAGCGTCCCCACAATCAAAAACCCCTCACCCTGAGGGGGAATCTGACGAAGTCTGCTACATCGGCCGCATCCGTCTAAACCTCCGATACACGGTGCCATAAATCAACTTGGCATCTTCGGAGAGGTGGATGGATAAAACCAAATAGCATCTGCCCCGAACCCCAGGCCACGGACGCGAAGTCCGGGCCGCCGTTCGGAGGGGTACAGGCCATTTCGCGGTTGTGGTCTTCCCGAGCTTTCTGACCCACTTTCCTGATAGGCTTGCCCATTCGTTCTTCAGACGACGGACTCGGAGCTTCAATCGCGGGGTCTAGTTTTGACGAGGGGTTGGCATCTCCCGACAGGGCGTCCTCTTCTTTATCAAAGGTATATATGGCGTAGCTACTGTGGGCCCGTTCCCGTTTTCCGGCTCTCGCGTATCCAAGCCCGAGTGTTTCCATTTTCCCGTTGGGCAATTTGCGTTGAGTCCCGGGGACATCCCAAATCCTGTTGTAGAACCGAGCCTGCCGAACAGTCTGTTTTAAGGGTACTCCTTGGCGCTTCAATAGCTTCTTTAATCCATTTGTATAGTATCTAGGCAGACGGATGGGTTGGAGCCTGTCAAGTGTAGCATCCGCGCCATGCCAGATCTCTTTCTCTATTTTCGACTCTGAGGATCGGTAGAATAGGATCACCTTCTCACCCCTTTGCCTGGGGGGGACGTAAAATGTTTGCAGGTCCTGCACATTGTGAGCTTGAAGCGTGTCGAGATCCTTGTAGTGTTCTCGCGGTACCATGGTGATTTGCAAACTATGGTCATCGCCAGGGGGTGCTCGTATTGACAGCCGATTGGAGAACACGGCATTGACTTCATCTTCTGAATCACTTCTGAAGACCAACATGGGGGCGGGCGTCCCCAGGTTGTTGCGTTGAGATGGCCCTGCATAAACTATCTCTTCCTCTTCTTCGGTATCGCTCCCGAAAACAGGGATGGTGGCGGCGGTTTTGTTCCCCGGATTGCGACACCTTTCTGTATCCTCGAAATCTGGCAAAAAGTATTTCGCATCTTCGTATTTGCGGACTTCGTTCACAGAAAATGGGTTCAACTCACCTGTTACAGTATACTCGAAACCATCCTTAAAGTACTTCATACGCTGATGTTGCGTAGAAGGGATGATGTTGTACTCGTGTAGCCAAGGACGGCCGAGCAAGGCGTTGTAGCAGGTCTTGGCGTCGATGACATGGAATTTGATGTCTGTGACGAGAAGTCCAAAGCGTAATGTTAGTATCACAGATCCAAGAGTCCGTGACGATTGTGAATCGAAACCGGAGATAGTAATTTTGTCACGAGCGAGGTGTTGCACACTCATGCAGATTTCCTTCAACACCCGAACATTAAGGAGATTGACGGAGGATCCATTATCCACCAGGATCTTGCCTATCTTGATATCATGGCAGTATCCGGAGACATACAGGGGACGGTTGTGGTCGCACGTCCCGAGAAGAAGGTCTTCATCACCGAAAGTGATGTCAGCCGTATGCACTTCCTCCAGTTCATCCTTCATCTTTTCAGTGGCGAGGAAGGCTTGGAATTGCTCAGGTTCTTGTAATGCCTTAATTAGTGAGTCTCGCGCTTCTTTTGATAATAGGAGGGCATCGAGAATGCTAAGCTGAGAAGGTAGCTTCCTTAGGTGCGCGAGGATGTTATAGTCCACCTTATCCTTCTTAGGAGGGTCTTTGGCAGCCAGCTCTCTCATGACTTGGTCATCTAAAGTGATATCTTCAGTGACCTTTTCTTTTCCCTTATCTTTTCTACTCACGGGCCCGAGATTCTTTTCTGGAAGTGTGCGATTGCACAGCTGAATGTTCTCGCAGGTCTCCGGTTTCTCCTCTTTCCCTAAAACGAATTCTTTAAAGAGAGGGCCCAGAGCCATTTCTTCATCAGAGTCGCTCCCAAAGGTGAGAACTTGTGACTCCCCGGCGTTAACCATGTAGCAGTTGCCAGTAGTTCTGTTGTGCCCATCGGCAATACTTCTTCGTTCCCGACGGATCTTGCGTTTCATGCGCTTAAGATGTTGCCAACGATCAACATATCCTTGCCACCATATCTTAAAGGCGTCGCACTCCTCCGTGGGGTATGAGATTTTCCGATGATATGCGCAATAATCAGGGTGCCTCTCCACCCCATCATGTGTGTTTCCTTCCGAGGGTGGTAGCTTCATCCTCATTGACATGGCTTTGGCAAACCTTTTCCTCGTCTTGAATATCTTCTTGTCTACTTCGGATGCCTTTCGCTCTGGCAGGGGTAGTTCAGCTCTTTCGATCAGTCGCCTGCATTTGGCTCCTTCTGACGCGGCCATCTCACGCTCCTGATCCGCTTTACTCTTTAGACGCATCTCGTCTAGAAAGGCATTGATCATCTCATTCGTTGGCCACGCACGCTCTGGTTCAGGCTCTGCCCCCAGTTTCTTAGTGCCAGGGGTTTTTTCATCGACGGTAAACGAGTGGGAGATTACGTTACAACTTGCCACATACCCTTCGGATTCATTCGACGAGCTCTCTCCCTCATCTCTCTCTTGAAAGATGTGGTTGAGGAACTCTTGCAGTGTGACAGGAGTTCGCGCCTTTTGATTGTATTCTTCCAGCGCGTCGATTTGCTTCTGCAAGTTCGTGTGCTCGTTTCCAAGCTCCACGGGCTTCTTGGATTTCTTCTTTTTCTTCGAAGATTTTGACGGTTGGGCGTGAGTATTTGGGCCCTTATCGCGAGTCTTCGTAGTTGGGCGGGGTTTCAGCATCCCTTCGATAATTTGAGGTTCAAGAGGGTCCTCCCATTCGATCGCAGGGCACGCATGAAGGTCTCTCATCATTCTTTTGGTTTTAGTTGATAGCACGACCTCCCATGGAGCTTCTTCAATAAAGGAGCAGGTTGCCCCCGGTGTATCTGTTTTCTTAGGAGTATGCGGTTGTGGTGGGTTCACCTTCCACTTTTCGGATAATATAAACTTCCCCTGGAGGTATTGATCTTCAATCCATCCTTTGAAGACGAAGCAATCTTCAATCGGATGACTTACCGTTTGATGGTAAGGGCAATAGTTAGGGTTATTCACCTCGGTGGGTTGCGGCGGTCGCCTTGGATTTGGTAGGTTTATAAGTCTGTTGCGTACTGCCAGCTCGAATAACCGTTTCGTCTTGTCTCGTGGGATCGAGTAGGGACGCTTCATCTTCTCATTATAATACCGGCGTCTTTCTTCCAATTGATCTGCCGGTTTCGGGGCGTTAGGTTGCTGTTGGGCATTCGCAACAAAGGTTGCCCTTCCTTTACCCTTGTCATTCCGAGGTTCCGACTTCGGGGGAGGTGGTTTATGACCCATCTGGTCCATCTGATCCAGCTTGTCGATTAAGGCCTGGAATGTGGTTGGCTTAAAGAACATCATAAACTGGGAGATAGTTGCGTAGGGGTCTAGGGTTCCCACGAACATGCCCACTGCGGGTGCCTCCTCAATGCGTTGTTCACATCTCGACCGCAAATTCCGCCAGCGTATAGCATACTGGACCCAGGTTTCGCCTGGTTTTACCCTGGCGTTGATCAATGCAGTTATTGGAGTGCGTTCGCTGGCACTTGCGAATCGCTGAGTGAATAACAACTCCATTTCAGTGAATGTTTTGATAGAATCGTTCGGGAGTTTTGAATACCATTCCAACGCTGTTTCTGATAAGCTGCCCACGAACTAGCGGAGCAACAGTTTATCATCACCGCCGGTGTTACCGCAAAGGGCTCGGAACTGGGCGACATGTTGATGGGGATTGCCGGTCCCCTTATACACGTGGAATTTTGGTATCGTATAGCCTTGCGGGTATTTGATTTGGTCGTACCAGCCTGGATATGGCCGCCCCGTTTTTACGACTTGACCAGCTGCCTCAGTCGCATGATGAACCCGGATTTGCTGGGCTATATAGTCGACCAAATCAGCCTTAGAGATTGTCTCCTCCTTGGCCGTTGAGAGGGCTGGTGGTGGATTCGACGTTTCTCCTCGGTCGTCTTCAAGAACGATTGGGGGATCCTCGGCGGGTAAGTCCTGCTGGATCATCATTCCTATCATATCTTGGAAGAGAAGGCCCATACGTTGTATGTTGGCCGCTTGTTCAGCAGCCTCTTTGTCCTTTTTCTCCAGTATCCGGCGAAGGAATTCAGTGTCGGTTTCTTCCTCCTGACGTGCGTCTGAGGACGTTTCTGGGCTTTCTTTTGGCCCGGTAAGTGCGGCCATAGCATTCATCATTTCCTGAAGCTTTTGTTGCTGCTCCTGGGCTTTCGTCACGGATCGGGTTAGCGGTCGGTGGCCCGTAGAAGTGCGGCTCTCCTCATTTCCAGAAGCCATGTAAACAGTGTGCACCACCATGCCCCCAGACTTCGGGCGTCTGGGCTCAGTGTTTTTAACCGTCGTTGCAGGCTGGGGGATCTTCTCTGGCCTCCTCCTTTTATGAGCCATGGAGGTTGAGGGGGCCGTTGAGGTGGGCGTCCAGACAGCCTTTTGGGGTTTAGCCTGGTGACCAGCTTCCGGTTGGACTTTCAGCTTCTTGTGCTGGCGGGAGAAGTTTGGATTGATGATCGAGTCTCGGGCCTGCCGCCAAACCTTATAGATTTTGGAAGACAGCCGTTGAGGGGATCGGGGCTGTTCTGATTTTATTTCCACAACCTTTTTTAATGGGGGAGGAGACCTTTTTAGCACTGCAGTAGGAGAATTCCTTCGCACCTTATTTAGCATCTCGAAGTTGTTCCCAGTTGGAACAGCAGCATTAACTTCTGCCATCGGGGTTGGTGGAGTTAGCCCCGAGGGGGAGTTGCCCCCAGCCCTCCTTACTCGGCGCTAGTGGCGACGTCGAGCGTGCCGAGCGGACGGCGTTGGTTCAGCGGTGAGAATAGCTTCGTCTTGCCTCCTGTGTAGGTGGGGGTCGTTGCTGGTGTTAGCCTGTCAAAGACCGACGTTCTTTGGGCAGCAGGAGCGGGAGCTGAAGCCGTTAATCTTGTAAAGACCGACTTTTTGGCCGGAGAAGCCGCCTTGGCGACTTCGGGGGTAGAAGCGGGCACTTTCTTAGAAGCAGCCTCCTCTGAGATTGTAGGCCCCATGATGAGTTCGCGGGATTTCTGGCCCAATCTAGAGAAGACCGAGGCGTTGACGCTGGGCGACTCGTTGAAAGGAGCCGCGGTAGGGGTAAGACGATCAAAGACCGACTTCTTAAGAGCTTCCTTTGTCAGCACCGACGCCGCGAAGCTTGTCGGTGGGAGTATAGTCCCAAAGAACAACCCGGTAGTGGCTTGAGTCACCTGGTCCACCGGCATTGTGAATAACGAAGCAGCTTGGGGTCCATAGGCTATACCTCCTGACGAGGTAGAGCGTTGGTCGCAATTGCAGTCTGAGCAGTTGGGGGACTGAGCAGAAGTAGAAGCCAATTTATCCTTCGCTTCTTGCAATAAGCAAGACGCCAATTCTTAGTATCTTGAAACCCAAGGGCAACCATTAGCGAACCGCGATTGGTTCGCAAATCACGACACACGAAGTGTGGAGTGGAAAGAGGAAAAGGTCCCACCGGGCGTGCCAGAATCTGTTCCCCTCCGAATGGTGGCCGAGACATGGACGTCTCGCCTGAGATTCGGGGCAGATGCTAATTGGTGCTATCCGTCCACCTCTCCGAAGATGCCAAGTTGATTTATGGCACCGTGTATCGAAGGTTTAAACGGATGCGGCCGATGTAGCAGACTTCGTCAGATTCCCCCTCGTTTGAGGGGTTTTTGATTGTGGGGACGCTCTTCCCTGCAGGCGCAAGCCCCTGCAGTTAATTACGCTACCGCATCGCGGTAACAACTTTCTCCTTCTCCAGATGGTCACTTCGTGTCGTGTGTGTTTATTTTATGTTTCGTTGCCCGTGGATTGTTTACGGAGACCGAGTTATGTCGTCGCCCGTAGGGCGTGGACTAGTCCAAATCCGTGTTATCTTAGATTTGGGTTTGGGGGTTTTGGTTTGAGGATACGTTAGCCATATTTGGGGCTAAGATCAACTCAAACGTTCGTTAAGGATACGTTAGTCCAGTTTGAGACTAAGATCAACTTAACGGGATCGTTTAGATCCGACAAAAGAGCATTTGGGCTCTATTGTTCCAGTTTAGGGACATAGTGGTCCATCGTATGTATGGCCGTCGGGACCTATCACCTCTCTGACGACGTTGAGGTATTACAACGACAGATGTCAGAGGAGTTCAGAGATGTACCCTCGAACCAGAGTTAATTGGGAGAGATTCATAGCCCAGTTTGTTTGAAGGTTTAAGGATACGTTAGCCATCTTTGAGGCTAAGATCAACTTAAACGGGATCGTTTAGATCCGACAAAAGAGCATGCGGGGCTCTATTGTTCCAGTTTAGGGACATTGCGGTCCATGGGTAGTTTAAGGACATTGCGGTCCATGGGTAGTTTAAGGACATTGCGGTCCATTGTTAGTTTTAAGACATCTCGGTCGAGGTTAAGGACGTCGTAGTCCATGGGTTTAAGGACTCCACAGTCCGGTATTTGCTCTGGATGCTTCACACGGGTTCACTGCCGTGCTTGGCGAGGACCAGGCTCCGCTCTGGGCGTTTTCCGCGGGGTCAAAGAGTGACGTTATCCGCGTTCCACGTGACCAGGAATTTTGCACTAGATGCTTCACACGGGTTCACTGCCGTGCTCGGTGAGGACTAGGCTCCGCTCTGGATGCTTCACACGGGTTCGTTGCCGTGCTCGGCGAGGACCATGATCCGCTCTGGACGTTTTCCACGGGGTCAAAGAGTGACGTTATCCGCGTTCCACGTAACCAGGAATTTTGCATTAGATGCTTCACACGGGTTTAAGGACCCCACAGTCCATATCAATGTGTGGTCGTCGGGACCCGTCACCTCTTTGAAGACATTGAGGGATTACAATGCCAAGCATCAAAGGAGTGAAGAGATGTACCCTAGAACCGGAGTGGATTAAATAGTCCTTGGCCCAATTTGGGATCAAGACCAATTAATTACGTTATGGGCCCATTAGCCCAGTTAATTACGAATTGAGGACTTATGGCCTAGCTTGGGCTAAGTCCAATCATGTCTAGAATATTGGCTTCCTGTTGGTCCATTGAAGGAGAGGCTTTGCCTCTATCCATTTAGCCAATTGGGCCAAAGCCTAGTGTTAAACACTACAGAGCAATCAGTGTTGAACACTGGGAACGAGATTGACAAGTTAGTGTTTAACACTAAAAGATAATTGGTGTTAAACACCAGCAACAAGGTTTTCAACTTATCATAAACACTAAAACAGATCAGTGTTAAACACTGGCAACGGAGATCTCAGATTAGTGTTAAACACTAAGGTGATCAGTGTTGAACACTGCGAATAAAGTTCTTTGATTAGTGTTGAACACTAAGGCCCAACAGGGTTCTAATACTGGATTCGGGAGTTTCAATTTAGTGTTAAACACTAAGGCAAGAGGGGTCACGTGGCAACACGTGAGAGCGCCCTCCCTTCATTTGTTCTTCCGAGATTATTGCGTCTTTTAGAGCATCACGTGCCATCACGTGACGGGCATTCAAATGCTTATATGTTAAAGCTTCTGCCTAGGGTCACGTGGGTCACGTGGGGTGCTGCCTCAAAGGGGCTTTCTGTAGGTCCTTTGGGGGGGTCACGTGGTGACACGTGACCCTGCCTCTATGTACGTTGTTTAGAGGATCTGTTAATTTTTTCCAGGAATTAAATTCCTCGTAGGGTTGAACCCTGACAATAATTTCGGAGGAATTAAATTCCTACTTCCTTTTGAAGATTTATATTCTGGAATAGAGTTGGACTCTGAATTTTCTGTAGGAATTAAATTCCTCATATATGTGAAGAACTGAATAGGGTTAAACCCTAATAAAAGCTTTTAAGGAATTAAACTCCCGTTTTCTGTTAAAGAATTATGATTTAAGGGAATTAAATTCCCGCTGTTTCAACAGAACTAAGTTCTTAATCATGGTTAAACCCTGTTTCTTTTTGTTTTGAAGGAATTAAATTCCCATGACACAGGGTCAAGCCCTAATTTTATTTTAAAGGAATTAAATTCCTATAGTTCTGTGAGAATTAAATTCTCGTGCTTCCGTTCCCTCTCTATGTTTTGGATCTTCATGGCAGGATCTCGACCCATTGAGAATTAAATTCTCAACTTCAAGGGGAGATGTGCACTTTGCAGATCCTCTATCAAAGAGAGAAGAGATATGTTCTTCTGTTTTATATATCAGAGTTAAACTCTGTTGAGAATTAAATTCTCTTTTCTTTCAAGGAGCCTTCCCTTTCTTACCTAGGGTTTTCTTTTGCAGAAGATACAAATTCCTCAAAGTATCAAGGCTCTCTCCCTTTTCTTCCCTCTGCGTATATATCCTTTTTGTATCTCTTGGCTCCTATTTATAGGAGAAGCAGCCGAGTCAATTAGTTTTTGACGAATCTTCATTGAGAGATTTGATTTGCATCCATCATTCGTTCTGGACCTTTGGATTATTAGGTGAATTTTATTCACCATTGGATTTCAAGTCCAGGGATTCTCCTTTGTTATTTCGGTTAGATTTAAAAGGGAAATCTTTCCAAGTTCGAGATTTTCCCATAGATAGGTGATATTTAATCACTCTAAATCTTTAATTCGATTGGTTCCAGGTGATCGCTTTCTTTTGGAAAGATTTGAATCTCCTTCAGAATTTAATTCTATTAGCAAAATGGGCTTTGAAAGCCGGTCACGTGTGACCACGTGCCCCATGGTCACGTGTGGGCACGTGACCCTCTTTGGAATGAGCCCTCTTCTTTCCTTTGCGCTATACCTTTGCCGCTGCTTGGTCATCACGTGCCAACACGTGACCACTGGTCACGTGTGAGCACGTGACCCTTGTCTGGAGCCTCTTTCCTTGATGTACCCGGAGAATGAGTCTGATGTTTTGAGCGTCACGTGCCAACACGTGACCCTCGTCACGTGGGAGCACGTGACCTCTTCTGATGCCTTTTCCTTGATTTGATCAGGGGACCAATGTGCCTTTGCCGTTTGCTTTTAGGTGTCACGTGCCAACACGTGACTGCTGGTCACGTGTAAGCACGTGACCCTTTTCTGAAGCTTTTTCCATAAGCTTTCCTGATTTTAAATCAGAGAACACCCTTCCTTTCAAAATTTGATAATTTATCTTTGCACCAATAGATGTAAAAGCAAATATAGAGTTGAACGAACGAATTTTTTTCCGAAATTGTTTAGCTTGTTCAGAAACATTTTGATAGTTCAATATAGAGTCCAGCATTTCAGGTGTCTTCTCAAGAAGAGGCAGAGAAACTTTTCCACTCTTACAAAAAAGTGAATAATTTATATTTTTCTAATCATTAGTTCTAACCCTTTCTTCTTTCCATACAATTGCATCACATCTAGAACATTTTTCAGTAGGAGGTCCCAAATAATGGAAACGACTACGCCAATCTGTTAAATAATTATCGTTAAAACTTTCTTATCATGTATCATTATAAAACATACATTAGAATTTAATCAGCAATAAGAAAATGTAATATATTATATTATTATATTTATAGATGGTTTTATTTAAAATAATCTTATATCTTTTAAAACATGTAAAATATTTGTAAAACAAAAAAATTAAAAAAATTAAAGTTTTTTTGAGTAATATGTTCTTTAAATATAATTAATACCAAACATTCAAGTAAAATTAGATAAAACTTTGTGTTTTATAAGAATATATAATGAGAATGAAGCGTACTCTTACTATCATTATCGTTTTTTTGACTGCATGACAAATCTTGATGGATATCTTTATTAACTATACGGTGATCACTCAAAAAGCCCACTTCCGTAGAATGATACAAAATAGTATCATCATCCATCAAAGATGTGTTGCATTCAACATTGGTAGAAAAATTAGAAATTTGTTCTAATGGTCTTTTGAAGTGCGGGATACCAAAATCAAATGCCTCTCGCTTTTTCTTGAAAGAAAATTCATCATTTTTAGTATTAGTGTTGGATGATTGCTTTTTTTGATATCTTATTCTTTCACGTTCACATTTACGTTGTTTTTGTGCTTCTGATAACGGTTTGCGAGTGTGTTTTGATTTATTCCCATGCATAGCTAAATAAAAGACAAAAGATAATATCACAATAGAAACAATTATAGAGATCAACATAAATGATTAACTAACAACAATAAATATGTCACATCATTTATTAATAATTTAAATGGAAAACTGTACAGATACCAATAGGAATTTAAATTTAGAGAACAAATAATTTACTTCTACATATAAGCATAAATAAATAAAAATCTTAAATATTAAATTTTTCGAATAATAGGTTTTTTGTTACCTTAGTTTTTACTCCAATTTGGTTGTTGACCAAATCAAACGAATGCTTTCCTGCAAATGGAAAAAAAAATATCAATTCAAGTTAAGTATTGCATTAATAATGACAACTTTTAAACATATTCCCATCAGTTAAAAAAATACTAAATGAAGAATGGAAAATAATACGTTGAAAAAGAAAAGTTTAGTTATGGAAAAAAAAGTTTAGAGCAAACCATCCTGATTGATGATCATATATGTTGAAGAAGAAAACAAAGAAAGACATAAAAATACTTATTGAAAATATGGTGCTTTGAAACGATCAAAGCCAAGGATTTAAGTTTCAAAAAGGTTGGAAAATCCAAAATTTGGTAAGAATGGGATCTCTCTCTTTCTCTATTTTCTCTTTTTTCAATATTTTCCCTTTTTCTTCAAGTGAGAAAGAAGATGAAAAACGCTGGATTAAACAGGGGAAAGAGATGACGAGGCATGACGTCAATAGGAGGTGGAGAAAAAAACAAATTCAATCATTTTTATTTTTTTAAATTTCTGATAAAATATTTTGGCTTTATCATATGAATTTATTTTATTTACTATGTCTCATCACTACTAACGTTTTTATTTTTCTACCGTCCTTTTACATCTGGTAACGTGTCTCTCTTCTGTCAAATCACGGTCAATATTAACGTCACTGTTGTTCTGCAGTCCGATATCCTTTTTCTGTCAAATCACGGCCAATATTAACGCCACTGTTGATCTGCAGTCCGTCATGACTGATGTCCTTTTGCTGTCAAATCATGAATAACGTTAACATCACTGTTATTCTGCAGTCCGTCATGGCTGATGTCTCTTTCCTGTCAAATCATGAATAACGTTAACGTTACTGTTGTTCTACAGTCCGTCATGACTAATGTCATTTTTCTGTCAAATCGTTACCAATGTTCAGGTTATTATTTTTCTACAGTTCGTCATGACTATTGTCATTTTTCTGTCGTCTACAGTCCATCATGACTAATACGCTTTTTCTATCAAATCATGTCAAATGTCAACGTCACTATTTTTCTACAGTCCGTCATGACTATTGTCCTTTTTCTGTCATCAAAACTATTTTCCTACAGTCGATCGTGACTGATATCCTTTTTCTGTCAAATCATTATCAATGTTCAGGTGACTATTTTTCTATAGTCCGTCATGACTATTGTCATTTTTCTGTCATTAGCACTATTTTTCTACATTCCATCATGACTAATGTACTTTTTCTGTCAAATCATGAATAACGTTGACGTTATTGTTGTTCTACAGTTCGTCATGACTAATGTCCTTTTTTGTCAAATCGTTACCAATGTTCAGGTTACTATTTTTCTACAGTCCGTCATGACTATTGTCATTTTTCTGTCGTCTGCAGTCCATCATGACTAATGTATTTTTTCTATCAAATCATGTCAAATGTCAACGTCACTATTTTTCTACAGTCCGTCATGACTATTGTCCTTTTTCTGTCATCGGCACTATTTTTCTACAGTCGATTGTGACTGATGTCATTTTTCTGTCAAATCATTATCAATGTTCAGGTGACTATTTTTCTACAGCTCGTCATGACTATTGTCCTTTTTCTGTCATTAGCACTATTTTTCTACAGTCTATCATGACTGATGTCCTTTTCCTGTCAAATCATGAATAACATTAACGCCACTGTTGTTCTGCAGTCCTTCATGACTAATGTCATTTTTCTATCATATCATGAATAACGTTAACGCCACTGTTGTTCTGCAGTCCTTCATGACTACTGTCCTTTTTCTGTCAAATCACTACCAATATTCAGGTCACTATTTTTCTACAGCCCGTCATTACTAATGTCCTTTTTCTGTCGTTACCTTTTTATGTCAAATCACTATCAATGTTAACGTCACTATTTTCTACAGTCTATCATGACCAATGTTTTTTTTTCTGTCAAATCAAGACTAATGTTAAGGTCACTATTTTCGTATCGTTAACACTATTTTTCTTCCATCGTGACCAATGTCCATTTTCTGTCATGTCTGTACCTGATAACGTTTTTCCTCATATACGTACTCAACTGGATGCACATACGCGCGAGCCTTTGTCCTTTATCAATTTATGAGCTAGTATTATGCCTCATTGATGCACGTCACGTTTAGTTCAACCCGAAAATTTCGAAGTTGGTTTTATGCCTTATTTTTAGCAATTTTTTCTATTTTAGCAGTTCTTCTTTTATTAGAAAATTAGTTGTGATTTACATTTTGCAATTATAAGAGGCAAATTTTAATTAAATAAAACCCTGGTTTGGTGAAATTGCCATTGTCATCTTGCTTTTCTTTCAATTTCTCTTAAATCTGTTTAGAAGCGCTGCATCCCAAAGCAGAGCTGCACCACTTACCAATTAAAAAAGAGCATCATGGCTAATGTGTTTTTTTTGTTTAATAATACTTAATTATGATTGTTACGAATTATGATTATAACATGCATGTTTTCCAACCAAAGAAGTATCCGTTGAAACCAATTGGTGATATCATTATTCCTTTTTATTTGATTTTTTCTATACCTAGACGCTGTCACCTTCTCAATTTTTTGTCATTTTCTATCCTTTGTCAAAATTGATTGCAAAAATACGACCGAGTTAGAAAATTAAATGATTTATACTATATATCCAAATGCATCATATGATCATCATATTAAATATATTAAACCATTGAAAATATTTGAAAACACAATCAGAACTTGCGAACATTGTTCATCCCTTCTTCGAAACTTACATGCCAAAATAACAGAAATAACAGAAGGTTGACCAACAAAGAAAAACTAAAATTAACATCCCAATCTATTTTACATGGGTTCTCATATCGACATAGCGGACATGAGTTATTGTTAAACAACCAAGGAATAATGCAATTCATATGGAATGCATGGTCACAACACAACTGCACTCTTTCGAACAAATCACCACTGATATTCTTCTCAATTTCTTCGAAGTACACCGCACAAACAATATCGTCAATCCCATCCTTCAACTCTTGTCTCTTTCGCTTACGTGATCTTTTAATTGTCACAGTCCTATCAACGCTAGTATAAACATATATCTTGATATGAAATTTAGCATTTGCTACCTCCACAGCTTTATGGACGAATTTGCTGATCTCCGTTTCAAGATACATGCGATGCTGATCTTGGATGGGGCATTTACGATGCACCACCCAGCCGGCGAAGCTACGACAGTTCTCGGACGAACGTAATTTAGAGGCTACATATTTGCGATACTTAAAACATGGCATTTCGTCCAAAATACACTTTGTAGCATCACGAGGCTAATGGGAGAGGGAATGATCACTTGGGCGGAGTCTTCAATGTACCCGTGAGTCCAAACGGAAGGATCAACACCGTCGGCATCCGACGACATGGGCGTCAGCTTTGCATGGAGTAGGAGAAACAACGACGGTTTGTTATACTCTTTGACCATTGAGAGAGGCAATGGCTGTCCTGCATCAAGATTTTGTGCCATTAAGAGATGCAAAATATTTCTGGCTTACCCTTTTTTTACCCTTTCTTTTTTGTAAGGATCGAAAATGAAGTGCCTTGGTTTAAATAAAGTAGAGGTGGGGATAGGTGCCAATAAGAGATGGGACATGTGGCAATAGGAGGTGGACATGACTAATGCTCTTTTTCTGTCAAATCATGACCAATGCTAACGTCATTTTTTTTCTACAGTCCGTCATGACTAATGTCATTTTTCTGTCAAACGATAGCCAATGCCAACGTCACTATTTTTCTACAGTCCATCAGGACCAATGTCCTTTTCTGTCAAATCATGCCTAATGTCTTTTTTCTGGCCGTCATGACTAATGTCTTTTTCTTTTTCTGTCAAATTATGACTAATATTAACGTTACTATTTTGCGACCGCATGCACTTGCACGTGGGCCTTTGTACCCTCTCAGTATATGCACTGGTATTATGCCTTATTGACGCAACCCTAGCCTACTTGGAGTTGCTCGACCGATCCAAAACACGTCGGGTCTAGTTCAACCAGAGAATCCCAAACTGTCAAATCTTGTCCGATTCGTGCGTTCCACCAGCCAAATCGAAGATCTCACAAAATCGTCTGGGTCAATGGATTGCCATAGGCATTACATTTTCGTCTCCCGGAATCGCGAAAATCCATCATTTAAGGCCCCGAAATCGCGGTCAAAGATTTGCTCCGAACTTTGACTTTCGAATTAGGAGTGAAATTAGCACCCGAATCAGTTAAGATTCGACAGGAAGTATCGGGAATCAATTTGGGACGCAATCAAATAATTAGTTTTTCGTTCTAACAACTTTTATTTTTAGCAGTTTTCTAATTTTAGCAGTTTTTCTTTTGATCTATTCCGTCCGACTTGTCATTTCTGTCCTATTTCTATCTGATAACGTCCCTATTTTTTTACAGTCTTTTTGGAAATGGTAACTTCTTTCTCTTTTTTCATGACTACTGTCTTTTTCGGTTTAATAATTCTTACTTATGCTTGTTACGAATTATGATTATAAACCCGTTGTTCCTAACAAAGAAGTACCCAATAAAATCAATTGACAATCTCATTGTTTTTTTTTTCATTTGAGTTTTTTCTACACTTGCATGCTGGCATCTTCTCAATTTTTTTCTTCTTTTCCATCATTTGCCAAATTTAATTGCAAAAACACGACCGAGTTAAAAAATTAAATGATTTATACCATATATCCATAAAATGTATCATTTGATCATCGTATTAACCATATTAAACCAATTGAAAATATTATAAAACACAATCAGAACTTGTTAACATAGTTTATTCTTCTTCGAATTTTACATGTCAAAATAACAGAAACAACAGACGATCGATCAATAAAGAAAAACTAACGGTGACATCTTAAATTATTTGACGTGGCTTCTCACATCGGCATAGTGAGCATGAGTTTTTCTTGAACAACCAAGAAACAATACATTTCATGTGGAATGTATGATCACAACACAACTGCACTCGTTCAACTAAATCACCGTTGCTATCCATCTCAATTTCTTCAAAACACACAGCACAGATATTGTCATTCTCGTCCTTCAACCCTGAATGCAAAATAGGAAAAGAAGATCGGTAGAGTTTTAAAGGTCTTTCTCTCTCTACTCTCTCAACTTTTTTTTATTTTTGTTTTTTCTCTTTTGAGTAGAGAATGAGGATGAAGTGCTCCATCTTAAATAGAGCAGGAGGTGGGTACGGGCGCCAATAGGAGATCGGACATGTGGCAATAGGAAGTGGAAATACCAAAATTTGTGAGGGCAAAATTGACATTTTGAAAAGGAGATGGGACAGACGGCAGTAGAAAGTGGAAATACCAAAATTTATGAGGGCAAAATTAGCATTTTGAAAATTCTGCCACCTCTCTATACCTTTACATTATGTATATATGATTGCCATTCTTGATCCTAGGGGATATCTTCAGTTTTAGGTAGGTTATGTTTTGATTCGTTCCAAATGCAAAAACATATAATTCCAACTGGATTTTGAATTATCCATGCTTAAATAGCATGAGATTGATGTTAAAAGTTGGAATTTTGATCACTTGTGCGTTTTCAACTTCGCTCTCGGTTCTATTCAGTTTCAGAAGGAATTTCTATTAATGTTCTAATACATAATACAAGTACATAAAAAAGAGTTATATGGTCCCAAAAAATTTCCTGATTAATAAATCAACAATGAGTATTTTTCTGGATAACTGACACCGTTCATCTTGTTTTTTAGGTCTAATGCATGGATACGCCAACTTTTACATGGTTTGAATACTTTTTTCTAGTTGATCCAAAAATATATAATGTTGTATAGTCGAAAGCCCGTTAATTTTGCAACCATTCAATACAAAAAACAAAAAGTATTGAAAACACAAGAAAATTGGTTATCCCAATCCATTAGTAATGGAGATCAAGATAAACGGTATCGATTATCCAAAAAATGGTTGATATTGATTAATTAAGATATTCTTTAGTAAATTCTCAGAAAATAACACTTTCAAGACCATTTAAGCCATAAAGAATTATATAACAATCAAGAAACATTCCATTGACTTCATATTTCAAAGTCAGAGAAGGCTTACGTAATGCCCAATGCTTTATGGTTTGAGAATGACGTAGAAAAAATGTATCAGGAGGCTTTTCCTAAGATGGTGTCCAATATCTACACCCTTCACAATTTTTTTTGACAATCCCCATCAATCGTCTTTATCTTTATTATATAGAACGTGGATACACCAAATTCACGTGATTCCATCACTTTTCACCGTTGAATTATCAATATACAAAGTTCTATCGTCGGTAAACTATTAATTTTGCACCGACTAAACCAACGGTGAAAAAATGATGGAATCGCATGAAATTTGATTTGATTGTGATGTATCGACATCTTATATAATTAAGAAGACGATGATGGATGCCGATCGTCGAAAGAAATCATGGAAAAAGTATTTTTTAGATACATTCTTTCAACACCATAAGAGGAAATTCCTCATACAGCACCTTTCATCCGTTGTCCTCCTTCGAGAATATATATATAAACATGATGGATTAATTTATGAGAAATAGCTACAAAATAAAGACATACACAAAAGATCAATTAAATGTTGCATTAATTTTGAAGTTTTGGCCGACAACAGAATTAGTGGAAGACCACAACCACGGCTTCGGATATAACTTTTGATCGGTCTTGATTTACATCAAACAATTTAGCCCTTTCTAAATATAACAATGTATATCAATCAAACAAACACTTTATTTCCGCACTGTTTAACAGTATAGTAAGAAGCGATCTCGAGGGGAAGTTAAGTTGCTTGAAGTTGCCGTTATTTACTCCATATTGGATACAAATCCATTCTTATCACACGAAAAAAGTCCCCCTTGCTGAATATCCGATGAATTCCTCGGCCATTCTTCAGAAAAGGAAAAAGAAAAGATCAACACACAAATTAGATGTTTAAAAAAAATGGTGAAATGTATATGAGAAACAAAAGCCAGAGACTCTAGATAATTTATATTTATAAGAAAAGTTGCCGGAAAAAAGGAAGAAAAAAATTCAATTCTTTCAGTTAGATGAAGTTAGTAGCCATGGGATTAAATTGCTAATTTAATAATAATATAGTTGACAGGAGCAAGCAATACTTAAAATGTATCGGACACTACCAAGCAAGAACAGGGAAAGTTGATGAAGAATTTCCATGAATTAAAGTCAAACATAGCAAAGTATAACATCATTTAGAGCAATGCTTACAAAATGAGTTGTGGTGTAGGCCACATATATTTTAGTTGTCTAAATTTTAGTTGAAGAAATTCATATTTGACACAAACAAGTTATGTAACCTTCACATGAATCCAATATGCTGGTTCAAAAATGTAGTAAAAGCAATATATATTTAAGTTTGGACAACAGATCTAGCATAAACTATTTATGTAGCTTGACTTTTGATGCTAACAAAAGGTTCAGCTCAAGACAGCAAAGGAATGAGCTAAAGTGACATTTCAAAACTAATCTTAATTCTACAATAATTGACAAACAACTCACCTACAGAATGGGGACTCCTAATTTGTTATGCCCAGAATATGCCCTTTTTCAGAAAAAAATAAAAACAAACAAATAAATAATGGATAGGGTCAAGCCACATAAAACATTCATTACGATTTCGTAATGATAAGGATTACAAGACAAAAATAAAAAGATACAATTAAAGAATCCTTGAAATGGAAATAACTATAGGCTACCTAAAGCTAATATATAATCATAAACTGTCAGCCCAAATATATGCATAGAAGAGATTTGTTTGCTATTGGAAGCACTCGTCCAAAACTCGAGGAACATATTGATTATAGGGTAAATTACACTGAAATGCCCTTAACTATCAAGGTCGTTCACTAAAATACCTTAAAGCATTTTTATTACATTAAAATACCTTTAACTATGGTTTTCAAGATATTTTTCACTAAAATGCCCTCAAAAGTAGAACTTAAGGTATTTTACTGTAATAAGAAAACTTTAAGGAATTTTACTGAAAATCAACGATAGTTAAGGGTATATTAGTGTAATTTACCCTTGATTGTATGAACGCAAGTCAAAGAAAAAGAATTTTTTCCCCTCTGTAAACTCAAAGCATTTCTTTCAATCCAAATGAATCAACACAACTCCATAACAAATCCCAAACATTCCTAATTCTCTTGTCGATCCGTTAATTCTCCATTTTGTCCATAATGAGAGCAATTGAACCAGGTTTTTTTGAATTTTCCATAAATGTCTTTTATAAGCCCATATACACTCCGTGAAAGAACTACTAAAGATAATATGTTCAAAGACTGGTTTCTTGTCGCACATAGCACAGATTTCTTTTGTCAACCTGGTTTTCATTGCATCCAAAGGAAGAAATCTCTCTCTAATTACAAGTCACATGTGAATCTTAAACTTGGATGGAACATCACATTTCCATAGCACCTTGGCAATTGGACATTTGCATCCATCAAAAGATAGAATTAAGAACTTTTACGTTTCATATAGAAGTTATTTGATGCTCTGATGCTCGTTTCAGAAACATTAAATGGGTTAGAGGAAATGAATGCTGACCAAATCATGCCCATGAAAACTTAATATTTCTGAACTAACTAATCCTATATTTAGTAGCAATTTGTGTTTACATTTATTTGAAGTCTGCAACTTCTAAGAAAATTTGAGGGTTATTCCCAAGATCGGTAGACATTACAGGTGTAAGTTTACTATGACACTACCCTTTTCTCAGTCACTTGCCTTTATTTAACTCAAGAAGTTTTTAATCAACTTAAATGTATGTTAATTGGTAGTAATATCAAACTTTCAAATAAAAAAGAAGAAGAATGGTAATACTTCAAAACAATTTCTAACGCACGGAAATGCTATGCAACAGTCCTCCGCGATTCATTCATACTATCAGATATGATAACTAAAAGAATAGCACATACTAAGTTTTCTCCCTTCCCAATTGACTACTAATCTCAATTCATGAAGTGATAGCCACTAGCCTTACAGTTATTTCATTAGTTTCAATTCTTTGTGATTTTGATCCGCACAACAGTTACTAATCCTCGATAAAAAGAAAAGCCATGTAAAATAGATAACCAATCTATCGTCCAAGTCAAACATCAATGCCATATTACTTATGACAAGGATAGGCTACATCCTTAAATGTCATCTAGCTACATCAATTTTTAAGTTAGTGAAATAAAATGACCAAATGGCTTCAATTTTAACAAATTATTGAACTGAATCATATGCTGTTATAGTTTACTAGGTTTCCAATATATATAGTGAGAGGGGTTTATGTTTTGTGGAAGAGGAGCAGCACACTTCATTCTGAATTGTCATGCAACATGTTTTCAAATAAATCACAAATTGTAGAATTAAAAAACAAATAATGGAAATGGTATGTGTGTGTATTTGTTGTACGTAAGTTACAAAATAAAACACAAATTGTAGAATAAAAAACAAATAATAGAAATGGTATGTGTGTGTATTTGTGTGTGCGTCTGCGTTGACGTGTGTGGAAAAATTGGCTACCTAAGGCCCTGTTAGTCAAATGATAATTTAGAACGGGAACCGTTTAAGTAGAACTGGAGTGGAACTAGAACTATTTTGTGGGGTTTCTAGAACTAAAAAATAATAATAATGGAACTAAACAGAAGAAATTGAAACAAATTTGTTGATGATGTGTTATCCTATTCGTTTTGTTAACAATATATTGTATCCAATTAGCATTGAAACTATTATGGGTTTAGATGATGCTTTTAATATGTAATTAGTAATATTGTTTTAAAAAAATTGTAACAAGGTTTTATTATATATTTATTAAACTCATATGTGATTATGATTAATTTATTTTTTTGACTTTACTTTTATAGATATTAAATTGAGAATAAAACATTTCGTCAAAAAAGTTCATTTTGTTAACAATATATTATATCCAATTAGCATTAACTATTATGGGTTTAGATGATGCTTTTAATATGTAATTAGTAATATTGTATTAAAAAAATTGGTAATAAGGTTTTATTATAGATTTATTAAATTAATATGCGATTATGATTAATTTATTTCTTTGACTTTACTTTTATAGATATTAAATAGAGAATAAAACATTTCATCAAAAAATTAGAATAAAACTATAATAAAGATACAACAATTTTATATACTTTAAGGTTTTTTTTTGTTTGCATTGACATGGGAAAGAGGAGGAAGAAGAAAAGAGAGGGGAGAGAATAGTTGTAGTATTTTCAAATTTCTTCTAGTCATATGTGGGGTAATTTTTATAATGAAATTGCAAGGTTTTAAGCAGTGGCACTAAGAATTAAAACTTTTAGACTATTAGTTTTGGTTCCAGTTCCAACCATGACTAACACCAAAATTTAAAGTTCTAGCTACAGCTTCAATTGATTAACGTTATAATTTAAAGTTCCAGTTCTAATTAACTGAAACTTTTATTACCCCGATAAGTTTTAGTTCTACATTGTAATTCTAATTGACTAACCCCCCTAAGGAATTGGCCTAAAAGTTCATGCCGGTCCAAGCAAATGTACAATCCTCACAATTCACTAGGACCTACATATTTTTAAATGGTATATACAAAAAAAATCATGCAATTTTTTTACAGCCTTTTATGCATGCATCAAGTAGTTGCAAAATGAACAGTTTGTCGATAATAAAACATTTGAGATTGCCTAATGGTTGGTTAACAGTGAATCAAATATCGATCATATCGGCCGATATATCATTTTAGAACCACTTGTGATACGATAAAACCGATATAATATCGTCAATATATCGGCCGATATGACGATCTCGCCCAATATATCGGGCATACAGGCGATATGAAGTATCATTCCGATACGATTCCGATATCTAATATTTAAAATCTTGCTGGCTAATAAGTTTCCAAATCACATGAAATTTTTTATATGTAAGCATTTTAGGCCATGTACATCACAATGAATGGTGTAGATCATCCATTTGCATGGCCCACCAAGAATTTTCAGGCCGACTCCCTAAGGCCAGCTATGTAGTTTGGGTTCAAATACAAATATAGGGCACGAATTGGGTCGAATTCACGGATTTGCAATTTTCAAACTTTTAAGGATACACTAAGTTTTTGTTTAATAAAATATGTATACGTATTAACAAAAAATTACTGCATTAGCTAACCTAAACTAAAAGGATGAATATTTTTTGTGGTGTATCGATAGTTGACGTGTTAGTCCATCCCCCATGTTCGTGACATCTACTACCTAATACAAGTTTTAGAATGTGCTAATAAGGGTTACACAAGCATTCTAAACGAATCCGACGTGGATACGTATCTGATACGGACACGTCTCAA
This sequence comes from Agapanthus africanus, assembly GCA_030015575.1. Classification (NCBI taxonomy): domain Eukaryota; kingdom Viridiplantae; phylum Streptophyta; class Magnoliopsida; order Asparagales; family Amaryllidaceae; genus Agapanthus; species Agapanthus africanus. The sequence goes on along the minus strand of JASDDO010000014.1, from coordinate 36,654,054 downwards.
CAAGGAATACGTGCTACATAAAGGCCACTTCCCTAAAACACCGACGACTTGGCTTGGTTGTTTGACATTTTTTGCAATAACTCACACATATAGGAGAGTGATTCATTGCAAACCAGGCCGCATTTTTAAAAACGGAAACTCCCGATCTACGATATATTTTAACAATCCGATCCGTTCAAATTGATCACCCTACCCTCAAATATATGTACAAAAAATTAAAGGATTTGAAGACCTCTAACTATGCATCGGATGAACTTTATGTTGCATTATTGAAAGACGTTCATTTTTGCACCCATCGATCCATAGGCTAGCGGGCTTCAAATCCTTTGATTTTTCATACACATATATTTTAGGGTATGGTGATCAACTTGAACAGATCGGATCGTTAAAATATGTCGTAAATTGGGAGTTCCCGTTTTTTAAAGATGCGGACCGGTTTGCAATAGATCAATCCCCAATACACACACGCGTGCCACAATGCACCGCTTCTGAAAGGTTTATATGTCCTTTTTTTGGGTACTTTGACAGGTTGTCATAGTCTAAAAGCAACATTAATCATCAGACACAAACACAAAAAAATATACATCAACATGAAATATCCCCTCTTTAACATCATGCTTTTTTACTCAAAGGTTTCTTTAATGTGTCGGCACTGTGGACTTCTGATACTTCACTAATAGTTTTCCCCCCATTTTGTGATTCAAAAAAAAATAGACAACAACAAATTTTCAGAATAAATGATGTATATGTTCTACACAAAAGATAAATCAGAGTCGTTCACATTATTGATAAAATAATTTAAGTTGATTACTGGAGTACTATTTATATATGAAGCAAAAAAATAATAAAGCTAGTAGAAGATCCAGTTACCAAATTTGTTTCACTTTCGCTAAGGCTAAATTAAAATTATGTCTAAAATTTTGATTATAACCACTGTATTTGCATTATTTATGCGAATTTAATACTCAATGATCAAAAGAGATTTCACTTTGACACTTTCCATTGGTGCTTACTTCCGCCCAAAAAAAAACTAACATGTCAAGCTACGGCACAATATGACTCTTCCCTTGTTAATATCCACTGTCCGGAACAGATCATATGTTTTTAACATGATCCTTTTTAACAGCGTTATCACTATCGAAGACAATAGTCACAATATTGCCTACATTCTCAGAACTCAACAATTACATCAAGTTCCCAGGAAAAATATGTTTGCAAGCTATGTTATGTGTATCCCATATATAGATATACATTATCATCTGATGTTGACTTATTTCTATATTTGTATCATGTCTTATGCCATGTGTTTGTCTGTGCTTCAGCTTCGTAGGCTAATATCAATCTCTCTTTTTATTCAATCATTAAAAAAGACAAGTTTTCAACCACAAATATACCTTATAGAAAAAATGGTGTGTTAGTAAGAATATATTTTAAGCTGAGAAATGTAGTATATAGCTGTCAACTCGACTTTGAAATTTGTTTATGTTGTTCAGACTCCCCATTGTAGATTAACTTTTCACCAAGCTCTTTAAGCAAGTCGTAGGTTTAGGTATGACCCAAGATTTTTTTTATCAGTGTGGCATGATAATTTATATTTTTTTCCTTGATCATTCCTTCATCCATGACAACTTTCTTGAATAAAATATAACCATAATGTCATCAAAGCTTTGCAAAAAGGACGAGCTCCCCAAAAAACTCGCTTCCACTTTGAACAGGGTAAAATTAATGTAGTCACTGAAAACGAATTTTGCCTTTAAAATTTAAAACAATATAGGTATATCACAAAATTTCTCCAATTGCAGTTGATTGTCAGCCACAAAAAAGCTACCCCAAACTCTTGTGTGCCAACCCTACAAGTTTAATTAGCAAGATACTGGTTATGCCAGTGTTGCATTCAATTCTTAAAAATATCTCATTAATTCATCATGAGGATCATACACTCTTAAGCATTAACAGAGTTCTACAAATGTGAAATTGAGTAACTTGAAACTCATACAAATAAACCTAACATGGATGGATCCTTAATGTAACACATAGAAATATGATGAGATTTAGAAAAGAGTCATGGACGGTATTTGAATTTGTACTATCTTACCTACCCCAATACACTATTGACCTGAAAAGGAACCTTCAATACTTTCTATCAGGTATTCATGTTGATGGAAATTTATTAGCATTCCAACGTTCGTGCCATATAAACCCAAAGATAATATGATGATGAGATTAGAGAATCTAGATGTTAATTGATTGTTGCATTTTAATGCATATTTGTAACCATAGTTAGCTTTATTTTGTCGCATTAATGCACTTAAGTACAAGCAAGGAAATTGACTCGATCTCTAGGTGTTTTTGTGATATTTGCATGTCTCAGGGTCTTTATTGCAAAAGGAGAAGAAAAGAAACCATCACGTGCGATTCACGTTGCAAATCGGTTAAAAAAAAGAACAAAAGTGCACAGATCAGATTTACAGAGATCTAAAGAGCTAAATACAATCAATTCAGACCAAAGAGACATCAGACCAAAGTGGGACCCACTTGGCCAAAGTTGACCGGCAGATTAGCTGACCGTACCCGCAATTTAGACCCCCCCTTAGACCGATTGAGTCAAGTTTTGTTCCCTGTTTTGGTTTTTTTGTTGTAATCATGTTGGTACTCTGTATTCGATTAGAAGACTATTTAAAGGCATCGGATACAGAGGGAAAAAACTCCTCTTGTTTTTTTAGTGCCCCGGATTTGAGAGCAAGATATAGGGTTGTAAGCAATTCAATTTTTCTTATTTTAATTATCATTTTTTCTTTTAATTATTGTTTTGTTTTCAATTTTATGCATAGCTAAATTCTCTATCTAGAGTTTAGATGAAACTTGATCTATGATTGGTGTTTGTTCTTAAAAGTTCTTGTTCTTCTGTCATGTTTTAAACGACAACTTCTTAAATAATAGAATCAACCTTTGCGCTTCAACGTCACTGATAAATTTGATGAATCTCATGATTGACAACCATGAGATCTCATCAAAAGAAGGGATGTTAAAGAGAGATTTCTATTGTTTGGAGTTTATCTAATTAACTTAAGATTAACTTTAACAGACCGAAAAGGCTAGGTAGGTCTTTGATTGACAACCATCAGATCTACCTGTGGAAGATTTAGATCAAATTAATTCCAAGTGTATTGGCACATAATACTTAAGGTAATTATTTTTCTCATTGTTAATTGATGGGCATGCGATGTTCGTATAGGTTATGCTTTCTAAAATTGTTTGATAATTTATTGTGATGAACATATGCTTTACACTTCTAACAATTGATAAGTAATTGTTTTAAAGGTGTAAATCAAGAGAAAGAAAACAAATTAATTTAAATCATCATGAATAGATTTGGTGGATTCAACACCCTAGGTTTTTCCTTATTCAAATCTTTATCAATCTTGCACTTTACTTTCTTAATTATTGCTTTTAATTAATTATGATAATTATTTCAACAAAAGTTATCTTTTTTAATTCATTCTATTTAACTAAAATTACCATTCTCTCTGTGGATCGACCCACAAGTGCGACAATTGATAGATCATGCACTAGCAGTAGAATTAAGACTATATAAATATCCCAACAAGTCTTTGGCACCGTTGTCAGGAAGAACTACCCACCCACCCAGAGAAAGTGCCCGGAAGAGGGTGCGGTTGAAATACTATAAAACAAAACAAAAGTGAACTTTTTGAATTATAAATAAAGTCGCTATATTACAATGAAAGATTAATCAAAACAACACGATAACATCTTTTTCTTTCATATTTCGATCTTACAAGTAAGCCAGAAACCGAAAACTTTTATAATTGTATCTATCAAACTCAAAACATACCGTCACCTCTTTGATGCTCATGTTCTTTTTCCACCGCTTCCATTTATATAATCTTGGCCAACATGACTCCTACATCTTTTTTTCATGCCCTCTTAAACCTTCAGACATTAGATTCTTCATCATCACAATACTAAATAGGTACAAATTTAATTGTTAGCTTCTAATATATCACTAACACCCACCACATGTTTGACACAATGCCTAACAAACATAAACATCAAAATCACACACAAGCTCAACTAAAAGCAAAAGGGTCATCATTTAAAGATCATAAAATTACAAACCTTACAAGATCAAGAGTCAGGAAAAAGCTCAGATCGCTCCTGCTGCTGTTGCTGCTGAGCCCTAATCTTCATCTCCTCCTCGTACTTGATCAGCCTCTCCTTCATCTTCTCCTACAAATCAAACCCATTACATCAATCACCATAAGATTGAAGGGGGAAAAACAACAAAAGATTTGGATTTGGCGAAGGTTGGTTTGCCTTGTAGCTCTTCTCGAGTCGGTGCATGACGTAGAAGCCGAGGACTCCGCCGAGAATCGTGCCCGCCATTATCCTCATGTAAGCCCATTTGTAAGATACCATCTTCTTCAAGCTCTAAGCTGCTGCTCAAAAGTGAAGACGAGTGTAAAAGAGTCGCCTATGCCCTAGCTCCTCTGTCAATGGCGTTTCCATTAGCGTGGCAATTTTGACATTAACCCCAAAAATTATTGGGTATGAGTCGCAATAGATCCAAACCCGCTATGGCTCAGCTGAGGCCCAAATTAGATTAGCCACTCTAACACAATGCACAACGTTAGGTCCAAAATAAAACTTGTAAAATAGAACATCTCAACATGCTAATCACGCTGTAAATGCAAATGAACATGCTAATCATGCTGTAAATGCAAATGGTGTGACAAAGAATTCCTTTTACATAACCAAATTTTAAAGATTTTTCATGATCATATCATATATCTTGTTGAGCTGAGTATTTTTGTTTATAATCAATGTTTAGAACACACGGTATATATTAAACCAAACAACATTTCATAGAATCAAACCAGATATTGGAGAGAACCAATAGCTTTAAATTCATAAAGGCGGGAGATTTATTAATCTTCGATTTTGTTTATATCATAATCATCTTTTCTACAAGGAATTGCCAGTTTAATTCTAATTAAATGGAAATTTAAGAAAAATAAAGGTAAAACAAAATATATATATCTGAGTCTTCATTATTGCTTTGCTTTATCTATTCTAACATCCCAGTGTTGATTTCTTGGTGATATATTGTTGGAAATGAGTAAATGATATAAGTTTGAAATAAAACTTGTGGCTCTCTACAAGTTGAGCAACTTGCCCTCTTTCCCGGACTTTCAAGTCAGATTCCTTCCTATTGCTTCTAGCCGACAGACATTGGTGACGATGACACGACCCGTGGTAGGTGGGTATTCAAATAAAGGGGAGCACCTTCATCTGAAGCTTTTCTTTTCCTCTGTGGAACCCTGGCTTCGCTTCTTGCTTCCAGTTAGCCCCGGAAGTCTAACAGGATTTTCCGGGACGCACTAGCCCCCGGCGACTGAGAAGCGTTTGAGGGCAAGCAAGTAAGAAACTGTTGTCTTTCGGTTAAGAATCCCTTGCAACAGACTTTATTAGAGTGGAGAGAGCGGAGATCCCTCCGCGATTGGAACGTGAAAGCACTTGGTCTACCTCCAAAAAGGGAACCAAAGGCCCGCAAAGAACCAGTGCCGGAAGAAAATCCGGATGCCAAGATCTCGATTATGGAACTTCTGTTCTGGACCTGATATTGGATCTCATTTTAGTCCGTTTATAGTAGTCCGGAAAGCCTCTCTCTGTGGACCCGCTGATCCGAAAGGAAACCTTTCGGCCAATTCCAATCTGACTTCAGAAGCAAAAGTCGAAACTGAAGTTTGATTTTGCTTTGACTCATAACTTATCTTCATTATTGCTTTGCTTTACACCTGAGTTTAGCATAATTTATTTAAACCACATTTTGTAACATATGATTTTTATCTTATATTATTAATTCAAAACTCAAGTCCAAAACTTAATAAAATCCACGTTTAAGAATGAATAGAAGCATTCGGAATGGTAATGTTGCACCAAGACAATTTTCAACCCAAAAAAGTCAATTTTTAACCCAAAAATTCGTCAACATGCAGTTATCAACATGGTTTCATGGCCAAACAAACATATACAGCATATTATTGTTATAAATGTGACCTAGAGCCAATTAAGCATTTGGGTTGCATATAAAATATGGGAAAATAAAGTTGTGTTATGGAGAGTGTCTTCAAAAACCTTCACTTTATTCTACTTATTATAAGAGATAATAATAATATCATTTTTTGGAGTAAATGTGAAATTGATAATTAAAATAGGTATTTTCATTTCTTTTATCGAACTCGTTGTAATATTATTGTAGCAAAATAGAATATTTATAAAAATTGATAAGCAATTATTATTATTATATATGAGAATAATGGAGAAAAGATGTCATAAGAGGGAATTTTCTCCTATAGCCTTGAAAAAATATTCCCTCACTCGTTTTTTCTAACGATCAGCATCCAGCATCTTCATCATTATCATCTAAGATATGGGTAAATCAAATTATATGTGATTCTACAACTTTTTCACCGCGTTGAATTAGTGGGTTCAAAATTAACGGTTAATTTTGAACCCATTAATTCAACGGTGATATAGTTGTAGAATCACATGAAATTAGGTGTACCCATATCTTATATGATAACGATGAAGATAGTGGATGCCGATCGTCGGAAAAAACGATGAAGGGTGTATTTTTTCGACGCCATAGAAGAAAATTCTCTCTCATACCATCTTTCCTCCATTATTCTCATATATATATATATATGAGAATAATGGAGGAAAGATGCAATAGGAGGAAATTTACTCCTGGCGTCGAAAAAACATATCCTTCATCGTGTTTTCGGACGATCGGAATGTATCATCTTCATCGTTATCATCTAAGATATGTGTAAACTAAATTTCATGTGATTCTACAACTTTTTCACCGTTGAATTAGTGGGTTCAAAATTAACGGTTTACCGATAATAGAACTTTTTACATTGCTAAATCAATTATGAAAAAGTTGTAGAATCATATTAAATTTGGTGTACCCACATCTTAGATGATAACGATGAAGATGATGCATTCCGATCGTCGGAAAACACGATGGAGGGTATGTTTTTTCGACGCCATAGGTGGGAATTCCCTCCTATGTACTCTTTCCTCCGTTATTCTCTCTCTATCTTTCTATATATATATATACACACACACACACATATATATTTTCTTTTAATGATTTTATGGACCTTTTAAAGAAAACTGTCTCTGTACTTGGGTAGGGATTAGGGTTGCGGAATTAGATTGCCATCAATAATTGAAATTACCTTAAAGGTAGCAATTGAGGAAAAAAAAAGTGTAGAGGTAAAGTTCTTGTTATAAATGTTTGTTGCAGGAGGCATAATGCCTCCATAAAAAAGTTTAAACTACCAGTATAATTCTACCATTGGATTTTTTACGTAAATACCCATCTGCAAGGTTGTAGATGTCTCATTTTAATTACCTAAAAAGCACGTGCAGTAGAATAGTTATGAAAATTTAAGAAATGCTCTCCAATTCTTGCAATTATTTGTTCACAATAATTGCAAAATATTGTGAACAAATAACTAATGATAGCTCTTAAAATTTGCTTTCGGTCATGTCCTCAGTGGCTAAATACTAGATATTTTGATAATTTCTAAATTCTTGGTGGATCAAACCATATCATTTTGCATAGAAGCTGATCGCCTAATTAAGTCCATACTAATACATGTCGAAACAGAAACAAATTAAGTCTTCATCCCCACCTTCTGGAATTTGGGGCTGGTTGCATGAATTCTTAGGCTTCTTTTGGCAACAAAGTTTCCAAAACCACAGTTTCGCTTTTAGTTAAACTGAAACCATGACTTGCATCCATGCAAAACGTGGTTCCGTAAAATTGGGGTTCGCAGAATTTAGGGTCAATTCGGGAAAGATGATATGAGATCCTAAATTAAGCCCAAAACAAATATTTAAAGCCTGGTTCCTAAATTAAGTAACTTGTTTGTTGTTGCTAACTAATGAAAGAGGTATATGAATTTTCAAAACTATCCATAGCAATCTCAAAATAGCTTGGCTAAAACCATATAAAAGGTTAAACAACCCTTTCTTCTGCTCTTATAAGAGGTAAAGATTGTGCTCTTAAATCCCCATTGCTCAGAAGCAAGGATGCTTAAGGCCTTTAACAAGCCTAAGCAGGTCAAATTCACTTTCTCCTCTCTTTGTTTGTTCTGATCAAAATTATGAGAGCCTTTCTATCATTTTAAATTATGATATTATCCTACATTTAGTTTTATATATATTGTCTATACCTAACCGGCCATTTAATTCATGATTTTTCTATGTACAGATTATGGCGCATCTCGTTGCATTGCTCGTCTTGATGATGATGTTGTCTGTCGAAGGAAGCAAAGCTGAAGAACTTCAACCGATCAAGACAATTATGGTATCTTTTATTTTTTGGTCTCTTCTTTAATTTCCTTTTATATATGATGCATATAGGTGAGGGTTGTGGTAGGCTTGTGACACCCAACGTAAAACTTTGTCACATTCTATGACATGAACCATAATAAGAATATCGTTGGGGCGTCCCCTACTCAGCGACGCGCTACATCGGATCCCGGGTGTAGTGTTAAATATGCAAGGGCTTCTAGGTCGTCGTCCAGATTCGGCGCGCTACATCGGACCCCGGGTGTAGTGACAAATAAGCAAGGGTCGTCGTCCAGAGACGGCGCGCTATATCGGACCCCGGGTGTAGTGACAAATAAGCAAGGGTCGTCGTCGAGAGACGGCGCGCTACATCGGACCCCGGATGTAGTGACAAATAAGCAAGGGTCGTCGTCCAGAGACGGCACGCTATATCGGACCCCGGGTGTAGTGACAAATAAGCAAGGATTTCATAGGATCCGTCTAGCTTCCTGGAACATAGGTTCCCTTACGGGTAGGCTAATAGAATTAGTGAAGGTGATGATTAGGAGGAGAGTTGGTATTATGTGTTTGCAAGAAACTAAGTGGGTAGGTGAAAAGAGTAGAGTCATAGAGCCTTGGGGTTATAAGCTTTGGTATACGGGTAGAGATAAAAATCGTAATGGGATAGGCATAATCATAGATAGACGGTTGCTTGAGGATGTAGTTGAGATTAGGAGAAAAGGTGATAGAATTTTACTGGTTAAGCTTATTCTAGGTGGAGAGATTCTTAATGTTATTAGTGCTTATGCACCACAGATAGGTCTTGATGACGCTAGTAAGCGTCTATTCTGAGAGGATTTAGACGAGGTGGTGCAAAGTATACCTAGTGGAGAGAAGTTATTTATTGGTGGTGATCTTAATGGACATGTAGGTACTAGTCGTAGTGGGTTTGATACTATCCATGGAGGTTTTGGTTTCGGACAAAGGAATGAAGTAGGTGACTCGATTCTAGATTTTGCTTTATCTTATGACTTGATCTTAGCAAACACCTGGTTTAGGAAAAGAGAGTCCCACCTTATCACTTTTAGGAGCGGATCAAGTGCTAGTCAAATAGACTTTTTTCTGACGAGAAGAATAGATAGAGGTTGTTGTATCGACTGTAAGGTAGTGCCAAGTGAGAGTGTAGTCACTCAACATAGACTTTTAGTTCTAGATTTTCGATTTCGAAGAGAACCTAGAAAGATTAGACGTAAGGTAGAGCCTAAAATTAAATGGTGGCGATTGAAAGAAGGTAACCAAAAGACTTTTATAGATCGTGTAGTATAAGAACCGGATTGGCAGTCGGAAGATGATCCAGACAAAACATGGAACAAAATGGCTAGTTGTATCAAGAAGGTAGTTAGAGATCTACTTGGTGAGTCGAGAGGTGGTGCTCCACCATCTAAGGACATATCATGATGGAATGAAGATGTAAAGGCTATTATTAAAATTACAAAGGATTCTTATAAAGATTTGAAGAAAAGTAAAGATGTGGAGAGATTTGAGAAGTACAAAATGGCTAAAAAGGAAGTTAAGAAAGCTGTTCGGGAAGCTAAATCTAAGGTCTACAAGAAAGTGTACGAGAAATTAGACACTAAAGAGGCTGCAAATGATATATACTGGATTGCTCGAATGCGGGAAAAGAAGACTAGAGACTTATGTGCGGTGAAGTGTGTCAAAAATGAAAATCAGAAGGTTTTAGTTCGAGATGAGGATATCAAGGAAAGATGGAGAGATTATTTTGACAAATTGTTCAATGAGAGCTTTACTAAGAATTTGGATGGACTTGTCATTCAATCTCAAGATATAAACCGTGATTTCATGCGTAAAATAAGATTTCCTAAGGTTAAAGAAGTTTTGAACAGAATGGGTTTAAGAAAAGCGGTTGGTCCTGACGGGATTCCTATCGAGATTTGGAGATGCTTAGGAGAAATATGCGTTAAATGGCTGACAGATCTGTTTAATAAGATTTGGCAGACAAAAAAGATGCCAAATGATTGGAGGAAAAGTATCCTTGTACCTATCTACAAGAACAAGGGTGACATTCAAAGTTGCTCAAACTACCGTGGAATAAAACTGATGTGTCACACCATGAAACTTTGGGAGAGAGTGATTGAACACAGGCTAAGAAAGGATATTAAGATAACAGAGAACCAATTTGGGTTCATGCCTGGACGATCGACGACAGAGGCGATTCATTTGCTTCGTCAACTTGTCGAGCGCTTTCGAGAGATGAGAAGAGATTTGCATATGATATTTATTGATTTAGAAAAAGCGTACGACAAGATACCTAGAGAGGTATTATGGGGGACAGTGATGAAGAAGGGGGTCCCCGTCAAGTATATTGACATAATCAAGGATATGTACGATAGAGTAGTGGCAAATGTCAGAACTTGCGGCGGCTTAACGAGTGATTTTCCGATTATTATTGGTTTACATTAAGGATCTGCATTAAGTCCATTCCTGTTTACCATCGTGATGAATGAGCTTACTAGAACTATCCAAGATGAGATACCTTGGTGTATGCTATTCGTTGATGATATTGTTCTAGTAAATGAGACGAAAGCAGGGTTTAATGCCAAATTGGAATTATGGAGACAAATATTGGAATCTCAGGGATTCAGATTGAGCAGGTCCAAGACAGCATATATGCACTGCAAATTTAGTAGCCAGAGAAGTCAAAACCATATTGGTATAACATTGGAAGGGCAAGAGATATCACCGAGCGACCAGTTTAGATATCTAGGTTCCATCATCCAAAAGAATGAGAAGATCGATAGTGATGTTAATCATAGGATCCAAGCTGGTTGGTTGAAATGGAGGAGTGCAACAGGGATTTTGTGTGATCGTAACTTTCCGTTAAAATTGAAAGGGAAGTTTTATCGGAGCGCTATTCGGCCTGCCTTATTATATGGTACATAATGCTGGGCTCCTAAGAAGCATCATACACAGAAGATGCACGTAGCGGAAATACGCATGCTTCGTTGGATGTGCGGTAACACTAGAAAAGATAAGGTGCGAAATGAGGATATTCGTGCAAAAGTTGGTGTAGCACATGTGGAGGAGAAGATGCGGAAAAACCGGCTAAGATGGTTTGGTCATGTGCGACGCAGACCTATGGAAGCACCGGTTCGACGAGTAGATACTCTCGATATGGGCAATGGCAAAAGGGCAAAAGGGAGACCGAAGAAAACATGGATGGAGGTGATACGAAACGATATGGTTGCTAAAGGACTCAATGAAAGTATATTGTTCGATAGAAGTGAGTGGAGACAGCGGATCCATGTGCTGGACCCGGCGTGTTTCTCATGTTGGTTCATGTAGCCTACCCCATATGCTTGGGATAAAAGGCTCAGTTGTTGTTGTATATGATGCATATAGGTATTTTCTTTTACATATTAAATTATTCATCTCTCTAGAGCGAAGAAGGCGATATCATGGACTGCATGCATATATGCGCACAGCCGGCCTTCAAAAATCCTTTATTAAAAGATGTCAAGATTCAGGTTTGCCTCTATTTATATCCCCAATCCACATGATCACTTTCAGGGTGAATTGCACAAAACATCCCTGCAGTTTACCTATGTGCACTTGTACCCCCTCAAGCGGTTCATTAGCACGCTCGCTATTCATCGACCAAAACTCTTAAAAGCCCTCAAATTCAACTCTGGAAATTTGTCAAATTTAATTTCCAGAACTTGTTTGTGTTGTATAGAGTAGAATGTGGGTATTCGTCGATAATCAGAGGGAGTGTTTGCTCCAATAAATCACTTGAAGGGATATCAAGTGCTATATGGCGTAAACTGCATTGGGTTTTTTGTGCAATTAGGTAATAATATTTGTAACAAACTTTTGGTGTTGTGCATGCATCAGATGAGTCCCTCCAATAATACGACGGATTCTTCATCTCAACATATCCAACAAAACTGGCATAAAAGCGGAAGTTGCCTGCAAGGAACAATTCCCGTTGCTAGAAAGGATCACAAGCAGCACTTGAGCATGAAGTTAGATGTTTGAATGAATGATAACCGCAAAGTTGTTTTGGCAGAGGTAAAATTTACAGATCAAAAATATTAACGACGGATTAATAAATTTTATTGAACTAATATATGTTTTGTAAGAAATCTCTAACGTGATTTTATGATAGCACGCATATGCATATGCAAATGCATATGATAGAATGGAATCAGAAGGACGAGAGCAGAAATTAGCATCTGGAATACGAGTGTAGAACGGAGTGATTCGAGCGAGAACTACATACTTATTGGAATGGATGGTCATGGCAGAACTGAAGATATGAACTATTGGGTGTCTATGGGTTGGCGAGTAAGTTCTCTTCCTTACTGTTCTATATTAATTAACTACATTCGAAAAATTTAAAAAATGTGATTTTTTTTGGCTTTAGTCATTGGATTTTCTCTTTTGTTATTATTGTTCTGCATGTTTTTTTATTAACTCTTCTCATGTGGGTAATTGTTGTCTGTAATTATAATACTTGCTTGAATGCCATAATTTTGGTCTGCTATATATACGTGTACTTGTGATTTTCTTGTGATAGGTGTCTCCCTATTCTTGTTATTTGAAGCTTACAGTTTTTTGGTGAGTTTCTTACATTGCAAATCTTTGTTTCTTGATTCATTTTATTTTTTTGATAAAAAAATCTATACTAAATTCTGTATGAAAATAATCATTGTATAAAATTTTCAACAATTTTGCTGCTGCCACTTATCAAGTTCTTCATTAATAATTCTAGTATCTCCTGATGATTAACTTCTACTATTCATATATTTATTTATATATTTTGTGCCAAAAAAAGGGTTTTTGTGCATCCCTTCATTAAAGGCAACTGCATTGTGTATTTGTATATTTTGTGCATCCCTTGCTACAGGTTAATTAGTTAAAAATTGCTAAGGGTTGTGCTTATGTGTGAATCTTCCAGAGTTATCACAAACTTCCTATGCTTCTAATTGAATCAAAATACACATTTATTCCTTTGTTCATATCTTGGATTATATTATTATTTTTTTTATCTTTTCTTATATGAAGAATCATATTCATATGGGAATCCATTAATAAGTTGCAGCAACAAATTAACTGAAGAAAGTCTGTCCAACTATTTCATTTTGTATAATTTTTTGCCCTCATTTATTCCATATTGTAATTTTGTAGGTTGCTCCTAACGATTATTTTCAGGATATATTTTTAAATTTTTTAAATCTTGATTTCTTAAACTTTTTAAATTTTGATTTCTTAAACTTTTTAAATTTCAGGATATATTTTTTAACTGGAGGGTATATATTAATGAAGAAGAGCTAGGATACTATCCCATTTGTACGGGGCAGAGGTAGCTCAGTGGGGAGGGGCAGTGTACAGAACCAACCTCGACGGAAGGCACAGCAACACGCAAATGGGAAATGGTGACTTTCCAGTTGAAGGTAGCCCGAGATCTGCACAAATCATAGGAATCTACGTTTTCACAAACAAAGGTCTGGACCGCCACGGTCCTGAAGGGATCAGGGCAACCAATCCAACATGCTATGATGCACGATTTTTCGAACAACAAACCCCCAGAGGCATGTACTTAGTGTTTTACAGTGGGCCCGGAGGCAAAGATCCTAACTGTTCGATCATCTACAGCGGCAGACACGCAAAGACCATAACCATGTGGTGTTTGGGGGTTTACTGTCTTTTACGGCTTTTGTTTTAGAGGTTGTCTTGTAGATGCATGGCTTCTTCCGAACTGAGCTAACTATACTTGATTGTTGACCATTTGCTTGATATGGTTATTACTGTTCTATAATGAAGTTAATATGAGATTTTAATCCCTTCATGTTTTAAATTTGTTCTATTTGACTGTATTCTGTTTAAGCTGTTGCACCCTGTTAGCTGATGGTGAATAATACTTTTTATCTCATGAGGAAGTTATATATATATATATAAATATTCATTATACCTCCTTTTTCCATGTATAATACATAACTTCTGCTTGTGTAATGTGTAATCACAAGAGTCTTAAATCTATTGCAATGCTCTTCTAATGACTCCTTTTCGATGCAGAATCGTCACAATAAAAACTAATTTGCATTGTTGCCGGAGTAATTAGTGCGAATTCGTTTCGATAAGAAAAGTTCATGCTGTTATGTTGCTTGAAGTCTTGTTCATATTTGAATCATTTGAATCAGTTTATCAAAATGGGAGTTTGAAGTCATGCTGAGAAATTAAATGAAAATTTTAAGGCTCGTTTAAATGGTAAATAAACCTAAACCGGATTAATGACCGCCTAGTCTCTACTATATTAATGCCAAAGTTGGGGTGTACGGAGCACGTGCAAAAGAAACCTCTCTATTTTTTGTCATGTTAATAATGCTGATATGTCAAAATATGAGAATTTTAATTTTAATTTAAACAGAAATAAAAAAAAAATCAAAGAATTTTAGGCTTTACTGTTGCAATACATTCTTTAACAAACTCTCTACAATCAAAACAAATTTGAAATTTTCCATATCAACTTTTCCACATATCTCTTCAGGTCAACCTGACAAAAATGGCATGCATCTTTCTAAATTACTATTCAGGAATCAATTGTCATTTGAAGAAATACGAGATAGAGATGGTAAGAAGAAGGACGTCCAGCTATCCCCTCCCCCACAAAAAAAAGAATAAAATATTAGTTTGAAGTTATTAATCGTGTATGGTTACTGTTTCGTTTTTTCACATGTTGTATCAATTGGAACAAGCAGAAGGTTGATGATTTCTCTCTCTTTCTCGACTTATTGCTTTTAGTTTCTAATATGTAATGGTTTTATGTAAAGAAGTTGGTAATTTTTTTCATAAATATTTGTGCATACAAATAAAATATGTCTAAAATGAAAGAAGAAGAAAAAAGAAGAGAAAAATAAAAGAAGGAATATAAGTGAGTACTCATATCTTTTACCTTTTATCGCATTCTAAGTTTATGAATTTTATAAATTATATAATAATTTTGACGATAAGTGCATTTTCAAAGAGACATGTCACATGATTTTTCTTTATATAGAAGTTCAATATATATTTATGTATGAAAACGAAGGAATGAAATGTTTGATATGCTTTATTTTGTATAAAACGCGCATCGCATGTGGTATTTGTAAATATAATTATTCTGATAACAATTTTTTAAGAGCAAAATACACTCCTGAGGAAGAGTACAGAATTTGAACCTCAGAGATCAGAAAGGGGGTTGCTGGATGCGTGGGCGAAATCTCAAAAGCCGAGAATTTTATTTTTTATTTTCGCTCTCTTCTGCCGCCTCAGTAATTTGGTTGCTGCTTCGTTGGAGTCGTCTTCGAGTTCTTGATGCGATGGAATATTCGGGAGAAATCCTTCGTCAAATTTCATCGTTTAAGATCAAATCGATAAGGTAATTTTTTAATTTGGATTTTGAAATTTTATAGAAATTTTGCTGTATAATTTAGTAGTTTGTTAGCTATGGTGATGTGAGATTTTCCCCCAATTCACCATTCTTTAGGGTTTTTTATCAGCGAAGAAAGTGATTGATGTTGATGTTGATGTTGAATAGAGGAATTAATCTAATTTCCATTGGCATGTGTTTATTTTGCAATAGAAATCACGTGTTGCATTATTAATCTAATGGCTTACCTTCAATTTTCACACTCTTTTTGACCATATGATGCTCATAATATCCTCAGTTGAAGGGAATGTTCTCATTTGTTTTTAGGGTTTGTATCATAGTCATAGCTAGGGTTGTTGCCTGATTTAGTTAAAGTTGGAAGGGCAATTACAAGACATTGTATTTGACTTGGCTTCAAGAAGATAGTTGATCAAAGATGTAGAATTTCTTCATACTTAGTATTTTTAAAATATTAACGGTGAATTAATATGCCAAAATGCGCATAATTCAAGCTAATAATAAGAGATTCATTGGTACAAAGCAATTTCATATTTCACAAATTAACTAGCTAGCTCACATTTCATCTTAGATATAAATTAAGGCTAAAAAAGCCCCAAGCTGTGTTCTGTAGCTTGAGTTAGATGACAGATAATACATGGACATATTAAATTGTTGACGCCATATATCAAGTGCCAATTTAGATTTTTTGGTCTCGCATATGAATGCATTATGCAATACATGGCATGCCGAAATTTCTTTGATATGTTAAAAGGTGTATGCATGTAACTTATAGGTCTTGCTGTTTGAATCTTCAATAGACATTGATCGGGGACACATCTCGTTTATTGAAATATCCTTGCTTTCTAGACTATCAGAGGGCGGTCTATGATTCTCCGTTTATGTGTAATACTTCTACATAAGCTCTGCCTGCTCATGCTTATTTTTGTTGTTTGGCTGGGGAGAATGAGAATAAGAGGGGAAGGGTTTGCTCGTGCTATTTTCTTGATACCGCCATTTTCCTTGTGATGTTAACATAATCAAAAGCTAGAAAAGTATATGACATGTTCAGTTAAGAATGAATACCGTGCGATAATTTAATTTCCGAATATCCGGAGATTCCATTATACCTTCTAACCCCCTTCTTGCAAAATTGAAGCATATGATATTTACAGACATAGATTCATACAGCCGAAATTTCACCGGATTAAAGAAGTCTTTATGACACGGAAAGCAAGCAATATTGACTCTATAACTATGCTCCGTGAATCAATGTGAAGAGATGGTGAAGGTTAGAGACTTGTTAAGCCAAGTTTTCCAACTCCCTTTCCTTCCTAAATTACCATCTACCAAACCATCCACCGGGCGTTTCTTGCAAATCAAAAAGTTTCTACCACCATTAGACCCAATTGCCTCTGAAGACTTGAGGGCTCCACCAAAACTAGCATGATGAAGACAGAATTCACCGGATTCGTGACCAAGAACAGGACGTCGGTATTCTCGAGCATAGACTTTGAGCACGCTGCTAATGACAGATTTAACGGATTCCTCCTTGTTCACTAGCAATCTAATAGGCCCGGAACTTCCTTCAACATTAACAACAATGAGTATGCGGCTGCTGCCGCTCTTTATCTGCCGCTGTCGCTTCTTGCTAATCTTGTTCAGATATTGCGACTTGGGCAAGGGAGATGGGACTAGAGACATTTTGAGGAACTGCTTAGTGAAGTTGTTGGGAGCTTAGGCGAATAGATGATAAGAGAACAAGAGCATATAAATAGAGGCGAGCTTTGATAAGCTAAGTCCAGTCTAGTTCGGCTGCCGCTGCTTTTATCACTACAGGACAATAAAATGGTGGCTATGATCTCCTATTCATGCCGCGGTTATCCAAATTCAATGCATCACATGCTTGCTGGCCTTTATTTATTTAGGCATGTGCTGTCTAAATTATTTACACATAATTCAGGTCTTGCACACATGAGAATCTTGTTTTTGACCCCAAACAGGTTTTACAAAATGGCACTTTGCACATTCCATGCCTCATGTGCTCATTTCTTTTGCACATGAGCCATGAGCTTTACAAAAATTTGACTTTAATTATGCCCATTTTTCTTACGTTTATTCATAAAAATTACATCAAAATTATTTATTACATGATTTTTATTTTGGCATGGGAGTGGCCGGCCACGGGGCTCGATTTGGGCATGGGCCCACTTGACCTGGGCTTGGGCCCGCTTACTTGGAGTTGACTTTGACTTTGACTTGGTCAACCGGGATGTAATTTTTGACCTCAACTGGTTGGATTCGCAGCAGCGGTTCACCGTGGGATGCTCCGGTTCTTTTGGTCAAGAAGAAAGATGGCACGCAGAGAATGTGCATCAACCATCGAGAGTTAAATCAGGTGGCCATCAAGAATAATTACCCAATTCCTCACATAGGCGAATTATTCGATCAACCCAGTGGCGCGAGAATATTCTCGAAGCTGGATTTGCGATCAAGGTATCACCAAGTTCGGATGAAAGCAGGAGACATTTGCAAGACAACATTCCGAACTCGATATGGGCATTACGAGTATTTAGTTATGCCATTTGGAGTTACTAACGCACTGGCGATATTTGTGGATTTGATGAACCAAATCTTTTTACCATTTCTAGATCAGTTTGTGGTGGTATTTGTTGATGATATTCTGGTCTATTCGAGGTGTAAACAAGAGCATGAAGAACACTTAAGAATCGCACTACAGATGTTGAAACAAGAAAAGCTATATGCTAAGATGAGCAAGTGCGAGTTTTGGCTCGAAGAAGTGAAGTTCTTGGGTCATGTTGTATCCGAAGATGGAATTGCAGTTGATCCCGAAAAGATTGCATCTGTTTACGATTGGCCGATTCCAAAGAATGTAGAGAAGATTAGAAGTTTCCTTGGGCTTGCTGGATACTATAGAAGGTTTGTGGAGAACTTCGCTCGGATAGCAGAACTCTTAACCAAACTAACACGAAAGGAGGTACCGTTTGTTTGGTCCGAAAAGTGTGCGTTAGTTTTTGATGCGCCAAAGCAAAGGTTGACAACCGCTCCTATTTTAATAGTGCCAGATGGTTCCAGAGGATTAGTTATTCACATCGACGCATCTAAGAAAGGCTTGGGATGTATTTTGATGCAGTATGAAAAGATTGTAGCTTATGCTCGAAACAGTTGACTCATAAGAAGAACTACCCAACTCACGACTTGGAACTAGTAGCAGTTATTTTTGCACTAAAAATTTGGAGACACTATTTATTGGACGAGAAATTTGATGTGTTTGGAGATCACAAGAGCCTAAATATGTGTTCATACAGAAATAGCTCAACATGAGGCAACGTAGATGGTTGGAATTGATGGCCGACTATGATCTTGATCCAAAATACTATCCGAGAAAAGTTAATGTAGTACCGGATGTTTTAAGCCGGTTGCCAGCGATACGAATGTTGACTTCACAGGAGGAGATTATAGCGGACTTTCAGAGATTCAAACTGGAGCTCGTACTACCAGATTTTTCGGAACAGTTGATGCAGTTGCAAGTACAATCATCATTGATTGATAGTATTAAGACATCGCAAGTGCACGATCCTAGATTGCAGAAATTTCGAGGACAAGTAGAGGCAGGGTTTCGAACGGATTTATTAATTCATGAAGATGGTTTTTTGAGGTGTGAAAGTCGTTTGTGTGTGCCTAAAAGAGAAGTCGTTTGTGTGTGCCTAAAAGAGAAGTACGTGAAGAAGTCGTTTGTGTGTGCCACTAGTATGATCTGCATCATAATCCTGATAGTCAAGTACTCATCCTAAGGGCTTTATCAACATGTAATAGAGAGACAATAAGTGTACATGTTAAGATAAAGTGCAACCAGATAGCATACTGTCATGTCGAGCAAGAAAGTCCTCCCTATATATGTCCAAGCATCCACTACAATATACATCACATATACAGTAATGGCCTCTAGAGCATACGCATAACTAACGTTATTTGGGCATTTTGAATGGAATGTTATGCCATTTGGATTAAAAAAAATACGCCTTCAGAGTTTCAAAATATCATGAACTCTATTTTTAATCCTTACACGGAATTCATCTTATCATATATAGATGATGTTTTAATCTATTCTGATAATATTAATCAGCATTTTAGACATTTGAATATCTTCAAACATCTTATTATAAAAAATGGATTAGTTTTATCTGCTCCTGAGATGAAGCTGTTTCAAACAGCAATTAGATTTTTAGGCCATAACATTGATAATGACACCATTGTACCAATTGAAAGAAGTATAGAGTTTGCTTCTAAATTTCCAGATTATATTCCTGAAACAAAGCAACTACAAAATTTTTTAGGTGCTTTAAATTATATGGCAGATTATTATAAAAATCTGGCTATTGATGCAGCCATTTTATATAACAGGCTAAAGAAAAATCCTTTACCTTGGACAGATGAGCATACGAAAGCTGTTCAAAAAATAAAACAAACGGTTCAAAATCTACCGTGTCTTCATATTGCAAATCGTAGTTGGCAAAAGATTGTTGAGACTGATGCCTCCAATATAGGATATGGAGGAATTTTAAAACAGGTCAATCCTAGTAATAACAAGAAGATACTTGTTAGATTTACTTCTGGAAAATGGAATCCAGCACAGTTGAATTATTCAACTATCAAGAAAGAAATTCTTTCTATTATTAAATTCATTTATAAATTCTATGACGATTTATTAAATCAAAAGTTCTTGCTAAAAATAGATTGTAGTGCAGCAAAGTCTGTCTTACAAAAGGATGTTAAAAATTTAACATCAAAGCAAATATTTCCTAGATGGCAAGCTGAATTAGCCGTATTTGATTTTGATATAGAATATATTAAAGGCACTGATAACCGACTTCATGATTTTCTTACCAGGGAATTTCTACAGGATTCTGCTATCAATGCAGAATCTCTCGAGGGGTCAAGACCCAGGCCGAGGCCAAGGAAGGGGAAGGAATAATATTCCTAACAACTCCTTTTATGCAAATTGGATTAAAATGCAAAAGCCAAAAAGATTCGATCTAGAATCAGAGGCGTCATACGCCCAATCTGAATGGAAAATGCCTAACAAACTGGCAAAGAAAAATGTTTATAACACTCGACAAGAAGAAGGATCATCATCCTTAGCAGGAAATTTTCCTGAATAAAAACGGTCTTATAAAATGGCTACTGAAAGTACAGAAGAAGATTATATCCAGAAAACACTTCTGAACAAATTATTTGTCTAGAATGAGATAATATCTCTAGGATGAACGATCCATGGTCTCTTAAAGAAAAATATATCGAGACCACGGCTTATGCTACACCAGCAGGAAAGACAAGACAGGTGTACGAAGCCCTGTTGACAGTTTCCAGTTCTATGAACATTAAACACTATTACCCTAATGGAAAAGAGGGGGGGGGGGGGGAATTATAAATTTCTCTAAGGTCATAATAAAGAAGATCTATAGCCCACAAGAATGGGCTTTACATCCTAATAGGACCAGATCGTTCAAATTGGGCGATGCAAGACATGAATGTAATTACTGGGATTATATCCAAGCATTTAACAATTTTCTTTATTATGAAAATCCAGGAAGAAAACACTCCTGGTTTATAACGATCAGACCAGATATTATAAAATCTGGTATACCTAATTGGTTCATCCAATGGAGGCAAAAGATGGGGGCAGAATTAAGCATATTGTCCAAAGCCATAATTGATCTTTTTATTCCTTGGATGAAATCTCATCCAAGATTTCATAACACCGATGACACCTCTATCAAAGAAGGGGAAGGAACGTTATACTACTTTATAGAGAACGAAATTCCTTTTATATTGAGATGGACGATAATTGCGGAATTAAACAAAATGAATATATATCCCTGTTCTATGTCGAAAATTCCTTATAAAATGGTGGACAAGAATTTTAGAAGAACAAAAAATAGTTGAAATAAAAACAACTATTAAAAATAATAATGATATTCTGAACAATACGATTAATAAGGAATTGGCTACAGAAAATCCTATGCACAAATTGAAGATATCCTTTCAGAGAAAGTATCCAAACATTTCTGAAGAAGAACTGATGAAACGCTGTTTAGAACACATGGAAAAACAGTTCGAGCAGATTTTCGACACTTCAGATACAAGTTCGTCAGTATCTGACAAGACCACTAAATCAGTGGAAATGAAGGATAATTTTCAAGACCAGGCCCAAGATCCAGAAGAAGATTCGAGATCGGCAGATCGGCTATGGGATGATCTCATGGGTTCACCATTGGGCCAAGTAAAAACGGACTCAATATTGAGCCAAAACAAAGGAAAAGCCCTAATGAAAAAATAATAAAATTGAGATCCAAAAGGCTCGATAATAAAAGATCCTTCCTAAATAAATAATCCTAACCAAAAAATATACGACTGCAAAAGATTCGAGCACACGATTTTTGGCAGGATTTCGCCAGTACATAGTATTGGAAAACCAGCATGGTTTCGGCTGCAATTATTCAGCACACAATATCGGGAAAACCAGCACATGGTTTTGGCTGTGGGACCCACCCACTTTTTATAAAAGATAACTTTATTAAAAGTTAACGGCCGACAAAAATAAAGGAGGACAACTCATTTGAGACAGCTCACAAAGACAATGCATGGATTCCAGAGTCTTCTCAAGCCCACTCCTAATCTATAAAGAAGGATGCAGAGTTCATAAAGGAGGCATTGAAAAACAAAACCTTCTCTTCTCCTCTTGTAATCTCCTCTGATAATTTGTAATAGTTTCTAAGTTGATAAATAAATATTTTAGTTTTATCTAGGTGTAGTCTCCATTGCCCAGAGCAAGACTCCTTCTTCCTCATCTTTTTCTATATTTTCTTGTTATTATTGATCCGTGAAACTCTTTTGGATGATAAAGATACACATTTGCCTTATGCTTGTTTAGATGGAGTAAATTTATCATTGTAACTTGTGAGAGGTCTTCTCTTTCTATGGACATGAGGCCGTAAAAGCCATTATAACAAACGAAAAAATATGCAGCAGTTTGTATGAATTTTCAAGCAAATATTTACTCACAACTAATAACAACTCTTAAAAAAATTTGGTTGCGAAAAATTGATTGCTTGTTTAAGTCCATACTAATAGTTATAGGAACAGAACCAAAATATCAACCCCAGTTTCAGGGATTTGGGTTTGGATGCATAAATCCTTCTTTTGCATTTTCATAATGATCATCTTGTTTGTTAAAATTACAGCTATCATAATCGCTCGTAACAAGGGCGCATCACTCATTCAGTCATAACTGTGTGTGTCGATGTGTTCAAACCAGCTCAATCGGTTATAATGATTGTCTTGCTGCAGTATTTTTTCATGCATGCATTTGGGTCACACTGAAACTCCATAAATTTGAATGCCATGAATGCTCAAGGTCCTACATCCTACATTTTATATTTTACTGTAGATTCAAAGGTATCAACCTCCAACTATTATCCTAAACTTTGATGTAATGGCACACTTTTTACTTTTTTCTATGGCAATTTCACTGCATTTACCACCTCATGGAAAAAATGCATACTGTAGCAAATCTTTTTCATCTTGACTGATTGTATCTCAAACTCCTGTAAAATGCCATCCTTATTTTTCACTGAAGGATTGATCACTATTATTGATTTTTTTTTCATTTTTTTAAAAATAATTTTGCTTAATTCTTGTGATGCAGAACAAACCTAACAGGACCTTTTCCTTGAATCAGAAGCAATTGAGAAACTACAAGCATATCAAGCCTGACAACGATTCTTTTTGCTCTCACTGACATTATTCAAGTAACGAGTTTATTATCCTGAGGAACTACTGTTTCAAACCAAAAATATAAAAAAATAAAAATTCAGCACACTTAGTGAGTAGTCTCTTTATTTATTCAATGCATTTGAAAGAATTCATTGATCAAGGGTCACAAACAGATTAAGTAGTAGTGTAGTATACTGCATCAAAGGTGCAGAGGAATTTCTAACCTTTTTTCCATTCTATGTTTAATTCAAATCAGAATTAACTTATATGATATGCCAGCTGATTATTATGCGTAATCATTTTTTGTCCTTTTAGAATGTTCATTTTTTTCATACGAAATATATCATAAAGTTCTATGACCTATTATCGATTCAATGTTTATTCTCTTAATTATATAGAATATTTAGGTTAATATAATGTTCCATGGAACATTGGTATTTATTTTCCAATGTAATCAAATCTATAAATAGAAAGGGTAAATTTCATAAAGCACCATTGAACTTTCTTGATTTTTGAGGTAGTGGACTTTTAAAATGCCATATACCCTCCTGAATTATATTTCTTTCTTTCATAAATAAAGGGTTTTTTTGTCAGCAAATGCCGTGCGCCATTTATTTTAGGGCTATTCAGTTCATTGTAAACGCTATTCTTGGGTTATTTAGTCCTTTCATGCTACATTGCTCCATAAAATTTACCCATAAGGAAACATATATAATGGAGATCAAGAATAGCTTTAGAAGAGACCAAATAAACGGCCGAAATTGGATTGATAGATATGCTCCTTAAAATAGGACAAAAAAGCCACCAATTTACAGCTTGGCAATAGGTACGGCAACCTTAGGTGGTGAGTACAAATGAAATTGGCCCCATGAGACTCTGTATTGATCTTTGTCTCACCATTGCTGCTGCCAAAATTAGTCCCATCTTCTTTGAACAAAAATTACAAATGAATATATGGGAAGATGCCGTAGAGTATAAAACCGTGGCAAGAAGATCATAAGTTGAACGCATGCAACCACCAACAGAAAGGAAGAGAGAGATGGCCATATTGTTTATTTAGGAGAAATGACGGTCCTGCATGGATCTAACCTTATAACATAAATCATGTGATGTTATTGAATCAAACTAGTGTGTGTCGGTTTTTATTGAAAGTTTCATTGCCTTAAAATGCGGGTGTTAGCACCATCTTGGCCAAGCTTATCTCAACCGAGGTTTGATGGTTTAGTATGAAGTTTTTGGCAAAAATGAAGGCACTTAATTTTTTCCATCAAGAATCTCAAAAGCATAACGAAGCTTCACTTGCCAAGCACGTTCTGAAAAGCTGGTGAGCTTTCCATCCAAGCACAATTTGGTGGAGGCCAAGTGCAGAGCAGGGCATGAAACATAAACTACTACAAATGCCACCACTTCACACATCAAACAAATGCCATCCCCATTAGAACTCAACGCACCTTTAGAACAATAATAAGAGCTTCTAGCCTCATGTGGACCAATCTCTATCTCATTCTGTCTCAAATAAGAAAATTCCCATAGCTTTCTCTCAACATCAAGGCGGAAGAGGAGGAAATGACCCGACCCTGGCCCCCTCAGATAGAACCCATGTTTTATTCTTAAGAAAATTCCAAACACCCAACAATCACATGCTTTGTCTCTGGCCTCTCCTCAAATCTTTACTCAATTTCAGCAACCACGGCCATTTGTTTGCATCCCTCCATTTCTAACACTAAAAAATGCATTCCCCTTCTTCATTTCTGAAAATGGCTCCATCACCTATCCCTCTTGCCGCCATTCTCTTCAACTTACTCCTGCTGCTTCATCCTTCAATTCAACAGGACCGACCGGAATCCTTAGACCCAACAGAGGTCCAGGCTCTCTCCAATATCCGAAGGGATCTCCGCGGCCTCCCGGGCTCAAGTTTCTTCTCTACTTGGGATTTCTCTCCTTCGTCAATCAACCCATGCTCTTCATTTTCAGGCGTCTTATGTGCTTTAGACCCTGCAACCTCTACCCTTAGGGTCTCGGTTCTAACCCTGGGCACCGGCCTCTCAGATTCCCCGGGCTTAACTGGATCTCTCTCAAGCTCAATCTCCAGTCTCGCTTTCTTAACTGAACTGGTGGTTTATCCTGGCAGGATCTCAGGCCCAATCCCTGCCGAAATCGGTCTAAAATGCCGTAGCCTTCGCCTGATTTCCATATCGAACAATCTCATTTCAGGCCAGATCCCTGCTTCTTTTTCTAGCCTCACCGAGCTCCACACTCTTGATTTGAGTCACAATAGGCTCGCTGGCTCAATCCCCGATCCCCTTCTCTCGTCGCTACCCAACCTCAAATTTCTAATCCTGGCATCTAACAATCTCTCTGGTTCATTGCCGGCTTCTTTATCATCCGCCGCTCTTTTTCATATCGACCTTTGTGAAAACTCCTTCTCGGGGACTTTACCTCCTCTGCCTTCTTCTCTCCGATACATCTCGATCGCCTTGAACTCGTTTTCGGGGCTGATAAATGCAGCATTCTCCAATGAGCTGTCTGATTTGAATTACATAGATTTCTCTATGAACGGATTCACCGGAAAAATCCCTACCACAATCTTTGCATTGCCTCAGCTATACACGATTCTCTTACAGAGGAACCTTCTCTCGGGCCCGCTGATGCTGCCCGAATCGGCGCCGCCGCCGCCGTGGCAAGTTGTGGATTTGAGCCATAACATGATCAGCGGCGAGGTTCCAGCTGAGCTTTCCGTAGCCAAGAGTTTGTTCTTAAACAGCAATAAATTGATTGGTGTTGTACCCGGAGAGTTTGCAGAGAGGGTGTATAATGGTAGCATGACTACATTTTACGCGCAGCATAATTTTCTCACCGGTTTTCTGCCTCCGGGCCAGCCGTGGGGACCGCTGCCAGAGTCGGTTTCGGTGTGCTTGTCGTATAATTGCGTGGATTTGCCGGAGGCGATGGAGAGTGGGTGCCCTGCTAATGCCGGGACTATGCAGTCAAGACCAAGAGAGCAATGCCCAAGTTATGGCTAGCTTTCTGAATTTAACCGTATCACAATTGGGGTTTGGATTATAATTCTTCTTTTTTCTTAGGATAGATTACACTAAACGGCCTTTTAAGCATGAGCGCTTTTTCAGTTTGATTTCGATTCAACTTTTATATGTGTGGGATATTAGCCTTGTTATTATATTTTGATAATCGGTTAATAAAGTTGTTTTTCTCCTCCCTTGCAAAAGGGATGTGTGTGATCTTTCTGTTGTTGTTACTTGTTTGTTTCATAGTTTGAGAATCTTGGTTTTGTGTTTGCATTTTGGTTTTTCTTGCTGCTTCTTTGATGCTTGGGTTTGCAGTTGGATGATCATTGAGTGTGGCAGAAAAATGTATATTTTGATATCAATGATTACTTTGTACTGTGAAGAAAAAGTTAAAAGGCTGATAACTTTTTTTTCTGATGCACTTTCCAGGAATTGTTCTTTGATGTCTCAGTTTCAGACTTCACATGCTTTGGGGATAGATGCAGGTGTGTTCAATATTGTGTTTTTGTTTTGGCTGTTGGGCATAATTATGTTAAAAGCTGAGAAAAATAATTTACGAAGTTGAAAATGAATGCTTACCTGCTTTTACTCTAATTTGTTTTTCTATTGAAAATTGCAAATTGAGTACATTTTACTAGGGCTGTTAAAAAAAAGCTCAAAGATCGGCTCGAGCTCGTTTGATAACTAAATGATCCGAGCTTGAACAAAAATCTAAGCTTGGTAAAATAAATTCACGAACTCGAATATGAACACGACAGGCTTGAGCTCGACTCGTGTGTTTAATCTCAGCTTGTTTAAGGCTCATGTAAAGCTGAATAATTTATATCTTATTTGGTATTTACTACGATTAAATATATGATTACTTATTCTTAAATTTAGGTTATAATTATTAGCTTGTTGATGTTAACTGGGACTTGCGTCATGATAAATATTGAATCAAATATTGTTATGCTAAAATACATTATAAACTTTAAATTTTGATGAGAAAGTTCAAAACAAGTTTTAAACTTGTTTATTTAATTATAATTAATTCATTTCTTGCTGCCCACTTTGTCAGATATAATATTAAGCATTTACAGTGATACGATGTTTTTTATGGGCTCTATGAAGACTCGGCTCGGACTCGTTTGATAAATAAACGAGCCAAATTTAAACCAGTTAAGCTCGTTAAAATAATCGAGTCAAGCCAAACAACCTCAAGCTCGGCTCGTCTGGCGCATTTAAAAATCCTAATCTTTACCGAAGAGGAAAATGGCTTAGAGGGCGTGCTCATGACCATTTATTGATAATGCTCCTCGGGAAATGTTCTGAGCACATTCTCAAAACTAGAAATCGTAGCATGTGCAAGAAACTCTTGAATATTTTTTCTAAAATCAAACAATATAAGCATATATAAATCATATGTTTAAACCCATGGAAGAAAACAAAATTAAGAAATATTTAGATGTTCACAGGGTAAAAAATACATAGATACACACAACATTCACGCGTGTTTAGGATCGAATCTGGACATACGTATTTAATTAAAGAAAGAAAGGGGGAATGGGAGATACCCTGCACGTGTGGAAGCTCGAACACGAGACCTCTCACACTGCATGCCCATGCCATAACAAACTGGCCCATGAGATGTGGCCTACCCGACTCCTATGGTTGCATGGTTAAAAATAAGTAAACTGACCAAACTCTAATTAGATTTTACATGGTAAATTTTAAAATTAGAAGAAAGGACATATGACATCAATTGAGATCAATTGTAAATCTCTCGAAGATCTTAGGAGTATACATGGCAACAGTACCCATCATGGAAAAGAGGTAATAATATGCATGACACTAGGGTGCAAGCAGGAGATCTAAATTGCTGGCTTACCATCTACTTGTTTGCTTCACATCATGATGAGGGTGGGGGCTCCAATTGCTGTGCTCATCAAATATGTTTAGCCATTACTCTTGCTCGAGGAGTGGCATGCTTACTCATTACCATAGTAGGAAACATCCTTTTAATGGATGAAACCTGTTTTATATATGATGTTTCCCATTACTTCCAATATTATAAGTTCAATTCTAGCTAGTGTGATTTTGTTAAAGCCAAAGCATGGATTTGAATTCAATGCATGGACTCGTATTTTAGCACGTATAATTGGTATTCTGCTATTTAAATAAGAGAAAAAGGAATCTCAAGTGTGTCACATGAGAGGATTTTCTTTTATGGCGTCGAAAAAGGCCAAAGCTTCACCAATTTTTTCAACGTTCAGCATCCACCATCTTCATCTTCATCGTGCAAGACGTGGATATACCAAATTTGATATGAATCCAATATCCTTTTAGGGGGTGCAAAATCAAGGTTGGCATAAATATTGATGCTTCAATGTGGGAAAATAGATGAGCAGGTTTGAAATTTTGAATTTAATATTAAAACATTTTAATAAGTTGAAGATGGCTTCATATGATAAATAAATTGAAGAGATTTTCTTAATCATTTCTTAAATTCATTTATAAGAAATGAAAGACAATCAATTGATGACTTAGCCACACCCTTTGCATTATAACAGTAAAAATATGAGTATTGACATTTTAGTGCCATTTTCGGAAGATATCATGTTTAAATGGTTGGACTGGATATAAACCGCAAGTGATATGATACAGTGGTCACTCTGTTATCATATTTATGATTTCGCATTACAGGTTGGCATCCATATTTTCTATCCGATACTTATTTCATCATTAACAATACCTTGTATGCTGAGCTCAATCAAGGTGTGTGGGCCCACTCGGTCAATCATGGGCCCCACACATATGTAGCTGTTTACATGAATGGTACCTTATTACAGCGTTTATAATATATTAATCATGCTCATCCCGACCATAATTCAAATCTGAAACCTGAACACTTAGACCGCATTAATCCCAAAAAGATGTAGCTTTTGAATGAAGAAACATAGAGGGAACATGAAACACAAGGATCGATAGAGAAGCAGCATAGGAAATGCCATCATCTGAAGCCTTCTGCTCCCAGTTGCTATTTTGATCTCTAGTCATTATCCAGTTCACACCATGATCCTTTTACTGTTAGAAACGGGTCGGGCTTCGGATCGGATTCTACCAATATACCTTGACCCGTATTCACTGGGGAAAAAACATTAGCTCTGGCTTGGAGTACGATGTTCAATCGAATAGGGGATTTCCTCCTATGGCGTCAAAGAAATACAATCCCCACCATGTAAAAATATTCTATGTAATTTTCATTAACGAAGATAAATAATTTTTTTTTGGTTTTATCATGTTTGTGGTCCTTCTCTTCTTTAGTTGTTCTTATTGCTAATTGGAGTGTGACTGCATATATATATATATATATATATATACAAAAAGCATCTTAACTATATTGTAACATCAAATATTAAAATGCGACTAAATTTGGGAAATCCTTCAACTGATTTCACCACCTCAAGTCATAAAAATGATTGCATGGCAAAAATATAGTTTAGCTTATTAAACGTGGTAATTAGTAAGTTAATATGAAGGACTTGGATATTGCAATAATCCTTTTTCCCCCCTCCTTTTTTGTGGGTTCTTTAGATTTGTGGAATATTTCGATTCTTAAGTTCAATCATTCATATATAATAGAAATGGCAAATTAGATCCAAAAATCCGTTGACTTTACTGCAAAAGATGTGACTGATTTTGGCAGCCTCACATCATATGCTTTTTGGCCTCATTACAATAGATTATAGTACCTACTATCCTTGTATTCACAGCTGATACCATAGAATATGTATTAGTTATCCAGTTAGATAACTAATACATTAAACAAATCTTGGTATGGACGGGCAGGTGGAATTATTGTCATTGCAGTTATTCCGTCATCAATAATTTTATTCGTGACGAAGACATTTCCGTTACCATTGTTCCGTCGTTAATGCTCGCGATTAATTCTGTTGTCAAAGGGTCTTTGCCAACACTTGTATAAGCGGTGGAAATTTACCGTTGTTTTGCATCAGCAACAAAAATAATTTCACCAACAAGGTTCCCTTATCAATAGGAATATTGAATATTGCTATTATATAGGTATTAAGATTTGCTGTTACTCCATGTCTAGGAGTGGCATGCCAGTAAAACAATAATAGAAGGCAACCTTTTAAATAATGCTTATGTGCTCATTAAATTATGAGGTCTCCAATTTTTGCTGTACCATAAATTTCTTTTTAGTAAAGTTAAACAGCATCATAATGTTGAAAATTGAAATCATAGTAATATACTAACATTGATGTGGTTTTGTAATATTAATTAAATCTTAGGGTAAATTATCAAAAAGCCCCCGGCCCGCTTTAAGTTTGTGTAAAACCCTTGTGTCTTTTGTTCGGATTAAAAAAAATCCATGGGCCTAATTAAAATCCCATTTATACTAGTTGCCTGTAATATCTAAAAAGTTGCATATAATATCTAAGCAATTGGAGGATATAAAGGCCTAAATGAAATGCGGTACAGAGGCTTTTTTATAAAGATTTTGAAAAGCATGCATTTCCCAATAATTTTGAAATATCAAGGTTCAATTTTAGACAAATCCCGAGCTGGCCGAAGGCTTTTTGACAATAACCAAAATCTTATATAAATATAATTAATAGGCATAAATTTAAAAGCCTCCAATCCATTACACATAGGCTTTGCTATTAGAACACTAAGGCCCGTGGCAAAAGTCAGCCATAACTTCAAAACAGTCACATAAAACCAACGAAAGAGAGAATCTCTCTCTCTCTCTCTCTCTCTCTCTCTCTCTCTCTATATATATATATATATATCCGCCGCCGTTGGTAGGGCTTTACCATCGTCACCTCTCGTTTGGGATGGAGACGAGGCTCTCTTCCCTCCACCACAGACTTCCTCCTTACTACGCTATCTCTCTCATTCAGGACAGGAGAATGCTTGGCCTTGAAATCCCCCTCCCCCCCACCCCTCCCTTTTTAACCAAGGTAGAAATGTCGTGGATCCAGCGATTATGAAGAGAATATGAAGGTGCAGATCTCGGATCTGGCGATGAGGATGCTGGATTCGGCGATTGAGGAAAGGGTTCATGGTAAGGTGTCGAATTCGGCAGTAGGGATTCCATATTCGACGATGGAGGAAAGGATGCGGAGGTGTGGAGTGGATTCGGCGATTTAAGAATATGTTGGATGTGGTAGGGTTGGACAGGCGCATGAATGGGGATGGATGTCTCATGAAGGACGCAAAGTCTGATCCTGCAAAGAGTAAAGATGTCCGATGGAGAATGTGAAGAAGATGGATGCCCGATCGAAGATGTGGACTCCGATCCGGCCAAGGAGGGACATTTGACTCGTCGAAAAGAATAGATGTTTGATCGAGAATACAGAGTTCAATCCGGAGAAGAGGAAGATGCCTTATCGAAGACTTGGAGCCTAATCTGGCGAAAAGGATGGATGTCCAATCCAGGACGTGGAGTCCGATTTGGGGAAAAAATAGGATGCCCAATTTACACGATTCAGGATGCGATTGGGGACGCGGAGCCCGATTCGGTGAAGGAAAATGATGCTCGATCATGGACGTGGAGTCTGATCAGGTGATGGGATATCATGGACACGGAGTCCGATCCGGCGAAGGGAAAGGATGCCCGATCATAGATGCGGAGTTCAATCCGCTGAATGAGAAGAATGCCCAATCGTTAGACGCGGAGTCTGATCCGACGAAGGAAAAGGACTCCCAATCGTTAGACGCGGAGTTCAATCCGACGAAGGGAAATGATGCTTGACGGATGATGGAATGATGTTGGGATTTGGAGCTTTTTTCTACTTTTTTTTTTAAATAAATGTACTAGTTTGTTAAAAGAAAATAATGAAGCAAGCGGGACATTTTTGCCTTCGTTTTCGGTCAAAAATAACAACGAAAGAAAAACGGACTTTTTTTTAAAGTTAATGGCACGTACACGATCATTGTAATCACCACCGCAGCGTCAAGGGGATAAAATGATGGAATATGTCTGTGTTGTTTAGTTAGTACGGGATCCACACTAGGCCGGATCACGCGACTGCCGTCCCATTTTATTATCTTTTTCATTTTCATTTTTAGCCCCCCATAAAGGTGTTGCAAATGTAGAATTCAACGGAGTTCGAAATGAATATAGATAGCTTCATATGATCATATGAGTAACAGATTGGTGGACTTTTTCGGTTTCTTTTAATTCTCTTGGTAAAAAAAAAGGTCATCAACTGAAGACATGAGGCACAGCCATGGATTTGGATTATAAGAGTAGAGAAATTAATTCACAAAAGGGAAACAAATTCAAATGGCAAGTGAAAACTTTGAAGGCCTTGTATCAAATATCAATCAGTGATGCCCTTTAAGCCATAAGAAAGCAATCGATGGCATTGCAAGAAAAGTATATATGCCATCCAAAAAAGAGAACAAATTTTCATGTTGTCACAAAACTACTATAACTTTTAAGTGCTTGTCAGTGCGAAGGCCCGAATGAAGAAGAGAGAACTGATAAGCAGCCTCTTCAACCGCCCGCTCCCTTTACGACTCCTCTCCAAACCAACGCTGCTCTCCGCGTCATCTTCTCTTGCTTCTGTGCAAAGGATAAAGTTGTGACACCCGCATAATCCAATCGGGTCCCAAGTGCTCAAAGCTACAATTTCGAAAACCAGAAAGCATCGGCAATTACTCAAACAAAACAAATTCGAATGTTTATAGAGTACAAACAATAACAAGTCTCCGTCTCTTTTTGGGATCGGTTGCATAAGTCTTTTTATCCTACGGCACATGGTTAAGGATCGTCTCCTTGAATAAAATCTTAAATTTCATAACAATTTAGTGAACTTAGGCCTTAACAACTAAGCGGTCTTGTTAAACGATATACCAATAAAGGATTACTACTGTTATACTTGGCGGCATCGACTAATACACCGTATATAATAATGCTTAACCAGTATTTGTATACTTGTTGGTACCTACTGATAAACCAAATATAACAATACTCGATTGGACCAGCATTGTACACCCGTCGGCAACGACCGATATACGGTATATACAAATAATTGGTATCAATTGACATACTATGCATATACAACAATACTTCACCGGTACTCGTATACTTGCCGGTATCAAATAATATACCATATATACAAATACTTCACCAGTACTCGTATCGTCTACTTGCCTGTATCAACTAATATACCATATATACCAATACTTGCACGAGACGGTATACCGCCAGATTATACCGATCAACTACAGTTTTAACCACAACACACAATGCGTATAGACTAAAACAAAACGATAATTAGAAATCAGATAAAAATAAGAGATGAAAACCTTACTAATGGCGTCAGATGTTGTCTTCCGTCGATCTACCGGTGGATTTTGGAGGTGATCTCCTGTTGCGTGTGGGTCTCAATGGGTTTGAGGAGATGGGGGATTTGAGGAGTTTAGCGCCGAGTACCTGCAATGAAGTTCCGGGGTGGTTTGGTACCACCGAGGACCCTCCGACGATAAAGTTAGTACTAGATCCGAGCAGAATAACGGCTAAGTGGAATAAAAAGGGCTTACTTGACCCCTCTGTGATGGGGGTTTATATAGTGGCGGTAGCACGCAGCAGCAGGCCCGAAGATCCCGCCGCCAGTTACGCCTCCCGACGTCACGCCTGCGTAAAGAGCGGATCGCCCATTAATGGGGATCGTGATGGCGTGGGACGTGGAATGTTGCTGGCGGAGAATCTGCGCATGGCGAGATTCGCGGAGCGGCGGTTACGCTTGCAAGGGGAGGAGTTGGTCGGTCGGAGGGACAGAGGAAGATTGCCTCGGCTGGGGAGCTCGGAGGCGAGCAAGAAGGCCGAGGAGTCTTGGACCAGTGGCAGCTCGGGACTAGCCAAGAGGCCGAGGAGGCCAGTTTTAAAGGGGGCTCTGAGGAGAGCCAGCCAGAGTTTGCGGGTCGGTACATGGATGGCCTGGTCGGCCCCTGTGGGCCCCTTCTT
Organism: Agapanthus africanus; assembly: GCA_030015575.1. Classification (NCBI taxonomy): domain Eukaryota; kingdom Viridiplantae; phylum Streptophyta; class Magnoliopsida; order Asparagales; family Amaryllidaceae; genus Agapanthus; species Agapanthus africanus. The sequence continues at coordinate 36,619,463 of JASDDO010000014.1, read as the reverse complement.
CTGAGCTCTGGGACACGTCATCTGCCACGTGTTGCGATCTTGGAGGTCGCCAATATCGAACATCATCATTAGCCCCCCTCTCTTGTCCCGAACAACTTGCAGATCGGGTCAGGAGTGGACTGCCGGGCTGTCCGGGGTGAGCTCCCTCTTAAGGTTTCGTCGGGACGCGTCCCCGGGCTGTCAGTTGTCTTTTCTGTCAGCGAATCAGGGTGAGATCTCTGCATTTAAGGAAGGTGCGCCGGTTCGTGCGTTCTGCCACTGAAGCAACGGTCCACGTATCAAGCTTCGGTTGGCCGACGCGACGTATGCAGGCCTGCGGCGTTTGATGGGATGCGGCCCAGTGCAAGAACGACACGTGGAGCGATCGGAGCCGCTGGACACGAGGAGGCGTTTTGGCGGGAGATGACGGGCGTCGTTGGATGAGGTCGCTTGCAGCAATAAATAGGGGTGGGTCCCGTCCCTGGGCCCCTACTCCTACATATTTCACGCTTCTAAGTCCTGGTTGCTCGGCGCTCGTCTTCTTTCTCCCGCTTTCGTTTCCCAAGGATCCCTTTTCTCAAGGTTAGATGTCTTCCTTTGTAGAGTCGGTAGATGTTGTATGAGTAGGCTCTAGGGACCGTTTAGTCGTGTTTGAGTCCCTTCGGGGAGCAGGGGTCGGATCCTCTCCCTGGGATCGTGCGGCGGGGGCAGCCCCCAGGGAGGAGGAGGCAGATGCGTCCCCCGGCACCTCGTGTTGGGTGAGGCATGAGGACGAGTTCGCCAATGCTCGGGCTCGCTTCCACATCCCCTCGCATTACACGCTCCGACTGGCCAAGGAGGGAGAGAGGGCGAACCAAGTACGGGGCAGGGAGATCGCCCTGTATTTGGAAGCTTTTTGGGGCAGAATGCGCCTGACCTTCTCTCCCGAGGTTGTCGCAGCGCTGAACTTTTTCGGTTTGGCCCCTGGCCAGTTAGTGCCGAACTCGTGGAGGATCCTCCTCGGGTTCCTGATCCGTCTGAAGTTACAGGCGGTTCCCTTCAGCCTCTCCCTCCTCGATTCTTCTCTCGTCTTCAAAAATCACCCTGGTGGTCGAGCGGGCGACCCGAGGTGGGTCTATCTCTCTTTTAGAAAGCGGCCGGGGGGCGCTGCCGGGACAGGGGTCGTGGCCCTGCCCTCTTCCATTCATGATTGGAAGAAGAAATTTTTCTTCGTTTCCCTTCTCGAGGGCGAGGACTGGCCCGTGTCTACAAAGTGGTCGAGAGAGAAATGCTTGCCGGGGAACCAGTCCAATGACCCCGCCGCGGTGAGAGTGACGTCGTGGGAGCCCATCCCCCGATCCAACGTGCTGCTGTCTGAGAGGGTCCTGAGTTGGGTCGGGCTCAGTCCCGTTGAGTTCGTCGGTAAGTTAGGCTTGCTTTTTGGCTTACGTATTGCTTGCGTTGCTGACTTCTTTGCATTTTTTTGTGCAGGACCCATGAACATCGACTCGCTCAAAGCCACCATGCTCCAACTGAGGAATGTTACGAAGGCTGGGGGGCGCCAGCTCTTCTCGCGCGAAGCCTACCCCGACTCCTCCTTCCCCGGTGGTTGTGTCCCGCGAGCGTTCGGGGGCGGATCCCGTCCCGGGTCCCAGCAGAGTGTCGGGCCAGAAGCGGGCCCTGGTTCTGGAGGACCCGATCTCGGAGGAGGAGATCTGCTCTCCCCCAGAGCCGCTCAAAAGGAGCTCCCAGAGATCTTCCCGGGGCCGGTCCTCGCCGATCATGGTGGAGGAAGGGGGCCTCCGGTTCGCAGTGCCTTCGGGGCTATCCATTGCGGATAGCCTTCTGCATGAAATAGAGGCATCGGCCGGGGGTAGAGTCCCCGCGGGGACCTTCAGGGCTCAGCTGGCGTCCGTCTCCCAGGAGTCCGTGCAGGTAAGTGTTTGGTTCTTTGTGAGATTCAGTGCCTCCTTCATCTTTCTGATCTCTTTCCTATCTCTCAGGTTCTCCAGCATGTTGCCCTCGCCTTGCGCATGGAGGCCGAGGTGGTAGCCCCGGCAATGAAGGCTGCGGGCCAGCTCGCCTCGCTGGAAAAGAGGTCCAAGCGGGAGCTGGAGGCGGTGACGGCGAGGGTTGCCGCCTTGGAGGGCGAGGTAGAGTCCGGGAAACGGGAGGTTGCCCGGTACCGCGAGGCTGCCATGACTGCCGAAGCCAAGCTTAGGGATGCTCAGGCGCTCGCCGGCAACCTGAAGAAGACGGTGAAGACCCTCCGGAAGTAGTTAGGGGCGGCGGCCGAGGCGGCTAAGTCAGCCGACCTGAAGGCGGCGAAATGGGCCAACATCTCGGCGGCGAAGGCGGTGGAGGGCTACAAGAAGTCGAAGGACTTCTACGATGACCTGACCGTGGCTACGACCCGCATCTGGCACGAGGCACTCGACGCCGTTAAGGCCCGGATGCCGGGGTTTGCCGATGAAGACCTCCGGGCCGAATACCCCCTCGTGGACGCCGATGAGAAGGGGGAAGAGATTCCTGACGAGGAAGCCGCTGAGGACCCTGCACGTCACGTGGTGGACGTCGAGGACCCCGTGGCCTAAAGCCCCCGACTTCCTCTTTTTATTATTTTTTTGTTTCTGGAATTCTTGTAAGCCTCCGGGCATTTTGTAAGGCCCGGGGGCCCAAAAATACCCTTTGTAAAGATTTTACTTTTGGTAGTAATGAAACTTTTTCCTTTGGTTTCATCGATTCGCACTTTATCGTTTGTTTATGAAGAATGCTTTGTAAAATATCTCTGCTTGCACCGTTGTGTTTCCATGTCAGGTTGGCCATCTGTATAGCGATCGTTCGTCGAGTTGATTTCGATCACTTGCCGAGCATGCCAAGCGCTGCCGAGGAGGCATCCCCATGGGCCCCGAAGTCGAGGGGGGATCGTTTAGACTTAGATATACTTGACGCCCCTTATTAGGGCCTCGGATCCTTTGTATGTGATGGTCAGAGGGCTGCTCGCCGTATTTGTGCCGAGCATGAATGGGAAGCTGCTCGGTGGCCCTACGGTGGGCGCCATCTTTTGACTTCTGGCAATGCGAGCAACGACCACTAGCCGGGGAAGGTCGAGCGAGGGTCGGCTTGACTGCCCCGGGGAGGGCTTTGGGTCCTTAGTATTGGAGGGGCTGTAAGAAGCCCACTAAGGATGACCGGGCAGTGAAGCTGCGCGGTCTCCTCTTGGCGAGTGCTTTGATCTCTGGCGTCGTAAGTAGGCGACTACCAGCCTGGGATGACCGAGCAGGATAGCCGCTCGGTTGTCTCCTTTGAGGGCTTTGATCCTTAGTGTTGGAGGGGTTGTAAGAAGCCCGCAAAGGATGACCGGGCAGTGAAGCTGCGTGGTCGCCTCTTGGCGAGGGTTTTGATCTCCGGCGTCGTAAGTAGGCAACTATCAACCTGGGACGACCGAGCGGGACAGCCGCTCAGATGCCTCTTATGAGGGCTTCGATCCCTGGCGTCATGGGTAGGGAGCTACCGGCCGGAGATGACCGAGCAGGGTAGCTGCTCGGTAGCCTCTTGCGAGGGCTTTGATCCTTAGTGTTGGAGGGGCTGTAAGAAGCCCACTAAGGATGACCGGGCAGTGAAGCTGCGCGGTCGCCTCTTGGCGAGGGCTTTGATCTCTGGCGACGTGGGTAGGCAACTACCAGCCTGGGATGAAGGAGCGGGCTAGCCGCTCGGGTGCCTCTTGCGAGGGCTTCGATCCCTGGCGTCATGGTAGGGAGCTACCAGCCGGAGATGACCGAGCAGGGTAGCTGCTCGGTTGCCTCTTGCGAGGGCTTTGATCCTTCAGGACGGGGACCGAGCAGGGTTACTGCCTAGTGCCTCTTGGCGAGGACTTTGATCCCTGTCGGTTGTGGTAGGAAGCTACCAGTCGGGGATAGCCGAGCAAGGACTCGACTGCCTCTGGGAGGATTTTGGTCCTTAGCGCGGGAGGGGCTGTAAGAAGCCTACCAAGGACCCTTGGCTGAGCAGGGTTACTGCCCGGTGCCTCTTGGTGAGGGCTTTTGTCCTGAAGGATAGCCGAGCGAGGGATCCTCAGGCTCGACTGCCTCTGGGAGGGCTTTCGATCCCTGTCGGTTGTGGTACGAAGCTATCAGCATGGGATAGATGAGCAGGGAAGCTGCTGAGCTGCCTCTAAGGAGGGCTTGGATCCTCAGCGTTGGAGGGGCCGTAGGAGGCCTGATAAGGATAACCGGACAGTGAAGCTGCGCGGCTGCCTTTTGGCGAGGGCTTTTGATCCCTAGCGTTGTGAGTAGGGAAGCTACCGGTCAGGGATAGCCGAGCAGGGAAGCTGCTGGGCTGCCTCTAAGGAGGGCTTAGATCCTTAGCGTTGGAGGGGCCGTAGGAGGCCTGCTAAGGATAACCGGGCAGTGAAGCTGCGCGGCTGCCCCTTGGCGAGGGCTTTTAATCCCTGGCATCGCGAGTAGGGAAGCTACGGGCCAGGTATAGCCGAGCAGGGTAGCCGCTCGGCTAATTCTTCATGAGGCTTCGCCCGACCATCCCGTGGCAGGTATGGGGGATAGGAACGGTCACGGCGACCGTGCACGAAGCATGCGCCTTGAATGCCTGGGGAGGCGAAGCGCTAGGGTCGCGTCGTTTCGATTCCGCCAGGGAGGGCTCGATGATTGCCGCATGGCCGCGACTTATTGGGCGGAAGTGGGCGACTGTTGAGCTCCGTTGGGACGCAGTGGGCTATATAAGGCTGAAGGAGCACTTGTCCTTCCTTCCTTCGTATACAGATCGTTGAGAATGCAGGACTTCCCCTTCACCATCCCCGAAATCATTCACTTCGATGATGTGTACCTCTATGACCAGAACTTCACCGAGGACACGGTGCAGTTGGTCTATGGTAGCATCGAAGACCACTTCGGCCGGTTGCTCCCTGGGCGCTCTTCCCTACTGCAGCTGCTGATGTACTCCATCCGGAGGGCGTCGCCGGGGCTTTACAACCCCTTGTCCGAGCAGCTCTTTGACGAGGCCGTGGGTAAGCTGCGGTCTCTGAGGCGCTTCGGCCTGATCTCTGCGGGCCGGCTGGCTCGCTCAGAGGCACTCGTCCGTGAGTGCTACGAACTGAGGCTCGGGGTCAACGCACGCAGCGGGAATCGAGGGCAGAGGCTGGATCTCGTGAGGCCTCGGCTGGCGGAGATTTTCACCGAGTACCATGAGCAGTGCTCTCTGCACCCCCTTCCCCCGCTGTTGTAATTTTTTTTCTTTTTGCATGTATGGCTGAGGAGCCCATAATACCTTTTGAATAAACAAGATTTTTCCTTCTTGTCACGCCCCGCTTCCCAGAGTACGCAAGATTGGGCACGTGACATAGCCAACCATGCTACCTGTGGGTAGGAGGTATCCATCCACAGTCACATTACGGCTGTAGAGATATCAAGAACAAGATAAAACTATCTAACACATGTCCGAATCCAGAATAACAAGAGTCAATGATAAATAAATGCGGAAGCAAATGATCCAATACAATAATAGAAAAGTATGTCCCATAATGCGGGCTCACATCTGGAAATAAAAATGCGGGAAATAAAACTAATCACTACAGAACTCACAAATCAGCCAGCTGGCTGAAGTACTCCTGCTCGGTCAGCGACAGTGGTAAAGAATCTGGGCCATGCAAAACCCAGACGTCAGCGCGTCATGTCAACCAATAATATAATGTGCACAGTGTAATAGGCAAAGCAGAAATAAACATGAGTGAAGCAATAGTATGAAATAAACAGTGCAGGGTAGTGTGCAGTGGGTAACTAAACTGTTATATCGGGTTTTCTATCCTAAAGTCTTTGAAATCAATTCGAGTAATCCTCCATGTAACTCAAAGGATATGTCCCGTTACCCCCCGGGCCTACGGATCAGGAAGATGGGAACCAATAATGGTTCTGTCCCGTTGCCCCCCGGGACCACGGATCAGGAAATGTAAGAGTCACGAATGGCTCTGTCCCGTTACCCCCCGGGACCACGGATCAAGTAATACCCTTTTAAGTTACACTTTAGATTACCCTTTTGATTTCCCCATACCCCCAGGTTATATGTGTCAAGTCAGGTATTCAGTAGTCAAGGACTAATGCCAACACAGGATCAGGTAACAGGCCAGGTTTGTCTGGATAGACAACAGGAATGGTCCATGAGGACTCCATGTCAGGTTTGTTGGCATTAGGCATGAGATCAGGTAACAGGTCATGGTACATCAGGTCAAGTCGATAGTAAAGGGTACCATGCCAGGTGCATCGGTATATATATATATATATCATGTGAAGCAAGGTCAAGATGTAACAATATCGTGGGTGTGCTCACAACAGATGTATAATCGAACATGGATTAACAGCAGGAAATAAGTAATAAACTAAACAACAATAAGCAGTTCATTTAATCACAATAGTGCAATACCGTTACTTCCATATCTGACTGTAATAGAACTACCGGTGTAAAGGCTATCATCCATAAACAGTAAAATGTGGTTAACGGGTAAACTTCGTTATTAGGGTTTAAGCAGCAAACTGTAATTTTAGGTTAACCGTGATATGATATATGTCATATTGCGACCAAATGAGAAAATAACTATTCCGAGTTAAGTTTTGCAGGTTTTACGAGTCAAAACATATATAATTGTATAGTATAGTATGTAGCAAGTGATACTTGCCTCGACGGTTCGCGAACCGGGAAAAACGGACGTAACGTCGGCGGAGAAACACGCGACGGACGCACGGTTCACGGATTGTGCCCAAAAACCGAACAATGGGACCACGCGGATCGGGGTACCTTGCTGGAATGTCGGGTCAAGTTATCGGCACGGCCGGATTCCAGCGAGAAGCAAAACAGCGACAAAAGTTTAGAAACCCTATGTACAGACAAAGATCAACCAGAGGGGGAAAAAGGAAGGAGGGAGGTGAAGGAAAGCTTACTGGGATTGCAAAGGTTGCAACAGCGATGGGGTCGACGGCGGTGGGGCGCCGGCGAGGAAGCTGCGTCGGCAGGCTAGGGCTGCGGTTGCTGGAGGAGGGAAGAAGGTGAGGAGGGAGAGGAGGTGGTCGGGTCTGGTGCGCAGGTGAAGAGGAGGTGGTCGGCGGTGGCGCAGGTGAAGGTGCTGGTGTCGTCGGCGACGAGTTGCGGCGGCGACGGGCGAGCCGCGATGGGTGCAGGTGGCGCGGCTATGGCGTAGGTGCACGGGGACGTGGGGAGAGGAGGAATGATGTGTCGAGGCTGAGGAGGCAGGGATCCCGGCGGTGCTAGCGCCGGCGTTGGGGCTCCGGTGGCGACGGAGGAGGCGGCGGCTAGGGTTCTCGCGTGGGTTTTCTTCTGCGCGTGGGTTCTGGGAATAATGAAAGAGACGAGGAGAATAATTATATATATAGAAAAGAGAGAGAGAGAAAGAGAAATTAGAGAGAGAGAGAGAGAGAGATACGAGGGATGGAGAGAGAAAGATATGAGGGGGAGAGAGAGAGAGATAGAGAAAGTTAGAGAGAGAGAGGAAGAGAACGATGGAGAGAGAGAGAGTGTTAAAGGAGGGGCCCACGGGATTAATCCTTCCCTGATTGGCCAGGAGGGATTTGTGGGTTAAAACGAAAATTAAAAGATTTTTAATATTAAGTTAACAGTAAGATTCAAGAATATATTATGGTTTAATATTTTATTAATTTAGGATTTTTGGCGCTAAATGAAACATTTCCAAATCGCGCCCGGGTTGGGTCCAAAAATTCGAAATTTAAATAATAGGATTTTAAGCGGGTTCCAAATTTTAAAATGAAATGTTTTATGATTAAAAAGTATGCCCCTAAGTCGGACACCTGCACGCGCGCGTAGTCGTCCATACTCGCCCGTTTCACCGAACGGGATGAGAACTCGACTCATGGACGCTACCACGCGACTAGGGGTAACGAGTAGGCCAAGATAGATATTTTTAATTTTGTTTTAGGTGCTAAAATTTATCATATGCAAAAATGACTTAGCCAGATGAAATTTTACAGTAAGATCCAAACAAGCAAGATAAATGAAATGAGCAGTATCTAACACTCAACCAGTAACAGAAATAGTAGTATTAGGCTCGGGTGTTACATTATACCCAACTACAAAAAGACTTTCGTCCTCGAAATTCCAAGAGTACAAGATAGTAAACTACAGGAAAAGGTGAGGAAACTTCTGCCGGATCTCGTCTTCTCGCTCCCACGTGGATTCTCCATGCGATCGATTACCCCAGGAAACTTAGCACAAGGGGGATAACCTTGTTCTTAAGAACCTTTTCCCTACGATCCATGATTTCAACCGGTCGCTCCTCAAAAGTTAGGTCCTCCCGTACAGTTAACTCCGAATGATCCAAGACGTGTGCTTCATCTTGAACATACCTTCGTAGTTGAGATACATGAAACACATCGTGCACACCTGCTAAGGACTGCGGTAACGCCAAACGGTACGCTACCTCTCCAACACGCTCCAATATCTTGAAGGGTCCAACGAATCGAGGACTAAGCTTTCCCCGACTCCCAAAACGAATCACTCCTCTAGTCGGTGATATCTTCAAGAATACCAAATCACCCACGGCGGACTCTAGAGGTCTTCTTGACGTGTCAGCCCAACTTTTCTGTCTGTCTTGAGCTGCCTTCATATGCTTTCTGATGGCGTTAACCTTCTCAACGGTCTGTACTACCAATTCTAGTCCCAATAATCTTCGTTCACCGACATCGTCCCGACAAACAGGTGAACGGCATTTACGACCATACAAAGCTTTAAATGGAGCCATCTGAATAGTTGCCTGAAAACTGTTGTTGTAACACAACTCCACCAAAAGTAGATGATCCTCCCAAGATCCCTTGAAGTCCAACATGCATGCTCTCATATATCTTCAAGAGTTCGGATCGTTCTCTCCGACTGACCATCAGTTTGAGGATGATAAGCTGTGCTAAACTTCAATCGAGTCCCCAAACTTTCCTGTAAACTCCTCCAGAAGTGTGATAAGAACCGAGTGTCCCGATCGGACATGATGCTCACCGGTACTCCATGCAATCTTACAATCTCCTGCATGTACCGCTCTGCCAAAGTCTCTGTTGATTGGCCAACCCGAAAAGGAATAAAATGAGCTGCCTTGGTCAATCGGTCAACAATCACCCATATAGCATGGTTGCCTTTTGGACTTCACGGTAAAGCCGTCATGAAATCCATGGTTATATGTTCCCACTTCCACTGAGGAATCGGAAGTGGTTGCAATAAACCAGCAACCCTTTGATGTTCAGCCTTAACTTGCTGACACACCAAGCACTTTGCCACAAAGCGAGCAATCTCCCGCTTCATGCCCTCCCACCAGAAATGCTGTCGAATATCTCGGTACATCTTTGTGCCTCCTGGATGTACAGAATAAGCTGAACTGTGTGCCTCCTTCATAAGCTCTTCACGAATATCCCCCTTTGGCACACACAAACGGGTACCAAACCTCAACGAACCATCTTCGGGGATTAATAAATCTGTTCGTAGTCCGGCTTCAACCTGTCCTCGAAACTTTTGCAGTCTAGGGTCCTGCGATTGCGCTGCTTTAATATTCTCGATCAATGATGACTGTACCTGCCGCTGCATCAACTGTCCCGTAGATTGCGATAGCACAACCTCCAAGTCAAATCTTCGAAAATCTTCAACGGTCTCCTTCTGCGTAGTTAACACCTGAATTGCTGGTAACCGACTAAGCGCATCCGGCACGACGTTAACCTTCCCCGGATGGTACTTAAGATCAAGATCGTAGTCAGCCATCAGCTCCAACCATCTACGCTGCCTTATATTAAGCTCCTCCTGTGTGAACACATACTTCCAGCTCTTATGATCAGTAAAAAAAAAAACTTCGACCCTTTCGCCCAGAAGGTAGTGTCTCCAAACCTTCAAAGCGAAAGTCACAGTCGCAAGTTCCAAATCATGAGTTGGGTAATTCTTCTCATGGGTCTTCAACTGTCTTGATGCGTATGCTACAACCTTCCCATGCTGCATCAAAACACATCCCAATCCTTTCCCAGATTCGTCGCTGTGAATCACCAATCCTCCGGAATTGTCTGGCACGGTCAGAATAGGGGCGGTTATCAACTTCTGCTTCAACGTCTCAAAAGCTAACGCACACTTATCCGCCCATACAAAAGGTACCTCCTTGCGCGTAAGCTTGGTTAACGGCTCTGCCAGACGAGCAAAGTTCTCCACAAATCTTCTGTAGTATCCGGCTAGTCCAAGAAAGCTTCTTATCTCCGCAACACTCTTTGGAATCGGCCAATCACGAACTGCTGCACCCTTTTCTGGATCGACGGCAATTCCATCGCCAAACACAACATGCCCCAAAAACGTTACTTCCTTCAGCCAAAACTCGCACTTACTCATCTTCGCATACAATTTCTCCTGTCTCAACGTCAGCAGTGCGATCTTCAAATGCTCAGCATGCTCTTCAAAACTCTTCGAGTAAACCAGAATATCGTCAATGAATACCACAATGAACTGGTCCAAGAATGGTGAAAAGATTCGGTTCATCAAATCCATGAATATTGCCGGCGCATTCGTTACTCCGAAGGGCATCACTAGATACTCGAAATGTCCATACCGAGTTCGAAACGCCGTCTTGCAAATATCTTCTGCTTTCACTCGGACCTGATGATATCCGGATCGCAAATCCAGTTTCGAGAATACCCTCGCGCCACTAAGCTGCTCAAAAAGTTCTCCAATGCGAGGGATCGGGTACTTGTTCTTAATAGTCACCCGGTTTAATTCTCTATAATCAATGCACATCCTTCTCATGCCATCCTTCTTCTTTACTAGAAGAACTGGAGCTCCCCAAAGCGAGTTGCTGCTTCGAATCCAACCCTTCTCAAGCAATTCACCAACTTGCTTCTTAACTTCTTCCAATTCCACTGGTGCCATTGGATAATAAGCTTTAGATACTGGCGCTGCACCAGGAATAAGGTCAATCGCGAACTCCATGTCTCGCTTCGACGGTAAGCCCGATATATCTTCAAATACGTCCATAAAGTCACGAACAACTGCCGGCTCTTCATTACTATCAACTTCCATAGCTGCAAGAACATTATTTGTCGGCCTAGCCCTAAACTCGACTGGCCCGACAGAAAAACTCCCCTTCATCACAGATAAACTCTGCTGCTCTCGGCTGCCGCAAGTACTTGTGAGAAAGTGGTCAAACCTAGGGAGACAATCTGCCTCTGGATGTCCACGTCCAGGCTGCGCATGAACCTCCGTGCCCTGTCTGCATCGTTGGCAACTAAAGGTCCAGCGAAACTACCGAGTCTCATCCATTATGCTGCATGCACGTCCACGGGTGCTCCATTTTGCCTCAGCCCAATAAATTTCTCTTCCATTTCCTCCCGTGCAGTCCGCGGGAAGAACTTCTCCAGGAAACTCCTAGAAAAATCCGTCCACTTGATCGGCTTGGGCAAACGGTTCTCTTCTACAAGCCACCATTCTCGGGCGTAATCCACTAACTGAATGCCTACCACATCAACTCTTTCTCATCTGGAATCTGTGCCGCAATAAGAAAATTCTCTGTGTCAACTAGCCACTGCTCTGTTGGCAACGGCTCCTCCAATCCAGTAAATGTATACGGACCCAAACGTCTGAAATCTGCTACTGTTCCTACTCGGTCAACTGGCTTAGCTCCAACATTGTTCACAGACTGCTGAACGATCTGCAAACCTTCCTGAAACGAGTCCGCTTGCTGCTGGATCAGCTCGGTCTATTTCTTTTGATTCTCCAGCATTCCCCTTATCACTCCAAGCATGGCGGCTTCGTCCACACGCCTTGATACGTCTTCAAATTCTTATCTGCCATATTCCTGAACTCAAAACACCCAACATTAGCATGATGATAGATTCTGAATATAGATCAAGGCTAGAACTCCAAGATACTCAAATAGAGTACCGCATTGTAACTATGCCGCGGTATCATAGCCACAATTACTTAACTCCACCCAAGTCGCCTAAGTCCTAGAGATAACAAGAAACCAGGTTTTCGAGTCGACATGCAAAGTAAGTTTGCACGTCGATAAAATCAGGAAGAATGTGATTCAAGAATGGTAAAACGGTCAAGGTGGTAGGACATGTTTCCTAAGCACGGGTATTCTGATTCGCGTATTGGGTACAATACCCAACTACAAAAGAATCAACCCAACTAACCTATGGCTCTGATACCAAAAGAACCATATCACGCCCCGCTTCCCAGAGTACGCAAGATTGGGCACGTGACATAGCCAACCATGCTACCTGTGGGTAGGAGGTATCCATCCACAGTCACATTACGGCTGTAGAGATATCAAGAACAAGATAAAACTATCTAACACATGTCCAAATCCAGAATAACAAGAGTCAATGATAAATAAATGCGGAAGCAAATGATCCAATACAATAATAGAAAAGTATGTCCCATAATGCGGGCTCACATCTGGAAATAAAAATGCGGGAAATAAAACTAATCACTACAGAACTCACAAATCAGCCTGCTGGCTGAAGTAATCCTGCTCGGTCAGCGACAATGGTAAAGAATCTGGGCCATGCAAAACCCAGACGTCAGCGCGTCATGTCAACCAATAATATAATGTGCACAGTGTAATAGGCAAAGCAGAAATAAACATGAGTGAAGCAATAGTATGAAATAAACAGTGCAGGGTAGTGTGCAGTGGGTAACTAAACTGTTATATCGGGTTTTCTATCCTAAAGTCTTTGAAATCAATTCGAGTAATCCTCCATGTAACTCAAAGGATATGTCCCGTTACCCCCCGGGCCCACGGATCAGGAAGATGGGAACCAATAATGGTTCTGTCCCGTTGCCCCCCGGGACCACGGATCAGGAAATGTAAGAGTCACGAATGGCTCTGTCCCGTTACCCCCCGGGACCACGGATCAAGTAATACCCTTTTAAGTTACACTTTAGATTACCCTTTTGATTTCCCCATACCCCCAGGTTATATGTGTCAGGTCAGGTATTCATTAGTCAAGGACTAATGCCAACACAGGATCAGGTAACAGGCCAGGTTTGTCTGGATAGACAACAGGAATGGTCCATGAGGACTCCATGTCAGGTTTGTTGGCATTAGGCATGAGATCAGGTAACAGGTCATGGTACATCAGGTCAAGTCGATAGTAAAGGGTACCATGCCAGGTGCATCGGTATATATATATATCATGTGAAGCAAGGTCAAGATGTAACAATATCGTGGGTGTGCTCACAACAAATGTATAATCGAACATGGATTAACAGCAGGTAATAAGTAATAAACTAAACAACAATAAGCAGTTCATTTAATCACAATAGTGCAATACCGTTACTTCCATATCTGACTGTAATAGAACTACCGGTGTAAAGGCTATCATCCATAAACAGTAAAATGTGGTTAACGGGTAAACTTCGTTATTAGGGTTTAAGTAGCAAACTGTAATTTTAGGTTAACCGTGATATGATATATGTCATATTGCGACCAAATGAGAAAATAACTATTCCGAGTTAAGTTTTGCAGGTTTTACGAGTCAAAACATATATAATTGTATAGTATAGCATGTAGCAAGTGATACTTGCCTCGATGGTTCGCGAACCGGGAAAAACGGACGTAACGTCGGCGGAGAAACACGCGACGGACGCACGGTTCACGGATTGTGCCCAAACAACGAACAATGGGACCACGCGGATCGGGGTACCTTGCTGGAATGTCGGGTCAAGTCGTCGGCACGGCCGGATTCCGGCGAGAAGCAAAACAACGACAAAAGTTTAGAAACCCTATGTACAGACAAAGACCAACCAGAGGGGGAAAAAGGAAGGAGGGAGGTGAAGGAAAGCTTACTGGGATTGCAAAGGTTGCAACAGCGATGGGGTCGACGGCGGTGGGGCGCCGGCGAGGAAGCTGCGGCGGTAGGCTAGGGCTGCGGTTGCTGGAGGAGGGAAGAAGGTGAGGAGGGAGAGGAGGTGGTCGGGTCTGGTGCGCAGGTGAAGAGGAGGTGGTCGGCGGTGGCGCAGGTGAAGGTGCTGGTGTCGTCGGCGACGAGTTGCGGCGGCGACGGGCGAGCAGCGATGGGTGCAGGTGGCACGGCTATGGCGTAGGTGCACGGGGACGTGGGGAGAGGAGGAAGGATGTGTCGAGGCTGAGGAGGCAGGGATCCCGGCGGTGCTAGCGCCGGCGTTGGGGCTCCGGTGGCGACGGAGGAGGCGGCGGCTAGGGTTCTCGCGTGGGTTTTCTTCTGCGCATGGGTTCTGGGAATAATAAAGGAGACGAGGAGAATAATTATATATATATAAGAGAAAGAGAGAAAGAGAAATTAGAGAGAGAGAGAGAGAGATACGAGGGATGGAGAGAGAAAGATATGAGGGAGAGAGAGATAGAGATAGAGAAAGTTAGAGAGAGAGAGGAAGAGAACGATGGAGAGAGAGAGTGTGTTAAAGGAGGGGCCCACGGGATTAATCCTTCCCTGATTGGCCAGGAGGGATTTGTGGGTTAAAACGAAAATTAAAAGATTTTTAATATTAAGTTAACAGTAAGATTCAAGAATATATTATGGTTTAATATTTTATTAATTTAGGATTTTTGGCGCTAAATGAAACATTTCCAAATCGCGCCCGGGTTGGGTCCAAAAATTCGAAATTTAAATAATAGGATTTTAAGCGGGTTCCAAATTTTAAAATGAAATGTTTTATGATTAAAAAGTATGCCCCCAAGTCGGACACCTGCACGCGCGCGTAGTCGTCCAAACTCGCCCGTTTCACCGAACGGGATGAGAACTCGACTCACGGACGTTACCACACGACTAGGGGTAACGAGTAGGCCAAGATAGATATTTTTAATTTTGTTTTAGGTGCTAAAATTTGTTATATGCAAAAATGACTTAGCCAGATGAAATTTTACAGTAAGATCCAAACAAGCAAGATAAATGAAATGAGCAGTATCTAACACTCAACCAGTAACAGAAATAGTAGTATTGGGCTCGGGTGTTACACTTCTTTTTCGCAATGTTCTATTGATCTTTATAAAATCAACAACAGGCCCTAGGAAGAGTTTAAATTGCCTTAAAAGAAAAGTACATGTTAGTAGATGACCTTATTAGCTCGGCCCGAGCTCCCTGGAGGCTCGTTGGTCTCCGTGCTCGGCACCGGGTATGGGGCTCCTTGAGTCCCGTGCTGGTCGTCTGCCAAAACGAGCATGATCTGGCCGATGGTCAGCTCAGTGGGAGGGTGACGCTGCTCCTGCTCGCGGTCGTCTTGCCGTTTGTCTCTCAAGTAGGCGGCGAGGTGTCCCGATCGGATGAGCTCTTCGATATAATCCCGGCGTTGCTTACAATCCTCCGTGGCGTGGCCCAGTGTCCGGTAGAAAGCGCAGTAAGGGCCCCGGGTTCGCTTCGAGGCCTAACGCGGGATTGGAGGGAACTTGAAGAACCCCTCGTTCTGGGCCTCCTCTAGCAACATTGCGAGGGAGACGTTGAGTGGGGTATACTCCTGGAACTTCGGGTGATAGGGCTGCTGACGCTCAGGCCTTTCTTCCCGGGCCCTCTTCTTCTGGTCGGGCCGGTCTGCTCGAGGGAGGTTCGCGTTCACCTCGGACTCCAGTTGAACCTCGCGCTCGGTCCACGCCTTGACTTCGCCCATGGTCTTAGGCTGTGCCAATGCAAAGGAGCGCAACCACTCTTTTTGCAGATGTAAATGCCAGATCATGCGCCAACGCCAGATCATGCTCGTTTCGACAGACGACCAGCACGGGACTTAGGGAGTCCCGTACCCGGTGCCGAGCACGGAGGCCAATGAGACTCCAGGGAGCTCGGGCCGAGCTAATAAGGTCATCTACTAACATGTACTTTTCTTTTAAGGCAATGTAAACTCTTCCTAGGGTCTATTGTTGATTTAATAAAGATCAATGGAACATTGCAAAAAAGAAGGAAAAATCTTGTTTATTCAAAAGGTATTATGGGCTCCTCAGCCATACATGCAAAAAGAAAAAAAGATTACAACAGCGAGGGAAGCGGGTGCAGAGAGCACTGCTCATGGAACTCGGTGAAAATCTCCGCCAGCCGAGGCCTCGCGAGATCCAGCCTCTGCCCTCGATTCCCGCCGCGCGCGTTGACCCCGAGCCTCAGTTCGTAGCACTCACGGACGAGTGCCTCTGAGCGAGCCAGCCGGCCCGCAGAGATCAGGCCGAAGAGCCTCAGAGACCGCAGCTTACCAACGGCCTCATCAAAGAGCTACTCGGACAGGGGGTTGTAAAGCCCCGGCGACGCCCTCCAGATGGAGTACATAGCAGCTGCAGCAGGGAAGAGCGTCGGGGGAGCAACCGGCCGAAGTGGTCTTCGATGCTACCATAGACCACTGCACCGTGTCCTCGGTACAGTTCTGGTCATAGAGGTACACATCTTCGAAGTGAATGATTTCAGGGATGGTGAAGGGGAAGTCCTACATTCTCAACGATCTATATACGAAGGAAGGAAGGAAGGACAAGAGCTCCTTCAGCCTTATATATCCCACTGCGCCCCAACGGAGCTCAACAGTCACCCGCTTCCGCCCAATAAGTCGCGGCCACGCGGCGATCATCGAGCCCTCCCTGGCGGAATCGAAACGACGCGACCCTAGCGCTTAGCCTCCCCCGGCATTCAAGGTGCAAGCTGCGCGCACGGACGCCGCGACCGTTCTTGTCCCCCATACCTGCCACGGGATGGTCGGGTGAAGCCTCATGAAGAATTAGCCGAGCGGCTACCCTGCTCAGCTATACCTGGCCGGTAGCTTCCCTACTCGTGACGCCAGGGATCAAAAGCCCTCGCCAAGGGGCAGCCGCGCAGCTTCAATGCCCGGTTATCCTTAGCAGGCCTCTTACGGCCCCCTCCAACGCTAAGGATCCAAGCCCTCCTTAGAGGCAGCCTAGCAGCTTCCCTGCTCGGCTATCCCTGGCCGGTAGCTTCCCTACTCACAACGCTAGGGATCAAAAGCCCTCGCCAAGAGGCAGCCGCGCAGCTTCACTGCCCGGTTATCCTTAGCAGGCCTCCTACGGCCCTTCCAACGCTGATGATCCAAGCCCTCCTTAGAGGCAGCTCAGCAGCTTCCATGCTCAGCTATCCCCGGCTGGTAGCTTTCTACCACAACCGACAGGGATCGAAAGCCCTCCCAGAGGCAGTGGAGCCTGAGGATCCCTCGTTCGGCTATCCTTCAGGACAAAAGCCCTCGCCAAGAGGCACCGGGCAGTAACCCTGCCCGGCCAAGGGTCCTTGGTAAGCTTCTTACAGTCCCTCCTGCGCTAAGGACCAAAGTCCTCCCAGAGGCAGTCGAGTCCTTGCTCTGCTATCCCCGGCTGGTAGCTACTTACCACAACCGACAGGGATCAAAGTCCTCGCCAAGAGGCACTGGGCAGTAATCCTGCTCGGTCCCCGTCCTGAAGGATCAAAGCCCTCGCAAGAGGCAACCGAGCAGCTACCCTGCTCGGTCATCTCCGGCTGGTAGCTCCCTACCATGACGCCAGGGATCGAAGCCCTCGCAAGAGGCACCCGAGCGGCTAGCCCGCTCCTTCATCCCAGGCTGGTAGTTGCCTACCCACGTCGCCAGAGATCAAAGCCCTCGCCAAGAGGCGACCGCGCAGCTTCACTGCCCGATCATCCTTAGTGGGCTTCTTACAGCCCCTCTAACCTAAGGATCAAAGCCCTCGCAAGAGGCAACCGAGCAGCTACCCTGCTCGGTCATCTCCGGCCGGTAGCTCCCTACCCATGATGCCAGGGATCGAAGCCCTCACAAGAGGCATCTGAGTGGCCGCCCCGCTCGGTAGTCCCAGGCTGATAGTTGCCTACTTACGACGCCGGAGATCAAAACCCTCGCCAAGAGGCGACCGCGCAGCTTCACTGCCCGGTCATCCTTAGCGGGCTTCTTACAGCCCCTCCAACACTAAGGATCAAAGCCCTCACAGGAGACAACCGAGCGGCTATCCTGCTCGGTCATCCCAGGCTGGTAGTCGCCTACTTACGACGCCAGAGATCAAATCCCTCGCCAAGAGGCGACCGGGCAACTTCACTGCCCGGTCATCCTTAGTGGGCTTCTTACAGCCCCTCCAACGCTAAGGACCCAAAGTCCTCCCGGGGGCAGTCGAGCCTGACCCTCGCTCGACCTTCCCCGGCTAGTGGTCGTTGCTCGCATCGCCAGAAGTCAAAACATGGCGCCCACCGTGGGGCCACCAAGTAGCTTCCCATTCATGCTCGGCACAAATACGGCGAATAGCCCTCTGACCATCACATACAGAGGATCCGAGGCCCCAATAAGGGGCGTCAAGTATATCTAAGTCTAAACGATCCCCCCTCGACTTCGGGGCCCATGGGGATGCCTCCTCGGCAGCGCTTGGCACGCTCGGCAAGTGATCGAAATCAACTCGATGAACGATCGCTAGACAGATGGCCAACCTGACATGGAAACACAACGGTGCAAGCAGAGATATTTTACAAAGCATTCTTCACAAACAGATGATAAAGTGCGAATCGATGAAACCAAAGGAAAAAATTTCATTACTACCAAAGGAAAAAGCTTTACAAAGGGTATTTTTGGGCCCCCCGGCCTTACAAAATGCCCGGAGGCTTACAAGAATTCCAGAAGCAAAAAAAATAATAAAAAGAGGAAGACGGGGGCTTTAGGCCTCGGGGTCCTCGACGACCACCATGTGACGTGCAGGGTCCTCGGCGGCTTCCTCGTCAGGAATCTCTTCCCCCTGCTCATCGGCGTCGACGAGGGGGTATTCGGCCCGGAGGTCATCATCGGCGAACCCCGGCATCCGGGCCTTAACGGCGTCGAGTGCCTCATGCCAGATGCGGGTCTTAGCCATGGCCAGGTCATCGTAGAAGTCCTTCGACTTCTTGTAGCCCTCCACTGCCTTCGCCGCCGAGATGTCGGCCCATTTCGCCGCCTTCAGGTCAGCCGACTTAGCCGCCTCGGCCGCCGCCCCTAACTACTTCCGGAGGGTCTTCACCGTCTTCTTCAGGTTGCCGGCGAGTGTCTGAGCATTCCTAAGCTTGGCCTCGGCAGTCACGGCAGCCTCGCGGTACCGGGCGACCTCCCGTTTCCCGGCCTCCACCTCGCCTTCCAAGGCGGCAACCCTCGCCGTCACCGACTCCAGCTCCTGCTTGGACCTCTCTTCCAGCGAGGCGAGCTAGCCCGTAGCCTTCATTGCCGGGGCTACCACCTCGGCCTCCATACGCAAGGCGAGGGCAACATGCTGGAGAACCTAAGAGATAGGAAAGAGATCAGAAAGATAAAGGAGGCACCGAATCTCATAAAGAACCAAACACTTACCTGCACGGACTCCTGGGCGACGGACGCCAGCTGAGCCCTGAAGGTCCCCCCGGGGACTCTACCCCCGGCTGATGCCTCTATTTCATGCAGAAGGCTATCCGCAACGGAAAGCCCCGAGGGCACTGCGAACCGGAGGCCCCCTTCCTCTACCATGATCGGCGAGGACCGGCCCCGGAAAGATCTTTGGGAGCTCCTTTTGAGCGGCTTCGGGGGAGAGCCGATCTCCTCCTCCGAGACCGGGTCCTCCAGAACCAAGGCCCGCTTCCGGCCCGACACTCTGCTGGGACCCAGGGCAGGATCCGCCCCCGAACGCTCGCGGGACACAACCACCGGGGAAGGAGGAGCCAAGGCAGGCTTCGCGCGAGAAGAGCAGGCGCCCCCAGCCTTCGTAACCTTCCTCGGCTGGCACATGGAGGCTTTGAGCGAGTCGAAGTCCATGGGTCCTGCACAAAAAAAATGCAAAGAAGTCAGCAACACAAGCAATACGTAAGCCAAAAAGCAAGCCTAACTTACCGACAAACTCAACGGGACTGAGTCCGGCCTAACTCAGGACCCTCTCAGACAGCAGCACGTCGGATTGGGGGATGGGCTCCCACGACGCCACTCTCACCGCGGCGGGGTCATTAGACTGGTTCCCCGGCAAGCATTTCTCTCTCGACCACTTTGTAGGCACGGGCCAGTCCTCGCCCTCGGGAGGGGAAACGAAGAAAAATTTCTTCTTCCAATCATGAATGGAAGAGGGCAGGGCCACGACCCCTGTCCCGGCAGCGCCCCTCGACCGCTTTCTAAAGTAGAGATAGACCCACCTCGGGTCACCCGCTCGACCACCAGGGTGATTTTTGAAGACGAGAGAAGAATCGAGGAGGGAGAGGCTGAAGGGAACCGCGTGTAACTTCAGGCGGATCAGAAACCCGAGGAGGATCCTCCATGAGTTCGGCACTAACTGGCCAGGGGCCAAACCGAAAAAGTTCAGCGCTGCGACGACCTCGGGAGAGAAGGGCAGGCGCATTCCGCCCCAAAAACCTTCCAAATACAGGGCGATCTCCCTGCCCCGTACTTGGTCCGCCCTCTCTCCCTCCTTGGCCAGTCGGAGCGTGTAACGCGAGAGGATGTGGAAGCGAGCGTGTAACGCGAGGGGATGTGGAAGCGAGCCCGAGCATTGACGAAATCGTCCTCATGCCTTACCCAACACGAGGTGCCGGGGGCCGCATCTGCCGCCTCCTCCCTGGGGGCTGCCCCCGCCATACGTCCTGGGGAGTGGATCAGACCCTTGCTCCCCGGGGGGGACTCAGACACAACTAAAGGGTCCCTAGAGCCTACTCCTACAACATCTACTGACTCTACAAAGGAAGACATCTAACCTTGAGAAAAGGGATCCTCGGGAAACGAAAGCGGGAGAAAGAAGACGAGCGCCGAGCAACCAGGACTTAGAAGCGTGAAATATGTAGGAGTAGGGGCCCAGGGACGGGACCCACCCCTATTTATTGCTGCAAGCGACCTTATCCAACGACGCCCGTTATCTCCCGCCAAAACACCTCCTCGTGTCCAGCGGCTCCGATCGCTCCACGTGTCGTTCCTGCATTGGGCCGCATCCCATCAGACGCCGCAGGCCTGCATACGTCACGTCGGCCAACCGACACTTGACACGTGGACCGTCGCTTCAGTGGCAGAACGTACGAACCGGCGCACCTTCCTTAAATGCAGAGATCTCACCCTGATTCGCTGACAGAAAAGACAGCTGACAGCCCGGGGACGCGTCCCGACGAAACCTTAGGAGGGAGCTCACCCCGGGCGGCCCGACAGTCCACTCCTGACCCGACCTGCTAGCTGGTCGGGAAAAAAGTGGGGGGATAATGATGATGTTTGATATTGGCGACCTCCAAGATCGCAACACGTGGCAGATGACGTGTTCCATAGCTCAGATGAAGGGGCCCACAGGGGCCGATCAGGCCATCCGTGTACCGACCCGCAAACTCTGGCTGGCTCTCCTCAGAACCCCCTTTAAAACTGGCCTCCTCGGCCTCTCGGCTAGTCCCGAGCTGCCACTGGTCCAAGACTCCTCGACCTTCTTGCTCGCCTCCGAGCTCCCAGCCGAGGCAATCTTCCTCGGTCCCTCCGACCGACCAACTCCACCCCTTGCAGGCGTAACCGCCGCTCCGCGAATCTCGCCATGCGCAGATTCTCTGCCAGCAACATCCCACGTCCCACGCCATCACGATCCCCATTAATGGGCGATCCGCTCTTTACGCAGGCATGACGTCGGGAGGCGCAACTACCGGCGAGATCTTCGGGCCTGCTACTGCGTGCTACCGCCACTATATAAACCCCCATCACAGAGGGGTCAAGTAAGCCCTTTTTATTCCACTTACCCGTTACTCTGCTCGGATCTAGTACTAACTTGATCGTCGGAGGGTTCTCGGTGGTACCAAACCACCCCGGGACTTCATTGCAGGTACTCGGCGCTAAACTCCTCAAATCCCCCATCTCCTCAAACCCATTGAGACCCACACGCAACAGGAGATCATCTCCAAAATCCACCGGGAGATCGACGGAAGACAACATCTGACGGAGACCCAAAAAGGACCTCCATGAGAGATGATCCTTATGGTCATGGATTGTGGAATTAGAGGAAGGGAGATTTAAATGTTTGTGATATGTTACGGTTAATATTTTTCTAATTTAGGATCTTATTTATAAGATGTGGTTCGGGGACTAACTGGTTTATTTTAATCTGCTATGGATTTAATTAATTATACGGTTCTTAACAGAGCTGAATGGGGCTGAATGGGGGAAAAGTTCATATAGTATGTTTAATTTTAGGCCAAGTTAACTGTAGGTGAAACCAATGGCTCAAGTTAAATAGTTGTTTAATTTAAGTTTACATGAAATCATCATAACTACTTTTTAAGATGAAGCTATCTTTTTAAGTTAAATAAGTAGATTTGTTACGCTTATTTTCCGCTGTTTTTTCCCCTAATGAAATCCTCTCCGTTTGGGTTAAAATAGGATAAATGAGTTAATATGTTTGCTCTTTTAATTTAAATAAGGATGAGATACAAATAATAAGAGTGGTTATATATATCAATTAAATTAATAAACTTTGAAGGAATCCTATAGGCCTTTTTCGATGAATGAAGATCTTTTAGAACATCAACGGTAAAAGCATTAAATAATTGTTTTAAACAAAAAATTCTTAGGAATTATTATGGTTATCAAAAACTTTTATAGTTATGAAAAATACGAAAACTATGTTCATCTACAAACTCAAAGAATTTAATATGCCGAAATTAAAAATATTTTTAAAAAATCATGACAAGCTTTTGAAATTTACTCAAATCTTTTAAGCTACTAGTAATAAATTAATAACAAATTATACAAGATATATTTAAATTGCAGAATCAACGGTTCCATTTATTTCTGGATGTATTAAAATTTAATCAAATGCATCACACGGGCCAAAAGGCTAGCAATTAGGAAAGCTTGAGAGGTGCAAGGCGCTCTCACATTTAATTTAAATAAAATATTATAAAAGAAAGAGAAAAAGAAAAATCATTCATTCGAAGAAGGCCTACATCATCAACTTTTTGCATGTGTAATGTACATGAATATATAAGATAGCATACTAAAGAAAAAATTTGACAAGATTTTGGAAAACTTCTAATGAAGATAATAAAGGTTTTTAAAAACTTTTAAGTTAAGATAATAGATAATTTTAAAGACTTTTCATATAAAATTTTAAAGATTTTTCATTCAAATTCTTAAAAAAAAGATTTTGGTACAAATCAAAATTATAAGAAAAAAAATTATAAGTTGTGTGCATCACACACTTGGATCGTACTAGAAATAAGAACTAGCGCAGAAGTAGAATTATGTTTAGTATCATAGCGCAAAAGGCAAAAAGGAGAGGTTCAAATTCCCTAAATTGATTGATATTTTTAAAACAAAGATAAGAAAAATCCCTCAAAAAGCAAGCATGGTAACATTTCCTGTCAAGTGAGAATATTTCATGGTAATCTACAATTTACACATGTTCTGGGGGGAATAGGATTCCCATAAAATATGGTCATTTGATTACCATGGTAATCATATATATCCGGGAATATTTTTTATACCTAAATAGGCCTAGTAACATTTCAGGGGAATCTAGGATTACTGTCGAGATTGCCTCCTATCAAGCGCGGGAGAAATCATTCAGTGTGTATACGGCTGGCACATTGAATAATTTTTCCGTTAAAAAGTTTTAGATTCTAGTTAAAAAACACTAAATAAAATAAAATGAAATAAAGATAAAAATAAAATAAATAATAAGTGTAGTAGGATATAAACCCAATACTTCATGTTTTGGAATCTAACTTACCAACACTTGAGCTATAATTTCAGTCGTCAACAATCTCCAGTAGAGAAGGTGAACAACTTGCAGATCATTTAATGCTTATTTTCTTCAATTTAGAAAACAAAAGTTTGAAATTGGTGTTTGCTATATCAAAACTTGATTTTACCATATATCATTTGTTGTGTATTCCTCTCATTCCAATTCCTATTTGATTTTCCCGTTTGATTTGGCAATATCTCAGAGTTGTTCAGGATTCAAGGTTGTCTGTAAGTAAGGGGACAGACATCTGGAGCTACAACTTCAGACGTCTGTCGTCGCTATGTTAGTTATATGTATGCCCTAGAGGCCATTACTGTACATACGATGTATATTGTAGTGGATGCTTAGACATATATAGGGAGGACTTTCTTGCTCGACATGATAATACGCTATCTGGTTACACTTTATCTTAACAAGTACTCTGATTGTCTCTATGTTAAATGTTGATAAAGCCCTTAGGATGAGTACTTGACTACCGGGACTATGATGCAGATCATAATAGTGGGGACATGTTAGTCGCCAAGTACATCCTTCAAATATTCCTAGTCGTGGGAGTACCGAGACAGAGCATCGATACTCCAGAGTAGACTAGCGTATGTGCTTCTTGGCCCATATGATGGGCGATGAATGATCCCATATCCATTGGTGTTTGACATTAGAGAAGGTATACGGGTGCTCAGTAGAGACTGGGTATACTCGACGGACTCGCCGAGAACTCCCATATGGTTTTATACCTCACGTCAGATGGCAGTTCTCTGGTGACACTGGTACAGAGAAGTCTGTAGACCCGAGATCGTCATAGAGTCTTGTATGATTCCCACTGTGCTTTGATTTCCATCATACCACGTCCAAGAGGGCGTGCAAAACGGTGGCTTTTGGGTACAGTCCCGAATCACATGGAGGCAATGAGCGATAGGAGGGGATTCGTCTATCCCGGTATCGGGAGTTGATGTTGCGCTGTGTTCAATTGGCTATAACGGGAAATCCCTGACCAGGGTTGCTGAGATTTACTGGTAAGTGTTATCAGTAGTTTCTCGAACTGTTATGGACCTCATATAGACACGACTTATCAAGCTACTGGGGTCTGACGTTTACCACCCCTAGGCGAGATATGCGACATATCAGACGAAGAGACCGGACTATACGGGAGTGTTACTGGTTGGATTCGCAGGAGAATGTACAGGCTTGCTTGTTGATCTTCTGATCGCTCAATACCTGGGTGGCTGTTATGTTTAGCTAACCGCTTGCAGCTTGTGGGTGTTTGATATGATCATCACCTACTGCCGGCGTATTGACGATTCTTTAGAGTCCTACACAGAGGTTTCTTGACTCAGGCAAAACGGAGTAGGAGCACATATATGATATGTGCGGGACCGAGAACAATACGTGTATGTGATACCGTATTAGATTCTCGCGATATGAGATATCGGCTGGATATATGTGATATAGCCGGGTCATCGGATCAAGTGTTGATTCGATGAACTGATACAGATTATATTAGTCGGTTATTTGTGAAATAGTCGGATTATCGGATCAAGTGTTGATTCGATAATTTAATGTATAATTATATATTTGATATATTAAATTACATTAACTAATATAAGCTCACTTAAAGATTCTTTTTCTCACTCGGGTAATACATTGATATATATGTGATATATGTTAATTGTATTATTTTATTTTGTTACAATAAATATTGTAAATGTGTTATATAATATTGTAACATGTTATGGTTATAAATTCAACATGTTTTGTGGAGTTTAAATGTGGTTAAGGTTTGGATTAGGGTTAAGCTTGCATGAAGCTTTCAAGAAGCTTGTTGAAGTTTTGACTTTGACTTTGACTTTGGATATTTTGTGTAGATATTTGCTTAACCCAACCCAACCCTTCACCATAGTTAACTCTCTACATGGGTTAAGTCTTCATACTTAACCCATGGTTGCATATTCTAACCACACTTGATTCATTATTCATCACAAAAGAGTTAGCTTCTTCTTCTTCTTCCTTCTTGCTTGAAAAGCTTTCTAGCTTTTTGAGAGGTGATGAAAATAAGTGAGATTGAGAAAATAAATGAGAGCTAAATTCCTACTTCATCATCCTAATCTATCCTAACCATTTAGATTAGGGTGTTCACTTCATTTTTGAGTGAGAGCCTGTGTTAAAGAAACTTCAAGGTAGATCATCTTTGTTATCGAAGATCGGAAGCAAGCTTGCATCTTTCTCTTCGTGGAGCCTCTCTAGAGTCTGGGTACTCGATGATCGCAGCGAAGGGACCTCAACACGGAGCTTTAGAAGTGAAGGACCGGACTACAAATGTTGTAATCCCAAACTCTTAGAAGTAAAGTTGTTTACTTGCTTTGTTTTACCTAATCTCTAGTTTAAAGATCTTGGTTAGGGTTGTTCGGCATGTCTAAATTTTAAATCGGGCATGGTTGATGCCTTGTAGAACCTTGTAAGAGTGCCTAGTAACCCTACAGTGGTATCAGAGCCAAGCTAGAGTTTTAGACGAAGTCTAGACGAAGTTTAAAGTCCGATCCAACCCCGAAACCCCGACACGAACCCCTCATCTGGAAATTTTTTTAAAATGTTGATTTTTCGTATTAAAAATACTCAGAAATATAAACAGGGAATTATAAGGATATCTGTGAAAAACGAGACACTAATACCATAAAAGAGCCGCGGAACCGCGGCGAAGACATGCCTTGCGCGGCGGTTCCGCGGCGGAACAGTGGAATTAGGGCTTCATTTTTGTACAGTAATATCCGTATGTATTTCCTGATTGTTCTGGGAATTTTTAATTCTACTCAAGTGTTGAGTTTTCTGGGATGTACTGGGAACTCGTTGAATTGATCGGAAAGTTTAACTTCGTTTAAGTTTTTCCGGGTAATTTTAGAACGTGTTAAAAAGTTCGAACGGATATCAATAACTCACTTTTTCCTCTGCCGGAAAATTTCCAAGTGTTGGATTTTTCCGTAGTTTAAGAACGTTCTAAGTCATGCAAGTAACGCGGTGGACCCTCTAGAAGAACACAAACCTTAACTCGATTATGTGACCGTCTGAACCGCCTCTAAACCTTAGGGTTTGGGGCAGTACGGCGTTGCCACATGTGAGGCGTTGGTTTGACCCTTCTACGGCTGGACCATTGGTACTGTGGCATGTGATGGATGCTTTTAAACTCCGGTCAAGTGTTGAGCTATTTGGGAAATCTTAGGTGTTTTTTATTCGATCGGAAAGTTTAACATTGTCTATTTATCTGGAATGTGATACAATTTTTGGAATCCACAAGTAGTTATGAGATAACTAATTTGAATGTTATAAATCTAACAGTTCAGTCTCAGTTGATCGGTTGCCATGGGATTTTGATGCGATCAAAAGTCCGTCGCAATCACGTAGCGTACGCGGATACTCGCCGTGTAAACTTAATAGACAGCCACGCCCCTTAGCCCCGACCAAGTGACTGTAGGATAACCCCGTCGCCAAAAGCATCCGTTCGGGTGCTCGCGGCAGCGGTGTTCCGCCTTAGTGCACTTTATCGACGGCATCCGGGGGTGCGGCCGTCTACTAAAGTTTGCGACGAGCATTCGATCAGGATGTCGGGAATCTTGTTGAATTGCCTGACTTGATATTGAAAAGAGTTTTCGATAATGAGACTAAAATGCAGGGTTTATAATTTTTAGGCATGCGATGTCTAAGGAATTCATTTGGTTAGGCATGCGATGTCTAAGGAGGTTGCAGATTCCAACTGTTGTAGTTTTACACTTTCTTTTCTGCGACCGTAAGTGTAATATGTGGTGTATCGCCGGTTTCGTTGCTATACATCAACGACAATTGGGATACGCATATTTACTTACGTTGATGACATGTGATATTATGTGTTGCTGTGATATGTTATATTGGATCGTCGTGTTTGAATAGCCGGGGGTTTTATGTGAGATGAGAGTTTTTCTTTTTCATTCATGTAAAATTCATTGTATGTAATATTCTTTTATTGGGGAACTTCCGGGCTGAGGATGATGTCACCATTGTATATTATTTACTTTTCCGCATTAGGTAGACCCAAGGCGGGGAGCACAAGTAACCGGGTTCTAGGGTCCAGTGGGAGACCATCTCGAGAAGTCAAGACCGGGTCTCCTAACCCTAGAATTGGCAGTGTTGCTTGCCGCTCTCGTAGGGGTCTAGGGATGTGGGTTTGGCTATTCATCATGACCGTGGAATCCGTGTTTTATACAGGCTCGTATTAAAACACGGACGTCCCAGTATATCCAATATTTCATATATGTTCTTCTGCTGCAATGTTCTGTGATGAGATCATATTACTGCCTGAGACGAATGTTTATATTATATATATGAGATATATGTTATATTGCAGATTTTGTTTCAAATGTGATGCTTGTGAAGCATAATAAAATGGGACTTCACTAATGAGATTAATGAGACTAAAAGAAACCTAAAGATGTTGTAGAAACTTGTTTAAAAACTGGTAGCTCTAGTTCTTGCTTTGCATAGCGGTGTTACTTATAGAACATCCAGCACCTTATTCGATAAGGAAAGAGCCGAGATCCCTTCACCGGGAGTGACCTCTTTAGCGAAACTAGCAGATGCTACATACTCGGTTTGTCTTTTGATTGCTTCTATAGTTTTTGGTTTGCACAGTGGTATTTGTGAAATATCCTGCACCTTATTCGATAAGGAAAGAGCCGACGATCCCTTCACCGGGAGTGGCCTCTTTAGCAAAACTAGAAAAGGCCTAAAAAACATTCCAATTAAAATCACTCGATTCTACAACGATATCAAGTTCATTACGCAAAGGGTTTTCTTAAAAACCTGTCGTAGCCCTCCGTCATTTCAAATAAGTAGTATTTAGTATTTGTACTACGTTTGTTGGCTTTCGTCAAGACGCAGTGTGCGGTAGCTATTTATGCTTATCTGTATAAGCATATGATGCGATTGAGTTAGGGTAGTCGTGCGGTTTTGTTGGCTTTCGTCAAGGGTCGTGCGGGTGGGTTTAATTCAATCGGGAAATGACGGGTTGAACTTGACTAGTAGCCTATGGTTTGTTGGCTTTCGTCAAGGTCATAGGATGCTAGGGGTAAAATATTATCGGGAATTTCAAGTGTTGAAATTTGCAATGAGATTACATACCTTCTATGAGATAGTTGGATCCCGATACCCGCTGCGAGTAAGAGTTACTCCTGGGAAAGTTTTACACATTACAATTAACCGATCAAGTAGGTGTCTAGAAAGGTGTTAACGGGGTTACGCCTCTGGGAAAACGAGATTTATTTTAATTAGGTCCGTGCGAAAGCACGGAGAACCTCCCTCAAAGTACCGACACTGGCATGGCCGAAAGATTGGCGAACTTGTAGGGTGTGATTAATCCCGGCTAGTCTTTCCTTTTAGGGTTTGAAGAAAGATTTGACTAAAATAGTGGGAGCCATCCTGATTAGATAAATTGATAACTAATCTAATCTTGTAAAAGCGCACGCTAAGTGTTTTCTTCTCTCTCTCTCTTCAGGTAGCGACTATGTCATGCCTTAATCAAGATAATAATACGGATGTATTGACCGAACCCGCTTGTTATACTGCGCTAGGGAACGTTGGTCCCTCTCCAACTTATAATTGTTATAAGACAGAGCAGGAAATAGGGGATTACCAGAATTCCCGTGCCGCCCAAACAAAAAAAGTGCATGCTGATGCATCATCTTCGGGTGTGTTCATTACCGAGAACTGTTTTCAATATCCTTTACGTCCTGGGTATGTGATACCGGATCAGGATCCTGCAAATGTAATCTGTTATATGGGCTACAGATAGGTAGAGGACTGAGAACGGGTGATAAAGTTTCATGAGATAGAAACGGTGCAAGTGTTGCAGCCAATTCTGTTGGTAGTTATCACCATGTATTATCAGAATACATTGATTCTGAACAAATGTTATTAGATACCGAACCTGATATACAACATCATATCAGTCTCTTTATTAGTAAAGAAGGATATAATTTTGTATTGTTGGATAATGTTTTGAACATTTCCTATATCAAGATTTGATCGATCCAAGCACGTTATCTAAAAGCATAGACGTTCTAAATCAAACTACAGTTCTTAACGTACAGAACACACACAAGAGGAAGAGTTCAGAAATGAACGAATTCTTCTTGAGGTATTGTAGACTAGGTCATATCAATGCGACCCGACTAGCCAAGTTACATTTAGATGCATATTTAAATCTGTTTGAATTTACATCTTGTGAAACTTTCCGGTCATGTCACAAAAATAAGATGACCATAACTCTGTTTATTGGAAACAGAGAAGAGTTAGTGAACTCTTGGAATTGATACATGCTGATGTATGAAAGTCCCCTGTCTACATATGCCAGGACCGGTTCTTTGTACTTCATTACATTCTCTAATGATCTCTCAAGATTCAAACATATGTTCCTGTTGAAATACAAGTCTGAAACTTTTGAGATATTCACAGAATATAAGTTAGAAGTAGAGAACCAAAAACGGGTATAAGTATTAGGTCCTTTGATGCGATCAGGGAAGAGAATACTTGAGCACGGGATTCCTGGATTATTCTAAAGGAGAATGAGATTCTCTCTCAGCATTACTCCTCCGTATACACCACAGCACGTCGGTATATCGGGGCGGAGCAAATACACCCTATTTGATATGGTGCGCTCTATGATGAGTACTACTGAGTTTCCTATTTCCTTTTGTGAGTTATGCACTTGAGAAGCTGCATACCTATTGAATAAGGTTCCAATCAAATCAGTTGCCTACCACTCCATATGTGATATAGTATGGGAAGAGCCCATCTCTTTAGGAAGTTAAGATTTGGGGTTGTCCAGCCTATGTCTAAAAGCATAATCCGGACAAGCTCGAGGCAAAGTCAGTTCTGTAGAAGTTTGTTGGATATCCCAAGCATTCGCAAGGGAATATCTTCTACCTAACCGAGAAACAAAAGATGTTTTGTTTCTCAACATGCCACCTTTGTGAAAGGGAATTTCTTGTGAAGAAATTAGTGGTCATGAGGTAGAACTGGAAACAGTTCCAGCTATACAAACTGCAGCTGATGATTTGGTAGAACCGAAGGATTCAATAGTTTCTAACGAACCTCAGCCTCTCCGCCGATCTAGTAGGGTTCCTCACCCACCTGAGAGATACTTCGGTTTCTCTATGACAGCGGGAGCGAGGATTGCATCATGAGATGATGACCCAACTTATTTCGAGCAGGCCATCAGGAGTGGGACTCTGTGAGAATGGCTGGATGTTTAGCGATCTGAGATGGAATCCTTATACACCAACAAAGTATGGACTTTGGTTGCTTTATCTGAAGGGTTAAATCCCCATCAGGAGCAAGTATATCTTGAGAAAAGTTGAGACTTTCAAAGCTATGCTTAAGTCCATCCAGATCCTACTTACCACGGCTACATACCATGACTACGATATCTGGCGGTTGGGTGTCATGACTGCTTTTCTAAATGATGATTTGGAAGAGAGCGTCTATAAGTACACAGCTAGAGGGCTTCGTAGACAGTGGGAGCAGCGGAAACGTGTGCAAGATGTTTTATGCGATAAATCAGGCATCGCGGAGTTGGAACATCTGTTTTGATGGTAGTCAAAGAGTTTGACTTCATCAAAATGGTAGATGAACCTTGTATAAATAAAAAGGTAGTAGAGAGTATGGTGGTGATCCTCGTAGAGTACGTGGATGACATACTCTTGATAGGGAAGGAGTTTCCTATGCTACGCTCGGTCAATCTCCGCTTATCACAAAGATTCTCTATAGGATCAAGGTGATACCTCCTAAATCCTGAGTTTTATATCTATGAGATAGATCTAATTGAATGTTAGGAATCTCACTAGTTGTAGTGAGATGGTATCAATCGATC
Source organism: Agapanthus africanus (assembly GCA_030015575.1). Classification (NCBI taxonomy): domain Eukaryota; kingdom Viridiplantae; phylum Streptophyta; class Magnoliopsida; order Asparagales; family Amaryllidaceae; genus Agapanthus; species Agapanthus africanus. Next base: position 36,587,943 of record JASDDO010000014.1, on the reverse strand, counting down.
CTGGAGAGAATCGCTGGAAAAGTTCCAGGGTGATAAGGACGACTGAATGTCAGTCGCAGGCATTGTCTTTACCCTCAGTGGAGGGACGGTATGTTGGAAGATTTCCAAGCTAGATACCGTGACTTACTAGAAGATTAAAGGAAAGATACATCGTTACCAAGGATGCTACAAAAGAGGCAGTCTGAATATATATAAGTTCATGAGATGAACTTCGTTCCAACCATTGTGTGACAATGGAGTTATGGCTTTGGCCTAAGAACCCCCGTCCCATCAGAAATCCAGATATAATTCTTAGGCAGTATCACCTGATCATGGAGATGGTTGATCTACAGGAAGATCGAGATTAGGAGAGTAGACACAGAGGACAACAGCGCGGATCCACTCACAAAGGCCTATTTCCCAATAGAGACTTTTATGGGATGGTTGAGTATGAGATACTTCAACCACAGCTGATTGTTGGGTATGTGATACCACAACAGATGGCCCTAGTGCAAGTGGGAGATTGTTAGTTATATGTATGCCCTAGAGGCCATTACTGTACATACGATGTATATTGTAGTGGATGCTTGGATATATATAGGGAGGACTTTCTTGCTCGACATGATAGTACGCTATCTGGTTACACTTTATCTTAACATGTACTCTGATTGTCTCTATGTTACATGTTGATAAAGCCCTTAGGATGAGTACTTGACTACCAGGACTATGATGCAGATCATACTAGTGGGGACAGGGTAGTCGCCAAGTACATCCTTCAAATGTTCCTAGTCGTGGGAGTACCGAGACAGAGCATCGATACTCTAGAGTAGACTAGCGTATGCGCTTCTTGACCCATATGATTGGCGATGGATGATCCCATATCCATTGGTGTTTGACATCAGAGAAGGTATACGGGTGCTCAGTAGAGACTGAGTACACTGGACGGACTCTCCGAGAACTCCCAGATAGTTTTATACTTCACGTCAGATAGCAGTTCTCTGGTGACACTGGTACAGAGTAATCTGTAGACCCGAGATCGTCATAGAGTCTTGTGTGATTCCCACTGTGCTTTGATTTCCATCATACCGCGTCCAAGAGGGCGTGCAAAACGGTGGATTTTGGGTACAGTCCTGAATCACATGGAGGCAATGAGCGATAGGAGGGGATTCGTCTATCCCGGTATAGGGAGTTGATGTTGCGCTGTGTTCGATTGACTATAACTGGAAATCCCTGGCCAGGGTTGCTGAGATTTACTGGTAAGTGTTATCAGTAGTTTCTCGAACTGTTATGGACCTCATATCGATACGACTTATCAAGCTACTGGGGTCTGACGTTTACCACCCCTAGGCGAGATATGCGACATATCAGACGAAGAGACCGGACTATACGGGAGTGTTACTGGTTGGATTCGCAGGAGAATGTATAGGCTTGCTTGTTGATCATCTGATCGCTCAATACTTGGGTGGCTGTTACGTTTAGCTGACCGCTTGCAGCTTGTGGGTGTTTGATATGATCATCACCTACTGCCGGCGTATTAACGATTCTTTAGAGTCCTACACAGAGGTTTCTTGACTCAGGCAAAACGGAGTAGGAGCACATTTATGATATGTGCAGGACCGAGAACAATACGTGTATGTGATACCGTATTAGATTCTCGCGATATGAGATATCGGCTGGGTATATGTGATATAGCCGGGTCATCGGATCAAGTGTTGATTCGATGAACTGATACAGATTATATTAGTCGGTTATTTGTGAAATAGTCGGATTATCGGATCAAGTGTTGATTCGATAATTTAATGTATAATTATATATTTGATATATTAAATTATATTAACTGGTATAAGCTCACTTAAAGATTCTTTTTCTCACTCGGGTAATACATTGATATATATGTGATATATGTTAATTGTATTATTTTATTTTGTTACAATAAATATTGTAAATGTGTTATATAATATTGTAACATGTTATAGTTATAAATGCAACATGTTTTGTGGAGTTTAAATGTGGTTAAGGTTTGGATTAGAGTTAAGCTTGCATGAAGCTTTCAAGAAGTTTTTTGAAGTTTTGACTTTGACTTTGACTTTGGATATTTTGTGTAGATATTTGCTTAACCCAACCCAACCCTTCACCATAGTTAACTCTCTGCATGGGTTAAGTCTTCATACTTAACCCATGGTTGCATATTCTAACCACACTTGATTCATTATTCATCATAAAAGAGTTAGCTTCTTCTTCTTCTTCCTTCTTGTTTGAAAAGCTTTCTAGCTTTTTGAGAGGTGATGAAAATGAGTGAGATTGAGAAAATAAATGAGAGCTAAATTCCTACTTCATCATCCTAATCTATCCTAGCCATTTAGATTAGGGTGTTCACTTCATTTGTGAGTGAGAGCTTGTGTTAAAGAAACTTCAAGGTATATCATCTTTGTTATCGAAGATCGGAAACAAGCTTGCATCTTTCTCTTCGTGGAGCCTCTTTTGAGTCCGGGTACTCGATGATCGCAGCGAAGGGACCTCAACACGGAGTTTTAGAAGTGAAGGACCGGACTACAAAGGTTGTAATCCCAAACTCCTAGAAGTAAAGTTGTTTACTTGCTTTGATTCACCTAATCTCTAATTTAAAGATCTTGGTTAGGGTTGTTCGGCACGTCTAAATTTTAAATCGGGCATGGTTGATGCCTTGTAGAACCTTATGAGAGTGCCTAGTAACCCTACACGCTATGTATGTTCGCATACTTTGGGCAGACGTCTGACTCGAATACATTAGACATCTGCGAGCGTTCTGTACTTTCGAAACCTCAAGATCGGAAGTTTGAAGATCCTTCTTCAGACGTCTAGGGACGGTCTATTTTTTTGAAGACTTTATGGGCTGACGTCAGGTAATACCTTCTTCAGACGTTTGCCGTGTCATGGGCCGGATATTTGTTAGTAGGGAAATTAGTTATTTTGATCCATCTTTTACATACTATATAGAATGTTGTATTTTGTAACCCTAAATCGGATAACTTTTGTGATATTTTGAGAAAAACCTTTTGTAATTTTGTGAGCTATGGTTTTTTGAGGGATTTGTGATTCATCCATCATTTGTACTCCTCCATATTTGGTGATTAATAAAAGCTTCTTCACCTTTTTATTAGTACTCTTATTTTATATTTGTCTGTGATTGGTTTGTGCTTTCTCTTTATCGTTTGTACTTTCTTCTTGATCGTTCTGTCGCAACAAACTGGTATCGGAGCTATTATTGTTTGGGGATCTTTTGTTTGAACTATTAAGTCTTCAATCTTATGATCTAGGTTAACGGTGAGTAACGACACTTGCATCCTCTTTCTTATCTTCTTAGATTGTGATTTTGAAGCTTTAGAATTCGTTAGCACTCAAGGTGTTTTAATTTGATCCTACATAATGTCACCAACGGTTATGAAGTTCGACATTGAGAAATTTGATAGAAATATGAGTTTCTGTTTATGACAAGTTTGTATGATTGCCGTGTTAACTCAAAATAATTTGAAAAATGCAATTCTTAGGAAGGATGCAAAACATTCCACTATGACAGAGGAAGTTTGGGAGGAGTTGGATTAAAAGGCCATCACGGCTATCTAGTTGTGTCTGACGAACGAAGTTTTGCAAGAAGTTTTGGTAGAAAAGACGGCGACTAATTTGTGGATGAAATTAGAGGAGTTATATTTAAGAAAGTCTCTCATAAATCGACTCATGTTGAAGCAGCGTTTCTACACACTTCGTATGTCAGAAGGCTCTCAAATCAAATCTTAAGTCGGTGAGTTTAATTTGATCATTACGGATCTGGGTAAGATCGATATTAATATTGATGATGAAGATTAAGTATTGTTATTGTTATGTTCTTTGTCACTATTTTATAAGCACTTTCGTGACATCATGGTCTGTTGTTACGAACCGGAAATGGCACGTGACCGGCACTTGAATCACGTGAAGTCTATAAGACCCCACCGTAACCCAAGTAAACTGAAAACCAGGAATCTAAACCTTTTTAAGAAAATAGTAGAGGTGGAGTTTTGAAAAAGGGTATCGATGAAATCAAGTTCTTTCTTTTTAAAGTATAAGTAAAATTCATTTAAAATGCAAGTGGATTATATACTATAATTTGAAGACATTTTTGTCAGTTGAAATTTGGACAGCACCTCCTTCGTAAATTTTGTTCAAAACCAATACATATACAATAATAATATTGGCATCCCCAAACGGGAGCTAGCTCTTCGCCAATCGGTGGAAATATAATCACGCAAATAAGTATATACAATGTCCAAGGCGAAAATCAACACAAGAAAAGAAGTAAAAGAAATACCAAGGACATCATCAACTCAAATATCCAGAATATATACAAGTCTCACTCTAAGTCGAAAGAATATACAACTGGTCTCTAAGTCTACCAAATATATATAGTCTGATTGATGGAGCTTTTAACTAGATTACCACTGAATGAAATATACAATGGTGGTTACGATTCGGACTGTAACCTACCTACCAAGCAATCACTCGAAAAGTAAATGTGCCAACTAGCTGCTACTGAATCTGAGCAGTCGATCCTGCAAGAAAACTATGGCACAACGGAGGTGAGTTGCCAACTCGCGAGTAAAAAACATCATCAGGTAGAAATCGAATGTATAACGATCTACCTAAGTCATACTGTAATAGTAATATCATACCGTGTGGTATCGAAGATAATCGTGTATACATATGTATATAAATATATAATATCATGTATGTGTCAATATGTGGTACCATATCATCCATATCATGTATATGTATAAACATATCATCCGAGGAGCGTCTATCAACGACACTCGAAATCATCATAAAATCCTGAGTACCCGGTATCGACACTCAAAATCATCATAAAATCCTGAGTACCCGGTATCGACACTCGAAATCATCATAAATCCCGTGTCCAGTATCGACATGTAAATCCTCATATCTCAAGCGATGTCTCATCGGATCGGCCCTCATATCCATCTGTCTTATATCACTCCGGTTGGTATCCTCCGGATATCTGCCGAGTCCAATACTGTCACCGGTAGGTAGTGTTTCCCTGCCAGGCTCAATGCCTTTCTATACGATCTTCTTGTCCCAGAGTATCGTACCGAGTCCACCATATATCCGCAATCGTTCTCTCTCCCCCTGCCTCGATTCGGATAATAATTATATATCAGAACCGAGAAATCTCATTGTGGACGCCGAAATATCATATCAAGAGAAAACCGCGTTTTTAAAATATTCACAAGTTTTTAAATAATAACCGCGGTTTCTCAAATCCAAAATTCTCATGAAAGCGAAATCATAAATATAGAATATGGCAGCCATGAAAAGATATGTACAGACACAGAACAATGTTGTAATGTTTAACAAGTATTGGATATAGTGCCCACAGAGTCAATTATTAGATCGCAGGCACGTGATTGCAATGATTGAGGGAGGACCTATGCTGGTAGGACAGTCTTACTCAAGATGATAGTATGCTATCTGGTTTATCTTTATCATCGTGTACTGCTTTAGGTGACCTTACAGGTCACTATTGCGCGTTGATAGAGCCCTTAGGATTCTTGCTTGACGGCCGGCAGTATGATGGCGATCATATACGTGGGAGCTGGGGTCTATAAGCACATCCTTAAAGTGTCCCTAGTCGTGGGAGTTTTCGAGAAAGAGCATCGATACTCCGGAGTAGACAAGTGTATACAGTCGAGACCCCGACGAGGGGCGGTGGCTGGTCTCACAAGCCACTGGTGTCAGTTGATTCACCTAAGATGTATACAGGTGCTCATTGGGTTATGAGTACACCGGACAGGACTCGCCGGGAACATGCTAGTTGGTATTATACCTGACGTCAGATGGCAGTTCCGTGGTGACATGTGTACAGGTTAGTTCATCGACCTGAGATCGTCATTTGTCTCGTGTGAGTTCCCACTGTGCTTTGATTACTACCCTACCATGGCTCAAAGGAGTCGTGCAAACAGGTTTTAGTTGGGTACAGTCCCGAGCCACATGGAGGCAGTGAGCGGATCTGCAGGGGTTCGTCTCTCCCGGTATTGGGGGTGAGGTCGCGCTGTGTCTAGGAGAGCCATTACACGAAGTCCTTGGACAAGGCAGGAGATTTACTGGTAGTTATTCCAGTAGTATCTCAGGGTGTTCTAGGCTACACTCCGACACGACTTGTACCGCTTTTGGGGGTCTGACTTTTACCAACCCCCTAGACCCGCCATGCGATGCTCATAGACGAACGGACCGGACTGTACGGATATTATCACTGACAGGTTCAGTAGAGTGTCAGGATGAGTTCGCTCATCGACGTCCCTTGGTCAATACCTGGTAGCCCGTTACGTATGGCTAATACCTCTGACGTGCTAGTGGTTAAATCCACAGCCAAAGTGTTGATGAGTCTTTAGAGTCCCCCACAGACAGTTTCTCAAATTTCGGGCGAAACGCTGTAGAGGCCGTATGGATATATGGCAGGGTTCGATCATATACGTGCGGTATTGCATGGATCATGATCGGACGGATAATGCTAGCGGGCTTTGGTTTAAGCCAGATCCTAGTATTGTACGGTGTAGATTTTGTCTCATTGCATTTGTATTCGGTCGGAACACAAATGCGGGTATGTATATACAGTCGCGGGGTTATCCAGTAACTTGTTACCGGATCGCTTTTTGAAGTTGCCAGTTTGCATTCCGTTTCGGCCATTTTCCTTTGTTTCTTTCCTTGGCTGAAAATTGGTGGGAGGGGGGTTATTTGCAAATGTGCAATTAATCATGGAGTAGACTTTTTGTGGCACATGATGGTTCTCATGATGGTTCTAGTATATGATGATTATTTTGTGCATCATTACTTTGGTGATGGGTTTTGGTTTTGACTTGGTGGTGATCATTGTTCCTAATCATCACCCTTTTCTCTTTCTTGGATGATTGACCCGCTCCCTCTCTTCTCTTGATGATGGCCGGCCACACTAATATGGGGGCTGTCCAAATTTTTGTGTGGGGTTTTTCATCTCATTTGCTCACACAAAATCCCATAGCACCATTTTTCAAAGTTCATCCCTCCACCTACACTTCCAAATGGCAACCTCACTAACCCCGTGAGACAAAACCATTCTACACTTAGCCTACAGCATTCTTGGACACGTCGGCTCGCCAACTTCGTGCCCGAGTTGCCTCGGTCCAGAGGTGGGAGCCCGTAAAAAGACCCGGCGATGTGGTGCCCTTTCCGACGAGGAGATCAAGACCGGAGATTCCGCGAGGAGATCAGGATGGTGGCCGAAGACCGAAGGATACGGATCGCTCAGTATAGCTCTCTACCCTTTCTCTAGTTTGCTAGTAGTAAGTTAATGGCCCGATCCAGGTTTATAGTCCGCGGTAGCGCCGGTTTCTGAGTAAAGAAAAGTTTTTGATTCCGCATTTTGGCCTCGGACTGACGGCCGGGGCGCTGTCGTAGTCCTATATGGTATCAGAGCCACGCCATTAACCTTTTCTAGCTTGCTCTAACGTGTTTAGAAGTTCGATCGAACGAATTTTCAAAAACCGCGTTTCCAATTGCATCAGTTTCTGTCGATTTTTTGGCTCGAAAAATTATTTGAAGTGTTGCAGAAATACGTGCAGGGTTTTATGAGAACACTGAAGAAAACTGGTGCCATGATACTACTGTAGCGCAGCGGAACCGCGGCCATAACGCCATTTTGGCCGCGATTCCACCGCTGAACAGTGTCATCAATGCACCAAATTTCTACAGTGGGTTTCTGACATGGAAATAGGGTTTTTGGTATGTTCTGTTTGGGCCCATATTTATTTTGAGTGCTACAGTTGTGCTTGGGGCCCACTTCGGGAATTTTTGTCGATCGAAAATTTTCGAACATGTTAGTTCACAGTATTTACATTATATCTGCGACCGTGAATGTCACTTGATCGGTAAATCATGTCTAACTGCTATAGTTCTTTTAGACGGATTTGCGAACGTGACATTCACGTTGATGTTCTGTGTTGTGCTGTGATATTGCGGATTTTTCATGGTGGATAGCCTGGGAGCAATGTTAGTACAGTTTGGTTGTATATGTACATTTGATATTGCGGGGCGAGCGTCCGACATGTGGACTGCCATTACTGCCTGTTTGTATATTATTCTTTTGGGGCACGACCGGACTGAGGTCGATGTACCCCTTGTATGTATATTTTACTTTCTGTACTAGGATTACCCCACGGTGGGGTGCACGGATAGCCGGGTTCTAGAGGGCAATGGGCCAGCATCTCATGGCTTTGAGACGGAGGGGGCTTCACTCTAGAATTGGCGGGCTATTCGCCGCACTCGTAGGGGGTACAGGTTGACCCAATGAGGGGTGCACAAGTTACCGGATTCCGTAAAGTGTTGGGTGGTCCATTCACGTTGTTGAAGGGGTTGCCTCGCTTCAGGTTTTGGCGGGTAACTTGCCGCGCCCGTAGGGGTTTAGGATTTCATTGCACAGGCTATCCACACGACCAGGGGAACGTCGGGTTTCAGTAGCGGCTCTATGAAACCCGGGGATCCCAGATATCTGTATTGTTCTGTGATGCTTATTACATTTCTGTGATGTTGCTTTTTATCACGCCTTGAGCGATTATTATATATTGATATATATACTAGTAGATGTTGTACATGTTTTGCATCCGCGCTAGTCCAGTCCCCGCTCTGTCGCTAGTTAAGTAACCTAACGGGGAATGACGGGGCCCAGTGGCGAATGCGGATGGCATATACGTACATCGTATTTTCGTTCTTTATTGGTGTGATCAATTGATGGGACTGCATTGATTTGGATCAATGCAAGCTAAACAAACATATTCTGATGTTGTTGGAACATTTTTCAAAAAGCTGTTATTGCAAGGACGTTCTCTTTTGTTTTGCACAGTGGTATTCGGTTATGAATATCCAGCCCCTCAGTCGACGAGGCAAGGGCCGAGATCCCTTCACCGGGAGTGACCCCTTGGACAGAAATTTGCGTCAGGGTAATAACTTCACTATAGCCGATTACTTTTTGCTTTGCATCGTGGTATTCAGTTGGAATATCCTGCACCTCATTCTACGGGGAAAGAGCCGAGATCCCTTCACCGGGAGTGACCTCTTAAGCAAAGGTTTTCGCCACTATATTTTTATAAAAGCTATGCAGTTCCTTCAACGATATCAAGTTCAATACGTTAAAGGTTTTTCGCCAAAAACCAGCCGTAGCCCTCCGTCATTTCCTACAGGTATTATTTAGTATTCGTGCTGCGTTTGTTGACCTAGTCAAGACGTAGTGTTCGGTAGCTAAGTGATACTTGTTTGTTGCATAAATGGGATTGGTTAGGACAGTCGTGCGGCCTTGTTGACCTGGTCAAGGGCACGTACGGGTGGGTTTAATGCAATCCAGAATAATGACGGGTTGAACTTGACTGGCGGTTGTTTCCCTCAATCAGAGCAAGGCTCTGTTTGAATTTCAAAAAAAATTCAAATTTTGAAGCAACGCTTCAAATTCCATGCGCTGCACGCAACGTGCTACGTGTCAGAAGCTGATACGTCAGCGCAGCGCTCAAGGCAGTGCGCCCAATCAGAGCAAGTGTTCCCGCCGAAAATTTCTGTGCAGAAGAGTCCAAGGTATCAAATGGAAGCGATACGCTTAAGAAAATGCGAACCAATATCTTCCAGCCTGTATTTTGATAAGTTCCCGAAGGAGGAACTATTAAATTCTGATGGTATTAGAAGCATCTCGAAAAACCCTTCGATTTGATATATTATGGGCCTCATAATTCATCCGGGATCAAAAGTTATGAGACATCACGTGTCCACACGTGATGGACCTTTAAGAACCCGCTGGAGGACTTAAAAGATACAATAAAAACTCAGTAAAGACCCCAATGGGGCATCACGTGCTCACACGTGACCATGGGTCACGTGCAGACACGTGATGAGCTCTTAAGACCTCTAAAATAATGAATAGAATTAAATTATAAAATCTGTTCCCTGATCAGAGGTTACCTCAATGAGGTATCACGTGCTCACACGTGACCAATGGTCACGTGTTGACACGTGATGGTTAAAACAACAACATAAACAAGCGGTCGTTAAAGAACTCAATTGGGGGTCACGTGCTCACACGTGACCAAGGGTCACGTGTCAGCACGTGACTGGTTCCGAAAGCCCTACAGTTAATAGAATTAAATTCTAAAAGTCTCTAAATCTTTCCAAATGATAAAAGGTCTATGGGGAACGTTGGATTAAAAATCCGAGGGTGATTAAAAATCACCAATTTATGGGATAATCTTGGACTTGGAAAGATTTCCCCCTAAATCTAACCGAGATAACAAAGGAATATCTTTGGATTGGTGAATAAAATTCACTTAACAATCTAAAGGCCCAAATGAATGATAAATATAAATCAAATCTCTCAACATACAAATCAAATCTTTCAATGAGAGATTTGCTAAACAAATTGATTCTCTTCCTTCTCCTATAAATAGGAGCCAAGAAAAGAAGAGAAAGGGGGATCTACTTTTTTGGGAGAGAAAAACAGAGAGAGGAGAATTTAATTCTCAAGAGGGAAGAAAAGAAAGGAGAATTTAATTCTCAACAAAGAAAACCCTAGGTGAGAAAAAAAAGGGAATCGAAACTTTAAAAAGAGAATTTAATTCTTAAAATTTAAGAGTTTAACTCTTCTGCAAAAAAAAAAGAACCTAGTTCTTCTTCTGGTTGAAGATCTGCACAGAGCACATCTCCCCATAAGTTGAGAATTTAATTCTCATCGGGTCGAGATCCTGCCATGCAGATCCTAAACTTAGAAGCGGAATTGAGTTTTGAGAATTTAATTCTCCTAAAAAAAACTAGGGTTTAACCCTAATCAAGAATTTAATTCTTTTACATATCTGGGAATTTAATTCCTTTAAAAAGAAATTAGGGTTTCATCCTAAATAAGAATTTAATTCTTTCACAATAGGAATTTAATTCCTCCAAAACAAAATTAGGGTTTAACCCTACAGAGAATTCAATTCTTAAAAGATCTCTGTTCATGAAAAGAACTAGGGTCACGTGCCCCCACGTGACCCTTGAAAAGATCCCCTGCAAAGAACTTTGAAGCATCACCTCGCGTGCTCCCACGTGACTCCCAAAACGCAGAAAGAAAAAGCAAAGGAAATGAAAGCTTTGGGCGCTCTCACGTGTTATCACGTGACCCCTCAGCAAATGCTTTAACAATTGGCCCACAGATCCCCATCACGTGCCAACACGTGATGCTCTAAAATAAAAACAAAAGTGTTTAACACTTATTCACAGATTTGAGGATAAACCAAAAGGAGATCTGGCTCCACATTTAGGGCGCCCTCACGTGTCACCACGTGACCCCTAATGAGCATTCTAACATACCAGAGCGGGGGCCTCCATCACGTGCCAACACGTGATGCTCTAAAATAAAAACAAAAATGTTTAACACTTATTCGCAGATTTGAGGATAAACCAAAAGGAGATCTGGCTCCACATTTAGGGCGCCCTCACGTGTCACCACGTGACCCCTAATAAGCATTCTAATAGACCAGAGCGGGGGCCTCCATCACGTGCTCACACGTGATGGCCGTCAGAATTAAAAGAGTTAAACACTGATCTGCAGAATAAAATAAGGGAAATCAGGGCGCTCTCACGTGTCCACACGTGACCCCTCTCTCCTTAGTGTTTAACACTAATCTGAAGACTTTGTTCCCAGTGTTTAACACTGATTTGCTTTAGTGTTTAACACTAATTTGAAATCTCTGATTACCAGTGTTTAACACTGATTTGCTTTAGTGTTTAACACTAATTTGAAAGCCATGTTGCTAGTGTTTAACACTGGTTATCTTTTAGTGTTTAACACTAACTTGCTAATCTTATTCCCAGTGTTCAACACTGTTGGTCTTTAGTGTTTAACACTAGCTTTAGCCCAATTGGCTAAGTTTCTAGAGGCAAAGCCTCTCTTTCAATGAGCCAACAGAGGGCCAATATTTCAAACATAATTGGACTTAGTCCAAACTGGCCATAAGTCCTCAAATCATCTTGAACTGAGCACATCTGCTCTTTCAACCAACTCATTGGTTCAAGGGTACATCTCTGAACTCCTCTGATATTTGTCGTTGTAATCCTTCAACGTCTTCAGAGAGGTGACGGGTCCCGACAACCACACATCAACACGGACTATGGGGTCCTTAAACTCATGGACTCATGCGTCCTTAAACCAAGATACGGACTGTGGGGTCCTTAAACCCGCGGACTTATGCGTCCTTAAACTAACGGACTAATGCATCCTTAAACACACCCATATGGACTGTGGGGTCCTTAAACCCATGGACTTATGCGTCCTTAAACTACCTATGGACCGCAATGTCCTTAAACTACCAATGGACCTATGTCCCTAAACTGGAACATGGACCACCATGTCCCAAAACTGGCAATGGACCACCATGTCCCTAAACTGGAACAATAGAGCCTAAACGCTCTTTTTTCGGATCTAAACGATCCCGTTAAGTTGATCTTAGTATCAAACTGGACTAACATATCCTTAACAAACGTTTAAGTTGATCTTAGCCTCAAATATGGCTAACGTATTCTTAAACCTTCAAACAGACTTTAGTCCCAAATTGGACTATAGATCCCCCAATCGACTTTGGTTCAAGGGTACATCTCCGAACTCCTCTGACACCTGTCGTTGTAATCCTTCAACGTCGTCAGAGAGGTGACGGGTCCCGGTGGCCATACATTTAATGGACCACTATGTCCCTAAACTGGAACAATAGAGCCTAAACGCTCTTTTGTCGGATCTAAACGATCCCGTTAAGTTGATCTTAGTCTCAAACTGGACTAACGTTTAACAAACGTTTAAGTTGATCTTAGCCTCAAATACGGCTAACGTATCCTTAAACCAAAACCCCAAACCCAAATCTAAGAAAATACGGATTTGGACTAATCCACGTCCTACGGGCGACGACATAAATTAGTCTCCGTATACAATCCATGGGCAACCAAACATAAAACAAACACCCACGACACGAAGTGACCATCTGGAGAAGGAGAAAGTTGTTACCGCGATGCGGCAGCGTAATTAACTGCAGGGGCTTGCGCCTGCAGGGAAGAGCGTCCCCACAATCAAAAACCCCTCAAACGAGGGGGAATCTGACGAAGTCTGCTACATCGGCCGCATCTGTTTAAACCTCCAATACACGGTGCCATAAATCATCTTGGCATCTTCGGAGAGGTGGACGGATAGCACCTATTAGCATCTGTCCCGAATCTCAGGCAAGACAGTCCGTCTTGCGCGTCTTTTAGAGGGGAACAGCAAGGCTCTATTAAAAAACAAAATTAAAGGAAGCAGAGCTTCAGTTGCGCAAGCACTGCGCTGCGCGACACGTGTCAGCGCAGTTCCGCTGCAGGAAAGAAGGATCTGTTGATGAAATGTTTTCTGTGCCCTTCTGTGCTCCTATGGATCTCTAAGAATGTCTCTGTCTTCTATTTTCCTTAATTCTGTGATTCCAGATCTCCTTGTAAAATTCACGCATAAATCGTTAAATATACAATTTGCAGTTTTGTTTTAATTATGATATGGATCAAATAAGAATTCAACACAAATAGTAAGAATAAAAAATTACGCACGTATCCCCAGCAACGGCGCCATTTGATTGTTTCGAAAGAGTGTGTTTGTAGTAATTAACCGCAATCAGAAAGGTGTCGCGTGTAGCTAGACTGAGGTGAGTACGGGTCGTCCTCAGGGAAACGTTGAACCTTTTATTCTTACTTTAGATGTGTTGAGAAATAGAGGAGGGATAAAGAATTTTGAAGAATGGTTTCTAGATCTACGTTAAGCAAGGATGCAAAAATATAGATCTAGATTATTTTAGGGATGTAGTTAATATAATAAGGGGACTTGTAGGGTTCGTTAGGATTTAGTAGTCATGGACGATTAATTAAAAGTTACCCTTTTTATCCTTAAATAGATTTAAAACTAGAACGACGGTGATGCGTGTAGATTAGGGTTTCTGGAGGGAAAAGGAATCCCACTCTTAACCCTTATCTCGACACGGAACTCCGTTCATATCTAGCCTTTACCAAAACAATCATTAATCTAATCTCTAATCGCGGTCGGAACTAACAAAGAATTGTTAGCGCGCCCGATTAGGATGTTAATGATTCTTTTGATAAAGTTCATAAACTTTATAGGACTTAAAAAGGGTTTAGAGATCTTCATCATCCATTAGCCTACCCTAATCCTACGAACCCTAACAAGCGGAGAATTACTCGCGCACGTTGGGAGAAGAAGAGATGGAGAGAAAATGCATAATTAAACTACAAAGAAATAGAATAGAAAAAAGAGCTACCTTTATTAATCAACAATATTCATTACACTTTGATCCCTTAGAAAATGATTACAAATACTAGTTTGCTTCTCGATCTCTTCCAAGGAGGTAGACGAATAGTTGATGATCAGCCTGGATGCGTGAGCCGTCTTGGACTTCGTGATCTCATCGGCTTGATCATTTTTCTAAGAGGCTCTCGGTCCTTATTTATAGTCCCAGAGCCAGAACCCTAGCTTCCTAATTTGGAAACTAGTTGTTACGATTCTAACCAAAAAAATCCAGAATCCCAACTCACTTAAAGTGCGGCGGAACCGCAGCCGTTGGATGGGTTTGACCGCGGATCCGCGGTCTGATGGTGGGATCTTGGCCTTAAATTTCTTGTGGCTTCTTCTGGTGACACGTGGTGATCTTTTGAATCTCTGGAAACTGAAAATCTTTTCTACGTCACTGCCAGAATTGATTTATTTAGTTTACTTTCTTAATTAGGTAGGTTTGTTTTGCCAACTTTGATTTCCTTGATTTCAGCCCTGCAAATTCTGCACAATATCTCAACAAATAATATTTAGTAGAGTTTGTTATATTGAGATATTAACTTAACCATTAAGAATTGGTCAAAGATATTTAATAAGGTAAGCATATTTAATTGGGCCAAATGTTACATGGATAATATATGCTTACTTTTTCAAACCAAATGTTAATTATAATATATAAACACATGAAAATAGTATTTTTACAGATAAACCCTCATATGTATCATATATTATAATAAACACCTTTCATTATATAGAAATAGTAGGAAAAATGTCATATTAAATGTGCGGTTTTATCAACTGAACATCAGCGCAGCGCCCAAGGCAGTGCGCCCAATCAGAGCAAGGCTCTATTAAAAACAAAATTAAAGGAAGCAGAGCTTCAGTTGCGCAAGCGCCGCGCTGCGCGACACGTGTCAGCGCAGTTGCTTCTGCGCAAGCGCTGCGCTGCGCGACACGTGTCAGCGCAGTTGCGCTAGCGCAGCGTGACACGTGTCAAGCGCTGGTGCATCTGCGCCAAACAGAATTAAAATTCTAATAAGATCTTGCTGTTCTTTTTAAAACAAGAAGATTGTCTTCTGTAAAATAGAAGCCCTTAGATCAAAGATCCAACGGTGGGGAAAATTCCCCAAATCACTTAGAGAAAGATCTCTTTAACAAATTTATGGGCACTATATAAAGGCCCCTAGATCCCAATTCAAATGATCATCAACATTGCGAGAGATTAAGAATTTCAAAACAGAGAGAACTCTGAAGAAAGTTCAAGAAAAAGGTAAAAAACCTTTATAAAAGAGAAGGTTCTCTTCTGAATAGTGTTGGAGATAGTGCCCTCATAGTCAATTATTGGATCGCAGGTACGTGATTGCAATGATTGCGGAGGACCTATCCCGGTAGCACAGTCTTACTCGAGATGATAGTATGCTATCTGGTTTGCCTTTATCAGTCGTGTACATGTTCAGGTGACTGATTGCATGTTACACTTTGATAGAGCCCTTAGGATCTTGCTTTACTACCAACAGTATGATGGCGATCATATACGTGAGAGTTGGGTAGTTTATATGCATATCCTTAATAGTGGTCCCTAGTCGTGGGAGTTTCGAGACAGGGCATCGATACTCCGGAGTAGACTAGTGTGTACAGTCAAGACCCCGACGAGGGGCGGTGGCCGGTCTCACAAGCCACTGGTGTCAGTTGGATCACCTAAGATGTACACAGGTGCTCATTGGGTTATGAGTACACCGGACAGGACTCGCCGGGAATCTGCTAGTTAGTACTATACCTATCGTCAGATAGCAGTTCCCTGGTGACATGTGTACAGGTTAGTTCATTGACCTGAGGTCGTCATTTGTCTCGTGTGAGTTCCCACTGTGCTTTGATTTCTACCCTACCACGGCTCAAAGGAGTCGTGCAAACAGGTAGTTTTTGGGTACAGTCCCGAGCCATATGGAGGCACGTGAGCGGATCGGCAGGGGATTCGTCTCTCCCGGTATTGGGGGCGAGATCGTGCTGTGTCTAGGAGAGCCATTACACAAATCCATGGCCATGGTAGGAGATTTACTGGTAGGTACTCCAGTAGTATCTCAGGGTGTATTTGGGCTTCACTCCGACACGACTTATACTGCTTTTGGGGGTCTGACGTTACTAGCCCCCTAGGCGGATATGCGATACTCATTGACGAACGGACCGGACTGTATATACATTGTCACTGTTAGGCTCAGTAGGGTTTCTGGATAAGTTCGCTCATCGGCCACCCTTGAGTGCGCTCATCAGCCTCCCTTGAGGTCAGTCCATGGGCAGCCGTTACGCATAGCTAGTGCCGCTGACGGTTTGTGGTTAAACCCACTGCCAGGGTACTGACGAGTCATTAGAGTCCCCCACAGGCAGTTTCCCAAGTTCGGGCGAAACGTTGTAGAGGCCGTATGGTTTTATGGCAGGGTTCGGAAAATGCACGTGCGTTTACGCACGTGTTATTTTTCGGGCAGATGATACTGGTCGGCTTTGGTTTAAGCCGGATCCGAGTATTATATTGAGTAGGTATAATATCTTTGTCTCAGTTGCATTTGTATTCGGTCGTAATACAAATGCGGGTATATTTATACAGTTTCGGGGTTGTCCTGAAATTCGTTTCAGGATCACTTTTGGAAGTTGCCAGTTTCCAGTTTTCTATCAGCCGTCTTTTAACATTCGGTTAAAGACGGGTTTATCTTTTCTTGGATGAGGGTGTGTCATGCTTCTAGAAGGTTCTAGAATATGATGACTAGGTTAATTGGTGTTGAGTTTTCATTGGTTGCTTTTAAAGGTGTCATTAATGCTTGATGACTTGCTTATTAGATTCAATGTTTCTAAAGTGACTCATGCTTTCAATTATGATAAAGATATGTTTCATTCCTTATGGTCACCCCCTTCCTCCTCATACACTCACCCTCCTCCTTCATATATGAGTGGAAGGCCTCCTCTCTCATTCATTCTCTCACTTGATTCATTTGTAAAAAAGATTATGATAGGTTTTATCGGTGTATGGAATTTCACAGTCCATTTCATTCCATCACCCGATTCCTTCGGCAACTTCATTAACCGATCGTCCACGGATTTGGACGAAGTGAGACAAAGTCATCTACTCATTCTCTACATCATTCTTGGTCGTCTCTTTTAGCAAACTTGACGATCGAGTTGCCTCGAGTCAGAGGCGGGAGCCCGTTTAAAGAATCAGTGATGTGGTGCCACCTCGACGAGGAGATCGGAGATCGACGTGATCGGAGCAGCCGCAACGGAGCGTGGGATGATGGTTGAAGAACGAAGGACTCGGATCGTTCGGTACAACCTTTCTACACTCTTTACTGTTTGTTAGTTTAGCAATAATGGCAGATCCGGGTTAAAGTATACGATAGCGCCAGTTAAAAAGTTTTGTTCCGCATTTTGGCGTCTGTAGACGGCCGGGGCGCTAACGTACACTTACAGTGGTATCAGAGCCTCACCATTTTGCTATACTAACTTGTGCTAACGCGTTCAAAATATCGATCGAACCGAAAATCAAAAACGGCAAAATCCTAGCCCGACAGTTTCTGTTAATTTTAAACGGTCTCAAAATTTATTTCTGGATGTCTTAAAAATCTGTGCAGGCGTTTTTAAGAGCCACGGCAAAATTTGGGGTCGTGAATCCTCCAAGCTGCCGCGGAAACGCGGCCAAACCCTTGGTTTGGCCGCGCATCCGCGGCCACGTGGGGAGCACGTGCTCCCAAATTTGGTCAGTGGGCTCTGTGTTGGATTTTGGGGTTTTTGGTAAATGTCGTTTTGGCCCAGATTTTGTTACTGTTCACCAGTAAGCAGTGGGGCCCACTTTTTGATATTTGGTCTTTGGTCGATCGAAATTTAAACACGTTAGTTTACAGTGCTTACATTATATCTCCGACCGGGAATGTCATTTGATCGGTAAACCGCGTCTGATTGCTATAGTTCTTTTAGACGGGTTTGCGAACGTGACATTCGCGTTGATGTTCTGTGTTGTGCTGTGATGTTGCGGATTTGTCGTGGTGGATAGCAGTGTGCAATGGTAGTACAGTTTGAGTTTATTTGTACATTTGATATTGCGGGGCGAGCGTCCAACTTGTGGACAGCCGTCACTGCCTGTTGTATAATATTATTTTGGGGCACGACCAGGTTGCGGTCGATGTACCTATTGTACTATTTTTCATTACTGTACTAGGTTTTACCCCGCGACGGAGTGCACGGATAGCCGGGTTCGGGAAAGCAACGGGTCCGCATCTCATGGCTTTGAGAGGCAGAGGGGCCCCACTTCAGAATTGGCAGACTATTCGCCGCACTCGTAGGGGGTACTGGTTGACCCAAGGAGGGGTGCCCAAGATTACCGGATTCTGTGAAGTGCCGGGTGTTCCATTCACTATACTGTGGGGGACTGCCTCGCTTCAGGTTTTGGCGGGTAACTTGCCGCACCCGTAGGGGTCTAGGTTTCATTGCACAGGCTATCCACACGACAGGGGAACGTCGGGTTTCAGCAGCGGCTCTGTGAAACCCGGGGATCCCAGATTATCTGTATTGTTCTGTGATGCTTATTACTTTTCTATAATGTTGCATATTATCACGCCTGGAGCGATTATTGTATATTGGTTTATATACTATTAGATGTTGTATATGTTTTACACCCGCGCTAGTCCAGTCCCCGCTCTGTCGTTAGTTAAGTAACCTAACGAGTGATGACGGGACCCAGTGACGAATGCGGATGGCATATACGTACATTTTATTTTCGTTCTTTTCTGGTGTGATTAAATGATGGGACTGTGTTGATTCTGATAAACGCAAAGTAAAGCAAACCTGTTTACAGTTGTTGGAACAATTTTAAAAGGTGTTATTGCAAAGACGTTTTCTTTTGTTATGCATAGCGGTATTCGGTGTGAATATCCAGCACCTCATTCGACGAGGCAAGGGCTGATATCCCTTCACCGGGAAAGACCCCTTGGACAGAAGTTTGCGTCAGGGTAATAACTTTACTATAGTCGATTACAAGTTGCTTTGCATCGTGGTATTCAGTGGAATATCCTGCACCTCATTCCACGAGGAAAGAGCCGAGATCCCTTAACCGGGAGTGACCTCTTTAGAAAAAGGTTTTCGCTACTATATTTTTATAAAAAGCTATCAGGTTCCTTCAGCGATATCAAGTTCACTACGTTAAAGGTTTTTCGCCAAAAAACCAGTCGTAGCCCTCCGTCGTTTCTTATGGATGGTCAGTAGTATTCAAGCTATGTTTGTTGGCTTTCGTCAAGGCATAGTGTTTGGTAGCTGCTGGGTATTCATTTGTTGCATAGATAGATGAGTTGGTTTGGGACAGTCGTATTACCTTGTTGGCTTTCGTCAAGGGTATGTACGGGTGGATTCAAATTAACAAGATAATGACGGGCAGAACTTGACATGTGACTTATGATTTGTTGACTTTCGCCAAGGTCATAAGAGCATGGGGCATGAAAATGATATCGGGAGTTTCTAAAGAAACTGAAACTTGCCAAGTATGCGCATACCTTCTGGAGTATGAATAACGTGGATGCATTCCATCACGTTAACATGCGATGAGAGTTGGATCCCGATTCCCACTGATGAGTTGGTTTACTCTTCGGGTGATCCCGATTGATTCTTCTTTAGGTTTGGAGGAGAATTTGACAGGACAGTGGGAGGTTTCCGGATTAGGTAAAGTGATGACCATTCTGATCTAGGTTAGAGTGCACGCAGAGTGTTTCTTTTCTCTCTCTCTCTTTGGCAGCGACCTTTGACCGACCCTAGACTATGACTCAGTGACCAGGTTGACCGAACCTTCTTAAAATACTGGCTTTTGGATTGTCTGAGTTGCATAAGTCATTGCCACTCCTTCTTTTACCCTTTGCATTTCTCAGAACACCCGTATTACTACGGATATCCACTTCCATTGGATAGATCCATCGTATGGTTATATACGAACTCGAAGGGACTTCTTCGAGGATGGATCCAGGTTCAGGAGAAATAGAATTGGTTTATTCAGTTGTCTTTTATTATCACCTTCTCTCAGGTTGCGAGAGCTCCTTGGTTTAGGAGAGTACACCTATTACGCTTATTGGATAGTCTTATTCCAAACCATAGGCTGGTGCCGAAAGGTAGGGAATGAAGAAAACCAATTAGCCTAAGTAGGGTGTGCAGAAGGTAATATGTAAAGACAAAATAAAGGGATTAGAAAGAGGGCAAAGTAAATTGCGACTGATATCATTCACGACCAAAACCGCGTACTTCATCGCCACTCCTATTTCACCTTTAAAAGAATAAGGTATTATTCAGTTGTCTTTTATCATCACCTTCTCTCAGATGCGAGTACTCCTTGGTTTAGGAGGGTACACCTATTATGCTTACTGGATAGTCTTCTTCCAAACCATAGGCTGGTGCCGAACGGTAGGGAAGGAAGAAAACCATTTAGCCTAACGATGGTGTACAGAAGGTAACGACTAAAGACAAATAAAGGGATTTAGAGAGACGGCAATAAAATATACGGTTGAAGTCATGAATTGGATTATGGAAGAGGCATTGCTATGAATACCAGGATACCCCTACGAAACATTTTCATGTTTCAGTGCATTGTTAAAGGAAAAACTGTTTTCCCGATTAGACACTTACTCCAAGGGTATGTATTTACCAGGTTTCATTCTCATATCTGTATGGTTTTACAGATGATGAGTGAGAGTAAGATATTGGGAATTAGGTGATCATCCTCATTATATCGGAATTCGTTGTAATTGGTGATATTTGAGGAAATCGCCAGGGTACAGTTTTCCACCGACAACGCACAAGTTTTGAGTTGTTTAACTCAGCGGACTTATACAGAGTATTGTATGTTGTCCAAGTGTCCATCAGGACAAAGGGGTAGGTGCTCGTACTATGTTCTGTTTACTTATAACTTCTCTAGTATTTAGACGAGTGTTTCGTAGAAATACAAGGTCTAAGTTTTGAGAAGTTGTGGGTATAAGAATAAAGTAGAGAACCAGGCATCACAAGTATCGGGATTCTTCAAAGAGATCGAAGATGTAGATTCTTGTGATTGGTATTCAGATGATAGTGATGGTTTTGAGAAACGTGTTTCTCTTTCAGGTTACTCATAATTGGATGGATTCCTAAGTTGAGTAATGCTGATTAGCCTCTTTCCATTAAGGTGATATGCACTGGAGACAGCTGCATGATTTGAATATGGTTCCAATTAAATTAGTGCCAAAGTTTCTGTATTGGATATAGAATGGATCGTACCTTAAAAGAAATTAAGGTATGGGGAGTTGTCCAGCTTATGCTTAAAACCAGACTCTGGATAACTCAGGGCACGTTTCTGTAGTGGCTGTTTGTGGGTTGACCCTGGCTATGACGAGGGTTGATATTCTACCATTTGGAAGATCAATAGTGATATTGTTCTTGACTCGCCACAGTTTTAGTAAAATGGATCTTTTTCAGAAAACAGTAGTGGGAGTATGGTAGAACTGGAAGTGATTCCAGAACCGCGAACGATTACGGAAAATTTAATAGGACCTATATATTCAATCAGGTTTGACATTCCAATAGCCACTCCGCAGATTTGGTGGGTAACCTCAGACACCCGAGAGGTACTTCGGTAGCCTCAAGGACGGTGACAGGGAGGTTCTTATCTACCCAGACTTGACACTACTGTTGTTCCAGGCTATGAGACCCGGTAGGAGGGTTGTCGTAGTCAGTGGGAGCATCGGAAGCATAGTGGGCAAGTAGCTTATATCTATTCATAGACTTGAGCAGTTATAGCGGAGATAGATCATCTAATTTTGATATGACAGTCATGGGTTTGACTTCAATCAGAATAGGGGATGGATCAGTTAAGAAGGTAGTAGGGTGTGATGTCATGGTATCTGGATGACATACACAGAGTAGGAAGTAAAATTCCTATACTACGATCGGTTGTACTGTGGTTGTCACACAGTTGTTTCTCCAGACAGGATATGGATATAATATTTGACATTCTGGTTTCTAGATATATGGTTTTAGATCTGGATTTGGGTAGTTTCCCAATGTGGGTACTTTGACAGATATTCTAATGGTTTTTGGAATAGATGACTCCTAGCATGGTGGTGTACCTGCAGGTGATGGAGTCACCCTCTCTAAAGGTGTCTTACAGACTAAAGGGGAGAGGGAAGTGCATGATTGGCAGATCACTTGCTTAGGCAATTGAGTCAATCATGAGATGTCAAGTACCACACCAAATGTTGGTTTTGCACTAGATGCAATAAGTTTGTATTAATCCAATCCTGGAGAAACATAAGAAAGCAGTTTTAGAACATTGGTACATGTTCTACGGATTTGATAACGGCAGCCTCTTTCGGGAGACGGTTATCATTCCAGGCTTCAAAGGTGACATGGATGACAGAGTGATTGTCAGAGTTTTTAGTTTTTCCTCTGACGAGGGACAGTATTATGGACAGGTGGTTCCAGAGGATACTGTGGGTGGCATGGTGCCGGATACTGATTAGGTTCAGTGATCCATACAGTCTAAGAAGTTTGGATATGGAGTTCATTTATGAACTAAGGTCCCATCAGATATCCAGACATATTCTAAGACAGGTACTACTCAATTCGGGAGATGGTTTTCTCAGCGAACTTGAGATTAAGAGAGATATAGAAAGATACTTCTAGGCGGATCCACTCACTGAGGCTATTTCTCGAACACAATAGTTTTACAAACGGGCTTTGTGAACTGATTAGTAGAGGAGTTGGATGTTCGGTTTCACACGGGCTGTGAGTAGTCGACATCGCAATATTAGCCTTGAGTGCAAGTGGGAGATTGTTGGTGATAGTGCCCTCATAGTCAATTATTGGATCGCAGGTACGTGATTGCAATGATTGCGGAGGACCTATCCCGGTAGCACAGTCTTACTCGAGATGATAGTATGCTATCTGGTTTGCCTTTATCAGTCGTGTACATGTTCAGGTGACTGATTGCATGTTACACTTTGATAGAGCCCTTAGGATCTTGCTTTACTACCAACAGTATGATGGCGATCATATACGTGAGAGTTGGGTAGTTTATATGCATATCCTTAATAGTGGTCCCTAGTCGTGGGAGTTTCGAGACAGGGCATCGATACTCCGGAGTAGACTAGTGTGTACAGTCAAGACCCCGATGAGGGGCGGTGGCCGGTCTCACAAGCCACTGGTGTCAGTTGGATCACCTAAGATGTACACAGGTGCTCATTGGGTTATGAGTACACCGGACAGGACTCGCCGGGAATCTGCTAGTTAGTACTATACCTATCGTCAGATAGCAGTTCCCTGGTGACATGTGTACAGGTTAGTTCATTGACCTGAGGTCGTCATTTGTCTCGTGTGAGTTCCCACTGTGCTTTGATTTCTACCCTACCACGGCTCAAAGGAGTCGTGCAAACAGGTAGTTTTTGGGTACAGTCCCGAGCCATATGGAGGCACGTGAGCGGATCGGCAGGGGATTCGTCTCTCCCGGTATTGGGGGCGAGATCGTGCTGTGTCTAGGAGAGCCATTACACAAATCCATGGCCATGGTAGGAGATTTACTGGTAGGTACTCCAGTAGTATCTCAGGGTGTATTTGGGCTTCACTCCGACACGACTTATACTGCTTTTGGGGGTCTGACGTTACTAGCCCCCTAGGCGGATATGCGATACTCATTGACGAACGGACCGGACTGTATATACATTGTCACTGTTAGGCTCAGTAGGGTTTCTGGATAAGTTCGCTCATCGGCCACCCTTGAGTGCGCTCATCAGCCTCCCTTGAGGTCAGTCCATGGGCAGCCGTTACGCATAGCTAGTGCCGCTGACGGTTTGTGGTTAAACCCACTGCCAGGGTACTGACGAGTCATTAGAGTCCCCCACAGGCAGTTTCCCAAGTTCGGGCGAAACGTTGTAGAGGCCGTATGGTTTTATGGCAGGGTTCGGAAAATGCACGTGCGTTTACGCACGTGTTATTTTTCGGGCAGATGATACTGGTCGGCTTTGGTTTAAGCCGGATCCGAGTATTATATTGAGTAGGTATAATATCTTTGTCTCAGTTGCATTTGTATTCGGTCGTAATACAAATGCGGGTATATTTATACAGTTTCGGGGTTGTCCTGAAATTCGTTTCAGGATCACTTTTGGAAGTTGCCAGTTTCCAGTTTTCTATCAGCCGTCTTTTAACATTCGGTTAAAGACGGGTTTATCTTTTCTTGGATGAGGGTGTGTCATGCTTCTAGAAGGTTCTAGAAGATGATGACTAGGTTAATTGGTGTTGAGTTTTCATTGGTTGCTTTTAAAGGTGTCATTAATGCTTGATGACTTGCTTATTAGATTCAATGTTTCTAAAGTGACTCATGCTTTCAATTATGATAAAGATATGTTTCATTCCTTATGGTCACCCCCTTCCTCCTCCTACACTCACCCTCCTCTTTCATATATGAGTGGAAGGCCTCCTCTCTCATTCATTCTCTCACTTGATTCATTTGTAAAAAAGATTATGATAGGTTTTATCGGTGTATGGAATTTCACAGTCCATTTCATTCCATCACCCGATTCCTTCGGCAACTTCATTAACCGATCGTCCACGGATTTGGACGAAGTGAGACAAAGTCATCTACTCATTCTCTACATCATTCTTGGTCGTCTCTTTTAGCAAACTTGACGATCGAGTTGCCTCGAGTCAGAGGCGGGAGCCCGTTTAAAGAATCAGTGATGTGGTGCCACCTCGACGAGGAGATCGGAGATCGACGTGATCGGAGCAGCCGCAACGGAGCGTGGGATGATGGTTGAAGAACGAAGGACTCGGATCGTTCGGTACAACCTTTCTACACTCTTTACTGTTTGTTAGTTTAGCAATAATGGCAGATCCGGGTTAAAGTATACGATAGCGCCGGTTAAAAAGTTTTGTTCCGCATTTTGGCGTCTGTAGACGGCCGGGGCACTAACGTACACTTACAGTGGTATCAGAGCCTCACCATTTTGCTATACTAACTTGTGCTAACGCGTTCAAAACATCGATCGAACCGAAAATCAAAAACGGCAAAATCCTAGCCCGACAGTTTCTGTTAATTTTAAACGGTCTCAAAATTTATTTCTGGATGTCTTAAAAATCTGTGCAGGCGTTTTAAGAGCCACGGCAAAATTTGGGGTCGTGAATCCTCCAAGCTGCCGCGGAAACGCGGCCAAACCCTTGGTTTGGCCGCGCATCCGCGGCCACGTGGGGAGCACGTGCTCCCAAATTTGGTCAGTGGGCTCTGTGTTGGATTTTGGGGTTTTTGGTAAATGTCGTTTTGGCCCAGATTTTGTTACTGTTCACCAGTAAGCAGTGGGGCCCACTTTTTGATATTTGGTCTTTGGTCGATCGAAATTTAAACATGTTAGTTTACAGTGTTTACATTATATCTCCGACCGGGAATGTCATTTGATCGGTAAACCGCGTCTGATTGCTATAGTTCTTTTAGACGGGTTTGCGAACGTGACATTCGCGTTGATGTTCTGTGTTGTGCTGTGATGTTGCGGATTTGTCGTGGTGGATAGCAGTGTGCAATGGTAGTACAGTTTGAGTTTATTTGTACATTTGATATTGCGGGGCGAGCGTCCAACTTGTGGACAGCCGTCACTGCCTGTTGTATAATATTATTTTGGGGCACGACCAGGTTGCGGTCGATGTACCTATTGTACTATTTTTCATTACTGTACTAGGTTTTACCCCGCGACGGAGTGCACGGATAGCCGGGTTCGGGAAAGCAACGGGTCCGCATCTCATGGCTTTGAGAGGCAGAGGGGCCCCACTTCAGAATTGGCAGACTATTCGCCGCACTCGTATGGGGTACTGGTTGACCCAAGGAGGGGTACCCAAGATTACCGGATTCTGTGAAGTGCCGGGTGTTCCATTCACTATACTGTGGGGGACTGTCTCGCTTCAGGTTTTGGCGGGTAACTTGCCGCACCCGTAGGGGTCTAGGTTTCATTGCACAGGCTATCCACACGACAGGGGAACGTCGGGTTTCAGCAGCGGCTCTGTGAAACCCGGGGATCCCAGATTATCTGTATTGTTCTGTGATGCTTATTACTTTTCTGTAATGTTGCATATTATCACGCCTGGAGCGATTATTGTATATTGGTTTATATACTATTAGATGTTGTATATGTTTTACACCCGCGCTAGTCCAGTCCCCGCTCTGTCGTTAGTTAAGTAACCTAACGAGTGATGACGGGACCCAGTGACGAATGCGGATGGCATATACGTACATTTTATTTTCGTTCTTTTCTGGTGTGATTAAATGATGGGACTGTGTTGATTCTGATCAACGCAAAGTAAAGCAAACCTGTTTACAGTTGTTGGAACATTTTTAAAAGGTGTTATTGCAAAGACGTTTTCTTTTGTTATGCATAGCGGTATTCGGTGTGAATATCCAGCACCTCATTAGACGAGGCAAGGGCTGATATCCCTTCACCGGGAAAGACCCCTTGGACAGAAGTTTGCGTCAGGGTAATAACTTTACTATAGTCGATTACAAGTTGCTTTGCATCATGGTATTCAGTGGAATATCCTGCACCTCATTCCACGAGGAAAGAGCCGAGATCCCTTAACCGGGAGTGACCTCTTTAGCAAAAGGTTTTCGCTACTATATTTTTATAAAAAGCTATCAGGTTCCTTCAGCGATATCAAGTTCACTACGTTAAAGGTTTTTCGCCAAAAAACCAGTCGTAGCCCTCCGTCGTTTCTTATGGATGGTCAGTAGTATTCAAGCTATGTTTGTTGGCTTTCGTCAAGGCATAGTGTTTGGTAGCTGCTGGGTATTCATTTGTTGCATAGATAGATGAGTTGGTTTGGGACAGTCGTATTACCTTGTTGGCTTTCGTCAAGGGTATGTACGGGTGGATTCAAATTAACAAGATAATGACGGGCAGAACTTGACATGTGACTTATGATTTGTTGACTTTCGCCAAGGTCATAAGAGCATGGGGCATGAAAATGATATCGGGAGTTTCTAAAGAAACTGAAACTTGCCAAGTATGCGCATACCTTCTGGAGTATGAATAACGTGGATGCATTCCATCACGTTAACATGCGATGAGAGTTGGATCCCGATTCCCACTGATGAGTTGGTTTACTCTTCGGGTGATCCCGATTGATTCTTCTTTAGGTTTGGAGGAGAATTTGACAGGACAGTGGGAGGTTTCCGGATTAGGTAAAGTGATGACCATTCTGATCTAGGTTAGAGTGCACGCAGAGTGTTTCTTTTCTCTCTCTCTCTTTGGCAGCGACCTTTGACCGACCCTAGACTATGACTCAGTGACCAGGTTGACCGAACCTTCTTAAAATACTGGCTTTTGGATTGTCTGAGTTGCATAAGTCATTGCCACTCCTTCTTTTACCCTTTGCATTTCTCAGAACACCCGTATTACTACGGATATCCACTTCCATTGGATAGATCCATCGTATGGTTATATACGAACTCGAAGGGACTTCTTCGAGGATAGATCCAGGTTCAGGAGAAATAGAATTGGTTTATTCAGTTGTCTTTTATTATCACCTTCTCTCAGGTTGCGAGAGCTCCTTGGTTTAGGAGAGTACACCTATTACGCTTATTGGATAGTCTTATTCCAAACCATAGGCTGGTGCCGAAAGGTAGGGAATGAAGAAAACCAATTAGCCTAAGTAGGGTGTGCAGAAGGTAATATGTAAAGACAAAATAAAGGGATTAGAAAGAGGGCAAAGTAAATTGCGACTGATATCATTCACGACCAAAACCGCGTACTTCATCGCCACTCCTATTTCACCTTTAAAAGAATAAGGTATTATTCAGTTGTCTTTTATCATCACCTTCTCTCAGATGCGAGTACTCCTTGGTTTAGGAGGGTACACCTATTATGCTTACTGGATAGTCTTCTTCCAAACCATAGGCTGGTGCCGAACGGTAGGGAAGGAAGAAAACCATTTAGCCTAACGATGGTGTACAGAAGGTAACGACTAAAGACAAATAAAGGGATTTAGAGAGACGGCAATAAAATATACGGTTGAAGTCATGAATTGGATTATGGAAGAGGCATCGCTATGAATACCAGGATACCCCTACGAAACATTTTTCATGGCCATGGTAGGAGAGCCATTACACAAATCCATGGCCATGGTAGGAGATTTACTGGTAGGTACTCCAGTAGTATCTCAGGGTGTATTTGGGCTTCACTCCGACACGACTTATACTGCTTTTGGGGGTCTGACGTTACTAGCCCCCTAGGCGGATATGCGATACTCATTGACGAACGGACCGGACTGTATATACATTGTCACTGTTAGGCTCAGTAGGGTTTCTGGATAAGTTCGCTCATCGGCCACCCTTGAGTGCGCTCATCAGCCTCCCTTGAGGTCAGTCCATGGGCAGCCGTTACGCATAGCTAGTGCCGCTGACGGTTTGTGGTTAAACCCACTGCCAGGGTACTGACGAGTCATTAGAGTCCCCCACAGGCAGTTTCCCAAGTTCGGGCGAAACGTTGTAGAGGCCGTATGGTTTTATGGCAGGGTTCGGAAAATGCACGTGCGTTTACGCACGTGTTATTTTTCGGGCAGATGATACTGGTCGGCTTTGGTTTAAGCCGGATCCGAGTATTATATTGAGTAGGTATAATATCTTTGTCTCAGTTGCATTTGTATTCGGTCGTAATACAAATGCGGGTATATTTATACAGTTTCGGGGTTGTCCTGAAATTCGTTTCAGGATCACTTTTGGAAGTTGCCAGTTTCCAGTTTTCTATCAGCCGTCTTTTAACATTCGGTTAAAGACGGGTTTATCTTTTCTTGGATGAGGGTGTGTCATGCTTCTAGAAGGTTCTAGAAGATGATGACTAGGTTAATTGGTGTTGAGTTTTCATTGGTTGCTTTTAAAGGTGTCATTAATGCTTGATGACTTGCTTATTAGATTCAATGTTTCTAAAGTGACTCATGCTTTCAATTATGATAAAGATATGTTTCATTCCTTATGGTCACCCCCTTCCTCCTCCTACACTCACCCTCCTCCTTCATATATGAGTGGAAGGCCTCCTCTCTCATTCATTCTCTCACTTGATTCATTTGTAAAAAAGATTATGATAGGTTTTATCGGTGTATGGAATTTCACAGTCCATTTCATTCCATCACCCGATTCCTTCGGCAACTTCATTAACCGATCGTCCACGGATTTGGACGAAGTGAGACAAAGTCATCTACTCATTCTCTACATCATTCTTGGTCGTCTCTTTTAGCAAACTTGACGATCGAGTTGCCTCGAGTCAGAGGCGGGAGCCCGTTTAAAGAATCAGTGATGTGGTGCCACCTCGACGAGGAGATCGGAGATCGACGTGATCGGAGCAGCCGCAACGGAGCGTGGGATGATGGTTGAAGAACGAAGGACTCGGATCGTTCGGTACAACCTTTCTACACTCTTTACTGTTTGTTAGTTTAGCAATAATGGCAGATCCGGGTTAAAGTATACGATAGCGCCAGTTAAAAAGTTTTGTTCCGCATTTTGGCGTCTGTAGACGGCCGGGGCGCTAACGTACACTTACAAATAGATCATTGATCTAAGAACAAGATCAATGATCTTCAATAAAATATAAATAACAGTGCCTTGCACTTTTTTTTATGAACCACTGGTTCTTTGAAAACAAGAAAAACTTGTTTTCTCTGATCTAAAATTGATCGAAATATAAAACAGTGCCCTGCACTTGCAAAATTGGCATTGTTGCGCTCTTAGGTTGGCGCAAGCCACCAGAGAGCGCCACGTGTCAGCTCCAGAACAACTTGCGCTATGCGCTTTTAAAATAGAGCATTGCTCTCTGAAATTAGCGCAACTCATCAGAGCGCGCCACGTGTCAGCAGCGCAACAGCGCAGCGCAACAGCGCAGCGCACTGATACAGCGCACTGCGCTAACTGCGCTTGCGCTCACCAGAGTGTGACACGTGTCACCTCCACAAGCGCTTGCGCTCTTTTATTGGCGCAAAGCGCCTGACAGGCCACATGGCCACTGTCAGATAATTGATGCACTGCATCATTAAAAAGAAGGGCTGAGCCCAATTAAAAAGGCCTAACAGGCCTAGTAAATGCTATGCATGATTTTCAAAAAAAAGGGGAGAGCCCAAATAAAAACAGATGCAATGCATCATTCTTTTTTAAAGGATCAGAGCCCAAACAAGGGTCTGTCAGACCAGAACAGATGCTGTGCATCATCTAAAAGGGGCAGAGCCCAAATAAAGGTCCAACAGAGACCAAGATTAATGCTATGCATTATTAAACATGGGCAAAGCCCTAGCACAGGTCTAATAGGCCAAAAATAAGAAATAACGTTGAATATTCTTAACTGGACTTAGCCCAATCATGGCCGTAAGTCCTCAAACTAAATTGACTGAGCAAGACTGCTCTCCTAAATCAATTTACATCCGGTTCGAGGGTACATCTCCGAACTCCTCTGACTCCTATCGTTGTAATCCTTCAACGACGTCAGAGAGGTGACGGGTCCCGACAACCACACATCAACACGGACTGTAGGGTCCTTAAACCTGCAGACTTATGCGTCCTTAAACCAAAACACGGACTGTGGGGTCCTTAAACCCGCGGACTTATGCGTCCTTAAACTAAGACACGGACTGTGGGGTCTTTAAACCCACGGACTTATGCGTCCTTAAACTACCTATGGACCACCATGTCCCTAAACTGGAATATGGACCACCATGTCCCTTAACTGGAATATGGACCGCAATGTCCTTAAACTACCTATGGACCACTACGTCCCTAAACTGGAACAATAGAGCCCCCAAATGCTCTTTTGTCGGATCCAAACGATCCCGTTAAGTTGATCTTAGTTTCAAATCGGACTAACGTATCCTTAATGAACGTTTAAGTCGATCTTAGCCTAAACATGGCTAACGTATCCTTAAACTAAAACACCAAACCCAAATCTAAGTAAATATGGATTTGGACTAATCCACGTCCTACGGGCGACGACATCACTTAGTCTCCGTATACAATCCACGGACATCCACAAACAAAACAAACACACACGACACGAAGTGAAATTCTGGAGAAGGAGAAAGTGGCTACCGTGATGCGGTAGCGTAATTAACTGCAGGGGCTTGCGCCTGCAGGGAAGAGCGTCCCCATAATCAAAAACCCCTGAAACAAGGGGAATCTGACGAAGTCTGCTACATCGGCCGCATCCGTCTAAACCTCCGATACACGGTGCCATAAATCAACTTGGCATCTTCGGAGAGGTAGACGGATAAAACCATATAGCGTCTGCCCCGAATCTCAGGCAAGACGTCCTCACGTCGTCGCCGCCATTCGGAGGGGAATAGCGGTTTATGGTTTGTTGACCTAGTCAAGGTCATAAGCCGTTTGGGGTAAAAATCACATCGGGAGTTTCTAAAGAAACTGAAACTTGCCAGATATGCGCATACCTTCTGGAGTGTGATAACGTGAGTAGATTCCGTCACGTTATCATGCGATGATAGTTGGATCCCGATTCCCACTGATGAGTTGTTTTACTCCTCGGGTGATCCCGACTAATTCTTCTTTCAGGTTTGGAGGAGAATTTAAGGATACAGTGGGAGGTTTCCTGATTAGATAAATTGATAACCATTCTGATCTAGGTTAGGGTGCACGATGAGTGTTTCTTTTCTCTCTCTTTGGCAGCGACCATGGCCCGACCCTTAACTATGACTCAGTAACCAAGATTAACCGAACCTTCTTAAACACTGACTTTTGGATTGTCAGAGTTGCATACCTCATTGCCACTCCTACTTTTACCCTTTTCTCCAGGACACCCCGTATTACTACGAACGTCCACTTCCATTGGATAAAACCATCGTATGGTTATATACAAACTCGAATGAATTTATTCGAGGATGGTTTCTGGTTCTGGAGAAAACGAATAGGACTATTCAGTTGTCTTTTCCTTTTACCTTCTCTCAGGTTGCGAGTGCTCCTTGGATTAGGACGGTACACCTATTATGCTAATTGGATAGTCTTCTTCCAAACCATAGGCAGGTGCCGAAAGGTAGGTGTTTCCCCCAATCAGAGCAAGGCTCTACTTGAATTTTGAAAATTCAAATTTCGAAGCAACGCTTCGGTTCCCGTGCGCAGCGCGCAATTTGCTACATGGCAGAAGTTGATTCGGCAGCGTAACGCCCAAGGCAGTGCGTCCAATCAGAGCAAGGCTCTTTAAAAAACCATAAGTAAGACTTAACTGCGCAAGCGCACGGCAGCGCGACACGTGTCTGCGCAGTTGCGCAATCGCAACTGCGCAAGCGCACGGCAGCGCGACACGTGTCTGCGCAGTTGCGCAATCGCAACTGCGCAAGCGCACGACAGCGCGACACGTGTCACGCGCTGGTGAGTTGCCAGCAACAGAATGAAAATTTAAGTAAATCTTTTCTGTTCTTGTTAAAACAAGAAGATTTCTTCTGTAAAACAGGGACCCTTGGATCAAAGATCCAATGGTGGGAAAGTTCCCAAAATTATTCAGGAAAGATCTTGGTAACAAATTCAACAAATTTGTGAGCACTATAAATAAGACCCCAGACCTCATTCAAAGGATCATCATCATCATCATCATCAAAGAGAAGAATTAACTTCTGGTAAAAAAAAAGGAAGAGAAAGAACTCTTGAAGATTAATCAAGAACACAAAAAAGAGGTAAAAACTTCTTTTAGAACAAGAGAAAAATCTCTGAAGAACAGAAGATAAAAAGAATTGAATAATAAATAGTGCCTTGCACTTGATATGAACCCTTGGTTCTGTAAAATCAGAGAATAATAAATAGTGCCTTGCACTTGATATGAACCCTTGGTTCTGTAAAATCAGGGAAAACAAGAAGAACTTGTTTTCCTTTGATCCAAATTTAGATCAAAAGTGCTATGCACTTTTGTTCTCAAATCAAGAAAATTCTTGAGTTTCTGCACACGTGCAACTCATTATTTAAAAGGGCCTGGCCCAAATCAAGAAAATTCTTGAGTTTCTGCACAAGTGCAACTCATTATTTAAAAGGGCCTGGCCCAAATCAAGAAAATTATTGAGTTTTTGCACAAGTGCAACTCATTATTTAAAAGGGCCTGGCCCAAATCAAAAAAAAAAATAATAAAAGGGCAGAGCCCTGTTTGGAAAATTCTTAAGGGCCTGGCCCAAGTCAAACTGCAAAATAATAAAGGGGCAGAGCCCTGTTTGGACTGATTCTTTCAGTCAGGCAGAGCCTAAAATAAAAAAATTGGACTTAACCCAATCCTGGCTGTATGTCCTTAAATTAAATTGATTGAGCAAAATGACTCTCCTAAACCAATTCGCGACCGGTTTGAGGGTACATCTCCGAACTCCTTTGACATCCTTCGTTGTAATCCCTCAACGACGTCAAAGAGGTGACGGGTCCCAACGACCACTTATCTAATCGGACCGAAATGTCCTTAAACTAATATCGGACCGAAACGTCCTTAAACTAATATCGGACCGAAACGTCCCTAAACTAATATCGGACCGAAACGTCCCTAAACTAATATCAGACCGAAACGTCCCTAAACTAACGTGGACCACCACGTCCCTAAACTGGCGATGGACCACCACGTCCGTAAACTGGCAATGGACCACTACGTCCCTAAAACTAGAACAACAGAGCCTTCAAATACTCTTTTGACGGATCTAAACGGTCCCGTTTAAGTTGAGCTTAGCCCCAAATACGGCTAATGTATCCTTAGACAATTAAATAAATGATAAAACCTCAGATCAACCTTGGTTCAAGGGTACATCTTTGAACTCCTCTGACGCCTGTCGTTGTAATCCCTCAACGACGTCAGAGAGGTGACGAGTCCCGACGGCCAGATAATTAAATCAATCACTACGTTAAGTTGATCTTAGTCTAAAACAGGACTAATGTATCCTTAACGAACGTCTAAGTTGATCTTAGCCGCAACGCGACTAATGTATCCTTAAACCAAAAAAAAAAGACACCAAACCCAAATCTAAGTAAATACGGATTTGGACTAATCCACGTCCTACGGGCGACGACATTACTCAGTCTCCGTATACAATCCACGGGCAACCACAAACAAAACAAACACACACGACACGAAGTGAAATTCTGGAGAAGGAGAAAGTTGTTACCGCGATGCGGTAGCGTAATTAACTGCAGGGGCTTGCGCCTGCAGGGAAGAGCGTCCCCACAATCAAAAACCCCTCACCCTGAGGGGGAATCTGACGAAGTCTGCTACATCGGCCGCATCCGTCTAAACCTTCGATACAAGGCGCCATAAATCAACTTAGCATCTTCGGAGAGGTGGACGGATCAAACCAAATAGCATCTGCCCCGAACCTCAGGCCACGGACGCGAAGTCCGGGCAGCCGTTCGGAGGGGAACAGATTCTGGCACGCCCGGTGGGACCTCTTCCTCTTTCCACTCCACACTTCGTGTGTCGTCTTCGCGAACCAATCGCGGTTTGTTAAATGATTGCCTTCGGATTTCAAGTTGCTAAGATTTGGTCTTTTGTCTGGTACAGAACTCAAGCATTCAATGGCCACCAACTGCACCAACTGCTCGAAATGCCACTGCAACGGACGTTCCACCTCACCGAGAGGTGTAGCATATGGGCCCCAGGCGGCTTCCTTCCTGACTCTGCCGGTAGACCAGGTGACTCAGGCCACCACCGGCTTGTTCTTCGGGACCATGGTCCCACCTACAAGCTTCTCTGCGCCGATATCCGCACCAGAAGCGAACAAGAAGTCGGTGTTCGACCGGCTTACTGCTACCACGACCCCTGTCAACGGGTCGCCCGCTACTAAGCTGACAGCCTCTGTTTTCACCAGGCTGGGTCAGAACTATAAAGTGGCTGTCCCAAAGAGGGAAACGGCCGCTGCTTCGGAAGCCGTTGAAGCGGCTTCTCCTATTAGAGAGTCGGTCTTCACAAGATTGACGGTTCCCACTCCTCCCCCAGCTGGTCAAAAAGCATCAGTCTTCGATAGGCTGACGTCGGCAGTTACCCCACACCCAAACCGGGGGCAACAAGAAACTATCTCGATTTCCGAGCCAGTCCCAACGGCTCGTCGTGCGCGACGTCGTCATTGGAAACGGGTAAGGAAAGCAGGGGGCAACTCCCCCTCAGGGCTAACCCCACCTGCTCCAGTGGTGGAGGTCAACGCCGCTGTTCCAACTAGGAACAGCTTTGAATTGCTGAGGAAGGTGAAAAAGAACTCCCCAATTGCTACATTGAAAAGATCTCCTCCGCCTGTGGAGAAAGCTCCGGAGGCAAAACAGGAACAGCCCTCTCAACGGCTGTCGTCAAAAATTTATAAAGTTTGGCGGAGGGTTCAAGACTCCGTGATTGACTCAGACCACTTCCGTCGCCAGGAAAGGGCGAAGGTGGAAAAAGACAAGAACTGCCCCATTAAACAGCAGGGGGCAACAAATGCTAGGATGCCCACTTCAACGGCTCCTTCAACCCCAAAGGTCCACAAAAGGAAAAGGCCAGAGAAAGCTCCCACGACAATGACAAAGTTTAAAAACGGTGAACCTAAACGCCCCAAGTCAGGGGGCATAACAGTTCATACGGTCTATATGGCTTCGGGAAAGGAAGAAAGTCGTACTTCTACGGGTCACCGACCGCTTACCCGGTCAGTGACCAAGTCTCAGGAGCAACAACAAAAGTTTCAGGAGATGATGACTACAATGGCTGCACTCACGGGGCCAAAAGAGAATCCTGAGACATCCTTAGATGAACGTCAAGAAGAAGAGACCGACGCCGAGTTCCTTCGAAGAGTACTGGAAAAGAGAGACAAAGAGGCTGCTGAACAAGCAGCCAATATACAACGTATGGGCCTTCTCTTCCAGGACATGATAGGGATGATGATACAACCAGATCCCCCAACTGAAGAACCCCCAATTGTCCTTGGGGATGATAAGGGAGAAACATCAAACCCTCAGCCCGCTCTATCAACTGCTAGAGAGGATACAATCTCTAAAACTGATCTGGACGAATATATAGCCCAGCAAATAAAGGTTCATCATGCGGCCGAAGCAGCCAGCCACGTTGTAAAAACGGGGCGGCCATATCCGGGCTGGTATGACCAAATCAAGTACCCGCCAGGTTACACAATTCCCAAGTTTCATGTCTACAAAGGGACCGGCAATCCCCATCAACATGTTGCCCAATTCAGGGCGCTTTGCGGTAACACCGGCGGCGACGACAAGCTTCTGCTTCGCCAGTTCGTTGGAAGCCTATCAGATACGGCGTTCGAATGGTATTCCGAGCTCCCCAACGACTCTATTAAAACCTTTGCAGAGATGGAGCTGCTCTTCACCCAACGCTTTGCAAGTTCCAGTGAGCGTACTCCGATGACGGCGCTGATTAACGCCAGGGTAAAGCCCGGCGAGACGTGGGTCCAGTACGCTATACGGTGGCGTAATCTATGGCCTAAGTGTGAACAGCGTATAGAAGAAGCCCCTGCGGTGGGAATGTTTGTTGGAACCCTTGATCCACAAGCAACCATTTCGCAGTTTATGATGTTCTTCAAGCCGACTTCTTTCCAGGCTTTGATCGACAAATTGGCGCAGATGGACCAGATGGGCCATAAATCCCCTCTCCCGAAGCCGGACTCTCGAAACGATAAAGGAAAGGGAAAAGCGATCATCGTCGCTAATGCCCAACAACAACCGAACGACTCGAAGCCGGTTGCTCGTCCAAATAATACGCGCCCATACATACCCCTTGAGGACAGGATGGGACGTGCTTACTCCTTCCCCCGTGATAAAACGAGGAGGTTATTTGAGCTGGCATTGCGCAATAGGCTCATAAATCTGCCAGATCCAAAATGTCCGTCGCAACCAAGTGACGTCAATGAGCCTAATTACTGCCCTTATCATCGAGTGCTAGGACATCCGATCGAAGACTGTTACGTTTTCAAAAATTGGCTTGAAAACCAGTACCGCCAGGGCAAATTCGCGCTATCCGACAAATGGAAGGTAAATCCCCCGCAGCCCCACACCTCTAAGGGGACAAATACGCCGGGGGCAACATGCTCTGTCGTTGAAGAAACTCCCTGGGAAGTCGTATTATCGGCCAAAACGAGGAGAATGCTAAATGATCTTCAGACCTGTCCAGCGGTCAAGTGGAAGAACCCCTTGGAGCCGCAGGTTATAGAGGGGATGTTGAAGCCACGTCCGACTCCGAAGACCGATGGTGGTAGTTCAAGCGTTCATAACCAGCCGTCAAAATCTTCGAAAAAGAAGAAGAAGAAATCTAAGAAGCCCGTGAAGCCTGGCGACAAGCGCACCGACTTACAAAAGCAAATCGACGCGCTGGATGAATATAACCAGAAGGCGCGAACTCCCGTTACGCTCCAAGATTTCCTTGATCACGTCTTTCAAAAAGAAGATGAGGAGGAAAGTTCATCAGATGAATCCAAGGAATACGTGGCGAGCTGTCATATGATCTCTCACTCGACCTCGAACGATGAAGGGACTTCTGGCACCAAAACGCCGGGGGCAAATACTGAGTCAAGGGTTCCGGAATTATCAATAGAAATGATTGACGCGTTTCTTAGTGAAGCTCGATTGAAAAGTAAAGCTGATCAAGAACGCGAGACGGCTATATCGAAACGGCCAAGCGCCAGCGACTTGAGGGAGGAGCTGAGATGATCCCACTGGAGCAAAATGCCTCCACCGCTGACAAAAGCCAATTCAAGATAAAAAAGAAGTTCGCTAAGGCCATATCGATGGGCATGAAGCTACCACCCTCAGAAGAAAAAGTTACTAGCGTGGTAGAAATGCACCCCTCTTATTGCTTATATCATCAGAAGGTCTCACATTCTACCCAAGAGTGCAAAGCGTTCGATAGATGGTGGCAAGGATACGTCGCTAATCAACAACGCTTTAAACGGGAAAAGCGTAAGATTCGTCGGGAGCAAAGAAACACGACCAAAGTGCTTGAAAGAACTGCCGGCAACTGTCACATGGTTAACACTACCAGGTCACAAGTCCCTACATTTGGGAGCGACTCGGATGAGGAGCTAGAGCTTGCCCCTCTCTTTAAAGAGTCAACTTCGGGAAAAGAAGAGGAGCCAGTGGTTTGCGAAAATATCCGGCTGCGGAATCGGACACTGCCTGAAAAGAACCTCGGACCCTCGAATAGAAAAGATAAAGGGAAAGAAAAGGTCTCTGAAGACATCGTTTTAGATGACCAAGTTCTGGAAGAGCTAAACGCCAAGAACCCGCCGAAGAGAAGTAAGGTGGATTACAACGTTCTGGCACATCTGAGGAAACTGCCCTCTCAGCTCAGTATCCTTGATGCCTTGTTACTATCAAAGGAAGCCAGAGACTCTTTGATTAAGGCGCTACAAGATCCGGACCAGTTTCAAGCCTTCTTAGCCGAAGAAAAGATGAAAGACGAATTAGAAGAAGTGCACACAGCCGACGTTGCTTTTGGTGATGAAGACCTTCTCCTCGGGACGTGTGAACACAATCGCCCCCTTTATGTCTCAGGATATTTCCATGACATAAAGATAGGTAAAATCTTGGTCGATAACGGATCGTCCGTCAATTTACTCAATGTACGGGTGTTAAAAGAAATTTGCATGAGCATACAACACCTCGCCCGAGACAAGATCACTATCTCCGGTTTCGACTCTCAATCCTCAAAGACTCTTGGATCTGTGATATTGACGCTACGCTTCGGGTTGCTCGTCACAGACATCAAATTCCATGTTATAGACGCCAAGACGTGCTACAATGCTCTGCTCGGCCGACCATGGCTACACGAGTACAATATCATCCCTTCTACACAGCATCAGTGCATGAAGTATTCCAGGGATGGCCTCGAGTACACTGTGGCCGGAGAGTTGAATCCGTTTTCCGTGAACGAAGTTCGCAAGTATGAAGATGCCAAATACTTCTTGCCGAGCTTCGAAGACACAGAAAGGTGTCACAAACCGGAGAACAAAACTAATGCCACCATCCCTGTCTTCGGCAGTGACACCGAGGAGGAGGATATAATTTATTCAGGTCCATCCCAATCTACCAGGCCAGGACCATCCGTTCCTTCGTTGATCTTCGGTAGTGATTCAGAGGATGAAGTTCATGCTGTATTCCCTGCTCGGCCTTCGATATGGATTTCCGCTGATGAAGAGCGAAGTCTGCAGATAACCATGGTGGCACTCGAACATTACAAAGAACTGGATGCACTCGACACCAACAGCGTAGAAGAATTGCAGACATTCTATATCCCTCCCGGACGAAAAGGCGAGAAGGCAATCCTATTCTACCGTTCTGAAGAAAACAAAATAGAAAAAGAAATTTGGCATGGCGCGGATCCCACGCTCGACAGGCTTCAGCCTATCCGTCTTCCCCGATATTATACCGAAGGTTTGAAGAAACTGCTGAAACGCCAGGGGATGTCCTTCACACAGACCGTTAGAAAAGCCAAATTCTATGACAAGGTCTGGAACATTCCCGGGACCCAATGCAAACTGCCTAACGGGAGAGTAGAAACCAAAGGGCTTGGGTACATCCGGCCAAAGAAGCGGGAGCTAGTAAACAGCTGTTATGCCATGTATGACTTCGATGAAGAGGCGGACGCTCAATGGGAGGATGCTAATCCTGAACCAGCAAAAGTTCCTGATACAAAACCGCCTAGTCCATCGTCCGAAGACCAGATGAGCAAACTTATAAGGGATGCGAGTCAAAAAGCCCGAGATGATCACGATCGTGAAATGGCAATCTATGAGAAAGCTAAGACACAGCGTCTCCTTCAACAGGCAGTAAAGAACGAAGATGCCGCTCCTTGTCAACCCGCTACAAAAAAGGTTCGACGCGAAAACAAAAACAAGTCGAAAGGCAAGAGAGGCGCTCGACAACCACAAAGCAGAGCTAAGAAGCCACGCATCCGAGAATCGAGCGTTATTGACTTAGCCCTCAGGAAGAAAATGGGTCGAGCATACTCATTTCCTCGGAACAAAACAAGGAAAATATTCGATCTCGCTCTAAAACATCAAATGCTTACGTTGCCAGAGTCTAAACACCCTGAACAAGCAGGCGAAGTCTCCTACCCAAAGTATTGCTTTTACCATCGAGTAGTTGGGCATCCGCTTGAAGATTGCTTCACCTTTAAGAATTGGGTTGAGGACCAATATCAGCTTGGCAAATTCGCGTTGTCTGACAGTTGGAGGGTAGCGCCGCCGCAAAAGCACGAACCCGAAAACACAAGAATAAAACCAACTCCGCATTGGGATTGGCAGAAAATTCGCACCTGCCATGTGATAACAATATTAAAAGAAGGGTCCGAGGACATAAACAACCTCCCTTGGTGCTTTGAAAGCGGCAGCGATGAGGTAATCTCAGAATTTCCCCCAGCTCCGAAAGAACTGGAAGATGGAATTCATACCACTGCAGATAATCTCAAGAAAATTGAGTTGGGGACGGAAAATGACCCGCGACCGACATTCATCAGCGAGCTGCTATCTGAAGAAAGGGTGGCTGCGTTAAAGGATGTGCTTCTACAGCACAAAGATTGCTTCGCGTGGAACTATTCCGAAATGCCGGGACTAGATCCAGAAATTGCTGTACACAAGTTGGCGATATCCCCGGACATCAAGCCAGTCAAACAAGCGCCGAGAAGAATGCGACTCGAGCTTGAGATGAGCATCAACGCCGAAGTCAAAAAGCTGATAGACTCTGGCTTCATCCAGGAAGTCCAATACCCTGAATGGATCGCCAACATCGTCCCAGTGATGAAGAAAAATGGGACAGTGCGCATATGTGTAGACTTCCGGGATCTTAATAAAGCTTGCCCGAAGGATGATTTCCCAGTGCCAGTCACTGAACTGATGATAGACAATACATCCACTCATGAGGTTTTCTCCTTCATGGACGGCTCGTCAGGGTATAATCAAATAAAAATGCATCCAGAAGACCAGAAGCATACAGCCTTCAGGACTCCTCTTGGTATATTTTGTTATAAAGTGATGCCCTTCGGTTTGAAGAACGCCGGTGTCACCTATCAAAGGGCCATGACAAAGATCTTCGACGACCTTATACACGAAATCGTTGAATGCTATATCGACGATCTCGTGGTTAAAAGCAAATCATACGAGGAACATCTCGAGCATCTGAAGACTGTATTTCAACGCCTTCGGCAATACAATTTGAAGATGAATCCTCTTAAATGTGCGTTCGGGGTTTCCTCGGGCAAATTCCTGGGATTCGTTGTTCGACACCGAGGTATTGAAATAGATCCGTCAAAGATTAAAGCGATCATGGAAATGCCTCCGCCGAGGACTCTCAAACAGCTTCGGTCTCTCCAAGGGAAACTCGCATACATACGGCGATTTATAGCCAACCTTTCAGGAAAGTGCCGTCCTTATAGCCACCTGATGAAGAAGGGAACCCCATTCGTTTGGGATCAAAAATGCCAAGGCGCACTGGATGAGATCAAGCAATACCTGCAGAACCCGCCAGTGTTGGCTGCTCCGGTTAAGGGGAAGCCTCTCATTCTTTATACAACCGCCTTCGAAGGTTCCTTAGGCGCATTATGGGCACAAGAGAACGATCAGGGGAAAGAAAGAGCGCTCTACTACTTAAGTCGAGTTCTGCTGGGGGCAGAAAGCAATTTCTCTCCCATTGAAAAACACTGCCTGGCGTTGATCTTCGCAATAACAAAGCTTAGGCACTATGCGTTGGCGCACGAGGTCCGTCTTATTTCAAAAGTGGACCCTCTCAAATATCTAATGTCAAAGGCCATATTGACGGGACGACTCGCTAAATGGGCTCTGCTATTGATGGAATTTTCGATAACATATCAACCTCTCAGGGCGGTGAAAGGCCAGGCCATCGCCGACTTCCTTGCTGAGCATCCCATACCTGCCGATTCTCCTTTAAATTGCGATTTGCCAGACAGACATGCGTTTGACGCAATCGACAGTGGTGATACCCGTTGGGAGCTTTATTTCGATGGAGCATCTTCCATGAAAAAGCACAAACAAAGTACGCCAATGATCAAATCGGGGGTATGACTCATCTTTGTGACTCCACAAGGAGGAATAATGCGCTTCGCCTTCTCCTTGACAGAGCCGAGAACGAATAATGAAGCTGAATATGAGGCTCTGATAGCAGGCCTCGAGATCGCCATTGATATGGGAATTGAAAGCCTCCTCATATATGGGGACTCCCAGCTAGTCGTCAGTCAAGTGAACGGCGATTACCAAACATGCAAACCGGAATTGGTAAAATACGGTGAAAAAGTGCAGCAACTGCTAACCCAAATTCCCTCCCACACGTTGGAAAGTATACCGCGTGCGGAAAACAGCAAAGCGGACGCACTGGCCAAACTTGCTAAAGAATTGGCTGACGAGAACCTCGATGACGTTAGAATCGTGGTACAAAGCCGTCGAGTGCTCTCCCCAGCAGAAATTCCTCCAGAATCATATAAAGAAAAGGGAGCAACTGAGCAGGCAACCCTACAAATAAAAGACCATGAGAAGACCGAAGACTGGAGAGAAGTCTTCATAGATTACTTCAAATTCCACCGAATGCCTGAAGAAGCGTCCATAAGACATCAGCTCGTGAAACGAGCTCTGTCTTTCGCATTCGTCAACGATACTCTATACAGGAGGTCATTCGATTCTCTGTGGCTGAGATGCCTAGGACCTGACGAAGCGAGAAGGGTCGTCCAAGAAGTTCACGACGGACTCTGTGGTTCCCACCAAGCAGGCCCTAAGATGAAGTTGAAGATAAAACGGATGGGCTACTACTGGCCCACGATGATGCAGGATTGCCTGGAATACGCAAGGCAATGTCATTCATGCCAAATTCATGGGGACTTCATCCATCAATATCCCAATCCATTGCATCCAACAGTGGCTAGTTGGCCATTCGAAATGTGGGGAACTGACATAATCGGCCCCATCGAACCAGCATCGTCAAAGGGACATCGCTTCATCTTGGCGACGACTGATTACTTCTCCAAATGGGCAGAGGCGGTACCATTGAGGGAAGTGAAGACGGAGAACATCCTTCATTTCTTCAAAACGCATGTCATATACCGGTTTGGAACTCCGCGACGGATCATCTCTGATAATGGGCCAGCCTACCGAAGTCATAAAATTAGCCGTTTCGCACAGCAGCACAATATAGACTGGAGATATTCCTCAGTTTATAACCCGCGAGCTAACGGTCTAGCTGAGGCCTTCAACAAGACCTTGACGAAGATCATGAAGAAAACAGTGTCACGAAATAAGAGAGATTGGCACGAAAGATTGCAAGAGGCTCTTTGGGCGTATCGAACTACATTTAAAACGGCCACAAACACAACGCCATACGCGTTGGTATTTGGGACGGAAGCAGTACTCCCTCTCGAGATAGAATTACCCTCTCTACGAGTGGCAGTCTACTACGAGCTGACAGACGAAGAAAATGCTCACCTTCGGTTTGAAGAGCTTGACGCCCTTGATGAAATCCGGCTTCTAGCACAACAAAATCTGGAAGCCTATAAAGCAAAGATGACGCGCTCATATGAAAGATTGAGCCGCCCGAGGACATTCCACCAAGGCGAACTCGTGCTAGTGGTCAAAAGGCCCATGATCCCCAATCGCGCCAAGCGGGGAAAGTTTGAGCCAAACTATGAAGGACCGTACATCGTTGATAAGGTCTACCAAGGTGGGGCCTATCTACTCATGGACATGCACGGTGAAAGGCCTTTCAGGCCAATAAACGGTCGCTTCCTAAAGAAATACTACGCTTAATGAGCCACAGCCTAGGTCAATGGTAGATGACGACGACTATGTCCGTTCGCTATCTTCCTAAGCTCAAGCTTTATAAGTAGTAGCCAGCCCTCTCAACGGCGGACCGAAATGTCCTTAAACTAATAGCAGACCGAAACGTCTTTAAACTAATACTGCAGCATCCTTGGGCTGACGAGATGAATAAAAATAAATAAAAATAAAAAAAAATAAAAAAAATAAAAATAAAAATAAAAATAAAATAAAAAAAACGGTATGTCCATAAGCAAAATGGGCGCGGATGAAAACCCGAAAGGGCTCCGTGAGTAAAAACAGCAGGACTACCGGCGAGTGTTTGTGAAAACCTGAAAGGGCGCAACCTCGTTAAGAACACTTATAGGGTCCTCTCGACCTTGTAAGGAGAAATCACCTGCGTGAGATCCTTACGACTCACAAAGGAGCAGCACACTTAGGAATCCCCACGATTCCTAAGGAGAAAATACGCTTACGAGATCCTCACGACTCGTAAGGAGAACTCTCTTATGGGACCCTCACGGCTCATAAGATTTGAAAGTCTTAAGTCACAGAGACCTAAACCTGCGCTTAAGCAAACCCCCACAAACTTCCAATATTGCCCTACAAGTGGTTCAATATTGACCCTTGTATACAATCCACGGGCGCGAATAAACGTTTCCCTAACCAAGGTCCATCCGTGACTGGGGATATGTTCGCATAACCCTTGTAAGTCCTCTCGA
This sequence comes from Agapanthus africanus, assembly GCA_030015575.1. Lineage (NCBI taxonomy): Eukaryota > Viridiplantae > Streptophyta > Magnoliopsida > Asparagales > Amaryllidaceae > Agapanthus > Agapanthus africanus. The sequence continues at coordinate 36,543,108 of JASDDO010000014.1, read as the reverse complement.
TTTACAAGAAGAAAACCCCCCCTGTAGGATCCTTACGACTTACAGAGGAACAAGACACTTAGGAACCCTCACGATTCCTAAGGAGAAAATACACCTACAAGATCCTCACGACTTGTAGGGAGAAATACCTTTATGAGACCCTTACGGCTCATGAAATCGAAAGCCTTAGTCGACAGGTCCCTAACCCTGATCGCTAAGCCTCCTTTGTTCGACAATGACGGGGGCAAATGATGATTCGCTCCTGGCAATATCCCAGTTGCAGCGGTGCTGATGCCGAAATCGGTGTCCAATTTCAGGTTTATGGCGAAAGCCAGTAGGCCGCTCATGCATACAAAATAGCCGAAATGATAGGGCAACTTGCAATAAAAAGCAGCAAGTAAAATGTATGCATGCAAAATAGCCGAAATGATCGGGCAACTCGTAATAAAAAGCAACGAGTAAAGATAAAATAAAAAGCCGAAATGATTGGGCACCGCGAAAAATAGCCGAAATGTTTGGGCAATCGCGACCTTCGCGATATAAAAGCTGAAATGATAGAGCATCGCGGAAATACAACAAAAAATGATGATGATGATAAAATTCTGGCCCTACATTTAAGATCACATCGATCCCTGTATACAATCCAAGGGCGTAAACAAAGAATGAACCATACTTTCCGGGCGGATTCCGTCAAACGACGAACCCCAAACCTCATCGGTTCATTTCTACTGAAGAAGCCAGTGACTTTAGCAAAATCCTCGACTCACGGATACAAACACTCCTTGACGAGAGCCTTCTGATCCGCGTCGACTCGCAGAGCCACCAGCGCCTCCGTGGGAACCATCGACTCGTTTCAAACCCCAAGGACACAAATAATCCTTGGCGCTTGGGAAACAAATAATCCCTTGCAAAATCCTCGACTCACGGATACAAACACTCCTTGACGAGAGCCTTCTGATCCGCGTCGACTCGCAGAGCCACCAGCGCCTCCGTGGGAACCATCGACTCGTTTCAAACCCCAAGGACACAAATAATCCTTGGTGCTTGGGAAACAAATAATCCCTTGCAAAATCCTCGACTCACGGATACAAACACTCCTTGACGAGAGCCTTCTGATCCGCGTCGACTCGCAGAGCCACTAGCGCCTCCGTGGGAACCATCGACTCGTTTCAAACCCCAAGGACACAAATAATCCTTGGCGCTTGGGAAACAAATAATCCCAGCAAAATCCTCGACTCACGGATACAAACACTCCTTGACGAGAGCTTCCTGATCCGCGTCGACTCGCAGAGCCACCAGCGCCTCCGTAGGAACCATCGACTCGTTTCAACCCCCAAGGACACAAATAATCCTTGGCGCTTGGGAAATAAATAATCCCTCGCAAAACTTCTCAACTCACGGATACAAACACTCCGTGAAGAGAGCTTCTTTGACTCACATCTCGGGCAGTAAGAATTCAAAAACTCGCTTCCTGAACAATGGGACCCTGCAAGTCAATCCTAAACGGTCTCTTGCATACTATCCACGGGTCTCACTCTCTAGAGTCGATTTTCGACAAAGAGGGAAACAACCGCTTACGAGCCCTCTCGACTCGTAAGAGGGCAATGGGACCCTGCAAGTCAATCCTAAACGGTCTCTTGCATACTATCTACGGGTCTCACTCTCTAAAGTCGATTTTCGACAAAGAGGGAAACAACCGCTTACGAGCCCTTTCGACTCGTAAGAGGGCAATGGGACCCTACAAGTCAATCCTAAATGGTCTCTTGCATACTATTCACGGGTCTCACTCTCTGAAGTCGATTCTCGACAAAGAGGGAAACAACCGCTTACGAGCCCTCTCGACTCGTAAGAGGGAGAAATTCTCTCATAAGATCCTTTCGACTTATGAGAGAAAACCACACTTGGGAATCCTCACGATTCCTAAGGAGAAAATCCACTTACGAGATCCTCTCGATCCGTAGGGAGAAAAGTCTCTATGAGACCCTCACGGCTCATAGAGTTGAAAAGTCTTAGGCAGCAGATCCGAACCTGTGGCCTAAGCCATTGCTATCTCTCGAAGAAACCAAGATGCTTACTCTATTACCTGTCAATCATGTTTATCAAGACAGCATGCTGATAATAAGAGAAGGGAGAAAGCAAAGAAATGATACGAGACATTAAAAAAAATGTGTATCTTTATTTATTAATTCAATCAAGTACATGGCGAATCGTACAAAAGAATAAAGAATGTATACATCTTATTCAAAAAAGAAAATTACAAGTGTATTGATACAAGGGCAGCTATTGGGAAGGGAGCGTCTTGCATAGATGTAGCAATCGCTCGCATATGCCCTTCCACGCCTTCTCTTGCTCGGCTACCACCGTCAACTCTGCCTCCACTTGGGCTCGTTGCCGCAAGACCGATGCAAGTTGCTCCCTCACGACTTGATAAGCAGCCTCCCGACTTGGGATATTGCGCTCAGCCACGTCAAGCTTCCGCTTTAAGTTTAGCCCATGGGAGATGCGCTCCAAGAGACCCTCAAAGATAGTCTTCACTTGGGCAGCATTCGCCTCAACCTCAGCGCGCAGATGGGCCGTTTCGTTCGAGGTCTTTTGGCATTCCCTTAGTCTTTGAGCTGCTTCTTGCTCCAAGTGGCGGGAGTGCGAAGTGCTTTGCTCGAGCCAAGTTGTGCGTTGGGGCTCAGAGCTAAAACTTCGGGAGAAGGGCGCGTCAACTCCAGCCGGTATAGACAGGCCTCGATCTCCCTGCAGTGATTAACCCAAGATTCAACGACGCCTTCGTTGTGAAAAGTTACGAGCGCCGCTAACATTGGGTTAAGATCCACAGCGAAATCTACAGCAGAAGGGAGAGCATCCATGCTAAGCTCTTCGATATACCCGCTCAGCATGCCTAGACTCATCACAGCACCCTTTGAAGACGGGCGCCTCAAGAAAGGGCCTGCCGGTATAAGGACGCGCGACTCAAAGGGGACCGGAGCCGGAACAATAGCTGCAAAACAAGACATAATTAAACGGTGGTTCAAGAGATATTTAAGGATTACAAAAAAGGAGGGGTGTTTGCTATACCGGCAGCAACGGACGGCAGAGCCGGGAGGGCCGGTAGCGCGGCAGGTCTGGCATCCCCTCCTTCGATTTGTGACACTGCAATAAAGAAAGGGAAAGGTCAAGAATCATTCAATTACTAGAAAAAGGGGATGAACGAAGATACTATATTGAACGTACACTCACCAGCGCCACTGGAGGGAGAAGTAAGCTCGGAGGGGAAGGAGAAGTGTGGGAGCAACACCTGATATAGATGATCAAAGAGCACTCCTGAAAAGACACGATGGTATGGCATTAGTCCATGAACTATACGTTTAAGAGATTAACTTGTGAGTCACAGGTCCATACCTTCCAACATCCGCGACGGCATGAGGGAAAACGGGGAAGTGACCACCGCCAAAGCAGTAGTTGACGGTGCTCCCTCAAGCAATGGAGCGTCGGCACTGGCCGCACCTGCAAAGACAAGCTTGTTAGAGGAGATTACAAGATATATATAAAAAAGGGGGGGGGAAACGATAGTAACCCGAAACTTACCCGATGAACTGCCAGCCGAGACGGAGGCAATTCCTTCCTCTACTGACATCAGGCCACCACCCGTAGCCTCATCTCCTGACTCGATGGGAGCCGTTGTTGTGCTCGCAAGCCCGGGAGACGGCAAGGAACCATACGCAGGGAGGGCTATGATTGGGGTATTGCCAGATTCCAGAGAAGGAGCGGCTGGCTCCTCCTCAGGAATCGTGGCCACCTCACCCACTACTCCTTCGGGTCCTACGGTCACAGTTGCCTCATCCATCGGCACCGCGACATCTCCAGCCTCAAGCGCCTCGATTTCTACTGCCTCCGGCTCGACAATCATCTCACCTGCCGCCATTTCAGATGCGGCATCGATGACCTTCTCGGCAGCGAATTCTTCAACTTCTATTTCGGGCGCCGTGGCCCCGATGACGTTGCTCACTGTCAGCTCAGGCTCGGCAGGCGCCGCTTCCTCCGCTCCCCGGGGTTCGACGGTCTCCGCCTCCCCCTCAGTCGGAATTGGCCCTGCAAATAGGAGTGCGTATGAGTCAACGATTTGATAATTCTTACAACAAAGTTCTGAAAGAAAGGTTACCTGAAGAGGATTTATCGTTTGCATCCTGGACCGTGCGCGCCGCCTGCCTATGAGCAGTAGATAGGGCGGCAGGGGCCTCTTCAGAAGAAGTGTCGGCACGAGGAATAGTGCTAGGGCCCGCTCCTGCGGCCAGAGCAGCTCTGCGCGCCTTTGCTTCGCGTCTTAACCGCTTCCGCTCCTCTCGAGCCGCTGAGACAGATGCCACCAGAGCCTCCTTAAGGGAGGCTTCTTCGCCCGTATACAGGGATGCCTCTAGATTCTTCAAGGCATCCCTCGTCGCTCTATCAAGCTGAGGCTCTTGTGGCAACTGCAGCGAAGCCGGAACTTCGATGACGGGCTTGGGAAGGATCCTCGCGTCGACTAATACAACCCCTGCAAAGAAACAAAAGAAGGTCAGGTTGACTATCATAAAAAGACAACAAACTTTCCTTATAAAAGAGAAAGGGATAAAACATACCGACGCTTGCTAGGGTACGCTTCTCCTCCTCCTCTTGGAAGGTTTTCAGGGAGGCAGCGATAGCCTCTTCAGTAGAAGCGCCTGTTAAAAATGGAGCAAACGTTGGTTAAATATAATGATACAAAGTGCAATGAAATAATAAATAACGCGTCTGATGATTACCGGACTCAGCGAGTTTGTTCAACATCGCTTCAAGCCTTGCCGATCGCTCCGAAGCTGCAATGGCGGCAGCTAGATTGGTGTCCTCAGGGTCCACCACAAAACCCTCATTGCTGCCGTACTCGCATATGGCTTCGGCAGGAGAAGCCGCAGGTTTTGAGCCGAGGATCACATCGAGGGATAGGGTGGACTTCTTCTTCTTCTGTCCGCCAGCCTTGGATTCACTCGGAACAGCTTTGCGCTTGCCAGCTTTGGCAGTCACTTTCGGGCGGCGAGTCCCGATGTCCGCTCCTGCGCCCGATTCCGGCGATACCGCTTTAACCGTCTTTGTCGGAGCACGGGGCGCCATTGGTGCATCCACCGTAGTAGACAGTGGCAATCCACGCGGAGGGGGCAACACGCGTGGTCGATCAACTCCGGCATCTTTCATCGGAGGGATAACCTCAACCCTGGGCTGCAAGGGAGCCTTGCGATCACCGCCGGGAGGCGCAGCCCTACGATCGACCAGCAGGCGTTTCTCCATCAAGATGATTGGGCCCATCGCGTGCGCATACCAGGCCACATATGAATTGAGTATCTTAGGGGTACAGCTGGGCTCACTGATAAAAAAATAGGAGCCTGTATTGAGCCGGATGAAGTGATGCATCGCATTCCGTACCCCCTCTGGGCCGACTGCAGGTGTTCCCAAGAAGGCTTCCAACAGGACCCCTTGGTTGTAACTCGATTGCCGGGCAAATCGATGCGGGTTATACCTCATAAAGAGAGCCGTTTCATTTTGCCTAAATACTAAGTAGCCCGGCCGAATGGAGTAAAGGTGGAGGATTTTCCGAGCCTTCAACACAGAAACACCGCCCTTAAAGTCATCACGCAGCGGCACCACTGACTTAGTGGTCTCAGAACCTATGGTGATGACCTTATCCATAAAAGAGGTCTTCGCTCCGACTAGATGCGAACGCAGGAGCAGTCCCCTAGACTCCCGCGGAGGTGCAAACACAATGGAAGCCCCGACCAATCGCATGATTCTTGGGAGTTTGAATCTCTCAAAGAACGGGGGAGTTTTATGGGAACCAAACACTCCTCGAACATGCAGCTCCATCCAAGAAGTGAAGTAGTGCATCGGGAAGTTAGCAGGCTGTACCCCAGGCTCATTAGCGTCCGCCGCTACGCTAAGTCCATTGTAGAGATAAGCCAACCCGGCGATCCCTACTGATAACTGCAAACCGGCCACCATTCGATGCGCCGGGTAAAAGACAGAGGACCGCATAAGGCGTGGGTGCATGGGAAGCGCGAAGCGCGAAGCTGCATAGCCACAGACCCAAGAACCCTATGAAAAAGGTCTCCTCATCCATGCCAGGAACGGCGATCTCTGAGAAAGGGACGCTAGCAGTGCCGGGGAGGTAAAAACCACGCTGATCAATTTCCGATGAAGGTCGGCGGTCCAGGCCAAAACCAAAGGGGTCAGTAAGCTGGGCGAACTTCTCACCCTGCTCTGATAAAAACTCCGGGCGAATAAAACGAGCAATGAAGTCCGCGAAACTAACGCCTCGGTCGCCCAATTCCAAATGGAGCTCCTCGTAAATCTCCAATACCTTCACCAGGCCCGGATGCTGATGCTGAATGGCATTTTCCGGAGTTAAGTCGAATACCACCTGCTTGGTGGCAAAGACGTACTCGTCAGGAGGAAGCAGCTCTTCGTAGTGCTCCCCCCTCGCCGGTAAACCTGAAAGCTCAACGAATTCCTCTAGAGAAATGGAGACTTCCCTATCCGCTGTCAGGAAAGTATGTGTGGGGATATTCCATTGTTCAATGAAGGCCTTTGTCCACCACGTTGGAGGAGTAGGATACTCGAAAAGCGAGACGTAGACGGCGGAGTATAAACCAATCTTCGTCAGGTGAGCTCTTTTCGCCGCTAAAATGTACCGGGCCCATGGCAGGTATCCAGCAAGCGGTCGCGGATTCAATCCAATGTTGTAAGCCTGTCCCTAAGGGCGTGCTTCACCCTGACAGATTCGCCTTCCCAAGATATCTATGGCTGGCGGCGGCTGCACCGGAATAGCGCCGATTGCAGGCTGGAGGAGGTCGTCGGAATTCCAATTTTTAACCTCCACGGCATACTCCACCGGGGGTTTATCCGCATAGGGGATCGTAACTATAGGTTCGGAGGGCGAGGCGGAACTAAAGCTGCGACGACCCTGGATGATTTGGCTATACCACCTTCCCCACAGATGAAGCTTTTTGCATTCAGGATCGTGATCTTTAATAAGAGCAAACGCCACCCGATCCA